>OV884013.1:49104335-50304335 GCA_930367205.1 Acanthosoma haemorrhoidale
CAGCAAGTTGAGGTAGTAAATTACGAAGAAGTGAAAATAGAAGAAATATTGAAGTTTGGAAATAGTATTCCGTTAGGTTTGGAACAAGTGAGACAAAATGTTCCAGATATGTTGCAGACAGTAATGGGAACATTAAACCAAAGCGTGAAGACGCCCTAAAGTAAAAGAAGAACACAAACTGAAAATGGGAATATTTCATAGATCGTAGGTTTTTCGTAGGTAAAAAGAGTGCAGATTCGCTTTGCAAAACTTACAAAAAATCTTCCTTTCCGGGGCAGAATGCAATTCATAAAAACTCCTTTACACCAGGTGGAGACTGGTAGAAACACGTACATGTTTTTTAAGCCGTGTGTGATAAAAGTGTTTAAATACACTTTCAGTTGACAAAGATAGCCAAACAGACACTTCTTTATACAGAGGCAGTTCAGTTTCAGGAGTGCTCGAGAAGAATGCATAGAGGGAAGATCAGATTTTGGAGTAGAAGAAGGCGAAACGGACGCAGACTTGAGAAGAGATGAGGCTTGGGGAAACTGATGAGTTATCGGTTACGTCCTGGGCAAGGCAGGTTTTATTCAAGAAAAATCGTGTTTAAAACATCAAGAATTAAGTGAGATACAATCTATGTTAGTATTTAGTTTATAAGCCAAATGTAATTGTATAGATCATTTCATTTAATTTAACAAGACGTGGAGGGATACTGTGTTTCGGCGGTGAAAGATTATGATGAGGATGATGGAGTGGACTCAAAGTTGAGAAGGGAAAAAAGGGTCGATGGAAACTCTGATGAGGTCCGGAACTAGGTTGGTGGAGGCTTCCTTCCATAGAGATTGTTTCAAGACAACATATGTACAATCAATTAAGAGAGAATTTATATTAATATTTAGTTTATAAGTAAAATGTAATAATTTAACTTCATTTAATTAAGTTTAATTAATTAAGGTCATTGAAATGTCCAAAAGCCTTCTATTGATCAACACGAACTTTTGGGACAGAATCAATTGGGACAAAAAAATCAAATCAGTTCGATATTGATCAATTTTATTTTATTATATCGTGACGCCAATGCAGTACACTGAGAGTTTGAAAGGTCATCCAAATCAAGTAGTTCGAATAATTAATGGTGTAAACGCGGATAAATTAGCTGTGAGATCACCAATATTCAATTTTAGGTCAGAATTAGAACGAACGAGTTTTCAAGTTATTTCTTTATTTGAACCAACAGTGGACTGTGATATCAAATACAACGACGAATACTGAAATCGAGTAAAACATAACAACAAATTATATTAATAATAAATAATTTTAGATTCAATCAATTCCAAACTTACCACCAATAGCAGAATCCCGTCGCCGCTGACCCGTCTCTCTGTAAGGGAAAAGGGGTGGTTTTCGGGATCGGATAGATCGAAATTGAAAGGAAAATTTTAGGAATCAATCCCCTTTTACCTGTCCGGCGATCGGTCCAGCCTCGGGCAGGAGCTTCTGGCCTAATGGATGATTTTTTACTGCTTTCCTCGATTTCAGGCGAAATATACAAAAAACTGCCGAACAATGTATCTGTTATGACTATCATCAGATTAAAACCGATAACTTAGGATTCGACAAATTAATCTAACCAGTTACTTTCGGCACTCCACAAATTTTGATGCTACTACAACTAAGCTAGGATCCATAGTGACCGGTCTCGACAAAACCCCAACGCGCAAGGTCGTCCCTGCTGTATCTCATAGGTAGCAGTAGCAGCGATAGCCACGGAAATAATTTTCTTCTTTTTTTTTTTTTAACATAATGTTTTCTGTTTTTAAATTTGAGATTGGCTCAATCAAATGGCATGCCAAATCAATTTGATTCAGTTAAGTTAATTACTTTAATTATTTCCCTTGAGCTTAGAGGCTAGTTTCTCCGGATAAGGTAGGTGAAAATATATATGCGCCGGTAGATACATATATACTTTCATATTTTGTATGTTTTTCAAATGTATTTGCCTTGGGATCAAACGTTTCAATCCAAGATTGTTTCTTGATAATATGTCTCTTCTTATAACTATTGATTTTTCCGTTACAGTTATAAGAGTATGGAAATAGTTAAGGATTGATCAATTCTCGAGTTGAGTTGAGGTGTTATTCATTAAAGTTCATTTGCCTCTTGGTTGCAAACCTGAATCATATGTGCTTTTTTACAAGTAGACAGTTATTTTCAAATATTGTAATTTAATTTTTTTATACAGCACTTAAAAGTCATACTTTAAAATCTAAGGTGCTTGTTTGTTTTTAACCCGGGATGAACTGTTACTGTCCAAACTGATAAGTGCTACCCACCTATTGCAATAAATAACCAACTGAACATATAACCACTAGCATACACTAATCCACTCAAAAATTTCAGCATTGTTTGCATTCGGCTGTCAATGACCAATTTCAAATTGTTTACGTTTGCGGATTGTTCAGACTATATAATTACGTCCACATTAAAGGTAATTTGCTGGACCCTTGAACTGTCAATAGACATTTTCTAACAGCTCAGCTGATTAATGTGTCCCACTATCCATGCATAAACTAAAGTGTTATAGTTGGTTAGACTAAACGGGAGAGAAAGGTGCGGGTAGCATTTGTAGTAGTCTAGACCGTTTCGACCAGATTAACCTGAGGATAATACACACAGGTGCCAAATAGAAAACGTTTCACCCAAATAGTTGAGACGAAATATTAACGAAGATATTTATCAATAAACTCTAGCTTCATCCCCAAAAATGGTTGACAGCTGCCTTGCAATATCTAAAGGTAAGTGCCACTATGAGACCAGATAAGCAAGAAGGAGGAGGACGGTCCTGCGAGCCGATCAGAGGCCAAGAAGATGGCCGGACGAAGATATGCCCCCTGTGGGACGCCCAGTATTTGCCTAATGCCGGCCTCCTGTTTTTGCCCCCGGTCCCTCAGGCATTACCCAAACACCTTAGGGCCCCCTCCCAATTTGTGGCCAATCAGTTTAGCAGCCACATTTGTCCTCGCTCTGTCACTGAATATATTTCCCACAGGTCCGTCTTTTCTTCCCTACCTTTTCCCCTTCTTTTCTTTTGCAAACACAACCTCTAAAGTCCCTTGCCTTTCTGATTTCTAAGCAAAGCTTATCGATCCCAAGACAGTGTTTGTTTGACCTCTAATATAAGAATGAATAATCTTTATTCAAATTTTATCACTATTAATTTTATGGGGTATTAAAAAGTGTAAATAGGGATTACTGTATAAAGACTATCTTATGAGTGTAGTCACGGATCTACAATAGCTCCAAAGTTACGAATCAATGAAGTTGTAATCAATAGGTGCAGAATAGTAAATAAATTTTGTTTATTAAAGATTGTCTTATTAGTGAAATAGTAAAATACAAACTAAATAAATACTAAAGTAATAAGATAAGAGTAAATATCTAAGATAATAATAATAAAAGAAACGGGGGGGGGGCAGTAGCATGTGTAAATAGTAGAAATTTCGGTATGAATGGAAATTTTACATAAGTTCGAATGAATTCTTACATCCCAATCAATAATGCTGAACAAGCAAATGGTAATTTTACTAATAAAGATCTGCTTATATTATGCAATATTTGTTGTCCAGAATTTAGTTCTTTGTCTAATTTTATAGTAAAATGCTTATTTAGATGCTCTTTTCCAACATTCTTTGCATTTAACAAAACCATTGTCAATATTTGTTGACTTAACAGTTTCTTCACCATCACTAACGATTGAATTTTTAGAAATGGTACGTTTTTCATTAGAGCCACTATCCTTTGAAAGGTTTGAATTACTTTCTCGTATTTTTTAAGTTTTAGTTCTCTATGATAAAGGCAGTGGTTTAAGCAATTCGTCATCGGTTTGTGAGATATTAGGAAACAATTCTACTGGTTTAATCCTTTCTTCTTGTTTCGATTTGCTATTAAAAAAAATTACAATAGTATTCTCTTTGGCACCACGTTTTTTCATTAAAACTTAATCTAGGTTGTTCCAATTTTTTTTCTAAGTTGACTTTCCTAGAGTGAAACTCGATGGGCTCACATTCAGAGCTAAATAATTGTTTTTTAATACTATATTTTAATAACTTCATCAGGAATTTCTTGATTACTGTCAACTTTCTCAATAATTAAACCCTGGGAATCTTCACTGTCAATGTATAAATCATTTTTAGAAAAATCAGGCACCATGTTCAATTTTTTTGTTGCCTAATCTTCATTTTTTAAAAAGGATTGTGCATTTTATTCGTTCTCAATTGTTTTAATACTATTATGAGTTAGATTTTCAAAAACTTTGTTATTGGAAAATTTACAGGCTGTTAGTCCCAAATCCTTTATAGGAGGACACCTGAAAAATATTCTGTTTCTTGAATGTTGGCAATCTAAAGTGAAAAGCCGACGGTGAATTGGGATTTAGACTCCTTCCGTGGACTTCTTATACGTTCCTTCGACTATTCAGCTGGGAACTGACTCGGTTAGCTCCTAAGAACCAGGAAGGGAAGACAGGAAGCTCTGGCTGACCCCAGAGTAATCAGAGGCGAGCACACAGAACACACTGCCAATATTTGCTCTGAGATCTCCCTAGCCAGTCTACATTATGCAGGACACTCCCCACTGCTCAATATTAAAGAGCTCTTCTAACTACTTCCCGGCCTGTGGTCTCCTCGTCTCTTCTTAGTCCTTGTCTGTCCATGTTGATTGCTTCTCACCCTTCCATTGCGGAACCAAATATACCTTGTCCGGTAAACGTTTTAGCATGTTTTTCCGGATGGGTGCTTTTGGGCTAGTTTTCAATGGATAGAATGAATAAGTCAACTTTTTAAGCGCCTGTCAACAATTATAAACGCTTTCAATAAGCAAAAGCCCATTCGGTGTGTCGGGTCGTCACGAGGGGGGTGCCTAGTTACCCTAGCCCTGGTGACGAACAGAGGGTTGGTTAAGCTATGACCTAGAAAATTGTTTCATGACGGGTCTTACTATCTGACTCCATATTTGATAGGTATGTGCCTCGACAATGCACTGTGTTCAGGAGAAGAGGTATAGGGTAGGTAGGGTAGGTAGTTTGTGTGGTCTTGGAATGACCACGAATTCACACTCGGTATCTAAGGGTAGGTGAAACCGTCCGGATCCCTAAGGCGAGTGTGAACCGGAGAGAGGCTGACTGAATCGCCGTGGGAAACACTGCTAGGTAAGCTTGCAGGGCCACGACAACCGTTTTCTGCGAAGGAGAGGTCTCTCCCAAGGAGCTGCTAGTTTTAGCGAGGCTAAGGCAGAGAATCCTACTAGGAGATTGTAGGGTCTGACAAGGCCGGACTAAAACATAGCGAGGTTAGGAAGAGAGGTCCAAAGGTTTTCATAAATGAGAAGGCCAAATCTTCAGTGCAGCTGCAAGTTCACCAGTTAGAGAGCCGTCGTGAGAATAAATTACAGGCGAAAACCCGGGTCTATTTATATTCGTCGTTCCTCGTTAGTAGCCAATCATGTAAGGTCTTATTGTGCCCAATGATATCCCAGTTTGCGGTGGCGCTTTGTTATCGTAGTGACTCAGTCTTCGGTATGCTTGCTACCTGCTCTGGGTAGAGGGTAAGGGTTTCCAGCCTCTAACTATTTTTTTTATGCAGCTGCGTCTTTTGTTGTTTACAACATTCACAATGACTTATGGTTTGGTAATGTTATTTACATTTGTTTAAATTAATTTACAACATATATACAATAGAGTACAAAATGGCAAAATAGGTGAAATTTGGTAAAAGGTCATTAGGGGGGACTGTCAGGTATTAATGATCCCTGATGGGCTCTTTATTGACCATCATAAATACAGATTTGAGTGACAGTTAATAAGGTTTTTATTGTGACATGGGAGAGAGGGTCATATAGGGAGGGGGGTAGGGGCCTAGGAGACAGGGTGGCCTCAGACTTGGGTCACGACTCAGCAGATGTTAAAAGATAGTTTTTAGTAAAAGCAGTAAATGGAAAACAGAACCGGTTGAGGCAGATAGTGGAGAGAAGCTCGCCTTAAATAAGGGAAGCTAGCAGACAAAGCCCTCTTGTTCTTGGGGGTGGGTGCCCATGAACGTCTCTTCTTGGGTCCATTGACCAGCACGTCATGATTGAATCGGCTAGATTCAATCGGAACTATAGTAAATTAATTTAATATTCTTGAGGAATATTTTTTATAACTTCACGCTAATGCAATACGCTCAGGATTTGATAGAGGAATCAAATCTGTTCTGGTTAAGTAGTATTCCTTCTAAGTTCTGGCTCGTATCCAGCAACTGACGGAGGAGCGTGGGGGATTTCCCACGACTCCACTTCCTCTTTGCCAGGTGCATTTAGGAGGTCTCTGGGCTGTTTGTAAATACTGTATGAATGAGAACATTAATCACAATTACTTATTGCCCAATAAGGCAGATTTTAATTTTATCACAATAAAGAAGTTCCTTCTGAATTAAGTATTTTAATTAATTTTAACTCAGGGCTAAAAGCGAGGTGCTGAGGATCAGTTAGGTTGATATATATAGGATATATGGTATTCATAGAAAAGATACATCCCTTAATATATTCATTAATTTTTTGGTATTCGGATACAGTTGATATAGAGATAAATTAGTATCGAGAAATAAAATAAAACCCACATTCACCGAATGCAGGAAACACAGATAAAAACATAAACTCTTTCTCGATGGACCTTTAAGCATCTTAATCCGTAAATATTAATATTTTTCAGATAAAAATAATATACATTATGAGATAATGTAGAGACCCTTGCCTAGGTACCCCTAGGCTCCACCCTCGGTAGACTCTCACTACCTTCCTGATCGCCTCCTTTAGGCATACCCCACCCTATATCATTCTCATACATCCTTCAAATGGGGGACTCCCCTTAGTGAAAGGCACTCATTAGCCCAAAGTAATTTTCCCACATCCTATTTTATAAGTTTGAGAGGTAAGGAAAAAAAAAAAAAAAAAAAAAAAAAAAAAAAAAAAAAAAAACTTTTACTGCATATAAGGGCATTTTAAGCAGTTGCTTATATCACATCTGTTTTGTTGTTAAAAGAATTATGCAATGAAAACCAGGTGATGGGGCTCACCCTCGGACTACACCACCTCGTGAAATTACAACGTTATATACTCCAATTCTTTATGAGAAATAAAGATGTAATAATACAAATAAAAATATGGTAATAATATGTATTTACAATCTTCGGACCAGCAATTGTGCATTTCTTCAATTTCATCGAAGGTTTATTACTCTCACGGGGAAAATCATTTACAGTCCTACACTAAATATTCATTTAGTAACGTAATCTATGTGGAGTATAAGGTGTTAACGGGACTAATCTGATTTTGAAAAAAATTTAATAAACCTGTAAAAATAGAATCGTTGTTGCTACCGTGATAAAGCTAAACAATCAGCAACGTGGACTAAGTTTGTTGTTCACCTTTGTAATTACTTTGGCCCTCTGTATTGTCTGCCAAGACGGATGGCTCATCTCCCCGGGTCGAGAATTATTTCATTTCCAAGTTCCCTTCTGTCTGTCTTCGTAATCCGATTGTGGTGGCATGGCTGACTCTTGACAGCTCTCTATACACTTTTTCCATTTCATCTCTTTCATTTTCCTTTCCTTCATCATCAAAGAGAAGCAGAGGAATCATCAAAGACAAACTGGATTAGCACAAATTAATTTTCGAACACAAGGGTACCGTAGAGTCGACGCTGCCATATGCCAAGGGGACTAATATTGTTATCATAATGGTGTCAGGTATGTACCTCATTTTAGGATGGGAATCACCATACGAAATTTCAGCGCTCCTTCGTTTTACCCCCGGAATAAATTGATATGTGGGTTTAGGAATATACCAATTTTAGTCCTCTAAGGAGTCGAATATTTCAAAACTCTTTCTCGATGGACCTTTAAGCATCTTAATCCGTAAATATTTATATTTTTAAGATAAAAATAATGTAAATTATGAGATAATGAGCTGTGATTGGCTCCTTTTACTGCATATAAGCATTTTAAGCAGTTGCTTATATCACATCTGTTTTGTTGTTAAAAGAATTATGCAATGAAAACCAGGTGATGGGGCTCACCATCGGACTACATCACCTCGTGAAATTACAACGCTCTGTTATATACTCGATTTTTTTATGGGAAATAAAGATGTAATAATACAAATAAAAATATGTTAATAATATGTATTTACAATCTTCGGACCAGCAATTGTGCATTTCTTCAATTTCATCGAAGGTTTATTACTCTCACGGGGAAAATTATTTACAGTCCTAAACTAAATATTCATTTAGTAACGTAATCTAAGTGGAGTATAAGGTGTTAACGGGACTAATCTGTACTAAACTAAACCTAACATAAGATTAAACATTCTACTTACTATTTTACTGCATAACCATTCTTTTTGTGGATCTACTCACTTTACAATCTATATACACCATGAACTTAACCTGTTAATTCCATAATTAATATTTATAAAAATATAATGAACAAAACAATGCTTTTCAGACACTCTTTCTCTCTCGCTACCAAAACGTACCACGTGACCGCAAGCTTCAAACGAAGAGCGAGTTTTTCTCGTTTCTTTATTTGGTCAATGACAAAGGTGGTTTTCCGACTAGCTGAATTGTCCACTGGTGCAGCTCCGTACAATTTAAAACAACGGTTGCTAGTCTATCAGAAGGATGTTTACACCCAAGGAAATAATAATAGCTCTACATTATTTTTTTTATTACAATAAAATTACAATCTGCCTTATTGGGTGATAAGAAATTGTGATAAATGTTCTCCTTGATACTATATTTACAATTTTCATTCACTCGCTCATTCATGCAGTATTTACAAACAGCCGAGACACCTCCCCAATCCACCTCCCTCGCAGGTGGAGTCTTGAGAAGTCCCCTACGCTCCTCCGCCAGCATAGTCACCGGATACGAGCCAGTGGAGGCTGACCATGAGCGTGAGAGCCACAGACGCTCAGGACTTTATTGGAATACTGGCCATTGCCAGGAATACCACTGTCACATGTTTATAGCAGGTCACGAGGCCACCGCCACTTTCGTCTCCTAGGAGGATTATAGGGACGAGTGGCGCAGTGCAATTATTGTGCTAGAGGATTAGGGTGGTTGGATAGGTTACTATGGAATTTTGTGAACTTGGAAGGGATGAGTTCTAGAATGTAGGGTATATTTAGATTGTTATAAAGGGGTTGGTTGCTAACGTAATAAGGGACATTTACTATTGTTATCAGGACTTGTTATTGAAAAGATTCGATACCCTTGATGTTCGACTTTTTTTCTGTCCCCCATAGCTCTATTCCGTATGTCAAGATTGGCTTAAGTATAACTTTGTAGATTAGTACTTTATTTTCTATTGAGAGATGGGATGTCCTTCAAAGTAGTCTGTACAGTAGTCCAAAGCGTCTGTTTAGTTCTTCTCTTTTTAGCCTCGTGTGTAGCTTCCATGACCAAGGAAATAGATCTGGAACCCTGATAATAGATTTGGGAGAACCAAGACGTGATAAACGCTGTAATATTGGCGACATATACGGTTTCAGTAAATCTGTCCGATGGTAAACGGAATGTGGTGTTTCGAGTATGTGGGAGAGCAAGCCTACTTATCTGCACTAATGCCCCCCTCCACAGTAAATTCCGCCGATAAGACCCGGGGCTCGATGCCACCATGGGACCATATTCTTCAGGTTATGGGCCATTCCACTCCCTTACCAGGTCCTCTCTAACTCCCCCTTACATTATAATATAAAACAATGCCTGTTATATTTCAAAATCATACGCTCCCTACCCCCCCCCCCCACAACCCTCGTTCTATCCCTCATCGTAAAACGTTTATTGTTATTGTTCGGGAGTGTATATTAAGCCACGGGATTCGCTACTTAATACTGATTTTAGTTATGTTCCCATTTTTTTTCACCTTCTAGTTTAGTCACGATGACGTAATGCAACTTTTTCGAACGGCGATGTCGTTTCATGGGCTATCGTTTTTTACGAAGAGACATTTTATTAAAAATAACCATTTTATTTTAAGATGGATTCTATACAGATTCATATCAACACACTTTATATAAAATGATATATGATATATGGATGGTAAAAGGTAGATGATAGATGGACCGATAACCCGCCCTAAGGCCCTTTTTGACATACATAAACAGGCAATAAAAATATTATCGTTTTTTAGTATTTTTCTTAAATACAATAAACTCCGTATTGTATACAGTAATTAGTAATAAGTAAGTTCTACTTACATGTCTTTGGTATCACTTTTTTTTTAAGAATTCAACAAATTTAATATGATACTGTCGGAATTTCTAATTTTTAGTACGTTTAAAAATGATGAACTAAAAATGATACCGAAGTCGTAGTTATTAATTTTATTATTTAAGCAGTGGCGTTTCCTCCTCGGTTTTCCCTAGTAATTTAATAGAGCCCGGTAATAAATAGTTGATTTACTTTCAACTATTAATACAAATTTATTAAATAGTATTATTTGTGATAAACAGTCTAGCGGTGTCTGAAAAACACGGCTGCCGGAAAAGGGAAAGGCTGGGTGGGGATATGGAAAGTATTTTCAACGTGGTCACATTCCTAAAAATCATATGTTTGATATAAATTAACCCTTTTTGTACCTTTGTTTTAATTAACTTAAGATGAAAAGTATCCATTTCGTAAGGGATGGGTACAAAGCCTAGTAAACCATGCTTGTAAACTTGTGTTTCTGCCGATAAGACAGGACAAGAGGTGTTTTGGTGATGGAGTATTTGGAGGGCATTGTTGCCTTGAATTGAAATATGGCATTCATTTTTTCCAGGGAGCTCAAATAACATTTTAGTGATATATGCGTTAGACTATTTTAAGTTAAATCCATGGAACCAATAAAAAAAAATAAACGCGGACTTTTTATTATTATATTATAGAAATATTATTATATACGAAGATAGAGGAAAAAGTCACCTTTAAATCTCTTAATCACTTTGGTAGCTTCTTTTCCGTGATAGAGATCAATGTATTTAGAACAGCCCTTTTTATACTCCAGCAGTAATCTGTCATCATGTGCGTAACACATCTTCCTTGGTAGCGGGCCTCCATAGTTTTAATATCCCGGTGAAATCTTTAACCTTGTTTCTCACTGGTGTCTTGAAACAGTCTAAATGGCTGTGTAAATAGTGCGCCTTAATACTCATGTTACAACCAAGGGATTTGAAACTGTTAAGCATCTCGTTTACCAGTTCAACATTATTTTCAGCTTTGCGTTTGCCTAGAAAATTTTCGTCAACTCCAACAAATGAAGTCCAAGCTTTTCGCTCAGCCTCATTCATCGAATATAAGAAGGGCTTTTCCCGTACTAAACTGAGGCATCTTTTCCCTATATATGCAAAGCATGATCCGTTTATTATTAAGAGCCTTTACAAAAGGCTTTACATCCAGTGGAGGAAAGATGGTTTTCTCTAGTTTAACTAAGGGATCGTTTATGTCATTCTTTTCCCCAACGTCCATGTTTTGTATCTTAGGCAACTCTTTTCTAACCCAGTGGTGCTAAGGTGCTATCCCAAAGACACAAGAAACAAGGATAACTGATGTAGCCTGTCCAAGGAGAAAGTTTACCATTTTTAAGTCCACACAAATCCCCCATTGATGCGCAAGATACTTTGTCTTCTCCAAGACCAAAGATATGGTGTTAAATTCTTCGTTGATTTTCGTTGAGTGAGCAATTTGTATAGAACCGGATTTATCCTCGTTGTTGTTGACACATTTCAAACTTCGCTTTGAGCTGTCAATAAATAGGCTCCAAACATCTGGAAAATAGTCAGAAAGATCCATTTTTTTGAGGTGTCTTACTGGAAGGAAATTTCAGACTTTTTCTTTTCCCGGTAGCCCATTTTCGTAAATGTTTTGTACAAGTTAGACAGACCTGATTCGGTGCCCAGGTCACTAAGCCTTGATCACTCATCTTGATCACTAAGCCTAACACCAAAGTATCCAAGAACTGCTCTCTTTACAAAGTCACTAACAGTTTTTCTGTTTTCTTTTAATGTGTATTCTCCGCGTATTTTGCAAAACACATCAGTATGATTTAGACAACTTCTTCTACTTGAACTCATTTTATGTCTAAACAACAAAACAAATACAACGCAGTAATTTTTAAGTTAACTTTATAACAACTCTTTCCTATACACAAATATCACGTGAGGCCTTCGATCTACCCTCCATGGCGAAAACTCACAAATTAACCTCAACCCTAGTTAACAGCAGACTGACAATAGTGAAAATATACAGGAACCAATCCTTATATATATATTGCGATTTTTTAAACACTAGTGGTGGTGATAAAAGTAATAAAATTTTTACTCAAGTTTTTAATCTCCGCAGGTTACAAATCTGGACGTAATTTACGTATTCGTTTGTCCAACGTAATTTCGTAAAGTGAAGTGTAATTTTTTCATAATAACGATTTTGAAGGGACTTAGGGATTCGGATCGTTACACCTGAACTTTGTTATATAAGATATATCTTATAAAGGTAAATCGTATAAATAATTATCTAGATTTACACACAAAGAAACTTATCCGCACGGTATGACGCCGAAATGGCTAGTGGGGTACAGTGTAAATAAAGGGATTTTCACGAAGGAAGATAGAAGTGAGTAAATCGTTATCCCTATTTTGTATGAACTTTCTGTTTCCAGTGCATAGTTTGTTTTTTTCTTCATAGCCCCTTTAAATTTACAGATAATTATATATAATTACAGATACTCAGGTGAATCTATTTACAAATTATTTTGTATTTCCTGTAGCATCACTACATTATATACAGGTTTTGTTATTTTATAAAAATTATATAATGAATAAACAAGTATAATGATGTACATTATACGTGACTGGACTAAACTCCAGTGCATAGTAAACATATGGAAAGGAGCATTGGTTATTTTTGTAACAATTTTTTCGGGAGGGGCTGGTGTTTTTTTAATGATGTTTAACAATTGTGTTATTCGGTGTGAAGTCGCAAACAGTGTTATTTGTGTTGTCAGTGGCGGGAGTAGAGGATGAAAGAGGGTTAGCATGTATGCAATTATCTAAAAACTATTCCAAATGAATATATTATGAACTACAAATGGATTGTATTATTTAAAGTATCCTCTTGGCATTTATTAATATTTCATTATAAATATAAATTTGAATTATGTCCATGTCACTCTTATTGTCATCACACTTCTATGAGCGATCGTTATGACAAGCAACAGGCTACCAAACTGAGCACCTGATTTTGAAACTTGTGACTGGTAAAGGACTGACTGAATGTACCAGTACTGTAGAAATACTGAACTCTTTCTCTGAATCCCCTTCCAGATATTTAACTAGAGGATAGCCTGGAAATCGTCTTGATCTTGTTTTTTTGTTAATATCGCAAATATGTTAATTTTTATACAGTATCCAGATACAAATGGAAACTAGTTTATGGATTGATATGTTACATATCATATTATTACTCTAAGTTTGGCCGTATATACTTAAACCTTTAGCGACAGAGAAATGGTGGAAGACGGTAGAGGAGGTGCGGCTCCGTCTCTGGAGACCTGACCTGTACATCGATCCACACCTGGCCCTACAACGCAGCTTGGGAACTTTAACACAACCCTTTTCTATCTTCTCCGCTAGCTCTAGGACAGGACCAACTAACTATTATCATAGAACCATAATCTCAAGCAAGGGCACGTGTTATAGGCTGCACTATGGTTTTATTCTCCGCTGAAAGCTTTGAGGTGGTATTTTGCAAATATTTCTCCAAAAGAGAACAAAAGAGAGAAGGGAGAGGCTTATCTACGAAATAAGTTAAACGAGCTATTTCGTCTATTCTAATTTATTTAATTAGTTCTTTATTGTGCAATAATTACAATCTGCCTTTTATAAGGCAATAATAATACAGATAAATGATCTCATTCATACCATATTTACAGTTAAAATGTCTTCCAAAACGCAGATTGATATCAATGATTTTATTGATACACATTTGAATTTATTTTCAAAGATTTGTTTATTTATTTTCAAGAAACGGTGAAGGAAAAAAAAAATGTTTTTCGTTTACAGTGCCTTTTCTTTGACAAATCGATTTTTAATGACAATATAAGTGTAAAAAAAAACTGAACAAATCATTTCTGGTGAAAAATAAAAAAGAGCATTTTTATCTAATAATTAAGGGATGGTTAAACTGTTACGTATACCACCCTTAGATTTTTTTTCACGTTATATATCGTTTAATTCTTATATGTATTGTGTATATTAAAATTTTGAAAATTCAGTTTAGTGCAAAATTTTTGTAACAAAGTTCAAGTCAGTAAAAAATAGAATAATTGATTTTGTATTTCTCGCCAAGACAATAAACAAAAAAAAACTATAAATAACATATGTAATAATGTTGGTCGTAGAGTTTGTATAGTGGGTTCTGTTTATTGGTGGCTTAGCTTGATTGTTGACTGAGGGGATATAAATATAATATGTATTATTAATTACCCGGAAATCAATATGTATATATGAGGCATATAGAAGGATCTGATAGTAGATTAAAATTATATTTTACTATGTAAAAAAAAAACCTGTTAACCCTTTTAAATAAGAATTACCTTATAAATTTCAACAAATTAATTTAACTGTTTGGATCTTAAAAGACATTATCTTTTTGATACGATTCTATAAAGTGAAAATGTGTTCCTGCTTAATGGCGGTTTTGGTTGACTAATATTAAATTATTCTCCTTAGTCCCTGTACAATATTCTTTATTTAGAAAAACGCTTTCGACAGCTCTAAGCTCAGTTACTCGCAAATAATTTACTACATCAATATAAAATTGTAAAACATTTTGTTAATAGTTATATAATATTTCACGTCTTGCAAACAAAGGATATTATGAAGAGATCTATTAAGGAGTTTTATACATAGCATTTTATACATAGCATTTATTCATGCTTACTTGAGATTAACAATCTACGACTTGAACCACAAATTTCAACTAGGTTTTTTTCATAATTCTTTTTTAGTTTCTCAAAATCAAATATATGTCTTACAATGCTTTAGAGGCTGAATAAATATTTAATGATGATTATTAATCGTGATCAAGATACTACTCAACATCCTTCACAACAAAAATTAATACATATAGCAGCCTTACACCTTCTAAAAAGCAGATTTTGAAAGCAGCAGCAATAATTGTTTCCATCTTATTCACACCCATTCAGATGTTGACTCCAATTTCCAGAACTGACCTGTGCCAAGGTGTTCTGTATGTCAAGCTAAGACTGAGACTTTGACCTCCAGAGTATAGGAGTTAAGCAACTGCTTAGTATCATCCGTAAGTCTTACTAGGGACCTTGAAATGCTCAAAGGTGGAAAGTCAAAAAGGATGCAATTTAAAAAAAAAAATTAAACAGGTGCTAAACGATAAAACGAATTTTGAAAATATAAAAAAAAAACCTATACAGTTAATTTATGAAAAGAGTTCTATTCAAAAATATTAAAAAAAAAAATATATCAATAAAATAGTTTGATACCTGTATTTAAAATTAAAATTGAATATGGAATATTCGAAAATCATTAACTGAATCTATGTTAAATAAGAAGATATCTAGTCGATTATAATGTACATGAATAGTTTGGAAAAAAATGACTTATTATCTGTTTCCTCTTTTCATTTATTCATTCAGCTTTGAATAATATTTATCATTATGTCTTTAGTATAAATTGCCTGTGTTATATGTTAACCAATATGAATAATGGCTGATTATATATTTGATTTTATAATAGTAAAAGATAAAAAGGACATTTCCTATCTAATCGAACAATGCCTTTCCTCTTTCAGATAGCCTTTCCGAGCTGAAAATGTCCTAAGACATTTCGAGACAGTAGGATTCCTGAAAGGGCGTGGCAAGTGGGCGGAGCTTAGTCGATGCGCGCGCGAACCTCACCAACGCCCATTACGACACGCCCACCAATTCCCACCTGGATTTGTATTAATTAAATTAAACTCCAGGCTTACCCAAAATCAAACCTCGAATTTGATTATAGCCATAGGTTAATCGTGAGAGGATATGTCATGAATTTATATTGTCCAAAGGTTAAACTAGTCACATACTGGAAATCTCGTTCATATCTTGTAACGGAGTAATGTTTATCAAGTTTAAAATTTCTGCGAATCAAATGCTGATATGACCGCACAGAATTAATAAATATTTGCCGAGGGAATCGTTTAGTACGGAACTGTACAGTTAAAGAATGCGAACCTTTAGATTCATTATTTCTCTCTTTTGTCACATATAAAAGATATTTAAAATAAGCCCAGCTTCGATATTGATTATTTAATAATAAAATCATTCAATTATGAGTTATTCGCAAAATAACACATATGTTTTCATCTCAAAAAGTCACATGCACATTCCCACTTGAATTCTAGGCTGTTCACCCGTGCCCCATCAGACTTGTTTGTTGGCGTAATTAAAGGAGCATATTGACTTTCGTTTGCATCATTTCAAATTAATGTTGTTGAGCAATGTCATGGGCAGACAACTAACCAAATCCTGGGAACTTTAAACACAAATTAACACAATCCTGTTTAGGCAGGGAAGATGTTGAATGTGCTGGCACTCATTGGTACCACTCAGTCACTTAAAGTTATTAATTTTTGTGTAATATATGGGCTTTTGTCAGTCTGTAATAAAATATCTTAACTTATTAGTCACTAGGTTTTATAATAGTCTATATGCACGAAAACACTTTGAAATAACACTAATAATTCGACACTTTTGTTTATATCCACTAATATTCTCATTCAATTTTGTACCACGGCTGCCTTTGTGTGTATATGCAGTAGCATTCATACATCAAATAAAATAAAATAATATATCTAGTGAAATAGACCTCTGTTTGGAAGCCAAATCGATGTCGTGTACCTTGTAATATGTGGATCCTTATGTTACGTTCGGCGAATGAAGGGTTAATTTAGTTGGTATACGTTTGTGAATACCAATACACAAATGTATGTCTTTATGTAAAATGTATCTAATATATCCTAATGTAGGGAAGGGTGTATTTTTCTACGGATACATCTGTCTTTCTTTTGCCTATCTTACCAACGCCTCTAAGCTCAAGCTGAGTATCTTATTTAATGGGATGCCATTTAATTATTCCAACTAGTGATAGATTTGATTTAGAATTAGATATCTAATTCTAAACGAACATTGACTTAGTTTATAATGAAAATAAGATTTGATTAAATTTAATACAGTCTCAGTCTATCCAAAGTAACGTACCCTAATAAATTAGGGAATGAAATGGAAGGAATTGCATTTATGATATTTATGAATCAACTTTTCAATATGATATGCTCTATTTAGATATTTGAAAAGATTCAATGAAATACGAAATAGCATGAATTGAAAATAATTAATGATTACAATAATTCGAATCTCTTACCTCTTTTCTATGTAAATCCAAGCATTATAGTTGAATGATTTATTAGTATTTTCTGTGGTATGATATTGAAATATGATCAGCAACTAATACATTAACGTTAAATAATACAAAAGTGCCGTTTAGTGGTTAACTTATTGAGCTCGAAGATCTTATGCACCTAATGTTATACCGGTGATGTTTTCGGTAACTCGGATGTTTGCCTGTTGTACTGGCGGGAAAAAGGTTGACAGCGTGTGAGTGACTGCCTCTATATACAAACGTGCTGCAGATGAAATACCGTTGGCTTTATTCCCTTTTAAACGGTACGGAAACGAAAATTCTGTGTTTTTGCCGTTGAGAAGTTAAAAAATACGAAAAACATTCCAATCACGGAATTTTTGCCTGTTTTTTACTCTTAACAAAAAAAAAGTGACGAACAGTGTTTGGAAAAGCCATAAAACGGCCAAAACTCTGGTAAAATTTTAATTTGAGCAGGATATCTCTCCTTAAGAAAAACGGATTTTTTATCGAATCTTGGGCTTTCTGAGTCGAACTAGATTTTTTTTTTTTTTTTTCCCTAGAAGCTCTCTAGTTAGAATTTTAGAATTAGGGAGAAATATATAATATAAAATTATAAAATATGAGTCGAACTAGACTAAAGTAAAGTTCGTTATAAGCTATTATATTCGTCATAGCTACTATTATTAATAATATTATGATTATTTTTTTTTATAGAATAAAAAAAAAGGTATAGCTTTGATTTTAGGCATAAAAGTGATTGATAGAGGAACAGTTAAGTAGTGTAAAGAAAATCAAAAACTACAAACATTTAATGAATGGCCCATTGATTGTAAAAAAACAAAATAAATTAAAAAAAAAAATGTAGAAGTTTTAGTATAACAGATTTATAGCGTCCTCATAAAGATATAATCTGTGTTTGGTTTTTGGTTCGGCACGAAAGGTAATTATGAATGGATCTGACGAAACTATGAGGAAATTGAGAACATAATTATTTTTGTGGGTCCTGATGCTGTTCCGGGAATGAGGTCAATAATATATGAGTAACACGGCCTACTGTTTCCTTCTGTGTAGGAACGAATTTGTACTTTTTTCGATTTTATTTGAACAACTTACTTGACTGAATTTTCCAGATAATTTCCAAAACCGCAGGTCCCCGCAACTGGTTCTTGCATTGATCGGAACATTTTGATTTTGATTCTAGTAACAAAATAGATAACGTTGGCGCAAAGTACTTATCCTATGAATTTTATGAAAATAGGCTTTTTATTTAGACGCTAATGAAAAACCTGAAAACCCCGGATTTTGATTCGTGCCTAAGTTTTTAATATATAGTTAACTATCCCTCACGTCAAAAAAATATAGCCTATTTGTATTTTCTGAACACTTTGGAAACGGACAGTTGTCTGTGCGGCGTTACCTGTCATTTTTGTAAACTAATCACTTCACCTAATCTGGTCCGGATCCGTCAAACGGACACGATGTGCATTGCGAAGTTTTTTACTCCTTCTATGACGTTCTGTTTGTTGGTACAATTGTTGTGACCTTTCCAATTGACTATACAATTTAAATGGACCTAAGAATGTAAAGGCCCCAACTTAAATCATTTGAGATTTATCAAGGAACGACACAAGAAGAGACAGCAGCTAGGCTGATGATTGACCACATCAAGTTGACGCATCTAAATTTTCTTGTAGAACATGTGAATCGTACGGCAACACACCCCTCACAGTCATACATTTACCCACATGCTCAAAATCCAAAAATTAACGTATGAATAATGACATCAAAACTTTAACCCCATTAAATCAAGCAATCCAACCAACGCGTTACAACGAGAAAAATAGCGATAATATTCAGATTGACTAGTTGAATATCCTTAATTATAGTCAACCAGGCAGGTACTCAAACTATAATCGGAAGCTACTAAAGCTATGTCGCAAACTCTATAATAGGAAGTTGTTATCACCAAAACATGCCAATAAATATTAAAAGGTTAATTATTTCCGAGCCTGGAGCTACCCCGTACTAAGAGGCGGCAGTTAGTGGTTTATTTATCGAGCTGAGTTGCCACAGAGACCAGTCTAAGCCGGAGGCTGGCAGATATTTCAGACTAAGGGGTGGGGGTGGGGTTAAGTGAAATAGACCTAGAGGAGGTTAGCGGTGAGGTTAATATTGTAGCAGGGCTGGCTCCCTCGACGGCACTAGCTATGTCTGACGTCTGCAGTAGCCACTTCTTACCCAGCTGGGGGTGGAATTCCGTCTTAGAGAACATAATTGCTTTAGGTATTATTAACTTAAAATATTTAGTAGAGAGAGTAAGAAAGAAAAAAGCTTTAATCGGTTTCGGTCTATTTAAAAAAAAAACAAAAACAAAAACAAATACGCCGTCACTATTCTCTAATTAATCCCTTGAAATTATATATTAATATATAATACTGAAATAAAACTGTCCCAGACTGCCAAGCACATAAGTGTAATTTTTGACTAAAGCTTAAACATTACACTAATTCTACTAGAGCATAAGTCAAGGAAGGTAACTGTGGCGACCGCTAAATACATAAGATAAATCACCCTATACTCTATTGCATATAATGTAAGCAAAAGTAAAATAACATGAACTAAATGTATTATAAACAAATGTAAATCATTGTAAAAGCAATAAAATGCGGAAGTCAACTAATTCACACGAGTAAGGGTCACCAGCTGGCAGTCATAAACATGAAAGGGTCACCAGCTGGCCGTCATAAACTTAACAACCCTTTAGGGGGCCTCTCCTCCTCCAGGGCTTGTCCCCGGGTCGGGTAAGGAGGCGGCGGTCACGTTCCTCGCCCCAGGTGTGCGTGTGAACCGCCGCCGGATCAGACCCTTTCCGCCTCCCAGCAGGAAGTAGAGAAGGTACTTAAGGCAGGGCTACTGGCCCTGTTAGTTAGTCTCTCTCGCGACTCTCCCGTGGCCTTTACTCGTGACGCTTGCTTGGTTTCCGCTCGAACTCTGACAACTTGACTAATTCTTTATGAAACCTCTGTACCTCTTCTCTTGAACATAGTGCATTGTCGGGGCACATACCTATCCTGGATCCGACCTTTTCATATCCTACCTATTCACATACCTTCCTATTCAGGAAGGTGCCTGAAGGTGATCAGGCACCTTCCTAGTGTCGACCGACAGTAACTATCTCCTTTATGTTTCCACCTAGAAAAACTGCAGATAAAGTATAAAGCATTAGGTTATAAAATGCTTGTCAGATTTCTATTAAGCAATGTACCACTATCCTGGAGTATAACCTTCTGATAATATGACAACTTCATTAAACGGCAAAGAATCTCCCAATCATATGGTAACATTGGCATTAAATTTATATTAATATCAAGCACTGGAAGGTCTCTTCAAAATTGTAAATGTAACTTCAATAATTTAGTAAAACGTGCTATGCACTATGTATCAACTAGAAATAAGACACATGAAGACACTCATTTTATTTTGAAGGTCCAATGAAAGACTTTCTGTTAGGTTTTGTTTTATTTTATGCTCTTAATTTTTGTAGTTTAGTTAAGAGGCGCTCTACCACCTGGAAAATATGTTCTGCTTAAATAGACACCAGGACGATTTAGCGGCAGAACATTTCATGACTGAATTGTTTTATTGGAGATAACAGCTCAGACTGATAAAAAAAATTGTGTAGCATTTTGAACGCTGGATCTCGCTGTGTAAATGGGATCTTTATTTAGATGTACCTTAGCACTACCTAGCTAGTAGTCAACTTAACGAAACGGTAATTGCTTGTTACGGTACATTTAATACACGTTTAGCTATTGCTTCTAACGTAACTTGAACAATCCGATGACTAAGTAAGTTTTGTTCTCAAGAGAGCAGGAACAGAAGCCCCCTCGGCCGTGGAAGATTGGGAGATTGCTCAGGCCGGTTGACGAGTTCCATTCTTTCTAATCCAAGTATTTGCTGGCAGAGCAAACTTCATTACCGACTGCCTACCGGGGGATGAGATATATACCCCACCTAATTGCAGCTCGTAAATCTCCGAGGAGGCGGTAGGACCGACCCCGTTTTGAAATATATATGTCCAAATCATCTTGCCTGCTCCCGGTATTTCTTTTATTTTTTCTGTTCTCTTATCGGCAGAAATTAACTTATCATTTGTTATTACAAAGGATTCTACTTCATATCGTTTCTACTGAATGATTTATTTACGGCCCTGGGTGAGGTAAAAATTAGATATACCTCTGGATAACCCCTCATGAACAGAAAACTCATCAAGATCTTTTCTTCGAGAAAATATTTAGTCAACACACAGCATACCTACACCCAAAAATTAATATTTTTGGAATTTGCATTAACAGAAACATTGCACTAAAGAAAAAAAACCAACATATTAGAATTAATTGATTGATAGTTAAAGGGTATAAGGTGCCAGATCTCACAAATGGGATCGAGGAAAGGAACGCAACTCAACAGTCAAATTAATTAACAGGACGGTGGATGTATCTATACCCTTACGATCACAAACTATACGATGTTTAGCGAACTGGGGGTTTATTTAAAAATTAATGGATACTAACTTGCCAATCTAGAAGAAGATATACTAATGTATCCGATATACAACTGTACCTGAATACACAAACTGTATATATTAAGGATCCATCTTTTCTAGGGATACATATATCCGTTTATATATTCACCTGACTTACCCACCAATATTTAGTCAAAAAAGGATGCCATTCAACTTCAACGGGTTTGATTCCTATATAAAATCCTGAGCGTATTGTATTACCATAATGTTGTACAAAATTACGCGTAAATCTTGCTCAAAAATATTCAATTAATTTACTAATTGTCTCTAAACCCAAAGTAATTTACCTGAATATATTAATGTGGTTTACAAGGAAGGAATTTCTATATATAGAATGGAATGTTACAATATACTTTATTACAAATGGTTACAAGGTTTTTATGGAAAATGATTACTTAAAATGATAGGAAAAGATTACAAAGATCTTTCTAGCTACTTATTAAAACCCTCCTTACTATTTATTGTACATCGGTGTCTTCAATCAATGTCCTCAGCTAGCGTCTCCAAGGAGTGCACAGTCAAAGCCTCCTGAGGTGACCCAGAGAAACGTGAAGTATCGTAGTACGTAAGACCTTCCAGAGTATTTGCCAAGGAAGTGATTCGCTCCAGGCAGATGCCCAAAACGAAGTCCCTGTGCTGCCTCGTCCCCAAGCTTATACCCCATACTCTTGAACCGAGTCTCTAACTTTTAAGAAGGCTTTTGTCTTGATTGTATAGTGCATATATTTCTCATTAAGTTGTGACCGAGTTAGGACGTCTCACAAAACACTGTCTATGGACCACCTTGACTTTTGAACTCCATATCTTTTATCGCACTCCCATTTGCTAGAAGAAAAGGAAGGGTTGTAAAACTTCAAATTCTCCAGCCATTCCGAGGTGGATGGCATCCTTGATTGCAGTTGGAAAAATAGGCCCACACCCAAAAGGGTTTATTGCATGCTTCCGTTGAGTTCTTCCGTTTATGGCATTTTTTTTTTCCTTCTTCTAAGCTCTCTAGTTAGAATTTTAGGATGAGGGAGAAATATAAAATATTTAGGGTGATCGGATCCTTGTACTAGGAGTACCTGCTTGAAGGTGGTGTGAGAGGAGTAAGGGGTGTGGGAATCCTCGGTGGAGGTTGATTGTTACGGTACAGTGGTGAGAGTCCACTGGGAGCTGGGCCTAGAGTCTTCTCTAGGCATGTAGTGCAGTCGTAGTTAGTCTGATACCTGTGAGGGTGCCCCTTAGAGGCTTGTTGTTGGTGGGCCAAGCGCCGTGATGTCAACCATTTCTTCTGCTTTACTCGATCTTGTGAGTTGCCATCGTGCCGGTAGCGGTGGTGGTGTCATGTCTCAGAAGAGAGGGTTTATACTGTGCTTCATCGAGTCGACTATATATATATATATAATATAAATATAAGTATATATCATAAAAAAAATAAATAAAAAAAAATGGTATCACATTTAAGCAGATGAAATGATTCAATAATATACATGGAAGCTTTATTACAACGAAAGATGTAATAATATAAATAGACTATACTAATACTATCTACAATCATACCTACATTTAAGAATTTCTTCTGTTTAACCTGGCTCAAATACAGAAAACTGTTAACAAACTAGCCCTAAACTTTACATATATATACCGTATACATAATATACCCTGTACTCTACAATTGATATTCGCAATAAATTTATGCAATGTTTAAAATAGAACAAAATACTTAACTATACCATCTTCCAAATTCGCTCCCAAAGTTCCTCTCCAATGTGCCTGTTTTCGAACAAAGCCCAATTGTTTCTGCATTCGCCGATAAATGGTGATAGTAGGTAAAATATTGTTAATTTTTATAATGACGTTATCTTTTCACAGGAAACCATGGCTCAATTTGCTTATTTTTTCCTTTTTATACCGAGGCTCCCTTGCTATCCCTATCGTGATAACATTTTTAATCGCTATATGCAACTCACGACGGACGACGATTCATTTTGGATTTAAAGTAAGTTCCGGCCTCCAGTTAGAAAAATGTATTCCAATCGGGATTGTATAGTATAGCATATAGTAGTAGTTGTATATTGTCGGTGAAAGTACAGGTCTCCAGGCTTTCCCACATACGAAGCGAAAATCCTAAAAGCTTAGACTGCGGCAACGAAATCTTAAAATTATGTTCTGCGTTACTAAGGGTACTTTAAAGGTCAGTTGTGGCGTAAGGAGCTGGCGTAGTTCGGACTACGCTGCTGTCTTGTGTAGTCGCTACGCGTTGCAGCCACACGCTGTTTAAAATTAGAATATTATATCATTGGAGAGAAACAATAAATAACAAACAATGAAGGAATCGTGGCAGCTACGTTTCTTGTCATATACACGGCATTATGCTACAATAGCCATTTCGGGGCCCTGCCGTCTCTAACTAAGGTATTGAGATATCCTTTCAGTGGTTTTGTCTTGTTTGGTTCTCCAAATAAACACTTCCCTTGGGGTTAACGATTTTTTATGTATTTATTTTTAACTTTAAAATTATTTTCTCAATTATAGTATTATAAGTGACCAATGTTTCTATTATTTGACGAACTAGCGTTTAATACTATTTGAATGTTATCAAAGGTTATATACCAGTAATAATGCCATTACAATTACACGCTGTGGTAAATAAATAGCTATTGTGCACTAGCTATGTTTTAGATATGTTCTAGATATGGCTGATTTTGAACATAATTAATTAGTAAACAGGACCCAATGCCTTTTCTTGAATATTCTTTTTCAATAAATCCTACTATTTTAGTGATTTCTATGTGATAATCATAAGCAGTTAGTTAAGTATTGCAAATCGATATAACTCGAGAATGTAAAACTCTCCGTGTCAACATGTCATCAAACCACTGTACTTGTCATTAACTCAATGGACTTTCAGGTGCAATTATTTGAGAATGGAGTATTTTTGAAGTATAGAAGTATTTGATAATTTTACTTGTAAGATCAGAAATCGCAAAAATAATACATTACTTAGCTTATCGCTATCAAATAGGAACAAGTAAGAAAAAAAACGAATCAAAGTTCTCGTAGCTATTATTATACTAGGTTGTTCTAAAAATCCTTGTGCCCGAAAACATTGTTGTGCTGGGGGGAAAAAACAAAAAAAACAACAGCAAAAAAACAAAAAAAAAAACAATAATTTGTAAATAGATTCGCTTGAGGATCTATAATTATCTGTAAATTTAAAGGGGGTATGGGGGAAGGGGGAAAAAAACAACAACAACATTGTTGACATACAAATCATATATTATTCTATTATAATTTCTGATTCTAATATTTTGCTCCTTTAATATTTACCATTGTTGGCAATGACTGATTGTTTATTTAATCGTATCCACCAACCTTCTTTAAGTTTTATTTACTATCAGATATTGCTAGTAGAATGTCGAAAGAAAAACCTGCGATTCGCGGTCTTTTTAGATACAACTGGACAAAAGGATTGAAGGGTGAAGGAGGCAGAAAAATAAATACATGGTTTGTTAGAATGTGAAGAAGTGAAATGAAATCGAAATACCATCAATCGCTTCAGTCCTGGGAATACCAGTCTTCAAGACGCTCTTCAGTAAGCTTGCCTTTTTAGTTGTCGAAGATGTTGAGGTACTTAAGAGTGTAAGTAAGGATTCGTATATGATCACACTAGGATGAGCGGGTATAATAGTGGTTTCAAATAGTGTACATTTTATTAAACTAGTTTTATGCAGAAGGACTTTTCCATGAATAAAAGAACAGCTTACAAAAAAGTGACCAGAAGGAAGCTGATGTCCAAAAGCACTAGTGACCTGCAAATATTTGGCTTTGTCATGGTCCCCGCTAACACTAACAGGCTGTACCCTCTGACCCGGAGCATTATTTAGGCCTCGGTAACTCCAGCCCCACTCCCGCCAGATTTCCCAGGTGGTGCAGCGCACAAATGAAAAACTCAACCAGGACCCACTTTTGTTCCGCTTTACCTCCATCCCCCCCCCCCTCCTCCCCGCAGTACCAGAGAAAATTGTATGACCTCGGCCGTTCTTTTATTTCTGCCTTTCTTATAACCGGGGTTTTAATTATATAAAAACCTTGGATTGTACATAATTGAAAGGATTCTCCGTTCTGTTCCTTAATCAAAAAACAACTCGAGTCCTGCTCCTTTCCTTAAAAGTTTTTTTATTTAGTTCTACCTTTCAATATAAAATAGCAATAATACATTTTTAAACGTCTATGAATTTTATCGACCCTTGCTGTCATTTAGTCAGTATGTGCTGAATTCATGAGTAAATTTCATTGAATTTCTGTAATTGCATATGTAAATGAAGGGTTGCTAATCCTTGTTAGTGTTAGGGGAGAGTGAGATCGGATCCGTGTCTCCGTGACCAAAAGCACAGTTATCTCTTGTCCAAGAAGACGGATGTTTTATTTAAATAATTATATTTATTAATATACTGACCTTTTTACTATAGTAAACATTTTTTTGAAAATGTTTTCTTTAAGTATCTCTGCATGTAACTTACTTACTACATGTAACTTAGTTTTAAGGTTGATCAAAAAGGTGAGCCCCGTCACCTTTATTAGTCAGTTTAGTTGTTATACTTTATATAATTATACTTGTTTATTCATTATATAATTTTTATAAAATGACAAACCCTGTACATAATGTAGCGATGCAACAGGAAATACAAAAATAATTTGTAAATAGATTTGCCTGAGGATCTATAATTATCTGAAAATTTAAAGGGGCTATGAAAAAAAAAAAAAAGTAGTTATTATCACAATAAAAAACAAACAAAAAATAGTTATTATCATGGTGTTTCATCTGTGATTAGAGGTATTTGAACTATGACAGTCTGATCTGATGAAAGAGCTTTTGTATTAAATACAGGTAATATGTGTGTAGACACTTATGAGTGAAACCTCATCACAACTATCGACTTCGTCTATGTTGAGTTAACATAATAACGCCGACGAAAGATGGATACACTATACACTGCTCCCCTGATTTCGGGAAATAAACCATCGAAAGAATGTCTGAACATTGCTTAGTGTGGCAATAAGAGTGGGGATCACAAACGTAATATGTAAAACAAATAACAATTGTTTAAAAATAAATAAGATACAATTTTAGCTAACTCCACAAACTGGCTCAGGACTATGTAGTTATATATTATTTTGTTTCATCCAATAGTATATCATACGCAGATTCCCAATAAGTATATTTGTTTCATATCTGGTTATCGGACCTTATAGATGTTCCGACCTACCCCCTGGTCCTGTCGAGGACGGATTAGGGCTTACTGCACTGGAATTTCCCACCAAGATTTGGGATGTCCGTATTTAAAATTGGAGGTTACGAAGCACATACACACGAGTTGAGTTAATAATAAGAGACGGTAGAGAGGTACATAGCCTACGGAAGAGAAACAGCGACGCTGATGACAAAGAGTGGTCGCCCTCTCGAGGGACCGGGGCAATCAGGAGTTCGAAGATTGGATATCTCTCCCCCCCCCCCCTGCGCAGATATTATTTATTGTCTTTCAACTGGATTAACGCCCGTAGTGGTTATCTGTCTTCGGTGTTCATCGCTGGATAGGCTGACTACTTTAAAGATTAACAAGACACTTTTTTTTACTGTCACTGATTCCGTAAAAGTTTCATGTTACGTTATTCCTTTGGACACCGTTCATATAGTTGGAGTCGCATGTGTTGAGTATCATCTGAGGCACTCTATTCATATTTGGTATGTTAATCCAATTCGGACAGTCATTGCACTTAAGAGACGCTCTGAAGGAAAAGTTTCTGACCTAACAAAGCTTTTATTTCACTAGCTTTTATTTATTTTATTATCATCTTCATGTTGAAGTCGGAAACTTTTCAGACCGCCTGTGTAATCCTCCTTGGAAACTGAAACGGCAGTGGCCTCGTGACCTGCTATAAATCGGGACAGAGGGAGTCCTGACAATGGCTAGTTTCTCCAATCATGTCCTGAGCGTATGAGGCTCTCGCGCTCTTCGTCATCCTCCACTGACTAGTATCCGGTGACACGGCTGATGGAGGAGCGTGGGCGACTTCCCAGGACTCCACTTCCTCTTTCACATGCGAGGGAGGTGACAAACATGTGGATTTGGGAGTCCTCTGGGTTGTTTGTAAATACTGTATGAATGAGCGAGTGAATGCAGATTGTAAATATGGTATGAATGAGAACATTTATCACAATTACTTATTGCCTAATAAGGCAGATTGTAATTTTAGCACAATAAAGATGTTTCAATTAATCCAATCGGACTACTAAAAAAGCTGCCAAACACTTGGGCGTTTGTGTGCGTTTTATCTATCATTAATTACCATGTTTAAAACTTTATTATGATAAAATTACAATCTGCCTTATTGGGCAATCAGTAATTGTGATAAATGTTCTCATTCATACCATTTTTAGTAGTTTTCAGTACCAATTCGTGTACATGAAAAAATTTTTGACAATATAACATAAAATCCTTTTAAATGCGAGACTCTTTTGTTTATATAATGTATACCGTTGTTTATGTAAACAGGCATTTTATTCAATTATGTACCCCGACCGTCTTTGCGTTTCATATATCATATATTGCAACGTGAATGTCTGAAGACAAAATAATTATTGGGCGTCTTTGAAGATATTATACAGGAAAAAATGGTTTGAGTGCAGTAATCGAAGAACTTGAAAAGGGGCGCTACTTGGAAATACGACATGGTTTGTTCCAAAGCTTTCAATGTTGGAAATAGCAGTCTTCAAGAGCCATCTTGATCAGGTCAACCTCCAGTGGACAAGGATTTCAACATGACCACAGAATTGCTAGTACATTAATTTTCAAATGAACTGCTACTGATCAAGTTATACAATATACCTCCAAAATTTGGCGATCGGTAAAGGTGAAACCAAACTAAAGCACCAGCAAAAACAGAAAGGTGAAAAACCTGTGAAACAAGTTGCATATACAATCGGAGCGAGAGTGTATAAATCCCAGTGGTGCCCGGTTTTCATTAGCCGACTGCAACCGGCACTGGCGAACGCCCGTGGGATTCCGATTTTTAAAAGAGATTTTTTTCAAAACGGTTTACCAGACCACAGTCGCTTCTGTTAATTACTGCAAAACCGAATTGGCGGGGGGGGGGGGACCATGCACCGCCAAATTAACTGCCGTCCATTCGGATCACAATACAACCCCCCCCCGCTCAACTTTTCATCCCTCTTCACCTCATTTATTTTTAAATGCCCGCCCTTTGTTTGAGTGGATAACGCTTTTCGTTTTTTACCCCCCTCCCTATAATCAGCTATACTAATAAACTACTGCCGGGACCAATTCATCAAAATATTTAAATTGTCTGTTATTTTTATTCTTTCGTGTCACATTTTAAGGAATTTGTCACTATATCTCCGACTTATGCAAACCACCTATCAATTCCCAGTAACATTTAACGATGACGTGGTGATATTTTCGACCCCTGTCTCGAGGAATGTGATGTAAAATTATAATACTAAGAGGTAGAGGTTGGCTAGGTGGTTAGAAAGTTAGCAAAAGGAATAAGGGACGTCAGGTATTGATGTATTTTTGAAGGGTGCTAATGGACCAAGATGATTCTTACATGGCCCCTCATAAAGACAGGACAGATTTCATTTTTCCTGTTACAAAAGGGAGTAGTAGGGATCTGCATCTTATTAGAACGGGATAGTGTTTGAGCCCCGTATTAGCCTCTTTGCAACTTGGTGTGAAGTAAGATTCTCTCAAGACAAAAGATAAGAAAAGGAAGACCACCCTAGCTAATGGAAAGTAACCTGTTCCAGTAGGCAGAAATATAAACAGTCAAATGACGCAGTCCAGGGCACTTGCTTGTCAGCTCTTCTGAAGGGCATCTGCCCGGAGAAGATCTGGTTCTTTCTGGGACGAAACCTAGGGCGGACCTCTGAGACGCTGAGGTCTGGATTTGGACTCCCATCTCAAGATTATTAAAGTAAATTAGTTTGGGTTTAGATTCAATTGGGACCAGCAGTAAGTAAATTGGATATTTTGAGAAAATGTAATTTGGTATAACTTTAAGCTAATGAAATACGCTAAGAATTTGAATAGTTGAATAGTTAGACGGCATTCAAATATTCTAATTATTCAACTAGAGCGTGACAGCGTGGAGTTTGTGGTACGCTATGTAACTATATAAAGGGTATATGTATCCGTGGAAAAGATACATCCATTAAATATTGCCTAATAGTGTAAGCATTCGGATATTAGTATCGATAGTAGTACTTTATATTAGTATCGATACGTAAGTTGGCACCGTCTGATATAATAAAAACCTTCAACTCGCCAAACATATCAACTTAGAGATTTTCTTAATCAAAGCAATAAAAGTGTTTAAATGCACCTTTAACAGTCTAGGAAAATTCTCACTTTATCCCCTCTCTCGTCACGCCAGTTGTCATATGTTCAGCCTAGTCACTAGTTGTAACTAATTCCAGAACAGAGTTCTCCGCACCTCCCTCAAACATTCAAGGTCGATCTCCTGGCCGACTCAACCGAAGCACTATGACCCCTTATACCTGCTCAGGGTGGGTCGATCTTCCGGCCGATAGGCCGACACAGTGCAGCCCTCTTCAGGGGCGGCGCCAGGTATGACCTGGCCGACTGAAAACCAATGCCTAGTACCCCTAGGCTCCACCATAGGTAAACTCTCACTACCTTCCCGAACCCACACGCCTCCTTTAGGCATCCCACACCCCATATCCTTCTCATACAAATGGGACCCCCCTTAGTGAAAGGCACCCATCAAACCAAAATAATTTTCCAAAAAAAAATTTGTGAATTAATAAATGAAATACAAAAATAAATTAGAGGAGTGCAGTTATTCATTGACGGGACCTACTGGCTTAAAACAAGGAATTCAATGCCTTCTGCCTCCTGCCTATTGTTTCTTTGCATCCTGAATTTTCTGTTGTAATCTCATTCATTTGTTTCTATTATATATTCCTAATTTAATATCTGGGTGTTTATTTTTAAAGTAATTAGAAATAGCCGAGGAGGTTTTGGACGTGCTAAAACCCTCTTCCCGTCATATGTTACAATTATCCATGGAGCATTCTGAGGGCTAAGCTAAATATAGGAGGGTGGCTGGCTACACTCTACACGAACGGCCAGAAGCCGAGAGGTCCTTACCTAACAAGGGATGATGGAGAGGAAGGAGCAAGTTGGCCGGAGTACTCGGACTTTGCATTTAGCAGAAGAGGGGGTAATTACCAACTGGAGCTAATGGAGAGAGATGGAGCGATGGAGCTGGCTCCTTGGGGCTCCATCCATCATTAGTGTGTGTGCTCCCAGTAATATCCACCCCGGCTACTTTGTTAGCGCTAATTAAAATACGGCGTCGGTTTTTCTCCGCCGGACCCTAAGTGACCCCGCCTCCCTCCGCCCATGCTGATCCTGTCTCCGCCCTCCAGGGGAGTCTAGCAGCTTTGCCATTGTATATGTTTTGATTACTGCCAATTAGGTCTAATATAATAAAATTTTACTACATCATTATTAAGAAAAATATTATATCTTCGAAATGGGCTTCAAAAGACGGATCTCGAATGAATCACTTGAGATTGATCATTTCTACCCACTCCAAAAAGTTCTACGTAGTACAGAAAACGTCAAAATCAATTTAAAAAATAGGACGTGTCTTAACCTCATGATGATTCTTTTTTACAACAAATCAGATCATAATTATGTACGATCATAAATTGTAGCCCTGGGAACCTGTAATGGTACCTTCATATTTAGTGCCATAGTAAATTTATAGGGGTAATTGTCTGTTTTTCATAAATGTAGAATACATGTAGGAGCAAGGCTTAAATAAAAAGCGTTACCGAGGCACGTGAGTGGTTGGAGGTTGTTACTTGGGACATCCTTACCTATTTCTTCACTAACCAGTCGTCGGAAAGCACTTGGCTGTGTATTATGATATCGCAACTATGAGAGCGATATACTATGTTATTTCTTTCTTCCTCTTCATGTGGCCCACGTAGCAATATAAAAATTTAAAAAATAAAACGTATTTTGTTCCCTTGGAAAAATAATTTTTAGCTTTTTCGCAACCCTTAATGACATCTTGGCTGAAAAATAATTCTTTGTTCGCTATTGCAAATAACCAGACATACAAATGACATTTAAACCTGTTTAAAAGAAGATCCTCACTTTATGGACTGAGCAGTTACAGATAAAACCCCTTTCCGCTGAGGCCATCCAGACGATTGGTACACAGGTAAGAAGCCCGAGACGACAGGCTGGTCGAAGAGAAGGAGGAGGAGGAGGAGGAGTGAGGAGGAATCTCAGAGGGAGGGAGGCGCTGATTAGGCAGGCTACGTGAGCTACATACTGGCTCTGATTGCTCTCGGGCAATCAAATTGTCTCCCGAAATTATTAACCGGGAGTAGCCGTCTAGCCTTGTCTGTTGTCTTGGCCTACACTCAGCTACCGAGCCGTGCGTAAAGTTTGATAATCTTTACTTACACAACTTAACAAAATAACATAAGTTTTCGGGAGTATGTACCCTCAACAACCATGCTTCGATACACTCTGAAATCGTTCATACAAATTTAGTTGTGTATTCTTGTACACACAGCTACCAAGAGCTAGACCAAGTTAATAAAAAATTATTGCAAACTTAATTAAAAATAAAATGCAGTGCATTCCTTCACTACTCTGATCCAGAGGTCAGCCTGGGAGGCATCGTCACCCCACCGTCATCTGAAAAATCACAATCAAAATCCTTTACCTCAGTGTCTCAAAGACCTAATCCAATCCAAACGCCACTCGAGAACCGAGAAACTCATGCATTTTTCTTAAATGTGCTTGGGGATATTCTTCTCGGCCAGACAGCCATGCTTCCTCTACATACCAAACCTTAACCATTGAAACCCACTTATACAAATAATCTCTTCAAACCCAAATCCTCCATCTATTACCACAACACAAAACCCCTTTCTAACCCCTGCCTGCCAGTCGCAGAAACACGCTACTTTTTCGTCGAGTTTCCAAATCTCTCTTTATAACTTTCTTAACTCTTAATCCACCACTATATATCTAATGTATGAATTTTCCCAAAACCATTAAAATCTTATTTGTTTTCACAAAAAAATAATCAGCTGTTATTATGATATGTGGAAGGCCTGAAGCCTGTCCTAAATTAGTATCATCTTTGTCATTCATATTTGTTTTAATTTATGAAATAATTTTTAGATACCATAAATAAATTTGTTTAAATAAAAGGTGTTATTTTACTTACATGCAATATTGCAGTGCAGTTTTATTCTGACACGGTACCAGAAGGGCCAATTGAAATGTGACAAATCGATACGAATCGCTCCATCCTTACATCTGCACCGTGCAGCTCATATCTAGAAATGCCATATTCGCACAATTATTTTTAACAAGGCCATATCGACTATAACTGCAGGCAGTGCTCGCCTATAGTGATGCTAATAACAATATTGCCTCTACGGGTAGTGAGTGTTTTATGGCTACTAGGCGCCCCCCGCCCTTCCACTATTAAGACAAACAAGGCATATGCGGCCGCGCATTGTCTGCCCCTGTGCAGTAATTTGTAACTCTAGACCGGTCCGTCCGCTCGTCCTTTTTCCTCGCACGCCCTCGCCATCGTGAATCACGCCGAATCAATTATTCACCGGCACATCTGTTATTTTCGAGAGGGGCCCCCCCAACCCCAAATACCAATTTAGATGGCGCATTAATATATAATAAGCCTTGTCTGTTTTATAAGCTATTTCCCTTCCGTTTTTTCGCTGATTTTTGCTTGTTGTGTTGATAGTCGGACTTGGACTACTCCATCAAAAAATGGTAAATTATATACAATTCATACAAGTATACATATATACATATTTAAAACAAACGTATAAATAATATATATAAACATAAAAAATAAAAGACCAAATAAAAAAAACATGAAGAAAAATACTTGAATACTAATAAGTACACATATTAAAATAACATATACATAAATACCAAGATAGATAAATAATAAAAGAATATACCTAAGGTAGTGGTGCCAGTAGATGGCCATTTAATGCAGTAGTTTTTGTTTTTAAACACTGTCTGTGTTGTTAATAGGTCTATGCACTCGGTGAAGGCGTTTTGCGATAACTTAAACTCGAATTTATTAAGATCAATCAACAGATTACTCCAGTTTAAAAAATTCAAGAAGAAAAAAAAAAAAAAATACAAATCTAGTAGATGGCCACTTGAGATAGGTGAAAAATTAGTAGATGGCCACTTTCTCACTAGTAGTTGCCCACCCAGTTTCAATGCTATATTCTGTGTTCTAAATAAAAATAAGCCTTATAGAATGCTTCATAAGAAATTCATTTAATTATTTTAAATAAGACTAGTCTTGAAAGTGTTTCATTTCAGGCACATTAAAGAGGTCTCGCGTTTTGCTTGTTTTCTGAGGCTCCTTTATGGTAGTGATGACGTTTTTCCACTCGTATTCACAAACGTCGGGCCGAGCTGGCCATTTCCATAGCCTCCCCACTCTTGCCATGGCAGAAATTGAAGCGACCAATGGAAGCGCCGTAAGAACTTTGCCGGGATAGAACCTGCCGTCATAACGAACGATGACGAATTCGCCGTTCACTTTTTTCGGAGGGATAAGTTTGCTGTCACTATCATCCTCATCCGTATCTTCATCGTCAATGTCGCTTTCTGCCGATGAGACTTTAACACTTGAGTCAGAAGAATAACACAGCTTTCTTCTGGTTTTTTTGACTTGGGTGTCTTGAGACTTGCGGCGCTTTCGATCTTCTCTTTCCAATTTCTTCTGTTCCATCAGTGCATCTTTTTCCGCCTTCTTCCGTTTCCTTTCGTTGGCTCGCTCTAACTTCTGCTTTGCGAGATTCTCCTTCTTTTCCATTTTCCGTTTCAAGTAGATCACATAATCTTCTCCAAAAGCTACGGTGGGCAATTTTTCCTTTGGCTTCCTTTTTGTATCCTTGCTCACTTCCGTCGGTACATAAAAAAAGTGCTTTTTAAAGGGACTAGGCACAGTGCTAGTAGATGAGGGTCCTGGTAGTTCATGTACAAGTTCCATGTCCGCAGTTGCTAAGTCGGAAATCGGTGCTGGAAAGTTGAAGTCAGCCGTGCTAGATGATGGACCTGGTAGTTCATGTACAAGTTCCATGTCCACAGTGGCTAAGTCGGAAATCGGTGCTGGAAAGTTGAAGTCAGCCGTGCTAGATGATGGACCTGGTAGTTCATGTACAAGTTCCATGTCCACAGTGGCTAAGTCGGAAATCGGTGCTGGAAAGTTGAAGTCAGCCGTGCTAGATGATGGACCTGGTAGTTCATGTACAAGTTCCATGTCCACAGTGGCTAAGTCGGAAATCGGTGCTGGAAAGTTGAAGTCAGCCGTGCTAGATGATGGACCTGGTAGTTCATGTACAAGTTCCATGTCCACAGTGGCTAAGTCGGAAATCGGTGCTGGAAAGTTGAAGTCAGCCGTGCTAGATGATGGACCTGGTAGTTCATGTACAAGTTCCATGTCCACAGTGGCTAAGTCGGAAATCGGTGCTGGAAAGTTGAAGTCAGCCGTGCTAAATGATGGACCTGGTAGTTCATGTACAAGTTCCATGTCCACAGTGGCTAAGTCGGAAATCGGTGCTGGAATGTTGAAGTCAGCTGTGCTAGATGATGGTCCTGGTAGTTCATGTACAAGCTCCATGTCCGCAGTTGCTAAGTCAGAAATTGGTGCTGGAAAGTTGAAGTCAGCTGTAAGTGGAGATGCTGTCCGATCCTCGTGCGTTAGATCACTATCTTCCTTTTGGAGGGCTTCTACTTCAGTTTTGGTACTGTGCCATAAGTTGAACAATGACTTATCAGTGGTGTCACCGGACCAATCACCAATTTTAGATTGAAATGCAATCAAGGTGTCAGCAGGTATTGATTCATTTAGAAAATGTAAGCCTCTCTTTAAGAACAAAATTCTTTCAGTGTTGTCCTTCTTCTCAATACCTCTAGAAGACGTCAAGTTTTGCGAGGTTCTTGAGGCTATTCCTTTATTCCTCTTCATAAAAAGTTTTAAAAATGTTTTTCCTGGCTTATTATTCGCCTTAAAAAATTTGCAGTTTCGTTTTAAATCATTCAAGTATTTCTGAATACTGAAGAGCAGCTGCTCGTGAGTAATGGGGAATCCAGCCGCTGCAGAGTCGTACACCCATTGGCATATTCTCCCCTCTTCTTCTTTTGTCAGCATAGTGGCTGGGCCCATCTTCCTTGCAAGATGAGATTTCCCGGTCACTTTATTTGCAAGATTCTGCCGAGGGACTTCAAATTTCTTGGCGGCAGCACGTATCGGTGTGTCATGGAGTCTTACGTCGTTAACGGCTTGGGTCATGGCCTCTTCACTATAACTTAAAAACGCTCCTTTTTTTCCTGGCATCTAAAAAATAAAGTTAGTACTTACCTAAAATGGAATACATGGACAGAATTAGTAATTGGCCGAAATAATAGTCAGTAGTTGCCCACCCGGCTCATTACTGAAAATTAAAAATAAAACCCAAAAAATGTTAATGCATTTTAATTTTATTAATTTTTTAGGTTAGATAAAAAATAATGAAGCAAAATAAACTTGAAATAGAAAATACCTAGTAGTTGCCCGGACGGGCAACTATTAAATTATTTTGACTAACAGATGCTAGTAATGGGCCACCCCCACAAACCATAATGTAAACAAAAATGCATTTTTAATTTTTAAAACAAATGTTGACTCAAACCCACTATAAATCCTAAAACCAAATTATCCAAACAAAATAACATGATTTGCCATCAAAATCTTTCGAATGATTGACCCCTTTGCTTAATAAATTACATAAGAAATTACCTTGTTTTATGTGACGACCACCGATTCAAAAGTCAAAATTCGCTATCTTGAATACCACGGCTACCAACATGACGGCGTCTATTTTGTTGTGTTCCCAGATGATCACACTAGCCTATAAGCTAACAATGCGTAAAAAATCTTAAATAAAACTCTTGTTATAAGCATTTTTAGGGAAAGTGGCCAACTACTGATGCATGGCCATCTACTAGCACCGCTACCTTACTTAGATATGCATACATATGTAATAAGATATGCATAATATAGAACTAAAATTTCTAGGTGTACTAATTGAAATAAAGAATAACATAAAAATCAATACTAACAATAGTTAGCCCATTCTAGTACTAAACAAATGAAAAGATGCAGTTTTCTTAGCATTTTCCAGCTCGAACGGAAAGCCATACAACGATACCGTAATATTACATATCACAATGTACCAAGCGGAAAATAGTCTCATTAAGGTCCACTTATTGAGGGACAGTTTTATAATAAAAGAGATTGCTTTTGATCAACGAATATGAGTAAAATGTAGAAGGCATGTTTGGAAACATATATGATTTCGATGATTATGATAGAAATGTTGATAATTTAGTTGAAAAGAATCTAAAAAAAAACGATGGAATTTAATATTCTTTAATGTTTTTTTGTTTATAGCATGATATCTTGTTGACGTCTAGGTTTATTTACAGATTACCAATCATAAATCTATGATTGTGTTAGGTAAATGCCTTCTTAATGAATTAGTATGTATTTGTAGAATTGTAATATTTGTAGAACTTTAATAGAGTTTCTTGCTTCCCACGAACCAGGGAGCATTCGTATTTTATTTTCGAAGATTAAGACCCATCAAAGTTTTGAGCTATAGACCGGGCCCAAAAATTCACATCTGGATAGGACTTAGGTGCCGTAGTACGGTCTTAATATTAAGGTGGAACATACGGTTTTGACTACCAATTCCTGTTCATGTTGGGTATAGCATGATAATTTTTGAGCCTTTGATTTTCTTGATTAAAAGTTTTACTTCTACTTAAGATTATTATATCGCCATAACGAACATTGCCATCTATAAATTTGTTCTATTTTGCGATTTTTTAACTTATATCGTATCAGGTTTGTGCTCAACCGGTTTGGCTATACCAAGGTCCGTCACTTGTGGTATTAAGTTTCACAGAAAAATACCCAAAAAAATACACTCCTGGAAATATATCTTGCGTCAGTCTCTTAATTACGAATAATTAGAAGTTCTCCTCTTCTCGGCCCAGAAATTATCTATCTATGTTTCCATATTTAGATAATAAAGCTTATGACGTCAGTCAGAGAGGGGGAGAAGCTAGTGGGGGAAACAGCCGCAGGTGAGGGAACCATCTCCACCACGGCTGGCCTGCCTATATAACCCGGCCGTCTTAGGGTGGACAATAGAACATATAGAACCGGCACTTGAAACACATCTCTCTCTCTCTCTCTCTCTCTCTCTCTCTCTCTCTGCACTGGCGCTTGCTGCTCTACTGAAACCATGGCCTTCTCATTCAACTATCTCTGCATTTCTCTGTCCTAACCTCGCTATGTTTTAGTCCGGGGTCGTCCGACCCCACACCTTCCTAGTGGGAATCTCTGCCTTCGTCTTGCTAAAACTAGCACCTCCTTGGGAGAGACCTCTCTCTCGCGGACGACGGTTGCCGTGGCCCTACAAACTTTACCTAGTAGCGTCTCCCAAGGCAATCCAGTCTGCTTCTCCGGTTCACACTCGCCTTTGGGATCCAGACGGTTTTCGCCTACCCTTAGATACCGAAGGTGAATTCGTGGTCATTCAAAGACTACATAAACTACCTATAAACATACCCTGTTCCTCTTCTCCTGAACATAGTGCTTTGTCGGGGCACACCTTTTAAGATCTTATGGAGTCAGATCAAAGCGAATTAAGCTGTCCACTGACTAGGCCACCAGCAAGGGCGGAAGACCACAGGTCCACCCGTCTTATCTCTTTCTTGGCGCTCGCCGGACTAGAGGTTGTGGCGACCCTAGCCCGCGGCGGGCGTCTCCTTCCCACTTTGGGGATATTCGACCTCTAACCCGACAATATACGTTTCTTTTCTGTGAACTTTATTGCTATTTGTCATCTGTTTCAATAAGAGAGCTAGTATGTCAGTTATTTGGTTGAAGATGTATCCGAACTTTGTTTGGGCAATTTGCCGACCTGACTGTTATGTGGTCCATTGGCTGTGGATCAGTATGTTCTAAATACTATATGTTTTAATATAATTATCAGCTAAAATAAACATGGATTGCAAGAAATATCCTAAATAATGTTATAAGTCCATTTAGAATGACAGACGCCCCTATTCAAATACCAAAAATGTACTCATACCATTTGAGATGAAAATCACCTGTGATTTAAAATGAAACAATAAATATTGGGAACATGTGACAGGTTATTCGAGGCTAACACGAAATATCAAAATTCATACAAGAAACTTATACACACAATCCGTTTTCAATGAAACTTAAACAGTAACTTCGCCAAAATTAATACCTGACACAAACAAGGCAAGAGAACGGACCATGTTGAGACGGAGGTGTGCTAGCTCTCTTATCCAACACATCCAGAGGAGAAGAGCAGCTTGCGGTGGAGGATCTGGAAGGGTAAGTCCAACAACCATATTTTAGACAACGCAGAAAGAAACGTATTATATAAGATGGTATATTATACGTCGATAGTAGGATATAAACTAATAGCTGAAGTTAAAAACAAAAAGCGTTTACGGCAGGTTCTATATTAATAACATAACTATCAGGTGCATCAAAATGAGTTTTTAGGCAATTCTCACGGTATAGTTGCATGTATTCGTTCATTGTGGCATTGCCGTCCTTGGTTAAAACTCTATGAGATAATTCCTTGCTTACCGATTCAAAATCGATAAATTAGAAGTGTGTTCATTGCATGCTAGCAAGTGTTTGCTGGTGTTGCTCCCCAAGGTTATACGACTGCAATATTCACAAAAGTACACAATTGCTGTTTAGACAATCTTTAGTAGAGTAGCAAACCCACGCTTTGCAAATTCGATCGTGAACATTTACTCAAAAAAAACATTTTATTTTTCGGATAAATGACAGTTAATCGATGAACAATCGGTCAATTGAACTTTTGCGTGTAATTTGGACGAGTGGACTCGGAAAGACAATCTTGATGATTTTATTCTGTAAGCAGAATTGCTTTTCTTGAAGAAATTGAAGTTTCACAGGCATGGTTAAGTAAAGATCAATATGCGATAGTCGTTGAGTAGTGATTGTTGTGGATGGATGAATGTACCCCTGAAATAGAACAACACCTGGAAGGTTGCAGTACTGTTTCAATGATAACAGCTATCGCTCAGGTTGAAATATAATTCTAATATGTAACAATTTTCAATCTGTCCCGTTTGAATACTTAATTAAAGTCCCTTCAAACCAAACATAAATTATTCCAATTTCATAGAGCGAACCCTTAGGTCATGTTCAGGTAAAGTTCTTATTCCAGGCAGATGCCGTTCTTGACCTGTGACCCCAAAAATTATGTTTTTGTCAGTTTTAGGTTGTGTGCCATGTTTTTCGGCGTTGTGTGTTTTAGTATCTCATTAGTATCTTAATATTTAATTATTAACAAAATAACATTTCCTAAAATATGCATTCCTTACAATGTGTTTATTTATTAATACTTTGTATGATACTAAATTTGTGACTTTGGAACATTTCTAAAACCAGGACCAAACCCAAAATTAGCACGGTTTTCCTCCTTTCTGCCTTACGATGGTTTGGCCATTTTTTTTTTTTCTTATTAAGATAAAATTACAATCTGCCTTTTATTAGACAATGAGTAATTGAGATAAATGTTATCATTCATGCCATATTTACAATTCATCATTCACTCGCTCATTCATACAATATTTACAAACAGCCCACCAGAGGCCCCCCAAGTCCACAAGGTTGTCACCTCCCTCGCATGCGAAGGAGGAAGCGTAGTCTTGGGGAGTCCCCCACGCTCCTACGTCAGCCGCGTCACTGGATAAGAGCCAGCGTAGGCTGACCAAGAGCGCGAGAGCCACAGACGCTCAGGACATGATTTGAGAAACTGGCCATTGCCAGAACTCCTACAATCACTTAGTTATAGCAGGTCACGAGGCCACTGCCGTTTTAATCTCCGAAGGGGATTATAGGGGTGAGTGGTGCAGTGCAATGACTGTGCTAGGGAATTAGGGTGGTTGGATAGGTTACTATGGAATTTTCTGAACTTGGAAGGGATGAGTTCAAGAATGTAGGGTATATTCAGATCATTGTGAAGGGTTTTGTTGCTGACGTATTAAGGGGCATTTACTATTGTTCTTAGGACTTTTGATAGAAAGGATTGGATGCGCTTGATGTTCGACTTTTTTGCTGTCCCCCATAGCTCTATTCTGTATGTCCAGATTGGCTTAAGTATAACCTTGTAAATAAGTAGTTTGTTTTCTATTGAGAGGTGGGATGTCCTTCGAAGTAGTCTGTACAGTTGTCCAAAGCGTCTGTTTAGTTCTTGTCTTTCTAGCTTCGAGTGTGGGTTCCATGTCAGTCTTTTGTCGAGATGGAAGGTTTGGCCATTAAAATTCCTAAGTGACATTTGCAATGGGGGATGTAAACAGATATTCACTTTATCAGTTATGGAACTAAAAGTGAAACTTGGTGATTGTTGTGCATATCTGGTTAGAATAAAATTCAACTGAATAATATATGGATTAGTTCTGTATTAAATTAAATCAACAGTGCAACACTTCATGAAGATGTCTAACTTAGTTAGGAGGTGGCGCATTAAGATGATTTGTTGGACATCTATTGAGTAAGAAGTAAGAAGTTACAGATAGGATTCCCTGCTGACATAATTTATGAATGGAATTTGACGCCCCTTTGAGATATGCAACTCTTAAGTTTATTGATCCTGATTTAATTATTTTAGCTACATGTAAAAAAAATGGTACTGCTTGCTGAAAATACTGACGTTATCTTTGAGTTAAATAAAGGTGACCTTTTCAGAAAGGATTGGTGCTCGGAGTGTACGACGGCTGTAATCCAGGAGAGTTCAAGCTTACCAAAGCGACAGCGCAGTTCGACGAAGCACAATCAGGAAAAATAACTGAACTACTGAAAGGGTTAGTGTGAATATTCACGATAGCGGCTCTATTTATTTTTTTCAGCTCTGTAAAGTTTTCGTCAGTCATGAACCAAAATGGATTTCATTACTTTTGACGTATGAAAGCCCCATCGAGAGATAATTTATTTTGTACAGATTATATGTTACATGACCCACCCCATTATCACAGTAGTATACAAAAAAAATGTTTGTCATGCTAAACTCAGTGACACCTGATAGGTGAGCTGGTAACTAAACGACCTAGCGGACTAGGTAGAATTTAAATTAGCTAGCCCTTCACTTCGCCAAACCAGTTTTTTGTTTCATGTTACAACAATAATAAATTGTTAAATGATGTTACTAATAATAATTAAGAATAAAACATAAAAATAATATGGATCATTTCTTATTGATCAAGGATGAAACAAAAAAGAGAAATTGAAACTGAAAAATAATTGGCAATTAGATAATAATTGCCATATAGGAAGATTAGGTCAGCCCCTCTAAGTATTAAATAAGTCGAATGTTGTTAGAATACAATAGCTCCAGGTTCTGATTTGTTATAGTAAACATTATCTGATAGGAACATTAGTAAGCACCCAAATCCGATCTGTGAAATGATTACTTATATAGTTTCCAATGTGCATATAGAGATTAAAAATTATATATGTAGAAAATTATGTTATGATCTAACAAATCGAGTATTTATTTTCAGGTGACTTGACATTCGTAATTACAAAAATTCATTAAAATTGAAGATGAGAAAATGAATTTAAAATATTTCCTGGAGCATCGATTTAAATGTAACAGCATCCGTGGAATCGAATTTAAATGTTGGTTTTATCGTGATGCTGCTGAGAAATTGACGCTTTTCGGCCATACTTTGCAACGGGACCAGATCAGTGGTACAAAAATCAATTAGAGTATTCTGATGTGACATCCTAACCGCAGATAGAAAATGTGACAAAGTGTACAACCCTTGAATAACTTAGGACGCGAGGGTTGATGTGGAAATGCCGTTTGTCTTGGAAAGAACACCGTTTTCGGTTAGATTAACCTTTGCGATGTCTATCAACAGTTTGCAAGGGCAGAAGTTTAATAAAGGGGGATTATTTGTTAATTTGGATCAACGTATTTCGACTGTCCATTGCATGTTGCACTATCATGTGAGTCGTAAGAGGTTGCTGTCGAGAGACGCGGGCAGGGCCCGTATCCCCTCTTGTATCCCCTTAACAAACTTTTATAAACGTTTACGCAATATAAATGCATTCTTGGCAAATAAAATAAATATTTGGATACTCATTGGATGATAGATAACTAATTAATGTTAATAATTAGTGAATATAATAGAATATATAAATATTTTTAAGTAATATATATTTACTTTCGGACCAGTATATGTTGCCTTACACAAATGTTTTTTAATGCGTATAATTCGTTAACCGTTAGATAATCTCTACTCGGTGTAGTACTGTGTGATCACTGTATAATATTAGGTTTAGCGAAACAATTTATCAGGCAATTTAAATCGAGCATTGAGATCCTTGGAGAGGCTACCATACACCACACAGGGGAAGACAGGAGAGGACGCCAGGGGTTGCGCGTTTGTAATGAGAGAAGATGAAGGGACAAATTGCGCAAATTGTGGGTAGAACTTGATCGGTGGGTGATTCGGAAAATGTGATGTATTCGGGAAAGATTATAGTCCAGGAGCAAACATTGAATTTAGGTTGATGCGAGGAAGAGGAATGGACGAGTACTGATGAATATCAACGATAATTGCTTTGGATTTCTCCTAATACAATTGAAGACTGTGGAGAGAGCCACTGTTTCCGATCCAACCCAAGTCTTCCAAAATCAATAGGGAGGTGGATTGGAGCTCACTAGGAGGAAATAATAGGTAAATTTGGATGTCTGCAGCCTATAGGATTATGATCTTTACTGGATAGGTATTTGTAGGTCATTGTTGTAGACTCAAAAAATTGATGAAGGGTGCGATACACCGGAACCGGATTTAAACTATAGGATATCCAGTAGAGCAAATGATCTTTAAAATTCATAATAATTGAGCGAATTTGACAATTGGCAATTAATTGATTATTAGGTCAGGAGTACCAGTCGGTCATGCTTTGGTCTTCTCCAACTTGGGGGATGAATTCTCCTCTGTCGCTGTGGCAGGTCTGGGGGCAGAAGGAATCGGCTATGACTCTCTGGAGAGGATGGACATGTGCAAGGAGAACATCAGGATAGCAGCAGGGACTGGTGCTAAAAAGCTAAGCGACCAGGTAACCAACTTCCAATTGCCTTTTATTTTATAAACTTATTTTTATTTTTTTAATAATTTTCTATTCATTAAACGAATAAGTAAACTAAATATAGTTCCCGTGCCCAGTTCACAGTGCCTTGTCTGTTATGCATGTTCGGATTTTCCAGGGCCACTCTATGGTGCTTCTCCACCTTGATTCTCCAAGATCACCATAGTCCCCCATGTTTCGGCATATTGGGTTCCATGTCTGGAAGTAACTCAATATAAGTATCGTGTACTAGTACAAACCTCCGTACATGAAAACATTGCTAACTCTGAAATAATATGTTAAAGTTTTACCAGGATCGACTGACCTATTGTAACGTGAAGGTCCGGAAAAAAGAACAACTGTGATTTTCTTTATTTAAAGAGATTACTGGAAAAGGTGTACAGCCAAAGAGATTCGTCCATCATCGTTCCTTATGTTTAAACCGCTTCATTACTATGAACACTAGGCTTTAAGGCAAGTCTGGTTCTTGCCGACTTCAGTCATAATTGTCGATTATGATGAAGTACTTGAGAGTGTAGACAGGATTAGTATGAGACTATTAAGAAGTGAGGATTAGGCGATACAATAGGGAGTTTGGAATGCCTACTATCTATAATGGAATAGCTGAATGAAGAATGCCCAATGACAAAAAATTGTATTCTAAAGATCGAAATACGGCATCGCTTTGGTTTAAACCCTTCAATAATGGGAACACAAACCAATAGGTACACTCAATCGCTCCACCTTCCCGGGAAAACCTGATTCTTGTTTTGGAAACTCCTCCTAGGTTACGTCATGTATCCGGATGGGTTTCAACCTTCTACCAGAGATAGCTCAAATCTATGTCCACCTTAACCATCTTCTCGCCCAATCCTAGCTCTCGGACCCCCTCCTCTTGACAAATCACGAGGCTCATTCATGTTGTCTTATGAAGACCAGCTGGTTAACACACCTTTTAAATCACTTCTATTAACACATTTGGTTAACACACACCCACCCAAAGATTAGATGGGCCACATCAAATTATGACGACTAAATATGTTAATATTTGGAATTAATGCCGCACCTAAATTATGGCTATACAGATTTAGACTCGAGTTTAACATTTTAAAATATAATATTTCACCAGGATGAGACTATTTAAGACTCAGTTTTAGGGCGTCAACCAAATATACGTCGAGAGCTTCACCTCAGCAGAGCCGGCTGCAGAGGGATCGAATTTGGCGGTATGGAAGTATCAGGACCTGAAGAATATAGATGATAGGACGCCCGTCGCAACCATTGAACACTACGAACCAGGCTCTGGGGGTTCAGATAAGTAAGTCAATACCAAACTAATAAAATAATTATATATATTTTATAATATTTATTATATGAAATAATATATTACTGGGCTAAAAAAAACCTATATAAATCATAAACCTGCACTATTCCACCAATCTGCAGAATGCTGTAGAATATAAAAAGATGGGGCTCGCTTGTGTTCACACAATGTCTTTCTAGCGAACTTTATTTTAATAGATTGCTCCAAACAATCAGTACCTACGAATAATACTGGCAGGTGTTCCTCAGGAAGCAATTATTAGTCCGACCCTATTCAATTTATTTTTGTAGCTCCTGTAGTCACGTTATTAGGTAATTATTGCTGTCAAACATTTACTGAGTATTACTGGGGTGTTTGGTGAGTATAAGTAAAAAATGTTCAAAATCACACAAGTCATTGAGGAGGTCTAGAAATGAAAATTGTGCATTTATGACTTATACTCTTTCTTTTTCAACAATCCAGAATTAGGGGAAAAAACTTAATATGTATTCTTTATCAAACTGTCACTTTATCAACTAAAAGTCAATGTATTGCCAATAAATAGAACAATTATAATACCTAAATGGACTAAATATTATTACAAACCAATAAAAGTTCTAATGGTGGTTACAATTATTTTTACGATATATTTGTATTGTTCCTGCGTTACCACCATATTTAATGTGTTCATATTTTAAACAAAAGCTGATCATTATATCTTGAGGCGTAAACAGATTTACAGACCCACATGCGAATGACGATTGCTGCGTACTCGGATTGAAGTAGAGCTAGTGGTTCCAAATAATTAAAATTAAATGGTGCAAGTTGGTGCGTTAGTAAAAAAAAAAAGCGATATGGTCGTATGAACCTTGAATTGATTTAAATTATTTCATTCAGGGACGATTGGGAAAAAGGAGTGTTCAAAGCGGAAGCTCAGAACTTGGCCCGATATCTTGAAGAGGTACCTGCCAATCTTATGACTCCCACCATCTTCGCTGAGGTAAAATGATTATAATTTAATATTCACATTAAAATAGTTTCTAGTAAATTCTTACGATTTTCAGGTAAATTATTCATTGATTGTCTTTGATGGCCTTCCTTTGATTTGACCACCTCAAAATTTGCTCCTACGGTGCAAAAAGGCCGTTGCTATATTTATTTTATTGCTTATAAGGTGTAACGGTTTGGTTTTTTGTGTAACGTAGGGTTCGCCCTCAGTAAAGCTTTATTAATATTTGTTTATCCAAACCTGAGTAGGATTTAAACAACAAATATACAGTTTGTTTTGATAATTTTATATAAACATATGCAAGTATATAAAATATGAAGTAAAGGAATAGATATAGAAAAACTAAAATAAACATCTAAGCCCTTCTTGCTATACCAAGTCGAAAATTTATTTCAGAATTCGATAGAAGCTCTGTGCCCTTGCGGAGTCCAGGTGGACGTCCACGACGCGGACTGGATGGACACCAAAAAGATGGGAGCCATCCTGGCGTTGGCAAAGAGCTCTTGCGAACCTCCGATGTTCCTCGAGTTGAAGTACTGCGGTGGAGCGACCAGGGACCAGCCTGTAGTGCTTATTGGTAAACTTACTTGTGGTTCTGTCAACCCTCGAATCAAGATGGGGGGACTTTGTTAAAATGATGGACAATAATTGTTAACTTCCATTAAAAAAACAATCAGGACTTTTTGAACATCTATTGAAGTTTGGTATGTTTGGATTTAAAAGTTTTTTTCATCTTCCCTGAAAGTTTTGAAGTTTAAAACATGGGTGCTACAAAAAATGTGTAGAGTTGATTAACTTCCCCCTTCCCCCCCCCATATAAAAATCATTTTGCTTGCGGTATAGTGATTACGGACAATGCGACTTATACACAAACTCAACTCCCCACGTTGGCTCACTGATCGCGTTCATATAACTTTAAGCATAACTAAAACTTTTATGAATGAAAACTTTTGTGTTAAGTTTTAATCAAAAAATTTAACGAAAACAAGTTTAAATAAAAAAAATATGTTTTATCAGTTATCTTACAAACCTATATCCCTATCTAAGCTCCACCTTTTTGCCGGTGACATTTCATTCTGAAGATCTCTTTTCTTTTATGTGCAAATTTGTTTGAAATGCATGTTTATTTTCAAATCAAGATCAAAAACCCTCCCGTAACTTCCAAAACCTACATCTATTCGAACTGAACAACAAGAAGTTTTGCGATCGGTACAAAGTACTTGTGACTGCTGGACGGCAAATTAAAACTATACATAGCGTTGCACACGAAATAAAGTATTCCACACAATTATGAAACAAGCCATGTCATGTTGCTTTGAACTGTGGAGCTCAGCCAAATCTTCCTACATTATATTCAATTAAACATCCTTTCAAAAATCATAGGTGCTCGTTTCTATGGTTCCAATTACACTCTCCATTCTGACCCAAAATAGAGTTAACCTACTTCTGCCACAAACTTCTACATTTGTTCATGATAATTTATTTATTCAGCCTGTACAACTTCCCCATTCTCTATCGGACTTCAAAAAGATTTTGGTCATAATCGTCTGCTGTTCTATTCGAACTAACCTTCTTCTTCTTTCCCATTCCTGACTCACTTACTCTCTGTCTCTTACTAGTTTGTCTTACAACTTTCTCCATGTACTTTCTTCCTATTTCGTTCCTTCAGGCGTCTACCACAGAGCGAGGCTACTTCTAATATTACTAAGGCAAATTACCTCTTAGAAAATTGCATACTGTGCAGTCGTAATCATAAGCTCTAAATAATGAAATCGTGTATTTTATGCCCTGAATGATGTCCTATTGTCAAAACAAAAACTGCTACAAATTCTATCCCTTATTTTCTATCCATTGATACTGGTATAGCCAGTGGACTGTAATTAATTTGCAAAGTTTAAAAATTTATTCAAATCAATGAAATAATTGAATCTGAGAATTTCAAAACTATCGATTGGCTTTCCAAACGATCGAAAACCCAAAATATCTATTCTTCCTCTCAAAAACCCCCAATAACGAAAAACTTTTCACACTTACCTGGGGTTGGATAGCTTCTTTCTTGAGCGGTTCGGCTTCTAGGAGGAATATGAGGGATAGGAAAGGACAGAGAAAGTCTAGGACAAGCCTGAATCCACTTGATGACCACGCCTAGAATTCAGAAGCAGCGAACAATTCTTCCCCAGTGGTTGGCGATGAAAGGATCGTTTTACCCATATGACAAACTTTGATATCCAGAAAATGAAACCACGCACCAACCATCGGCAAATTTGAAAATAAAAAAAAAACCGGAAATAACTTTCCCTGGTTCTGGCAAACACCCCACTCGATCGGAGTCCAGATCCAGCCTCTTCAAACTAATAGAACACAATGGCCAATTACTCCCAAAACTGTTTCTGAGATCAATTGGCTTGCTAGAGCGCAGCACCTCCCAGAGCTATTTCCCCTACAGATAAATCAAACAATCTCGCGGTAATCCTCCCGCGTAAACAGATACAACTGAAACACCTAGGGACTGAGAATATAATAAATTTTTTAATGTGTATATATAACTTCTTTATTGTGCTAAAAGTACAGTCTGCCTTATTAGGCAATAAGTAATTGAGATAAATGTTCTCATTCATACCATATTTACAATTCATCATTCACTCGCTCATTCATACAATATTTACAATCAACCCCGAGGCCTCCCAAATCCACATTTGTCACCTCCCTCGCATGTGAAAGAGGAAGCGGAATCTTAGAAAGTCCCCCACAATATGAGCCATTGGAGGCTGACGAAGAGCGGGAGAGCCACTTACACTCAATTTTTTTTTAATAACTCGTTTTTATTAATCATTTCGCTATTTCGTTAATATTAATTAAGAAAATAAGTTTTTACAGCAGTAAAATATAAAATATATGATAGTTGGAAGACCTAATATGGAACATTCCTAACGCACATATGTTGCAATATGTTTTGTAACTTCTCCATCCCGGTACTGTCCCTAAATTTACAGCAACTCCACTTCTTCTCTATCATTGGATATTTTTTTGAAGATATCCCTGAGTGCTTATAACGTTTAAACAACAAGGATCATGTGTCAACCTAGAAGTAAATTGAGTTGTTCCATATGTTTACCTGACTTAACCGCCATGGCGGTGGAATGTTAACAAAGTTTAAAGGATTATATTAGGGGTTTATATCTGTACAGTTGGTTACGCTGTTTATTAGAGAAGATTAGGGATATCATTTGTAGCAGTATCAGCAGTACAACTTCGGCCCCAGCCACATTTCTGCCCAACGCGGAAACGCGTTATAAGTTTTATGGTATCAGCAAATAGGAGTTTTTGTGAAGCTGTTAAAATTAAATTTTTTGTATAAAATAAATAACGTTTTCCATCCCTGGTCTGTTGTTGTGGAAATTAACTTGTTCTACGTTTGGCTGTCAGGTAAGGGAGTGACCTTCGACACCGGAGGTCTGTGCACAAAGCCTTGCCGGGGGATGTCCGAGTTCAGAGGTGACTTGGCGGGAGCTGCTGTCGTCATGGCGACGGTGCGCTGCGTGGCGCGCCTGGCGCTGCCCATCAATGTCATAGGTATGTTGCTCTGACGTTGGCCAACGTCTTGATGTCACAAGCTCGCTATTATGTTTTTCTGCCTAGGTCTGGTTCCTCTCTGCGAACACCTCTTCGGCGGGATGGCGAGCAGGCCTGGGGATATTGTCATACCGTCTAACGGCAAGTCCATACGGATCGTTGACCCCAACAACGACGGCGTCATCATTCTGTCGGATGCATGCGCATTTGCGGAACATCACAAACCCTGCCTGGCCATTGCCGTGTCCACTCTCACTGGTAGGAAGTTGCAATCAAATGTTAATTAACAATAATCCTTTGTAGGTTTAAATATTTTAATCAGGTAAGTTTACCGAGATATTGAATTACTAAGGGTGAGAGTGTTTGCTACCTAAGGGGATACCTAGACCTGTAGGCCGACCACAGCATACAAACAGCATGCTAACAAACGTGTACAACGATTGTCCCACACAGTGATACTCATATTGCCGATTCCTGCTCTCACTCACGAATGCAAGTCCGTAAGGTGAAGAATGCAATAACTACAGATCGAGAAACTCCTTGCGCTGGGAATACAAATAGAAGAGCTTAAGAAGAGATGCCATGATTGCATGCAATTCATAGTTACAAATATATATATTTGTAACTATGATATATATACATATATTTAATGATTTATATATATATAAGTCAACTGAGCCCTAAGAGTATTAGGACTTATTATTGTAAACAACAGAGCAGAGTGGGGCCAATCCCACTCGCAAATGTATATATAGGAGAGAAGAGTAAAATAAAGTTTAGTTTCAAGTTCAATAACGTTGTGTCATTTAACCCTCAACCATTTTCACTCTTTCTGTCCGAGCTACGTTAAGTATAGATGTTAAATGATGAGAAATGAGTGTAATAGCATTGAGATGACGATCAGAAGTATGTTAACGTATGCTAGAGATAAATCCGAAGTAATAAAGTTTCAGTAACCTACCAATAATAATGGAGTGTTACAGGTAAAATAAATTTTAGGTGTATAAAATTATATCTCAAAGACCCATTTGTGATCTTGTAAATACAGTATGCCAAGGGACAAAGTCTGCGACGGTAATGCTTTAAATATGTTTTCTGAATATCATTTATCATAATTTTGTTTTCAATAGAGTCAAAAACCATCCAGAGATATAAGTATCCAAATAAATAATAAATTAAATTTTGTCAAACATAAGCTTCTTTAAAAGGTCTAGTTTTAAATGAACCATTTTTGAACGGAGGCAATATGTTTGTTCTCTTTTCTTTTATGTGTAAATTTGTTTGAAATACATGTTTATTTTCAAATCAAGATATATTGAGATTTAATCATTAGTTTTAAAAGCCAAAAATGTTGTTCATCAGAGGGGATGAAGGCTACCTGTGGGACAGGGGCCTCGGGTACAGTCTGTAACTCGAATCAAGCATGGTGGGAAATGGACAGAGCAGGAGGAGAGACTGGAGACAGGTTTTGGAGATTCCCCGGATTCTGGGAGTGTTACAGAAAAAAAATAGCAGGTTCGTCATACATTTTTATTTTATTTTATTATATTATTAGAATTACTATAAAGTTAATTAATACATATTTTAACAGGGGTGTCGAGTAAGTCTCGCCTCTAGTTATGGTTTTATAATTTAGCTAATAAGCTCAAATATATTGGCGCTAATACATCACTGTAGTCTTCCTTTACAACGATACTTGTTAACGGTATGTATCAAATATTTTTCAAAATATCCTTCGTTTCCTTATTTCAGCACCAACGGATTCAAAACGTGTCCCTTGAGGCAGTGCTCATTTTGGCAATTGATAAAAATTGGGTGAATATGGAGATGTTTTAGTTTTAATTTTAATTTGTTAATTTTTAAATTCGAGTGTTATTTTACGTACATTCGTTTATTTATCTACTATCCCTAGTTACGTTTCCCAACACATATTATATTCACATATGCGGGTTCAATAAAAGATAATGGCTCCAGTAAATAAGTGCTAATATACACTAACTTATTTCAAGATATAATGTAAGTTTTATTGAAAACTATTGGTCATTGCTATCTGTCTATCACTGATTTGCTAACTGTTATTTTAACAGATTTCCATGATGTCGATGTTTGCAACGTTGGAAAGGGCAATGGGAGCAGTTGCTACCAAGCTGCCTTTTTAAAAGTAAGATCAAATATTTATATTTTTTTATTATGATAAAAAATTGATGGATGATAAAAATTTCAAGATTTTTTTCAAAATTGTAGTTAGAAGTGAATGAATCCATTTGGAACCTAAGCTGTTATTTCATCACATATAATCTTCTACTATAATACTTTTATTGCACTTATCTTGCAGTTAGTGTTCACTACCCAGACTCTAAGAGAATTAGCGTTAAATTACAAAGCCTGAATGTTAACAGAGAGGCTAAGGAATATGTCAATTTTCAAAATGCGTTCAGGAGTTCTGAAAGTATATCTTACAAACGTTATTTATCCGAAATCGCCCTTAAATTAATATTATAAACTCAAAACATGCATAACCGGTAACAAAAAAAACAAATAAAATGATAGTTTAATCACTAAAAGCAAGATGAAGTTCGTGGGAGAAACATGGCGATCTCAAATCCACTACTTGCAATCCATTCCACTAAACTTTCCCTTATCGCCAGTTTCAGCAATCTGCTTAGCTACTTCAAAAACCATGTTTTCAACACTAATATTGGTTGTTTCTGATTATTTTTACACGTTACTCCGCCTCCTCATCTCCCTCTAGAGGTCTAGAGGTAGCTGAGGTTTCTTACACTTTCAGTCCCTCCATGATTTCCAAACTGTAAGTGAGACATGCATTTCAGAGTTGCGCTGGAACAGCCTTTATTTATAAATATTTAGCATTTATCCATATTTATAAATATTCTGTGTATTAACTTTTTTTAATCTATTGCTGGCAGGAGTTCATGCACGATGTTGACTTCGCCCACGTGGACATTGCGGGTACCGGTATGCTGGCTAACGGTGTCGGCCACCCTTACCTGGCCGCAGGGGTGATGAGTGGAAGACCGACCAGGTCCTTGGTCCAGCTGCTCTATCAAATAGCATGTCCTCACACCAAAGGAGAGGACTGCTAGGGGTAGAGGATCTGCTATAGCAACAAGTCTTGTCAGCTCAGTGTTGTCTTCACGTATTCAGTTCAAACAGATTATCACAATACATTGTTTTTATTATACACGAGTCATCATTGTTAATTCATAGGTCATATATTAGTGGTCGTTATCCGTTGTCGGGTCGTCACTAGGGAGGTGCCTGATCACCCTAGCCCTGGTGACAAGTGCGGATTGTTCGAGTTTATAGACAATCGTTCCATGACGGCGTTACTATCTGACTCCGTTTATGATAGTTATGTGCCCCGACAATGCACTATGTTAAAGAGAAGAGGTACAGATGTTTCATAAAGAATTAGTCAAGTTTTCAGAGTTCGAGCGCAAACCAAAAAAGCGTCACCAGTAAAGGCCAGGAGAGACTAAGAGACTCATTTCCAGGGCCAGGAGCCCTGGCTTAAGGCGTCACCGAGTAAAGGTCGCGAGAGATTCAGAGACTGATGAGGAGACTAACAGGGCCAGTAGCCCTGCCTTAAGTACCCTCTCTACTTCCTGCTGGAAGGCTTGCGAGGGTCTAATCCGGCGGTTGGGGGCTGTGGACACCTGTGGTGCTGTACCCACGCTTAATTACCCGACCCCTTGCCCGCTGGAGGTAGAGAGGCTCCCTTAAGGGTTGTTTATGACTGCCAACTGGTGACCCTTTCTCGTGTGACTTAATTGGCTTCCTCCTTTCGTAAATATAAGTGGGTTGCTCCGGACAAAATACAGCAACTGGATTGTATGACTCACAACCTGGTAACAACAACGCAACGAGGTTAAAAACCCTTCAAACTCAACAGAAAGCCTCAAATATCGCTTTTAGGATCATGTTTTGGATCAAGTAATGATTGAGTAATGAAGAATGTGACACTAAAACTGATATTTGTCACTTTTAGACTTCATACATTGCATTTTAAGTTTAAACCGACCTAAAGAGACCCCGTTCTGTCTTTGCGTTATCATTTTATTAACAAGACAGTTTGTACTATACTAAATTCATTTAATAATTATATTTTGACTATAAATGCGTAACAGTGTGTTGTAACCCTGATATGTAACCACTGATGTAACCTACTCCTGATATATATAGTAGTCAAGGTTAATCAATGTGATGTTGAATAAAAGTGTACTCAGTAACTGTGTTAAGTACTTTATTGAAAACCCAACTATTGGCGACGAGGTAAAAAGAGGTGCGTTAAAGTGACATTAGCCAAACTAAACAGTGACGGTTCAGGATCTAAGCAGTACAACCATAGCTGCTTTGAGGTCGTGTTGGACTACTGTCAGTTACAAATCTTAATTATCATACATATCATATCGTTTTTTTTTTATTATTATTCTACACATCAATCAAAATGGACGCAGATCAATTAAAGTTATTAATCAATCAAAACCAACAGGCTTTTCTCGCTAGTTGTTTTAGCCAAGACTCTCGACCATCTGTCACAAATGTACCTAACATTCCTTCTTTTGAAAACTTCAATCATAAGGAAGAGAGTTTCAAATTTTACAAACAGCGGTTGGAAAATTATTTAAAAATTAATGAAATTTTTGCGGATAAAGTAAAATGTACTCAAATGCTTTTAAATTCTATCGGGGCACCTAATTATAACACACTGACAGCTCTTTTTGCTCGCAAAACACCGGGAGATCTCAGTTATAAAGAATTTAGCACCTACCCGAAATTTTTTAGTCGCTCATGGTAATGATATTTTATCCACTTACCAAAAAGAAAATGCCCTGAGGATCTATAATAATCTGGAAATTTAAAGGGGCTATGGGAAAAAAAAAAAAAAAAAAAAAAAGCGACAATTTCTGATTATATCGCATCACTACGGCGTGACTTTCCTGATTGTGAATTTAACGTACAATGTATATATAAACTTAAGGTGTCCGCGACAGACATTTTCCTAAGAGCGCAGTTTATTCGTGGAATTAACGATTATAATATTAGAGAAAAGATTTTAGAATCTGATACAGGTGAATTTACGGGTATCATACAAAAGCTATTGCACTCGAAGCATCTAAAGCAAATAGCCGTGAGTTAGCTAATACACAGTCTTTTTCAATCAATTATACAAATCAAGTATCTACCTCCAACAGGTACAGAAGGGAAACACAAATACTCGAAACCAAAATGAGCGTACCAGATAACAATCGAGAGGTCCCGTGGACTTAAAAAGCTTAGGCTTATATAATCATTGCTTACGGTGCAAACCATTTGGGTATGGACTGTCGACTAACACCTTTTAATTTAACTTGTACGTCTTGTGGCAACACTGGGGACCTAGCGGGAGTTTGCATAACAACCCTGTTAAAAACGCAGCAAGAAAGCTCCGCGCATTAAGTATCATCTGACGAACCAGCGACACAAACAAACTATTATGCCCACCGGAGTATGAATAAAATTGTTCCTGTTAATATTCACCCCATATCAAAGCTATCACAAGATTCGGGGAAATACCAGATATCGATCAAGATCAAAACCGAAAATACTTACCAAAGTTTTGAAATTGATACCAGAGCTGGCTACACGTCCATACCTGAAACTCAATTCAAACAATTAAAATAAAACAGCCACTTAAACCCTCAAATATCGCTTTTAAATCGTATATAGACAACGTTTTTCGACCCCTGGGAAAAACAAAAGTAAAAGTGGAATATAAGAACACTGTATCTTATGAAGACCTTTATGTGGTACCGGATGGTTATGCCCCCTTGATGGGACGAATGTGGATTAGACACTTGCAAATAAACTTACAAGACATAGACAAAGAGAACAAAACAGTCATCATTTCCCAGAAACCATGATCAATTAACAACGTAACGGATATTGAACTCCTATCCCTGAAATTTTTGTCCAAAAAGTTGGATGTGTACCAGACTTTATTATCAAACTGCATGCAACTCCGTGAAAAAATGCAAAACCTTATACTCAAGAAAGAAATGTCCCATACGCACTGCGGAAAAAGGTTGAAATCGAATTAGACTCACTCGAGGCAGTGGGCATAATATCTAAAGCACCGACAAGTGATTGGGGATAATTACCCCTTGGTAGTTATACCAAAAAGTGAAGTAATGAGATTATAAGGTGGGGTAAATGACCTCTTGGTAAATACCAATTACCCAATAAAGACAAGTGATGGGGTGTTAAATAGCCTCCGAAATTCAAGGTATTATTTCGATTAGACTTGTTTAAAGCATACTTACTCCTGAAAAGAGACGAAAAATTCAGCATTGCCACACACCGCGGAACTTATCGTATGAACACGTTAAGCTTCGTCATCATAACCGTTTTTTTTTGTGAAAATAAGCGCATTTCGACGACATCATTGTACAAGGCGAATAAGAAGACGAATGTAAAATAAACCTACTTGCTTGCCTCAAGAAGTTAAAAGAGTATGGCCTTCATCTGAGTAAAAACTAATGCACGTTTTTCAAAACAAAAAAAGAATATCTTGGTCATGTAGTAAAGCACAATCAAATATCGAAATCCTCTTCAAAAATAAAGGCAGTTATCGACATGTACAGACCAGTGAACGTACCAGAGCTACGGCGTTTTATGGGTATGGTGACAAATTATTCTCAGTTCTTGTTAAACCTGTCATCCTTGACTTCCCCCTGCGCAAGTTACTCAGTAGAATCAGTAATATTTTTGGTCCACGGAATGCGGAGCAGCATTTATAAAACTCAAACATGAGATAGCAAGTGACAGAGTGATTATTCCATTTAGCCCGGATCTACCAGTTACTCTAACGACCGATGTTGGCCCGACGGGAATAGCGGCTGTACTTGCCCATGTTATCAAAGAGGTAGCTATAGCATTCGCATCACGTTCGTTATCGAAGGCAGAGCAGAATTACTCTCAACTTGACAGAGGGGCTTTAGCCTTAGTTTTTGCTGTTGATCATTTTTTTTTATTTTGTGTATGGGCGATGTTTCACTCTCATCACGGATAGCCAACCGTTAACCCGAATTTTTCACCAAAAAAATAAGTTACCGAAAATGACCTCTGCTTGCTTACTGCGTTATGCTTCCCTCTTAGCAGATTTTGATTACACAGTTCAATTTAAGAAAGGGTCTGACAACGAAAATGTTGATTTGAGTTTATCAAGGGCACGCATAAAGCTAACCAGGGAATCGTCAGATATGTTCATTAATGAAGATGCTCATCAAATGTGTGCATTACACATTTTCGAAATATCAACAGAAATGCTTAAACCGGATGTCATTGCGGCCGAAACGAAAAAAGATCCAGAATTATCAAAAATCAAGTACGACCTATTGCTGACGCCAATAGGTAGCGAGTACACCCTAGACAGTGGCATACTGTTTAAGAGCGATAGAGTTGTGATCCCAAAAACTCTACTGGCAGGAGTACTAAAACAGCTGCACTCAACACACGTTGGCATTACTAAAATGAAGCAATTAGCACGCCGGCATTGTACATGGCCAAACATAGATAAAGAAATAGAGAAAATGGTAAGGGAGTGCCAGGAGTGTTCATCCGTCAAAAGTAGGCCGGCAAAGGCTCCAGTTCCCAATGGGACTATCCGGAAAATAACTGGGACCGTGTGCATATTGACTATGCGGGCCCATTCCAAGGATATAATTACCTGCTCCTCATTGATGCGAAATCACGCTGGGCAGAAGTAAAAATCTGCAAAAATGCACCGAACACTACAAGTACAATCAAGTTATTAAACGAGATGTTTTCAACACACGGCTATCCATTCGTAATAGTATCAGATAACGAATCTATCTTCAATAACGAAAACTTCAAAAATTATTGCAGAGAAAATGGCATAAAGCAAAAATTCACGGCACCAGGGCACCCAGCCACAAATGGCTTGGCTGAGCGCAACGTGCAGACGTTAAAGAACCGGCTAAAAACTATGAGCGCAGAAAACTTACCTATGAAACAAAAGATAGATAAAATACTTCTTCATTATAGGGCAACGCCACTGGCCGATGGAACAACACCAGCTGAGAAATACCTGAACCGGCAAATAAGAACCAGATTAGACGCCTTACGACCCTTTTACGAGCCAAAATCGGATCAAGTAACCCTGCCACGGACCAGATCTCTCTAAGTAGGGGAGAGAGTGAATACCAGATTTCTTATCAATAACAAGGTGGAATGGAGGCCAGGAACAATCACCGAAAAGCCGGGAGGCCTTCATTACATGGTACAGCTTGATGGAGAGAGAAAAATAAAACGACACATTGACCAACTTAAAAGATTAGGAGCTAAAAAGGTCGCATTAAAAGAACCCTTACCAGAATATCATCACCACAACATAGAAAAGAGAAGCAAATATGAGTCTCTTCAGAGAGCAATACCAGTACCAGAATCTATACCAAATCCAGAATCTATACCAGAAGCAACACAAGAACGAGAATCTATAACTACTCCAGACTTTATGCCAGAACCAAACCATGAAGCAAAGCTCAGAAAATCCGGTAGAATAAAAGTCGGCCAGATTACCTACAGGATTATTTAACATACTAGTAAGGTGTCTCTTAAAGGTTTTTTTTCTTTCTAATGTTCAACTTTTTTTTTATATATATATTCTATTTTTATTTTTATTTTATTTTGTAACTTGTTTCAAATTTTCCCAATTGTTGGGTTTTCAATAAAGTACTTAACACAGTTACTGAGTACACATTTATTCAACACATTGATTAACCTTGACTGCTATATATATCAGGAGTAGGTTACATATTAGAGTTACAACACAGTGGGAGTTCTGGCAAAGGCCAGTTTCTCCAGTCATGTCCTGAGCGTATGTGGCTCTCGCGCACTTCGTCAGCCTCCACTGGCTCGTATCCGGTTACGTGGCTGACGGATGAGCGTGGGGGACATCCCAAGACTCCGCTTCCTCTTTCGCATGCGAGGGAGGTGGCACCATGTGGATTTGGGAGGTCTCTGGGCTGTTTGTAAATACTGTATCAATGAGCGAGTGAATGAAAATTGCAAATATGGTATGAATGACAACATTTATCACAATTACTTATTGCCTAATAAGACATATTGTAATTATAGAACAATAAAGAAGGTTAAAAAAAAAAAAAATTATATATAGTAAATAATGGAACCGGTACTCAAACCCGGGACCACCTTGATCTCTACCGAGCTTTCCTGCGGTGAGAACGAGTTGTATCTGGTATTCAGGAAGTCCCCAGTTTGAGTACAATTAAATAATAAAGTCGATAAGTAATAAGTAAATAGTGAAAGTGTACCTATAAACACTGAAGAAGTCATCTACTCGATGAACTGTCAACACTAACAACACTACTGTAAAAGCTAATGAAAAGGAAAATATTATAACAATAAACAAAAATATAACAAAAAAAGATGACGCTTCGATTGTCATTTTTCGTTATTTTGTATTATACTTTGGAACTGGAGGGTCAAGATCCGCGAATACTGCTTACGCGGACGTGCTTTGCTGTCTGCACTCACACGGAAACATTGCTTCACGATCTCTCCTGACACAGCCACCTATTGGCCATCAGATCCCAACCAAAATCCAGATCTCCTCGACTTCTTCTACAATAGTTTAGGAACACTAAACTATTCACTCAAGTGCCTCGATGACCTCTCCTCCAATCATAGCCCTTTATTATTAACCATTTCCCTAAGACCAATTCACAAACTACCTCCTCCTTCATTTATTAGGGGCCCAGTCGATTTGGACCACTTCCGTCAACTTCTTACAGGCTCCGTTGACCTCAAAGTGTCCCTGAAAACATCCCAAGACCTTGACGATGCAGTGCATTCTTTCACTACTCTGGTTCAGAGGTCGGCTTGGGAGACATCGTCAGCCCACCGTCATCCGAAAACTCACAATCAAAATCGTTTACCTCAGCATCTCAAAGACCTAATCCAATCTAAACGCCATTCCAGAACAGTATGGCAAAGATCCAGACATCCTGCTGATCGCCGCTCATACAATCAGTACTGCAGATTGGTAAAGCGGCAAATGGCGTCCTTCCGTTCCGATTCCTTCAATTCCCACCTCTCCTCTCTTTCTACCAGGGATAACTCCCTGTGAAATGTAACTAAAAAAATCCTAAAGTATCATCCTGTTTCACACCCACTCCGTCGTGAGATGGGATAGGTCGGAGGAATTTGCTCTGCATCTTACCTATACTTTAACACCTCACCTTTCTCATCAAAACCATACTCACAGCACAACTGTAGAAGATTACCTCACTTCCACCAAAAGTCGTTAACCCCTCTGAGGTCTAATACCTTCTGAAAAACTTACCTTACAGAAAATCCCCTGGATATTATCTCCTAACTCCTCAAGTTCTCAAACAACTTTCTCCTAAAGCCATAATCTTCCTAACCTATATATATAATTGCATTATCCGAACGACGCACTTTCCTCTCCTCTGGAAACATTCCATTATTGTCCTATTCGCCAAACCCGGTAAACCACCCAATGACACCTCATCTTACCGTCCAATTAGCCTACTCCCTATCCTCTCAAAAATATTTGAGAAACTCCTACTAAAACGTCTACTTCCAATTGTTGAATCCAAAAACCTTTTTCCCACACACCAGTTTGGTTTCCGCCAACGACATTCCACTGCTCAACAAGGCCTTCGCATTGTTGATCACATCTCCTCAGCCCTTGAAACCAAACAGTATTGCACTGCTGCCTTTCTTGATATAGCTCAAGCTTTTGACAGGGTTTGGCACGCAGGATTGCTCTACAAGCTAAAACATATCTGCCACTGACCCTTTTCCTAATCCTACAGTCCTGCCTTTCAAACCGCTTCTTCCAAGTCCGCTGTGGTTTAGAATACTCTAACTACTATCCCATAAATGCAGGAGTTCTACAGGGCAGTGTCCTAGGCCCCATCCTCTATAACCTATACACCGCTGATGTCCCTTCTACTCCCAATAACTTCTTGGCGACATTTGCAGATGACACTGCAGTCTTGTCATCCCACGCAGACCCCGACATAGCATCCCATAACCTTCAAAAACACCTTGATGAGATCGAGTATTGGTGCAATCAATGGCGGATCAAAGTTAATGAAGCAAAATGCTCCCACATTACCTTCACCCTTAGTCGCAAGACTTGTCCACTAGTTTATTTTAATTCTATTCATCTCCCTGTAACCGAGACAGTACGGTACTTAGGCTTCTATCTCGACAAACGACTGACCTGGAACCCACATACGAGACTAAAAAGACAAGAACTAAACAGACGCTTTGGACAACTGTACAGTCTACTTCAAAGGACATCCCATCTCTCAATGGAAAATAAACTACTAATCTACAAAATTATACTTAAACCAATCTGGACATACGGAATAGAGCTATGGGGGACAGCAAAAAAGTCAAACATCAAGCGTATCCAATCTTTTCAATCCAAAGTCCTGCGAACAATAGTAAATGCCCCTTATTATGTCAGCAACAAAACCCTTCATAACGACCTTAATATACTCTACATTCTAGAACTCATCCCTTCAAGTTTATGAAATTCCACTGTAGCCTTTCCAACCACCCTAATCCTGTAGCACAGTCATGGCTCTGTGCCACTCATCCCATTAATCCTACTCGGAGACTGAAACGGCAGTGGCCTCGTGACCTGCTATAATCGCGTGACAGTGGGAGTCCTGGCAATGGCCAGTTTCTCCAATCATGTCCTGAGCATCTGTTGCTCTCGCGCTCTTGGTCAGCCTCTACTGGCTAGTATCCGGTTACGTGGCTGACGGATGAGCGTGGGGGACATCCCAAGACTCCGCTTCCTCTTTCGCATGCGAGGGAGGTGGCACCATGTGGATTTGGGAGGTCTCTGGGCTGTTTGTAAATACTGTATCGATGAGCGAGTGAATGAAAATTGCAAATATGGTATGAATGGCAACATTTATCACAATTACTTATTGCCTAATAAGACGGAGGAGCGTGGGGGACTTCCCAAGACTCCGCTTTCTCTTCGCATGTGGATTTGGGAGGTCTCTGGGCTGTCTGTAAGTATTGTATGAATGAGCGAGTGAATGATGAACTGTAAATATGGTATGAATGAGATCATTTATCTGTATTATTATTGCCTTATAAAAGGCAGATTGTAATTATAGCACAATAAAGGAATAAAGATTTTCTTTTGAAAAAATATTATTTATAAAATGGCCAATATTGAATTTCGTAACTCTACAGAAAATTTCAATAGGTCTGTAAATAACTAAACAAACCAAAATATTGATGATCAAATACAAGTACAAAACCATTAAATCTGCAAAACTCCTTAAATTTGTTTGATCGGAACTCTCCACCCCTATCAGAACGGATTCTTGATACATTGACTCCATTATTCTTCATCATTTTATAAAAATCCACTAATTTAATGTCAGAAGTGAAGTGTATTGAACCAGTTCCAATGAAAATTGGCTCAAATATATTTGCTAAGAAAGAAGGTATCCTTGAAGTGTATTGCGATAAAACAGGCGTGAAGTTCAAAATAAACGGACTGATTGTGGACAACCTTCCGTATAACCTCTTATCAGTTAAGAGGACAAACAAAGCCGGTTACGATGTCGTATTTACAAACAATTTTGCAAAAATTATGATGAAACCCGAACCAATAATTAGTGAAATGTGTAACAATCATTTTGTGTTCCGTTTTAAACTTAATACAAAAAGAAATGACTGTTTACTGTCCGAAAAATCTGATGACTTGTGGCATTTAAGACCTGGGCACTTAAATCGAGTTTTGCAGATTTAATGGTGTTGCACATGAATTTACAGCTGTGTATACACCTCAACAGTGTGGAGCTGCGGAGAGGTTGATGTTCATTGTGCACAATAAACAGGGTTACATCAAAGTGTATTATTGTTTGCCTATGAGACTATTATTTATTCTCAGAGTACTATACCCTATTTTAATTTTTTCAACTATTTTGTCTATTCTAAAGGCTGTATACAGACGATTTGATACTTGTGCACTTCAGTGACCAATAATTGAACTTGGATCAAATAGATACCCTTGCCGTGCAAAGCTTCTCTTAAAAAGTTTTATTTGAAAAAATATTATTTATAAGATGGCCAATATTGAATTTTGTAACTCTACAGAAAATTTCAATAGGTCTGTAAATAACTAAACAAACCAAAATATTGATGATAAAATGTTTGTATTAGGATATGTAATTTCTAAATTTAACAGCTGGGAATATGTCATCGATTTATTCAAATTTTTTAAGTGTTATTATCTAGAGAAAATTTATTTTATAATAATGGCTTTCAAGGATCAAGACTTCATGGCATTTTAATCGATTTTTTACTACATGACTAACGGCGAGTTGCGTAAAATTTTGGATTATGATATTCGGGACAAGCTGATCCACAAACAAAACACAACAGGAACCCGCCCAAAAAATTTACGCAATAGTTTTTATACATGTAGACAAGGTAGATCAAATTAAAAATAAATCCATCAAAATTCCCCATAAAACACGCTATAATGATTAGGCATAAGTATCTCAATACAGTGGTTGAAGTTGTTCACATTTCAAAACGACATGCGACATTCGACTGCCCGCCGCCGGGGAAGGTAAGTACTCATGTATTCATCCATCTCACGTATATCTATAATAACATACCATAGGTCTGAACTGTGATATAACAGTGTTTGTATTAAGCAAGCAGGTCAAGTGATGCATAAATCGCGCACAAGTGATTGATATGGTTCAGTTTATTTTATAAAGGTTGACTTGTAATAGCGTGGATTATTTTATTATTTTGTGTCTATAGAATGTTTCATACAAGTGATTATATCTATGGCCGGTTCGTAGGGATTATTATTGATTACTTTATCAAAACGTCTTATTTTTCATATCACTTCGTCATAAACTAGTAGTATAGGTTAGGCGGATAATAGGTAAAGTTGTGTATATAACCTTAGCAAATTGTGAGGCCTACATCTCTCAAAAAATCACCCTAAACAAAATCTCCCCCCCTCAGGCATGTTTTTTTCTTTATTTGGACTGAAGTTATGTGTTTTCTTGGGCCAGCGTTCTTCTTTTCCCTTCTCGTTCACACCATTTTATCCATGTTCATGGTTGTTCGTTCTTACAGTTTTATTCTGGATCTGACTCGATATCCCACAACTTCTTGAAAAATCCATTTCCATGATATCATGCTGTTTATTTTCTACTCTTGCCGATTTGTTTCAGTTCTTGTTCTGACCACTACATATCCACACTTTCTACGAAGATGGGGAAGATCCTCGAGGACCTTCTTATCTCTTAATCTAATAGTACTAATATAAGTATATTAATAATGAACTACAGAGGGTTTATGGTATTAATTACCTTTCTACCATTATTGGTTTTAAACAGGATATCTATCTGGTGATGTCACCAGCAAGCAAAATTTCTGCACTCTTTGGTTGTAACCCAGGGACCTCTTTGTTTGATAAAATTAGCTCAAATGAAAAATCATATTAATTTTAGACATCATCAGATGGTAATGGTTACTATTTTGTTATGAATTTACGTCCACCAAATTTGTCTAAACAAAGCCTATTTATTATTCTACTAACTAAGCTCATGGCTTTTACTGTCTGGGAACAATCATAATTATTTCATGAAATATAAAACGTTTATTGCATAATTCGTGAGATGACAAACCTCCAAGCAACGATTTTGTTTCTGTCCTGTCTTCATTTTATATCATCATGTTCTGTTAGGATTTTTTTTTCCGGCGACATTATTTTCAAGTGCCATTTTAGAATATTGTCTTGAAAATTGCATTTTAGTGCTCATTAACTAGCCTCACTACATACCTACTAGTTTGAAACCAGTGACCTACCATTACTTAAAACTAACTTTTTTCAGGTTTTTTTATTCTATAAAACCTTGATCCATATCAAGAACTGATAAAAACCAGTTCCATACCGTTTAATAACGACTTAAAAGGTGTATCCTCGCATCAGACACATCTTTGAGTTAAATGTTTTTTTCTCTGTATATCGGATCGGTCTAGTCAAACCAAACGCGTCAAGAATTAGTCATTAAGTTTACCTTATTTGCCATTTAGTAGTCCTTAAGGTTTTGGATAGTTCCCAAGGTGTTTTTGTTTGCTGTTGAGTGTTTGTTGTTTTATAAAACTCAAACTTATCTAATAAAATGAATCAAACTGTTAACTAGACTAATGGACCACTGAAACCACCCAGAGGACTGACTACCTTGAACATCTCAACAATCAATCTGTGTCGGCAGTATTGTTACCATGACATTTTTGATGACCCTGTTTGTTTACATAGTAAGATAGGTTACAATATGGACACCTTAATGCTGACTCCTCATTCATAAATCATTTACAAACTAACTATGAATCCACACATAAAGTAAAGAATGTCTTCATCAACTACTGCTAACTGCGAAATGATACTGCTCCCAATAGAAAACCAAAAATTAAGATGATTTACAAAATCATCCTAAACCCAATCAGGACATAAGGACATGAATAAAGCACTCGAAGATCAAGCAAAATTCCAATCAAAAGCACTTAGAACCACCATTCTACCATAATATTCTACTTCTACAATCTCTTCATAATAACACCACTATTATCTTTTTTTCTTCATTTTTTTTTTTTTCATAGCCCCTTTAAATTTTCAGATAATTATAGATCCTCAGGTGAATCTATTTACAAATTATTTTGTATTTCCTTTAGCATCACTACATTATATACAGGTTTTGTTATTTTATATAAATTATATAATGAATAAACAAGTATAATGATATACATTATACGTGACTGGACTAAACTGACTAATAAAGGTGATGGGGCTCACCTTTTTGAACCTTAAAACTAACTTACATACTAATTATTATCCTAATTTATCCCCGACAGTCTGTTGCCATCGATGCGGGAGGGGTGGTGCGGTCATAGTGTTAAACACTGGATTTGTCAGGTGCTGCAACGAGTCAAAAAACTTAATGTGTCTCCGGCGGATGAACTCGCCCACCGACGGCACATCAAGCAACGGGTGCAGGTCAGCGTTCTTTAACCTCTCGAAAGAGGTATGTCGGACCACTTTTCGCATGATTCCATTCCGGAAGTGTTGGAGACATTTGGCTGTATTGTCAGTCAAGTGGGTAAATAGCGGGGCACCGTATAATTGGCACCGTGTCAGAGCTGGTCGGAGGACACATTTATATATCATCAATTTAAGACGAAGCGACAGGTTAAGTGAAGTTAGCAAGTGCGATAGCCGGTAAGACTCTAGTTGTATGTAAGTATGTGTATTGTAAATACTGTTATGCAAGAATGAGATGATTTATGCAAATTGTGAATTTTGTAAGTAGTATGAATGACATCATACCCGTTGTCCTAATAAGACTCTTGAATATTAATTAAAAATAGATTTATCAATATGAAAAAAATATATTAACAGTGATAACAGATTATTTGTTTCATGGAACATTTGTCAACAGAAAGGTCTTGTCCTCGGAGCTTACGAAACATGTGAAGGAGGCCTCAAGCTTACTGACACAGCGTCCAAGTTCGACAGCTGCGTCGGTGGAAAGCTTACAGAACTCTTGACAGGGTAAGGAGAGATAACACCATACTGCCATGAACATATTGTACTTATATCTTGAATCCATTTAAATATATTTTACTTAAATGGACATTTAAGTGTTTGTGAGGTGGAGTCTTTGAACAGTGTCATTATTTGATGAATTGGGTATAAAACAGTTTAAGAAACTATACCAATAGACAATACTTTGGGGTCAAGATTTCTACTTGGCTTGGTTTTTCAGACATTCGTGCCTTAATGGTCGGTCAGTTGAAAGCTAGCAATGGAGTAATATCCCAGTTGTTCTGTAGACTTCATAGAAGTGTAGACTTAATGTATAAGACTGTAAAAGAGAAAGAAAATGTATTGAAAACTCAAACGGAGTATAATAGTTTTGAGATAATTATTAAAAGTGTAAGTTAACGTGAGGGCAAATAACTAAACCCAACGTAATTTGGCTGTAGTGGCCTAAAAATATCATTTCAGTGTTTGACAATGGAAAATATGTATAAAATAATATTTTGAATATCATCGGCGATCAAGAGAATGGAGGATTGGTTATACACCATTACTAAACTATTTTATTTATTATAATTTAAATTATTCGATTGAGAGTAACAAACCAACAGGAGATGTAAGCGTTTAAATACGTAAATAATAATGCATTTATTTTCAAGCATAGATTTTTTTCATTTTTCATTAATGAAACTCTCATCATTCCTTTCACAAACCAAGACATTATATAATATAGCAGTGTGATGCAGGTCAAAGATACCACGAGGAAAAGCTCAGGTATTTGGAGGGCTAAATGAAGATTTCAGCTACGTGTCGGTGGCCAGCCTGGGTCAGGAGGGCGTGGGATACAATCCAGTGGAAGCGATGGACCAGTGCAAGGAGTACATCCGGGAAGCCGCTGGGATGGGTGCCAGGACGCTTCAGGATATGGTAAGTGAGCGATAATGTCACAATACATTGCTAATGGAGTTATAGAAATGTATTAATTGTCAAAAGCATTCATTAACACAGATGTAACAGGGGTTACAGATGCTTTGGATTTAAGAATAGGACTCAAAGTTCTATAAACTTAAACACTTATTTAATCAATTCTGGTGTATATACAGATAAGGTATCTATACACATATATATATATAAATTAACCATACAATTACGCTTATTATCAAAACACTAGAGCTATGTTTTATGTTTACAAACTAGTTTGTATCTAATTATTGATTCAATGTTAAAAGAAACAACAGAAATGCAGAAATCGCTTATTTATCAGGGATAGTTTCGAAACGAATTTGGAAAGTTGACTGACCTATGCATTCTCGAGAAATTCGAGGTACCTCGTACATTGTTGTATGTAAATAGTTGGCCAATGAAAACTAGTCTGCGATCTGTCAGGGCTTGGTCGATATGAATAACAACTCTTCGTATAAGGAAACAAAGTTTTACCTAAATACTGGTGAACAATATATTTCGCACTTTGGAATAATATGGTCTGAACTGTACAAATCAATTTTCCCATTAACTAATGGCTAATAGCACATAAAACTAATTTAATTTTAATTGTGTTCCCTGATACAAACAGGGTGCAAGTCACATCTTCGTTGAGGGCTTCACCAACACCGAGGCGGCCGCTGAAGGATCGATCCTGTCTGTCTGGAAATACCAAGACTGGAAGAACAAGGACGACCAGGAACCTGCCCCGAAAATTGAACTCTATGACAGTGAAGACGTGTAAGAACTTTTTAATAGCAACCCCATAGTTTAAATACCTATGGCAAAAATGAACTCAATTTCTGAAGTAAAACTAATATACTATAAAATAATTAGGAGTAAAACTCAAAATAAACAGTACGGTTTCTTGATTTTTTTTTTAAAAAGCATTGGGTCTCTCAAGAAAATTTATTTGATTAATTGCGCTAATCGTGTATCCGATATAGTATGGTATTTAGGCTTCAATCTCGACAAAAGGCTGATACAAAGAAATCCACATACGATGCCAAAAATACAAGAACTAAACAGAGACTTTGGAGAACGTACAGTCATCCAACCTCTCAATAGAAAATAAATTACAAAGTTACTAATTCCTGAGAACAATAGTCAATGCCCCTGATTTCATCAGCAACGAAACCGTTCATAACGATCTTAATACACCATACATTCTTGAACTCATCCCTTCCAAGTTCATCAAACTCCATCAAAACCTGGTGGGATAGGTTTCACAAATTCCCTAACACAATTATTACACTGGACCTTTCTCCAATCATATCCTAAGTGTCTGTGGCTCTTGCGCTCTAGGGGTCAACCATCACCGGCTCGTATCCGGTGTCGAGGCTGATGAAGGAGGGGGGACTTCCCATGACTCTGCTTCCTCTTTCGTATGTGAGGATTGGGAAGGTCTCTGAGTTGTTTGTAAATACTCTATAAATGAGCGAGTGACTGAAGAATTTAAAATATGGTATGAATGAAAAAAATTGAACACAATTGTTTATTGCCCAATAAGGTAGGATGTAGTTTTATCACAATAAAGATTGGGTGCATCTAGAATTGCACTAAAAACCGGACATCCTCAGGACATCCTTCAAATTCATCACTAAAAGCATTAAAAACACATAATTTATCCCTTAAAAGAGTTTTATGGATGAAAACTGTGAAGAGGCAATACATTTCTTTTATGATAAAATCTACATTTCTCAACCCTATAGCCAAGTGATCACCAGTTATCTCTTTCCTGTAGGGCACTTTCATTGTCTAAGTTTCACGGTTCAGAAAAATTAAGCCTCCCCACTAAGCAGCTACTGCTTGGTGCCTGCTTTACTCTAACCTAGGCTACCTACTTTGGCTTAGTAAAACTTTTCTTTTAAATCAGTTATCTTACGTGCAGTGAATACTAGTGAAATCAAATACATAAATACCAAATCAATAGTTTTTTATCATGACTCTTGGAATATAAGAAAATCAACTAAAATATAACTACCAGTGTATGCAGAACATGGCCCGCTGGATCTCTAAGTGCCCTTCAAGCTTGATGACCCCACAGCTATTTTGTCAGGTAGTCCTAACTGGTCGCCAAACATGGCCACAGACAAAGCGAGAAGTTACCGCTTCTTTTTATTATTTTTTTCTGTTATTCACGCTCTGCGTGAAAAATTTGCCTGCGGTCAAAAGGATGCCGACTTGGGTCATTCGATTGCCACTGCTCTAGCGTATTATGTCGTTCCTCTGTCTGTTAGTTCAATGATAAAAGTAATTTTTTTCATGTTTTGTTATATGCTATCTCGATACATGAGCTCTTTAAAAACATATTATAGATACAGAATTCGTGGAGCAATGAGGTGTATTGTTTCAGGCAATATTGGCTAAAAGGGTCCATCGGCGCCGAGTCGCAGAACATGGCCCGCTGGATCTCAGAGTGCCCTTCAAACTTGATGACACCGCAGCTATTTTGTCAGGTAGTCCTAACTGGCAGCTAAACATGGCCACAGACATGCTAATGGCCAATGTTAAAGTATCTGTAATACATTGGTCACTTGCAGATGGCGGTGGAGTATTTGTGCCCGTGCGGCTGCGAAGTGGAACTGCGCGACAGAGAGTGGCTGGAGGCTAACCATTTCAACGCCTTCCTCACCATGGCCAGGGGATCCTGCCAGCCTCCGGGGTTTGCGGAGATCAAGTACTGCGGAGGCAAGGAAAATGAACGACCGGTGGTGCTGCTGGGTGAGTATGTCATGATGTTCATAACCAAAGCTGGGATTTAAATAATTTGGGGGGGGGGGTCAAGAGAAACCACAGTTCTCAACAGGTCTGTGCTGTTATTGAAAACTTTGAAATGTTTAGAATCTAAAATCGTATAAGATTTTTTTTACAATTTCGCAATTAAGTAGATCTATTGCAAGTTTCTCTATCTGGATTGGATTTTATTTGAATAAAATCGAAACAAATACGTACTCTAGTACAAATCCCCTATTAATAATAAAGATGTACGAATAAATAAATATTACTCTGACAAAAAAAACAAAACAATAGGGGGAATAATAAAATAATAATAAATAAATAACAAGAATACCTCGAATAAAAAAATTCATTAAAATATAAAATAAGAAAAAAAATAATACACAATTACAATTAAATTAAAAGTTATAAATAGAATAATAAATAATAATATAAATAAATTAAAAAAAATAATAGTTATAAAATTAAATACCTAAATATTGGTGGTTACTATTTCAAAAAGTTGTAGCTTTGGGTTTACCTACAGAACAGTTAAGTGGGATCATTTATATTATCTTTACAGTCTAAATAAACATAAAATTATATAATTACAATAAAAAAAAAGAAGACAAAGATCCTAGTAAGTAGGCCTTCGAATAGGAGGGGGCTAAAAGTACTTAAGAATGAAGCTTCCAGGCTATTGAGAGAGAAACAGAATTCCAGGGAATGGTCGTGTGAGCAAGAAAGGAGCTCATGAATGCTGTGTTTCGGGAGAAGACAGGATTTAAACTGTATGTAAGGCAGTCTATATATAAGGAGAGTTATGATATTGGATAGTTTGTAAAAGATATGAACCAAGGAAGTATTATGTAAGGAGGAGGGAGAGAAATATAACTAACCTAAAGGAAAAACTTAAATTAATATACACGAGATAACATAGCAGAAAACAAAAAAATAATGGTAAAATATAAGGAATGCGTCAGCCAAATATTTGGCTATTTTAAGTGCACTAAAAAAAATATTGGAAATAAGTGAAGAGTTCAAGAGTTGCTTCTAAGTACAATTTAAATCCGTTTAATCCTATACTCAGTATAAAGTCTATGCGATACCCGAGACTTGGCTTGTTGAATAGTTAATAATTTCCACGAAAAAAAGACAAATATCTCATTTGAAAGATTATTGGCTCAACAAAGCAACAAAGTATTGTGCTGAGAATGTTGAAAAAATATGCGCTGTATACTTAGGAAGACTAGGGGGCTAAAATTTTGTTTATGTGCAAAACCCATTGGCTAAATTCTCATTTTTACCTACTGCGAAAAAATAATTAATCGCTATCAACTAATGTACAAGAAAACAACATTATTTCAGTTTGTTTAGCTCAATAAATATTTGGATTCTGGGACATCCAATGCTAAAGGGAGAGCCAACAAAGCACATCTTGTAGGGCGACAATGGCACTTTTTCATCAAATGCCTAATTTTATCAAGAAGGTGGATGGATGCTCAGTAAGCAGCTGCTGTCGTTTCTGGATGAGAATATTCCAGAGAGAAGTTTCAACCCAGAATACCTGTAGAAATATTAAGTTGCATATCTCTTAACAAATAAAAAAAATATTCACATTTAGCTTCTAAATTCCTGTTTCATTATTTATTCTTGCCTTTTTGCTTTATTTGTTAATAGACTATTTAAGGTCTTATTAGGTCTAAATCTTAATTGTTGAGATCCAAGACATGCTGATGATTGTGTCTGCACACTGTGGGTAATGACTTATGTGGTTCTGTTGCAGGCAAGGGGTCCACCTTCGACTCTGGAGGACTCAGTCTTGCGCCGCCGAGAGGAATGTCTCAATACAGGGGAGACATCGCTGGAGCGGCTTGCGTCGTCGCCGTCATAAAAGCGATCGCCAGGCTAAACCTCCCGATAAACGTAACCGGTAAACTCATGTTTCATTCATGAATATGCCCGTTAACCATTTAGTTGCAGGAAAAGTTCTTTGAAAAAATCATATAAAAAAGTAATATACACTTTCAAGTAATTCATCATCACCGAGAACTGAAGGTTAAACGGTTCAAGACGCATCTTGAATAACAGTATTCCTAGCATTGAAGCGTTTTAACCAAAGCGCTGCTGTCCTTCCACCGAACAAATCTCAAATCTCTTCTGCTGCTTCACAATCAATTTTTTTATGCAACAGCCTCTCAAAATTACATTTTTTCATCTGACATTCTCATTGTATTTTATGATGAAGACGGTCGAATTAGCAGTATGCTTTTCGTATGTTTGTCTGTATGCTATACGACAGTGTTCCTAACAGTGATTTAATTGGTCCGAAATTTGAAAGACACATACACAAAACACCTAAAAATATGCTGGTGTTTTGCTATTTTTATTCTCCCATGCCCCAGTTCAGAACTTATTTTAAATTTTGATTGTTTTGTGCATACATCAGGGTACATTAACGACTGTAAATCAAAATAATTGTGAAGATATTTCATCATAATTTTTGAGAGCCACCAATATAACACATTTCAGAGATCTTATAATGCGCACCGTACCTTCCGAGACTACGATAGATGATTTTGTATTATTGTTTTAATTTTTGATAATTTATTTTGTTCGTGAAAAGGTGGTTTTAGTTACCTAGCAATTTACTTAGATCATTTAATAAGTGTTCCAAATAATGTCTTCCAAGGTCATTTCTTCATTTTTTGTGTTCTTTTAGATATATTAAATATATAACAAGTTTTAAATGAGTCTAAGAGTTTGTTATGAGTATGTTAGGTCATTTCAGGTTTAAGCAGGCACAATTTCCTTGCCGCACTAGGACCAGATGTACACGCATAATGTTAAAATGTGATTTTAAGAGATCTGTTAGATTATGCGTGAGTACTTCTGGGCCTAGTGTGGCATGAAAATTGTGCCGGCTTAAACCTGAAATGACGTAGACAACTGAAATTTATCAATGACCCCTTCCACTCATGAAGGTTTATATTGAACTCGTAGTATGAACAATTTCGGATGCTAAAAACAATTCTTTTGAATGATAAAAAAAAATTACAAAGCTACTGATCCACAGATCATTCGGTTAACTGGTTTAAGCGCAGGTGTCCTGGCTCTTTACGAGAACATGCCGAGCGGGCTCTCCCTGAAGCACGGTGACGTGACCATGTCAAGGAACGGAAAGACCATCAGGATCGAAGACCCGGGCAACGACGGAAGGGTCATCTGCTCAGACTGCCTCACATACTGCTCGAAGTATAGGCCGGCGTTCATCATGACCATTGCGACAGGCTCCAGTGAGTACATCTTATCATCACAGTTAGTGGTTAATACAGCGAGGCAGGTATACCAGTGCGTGCTGTAGAAACGTGCATACACTAATAAAGAGTATGGTAATGACATACGGTATTCTGTCAGTGACAAAGCCACCAGAACCAAACTAACTAATATACCTGAACGGTCTTAAAGACAAGTACAGACATTGAGCTCATTAGAGAACGCAATGGGAATAACAACAGACAAACACGTGAATCTAGAGTTATATAATGCTAATATTATATATAATGCTAAAAGTAGAAGGGGTTTTTGAGCAGAACTGTATACATGCGTTGTGACTTCATGGAAGTCACTGATATTTTTAAGTAAGCAACCGTATTCCTTCCAAGACCTCCATCCCAATTCCCGCGGAACTACCCTTCTCTTATACACATTTGTCTCAGTTTTAGCCCAGTCCCGACTTGTTCACCAACACTCGTTCCCCAACATCCGATCCAGTATGTAGTAACGTAACTCTTAATATTCGTATATACCAGTGTTTTGCTTGTACTTCATAATAAAGCTTTTCTTTCTTTTCTTTTAAAATACTCTACTCTAAAAAGGTTATTTAACCTAGAATCACATGACGCAAACGTATTTTCCTTTAACTATCCACCGTAAATCCATACCCCAAAATAGCATTCCATAACCTCCAAACATACTTCTCTGGAATTGAGTGCTGGTCCACCAATGGGCCATGGAATATCCACCCACATTACTTCCACTTTACGAAGCAGATCCTGTTCACCAGTGCTCTTTATCGCTTCTCCTCTATCAATAACAGACTTACACACGCCGATAACATGGAATCCACCTCTTTAAAAGACTAACTTAAAACCTTTATAACTACAGAAAATCTTATCTCTCCTTAGAAAACTCAATTCACATAAAGAGAGCAATGCTAAAAACCAAATCAGGACATACGTACTTGCACTTCGAACATCAGCTCATCCAATCCTACCAATCTAATGTCCTGAGCACACCAGTAAATGCCACTTTTTTGTGACCAACCCTTCATAACGTCCTTTACATTAAGACTCTCCAAGATCACATTTCCTAAAATTACATCACCTGAGCATTGAAGCGAAAGTAGTCTTTTGATCTTTAATAAACATCACGCCACTCGGATTTCCGGCATAGTTAGTTTTCTTCGTTTATACTTTGAGCGTCTATGGATCTATCTCAGACTCTTTGCATATACTCTCCCTCCTTAGCTGCGTTGCGGTTGCAGGGTGACCTGTAATTATCAGTAGTGAGGGGGATCACAACAATTCTTAACTCCTTCTGTATCGTACAAATATATGTTGTAAACATGTTGAATAAGATCACTTACCAGTTAACGATAAAACAATATCACCCATTTCCCTTTTGGGCAGATGGTATTTTTTCCAAAAATATCAGCACAAATAAACGTAAAAAAAATAAACGGTTAATGCGTGGTAAAGAGAAGGAAGTGAATTTAAAAACTGTGATGTTTTTAGTGTATAATTGTAAACGTTATAAAAAATTTTAATTTCAAGAGTTATTAAAGTTATTAAAGAGTACATTAAAGTTGTATAAATCCGAAATAATGGGTTTCATAAAAAAGTGACGATGTATTGCTTGTATATAATTATCAAGCTAATTATGTACAGATTGATTTTTCTTTATTGACCCATATTATTACATTATTTATTTGACAAGAAACTTAAAAAAAGCGCTGAATATGCGTTTGATAGTTTGTTTTATAATTTGCAGCTGGCCTGTCCAACAGTTTTGGTACTCCTCCTAACGGAGTGTTCTCAACTTCGGACGTGGTCTGGGAAGAACTGGCCTTAGCAGGGGGTTATACTGGAGACAGGGTCTGGAGGTTGCCTCTGTGGAAATGCTTCAGAAGCAGAGTCACAAGTAAGACATTTCTTGCCTTTTCGCATCGTCATGTGTGTAAATTGCACTATTAAGGGTTGTTGTTAGGTTTGCAAAACCGATTATCATACAAAGCGTATGTTAGTAATACACAAAATTTATTATTTTCCAGGTTATTAATGTTTAAAAGAAACATTTACACGTGTATATTTGCACTATGGGTCTCATTGGACTTTTTGTGTCTTCAAAAAATATAACACAAAGAAAAAATTTAAACAACTAAATTATATAATTTTGAATGCAATGAGTTTTAGCAAATAAAAATATTGCAATAATAAATACGCAATACAATTAGTAAAATCCTGTGATATTTGTCTATAAGGACATGCTTAACATTTCATGTGTGTACCTAATTGGATTAGTGCCATTATTGCTATTATTTTTTTTGAGTAAAATTTGTTTATCTCTTATTTCATTAATGTAATTACATATATTTAACTATTGTTTTTTTAAATCGTAGTCCTTGATGGTGCCAGAACGAAACGTTGATGGCTTTCTGTTATTGCTTCAATAAAATAATAACAACTTTTAGTTAGTAAAATTTTAAATGAATTTTATTATTCAACTGTACTTACATCCTCCTTATAAAATATTTTACTATTTTTTTTATATTTTATTTTCTCTCAGACTACGAAGGTGTCGACGTGGTCAACACTGGAATGGGTAGAGGAGGGGGTCCTTGCTTAGCTGCAGCCTTCCTAATGGTAAGTTGATTCATTTTTTCTTCTATGGTATTTAAATTGAATCCAAATACCGGAAAAAAAGGCGACGAATAAGGATTTCCTTTCACTTTTATAAATAATAAATGGATAATAAGAATAAGATGATTCTAACCCCGGCGAGCGAATGCCTGATAATGCATCAGAAATAACTCCATTTTCACAGCGATGGTGTTGAATACTTGTGCATATAGTTTTCTTGGATTTTCTTATATTTCTTCAAGAAGGTCCTCCTTTAAGTTTAACTTATCCGATAGTTCCAAAACAAAGCTTATATTAGTAGATAAATAGATAACTGTACATCAATTGACATTTATAAGACAGTTTATGTTATAGAAATTACTAGCATAACTTTGTTTTGTTTAAATTTCTTATGTAAAAATATTTTCTATTAATTTTGAAATTATTACAATAAAAATATCATTTGAATACCAAATATGTGGATAGAAATGAAATAAACATTCCGAATTCAATTGCGACCCAGAAGGAAGACACCCCCCCCCCTGCAGTTTTTAAGATTAAGTGCGTTATTTAATTGGTGTTAACAAGAATTCGTGCCATCAAGTTGCACCCATTTAATGACGTGTACGCTTGACTTCATGATCACTTTTACACCTCTTGATTTCCTTGCAACACTAACCAGAGCTTTTATTTTATTACTTGACAGCATTATCTAAGGAATTCCCCTTGGTATTCAACTTCTTTAAGATTAGAGAAATAACACGTCTTGTCTCTTCACAAAGTGTAAAGTAAAAAATATTATTAGGTTCTACTGATATATTGTTCATTTGTTGAACAAAATGAAAAGTTACATGTTTAAAAGATACCATAAATGAATTACAATTGATAAATTGAATGATAGACAAAATAACATTATAAATTACAAAAGAGATATTTATAAATTAAAATTGTATTTATTATTAAATTCAAAATTAAAATTCACATATCTATATAATTTAATGTAAATATACAAAAACTTTTAAGAAATTTTTGGGCGTGTAGATAATATTTTATGTGTAACTCGCCAAATAACATTTATAATATAATAGAAATAAGAAATGTATATTGACTATAGCTATAAGTGTCAATTTATTTGTCAGCGGCCGTCAAAAGGGGTTTAACAGACAAGTTGATGGGGCAGCAATAAATACCTCATTTTTTCACCGAGGAACAGACAGCAATTCTCTACTTGTCAGTCAGTGCTCATCAAATTGGACTGGGGCTATTCCCAGCGTAGTGCCAAGGTGTAATTCGCTTGGTTAAAAGAGGTGTAAAAAAACAACCTTTTTACACATAGTTGATAATAGATGAAGACAGAGCTCTAAGTACAGGATGGGGCTATCCCATTTTCGGTAACAAGTTCAAATACTACCTCTTCCCTCTAACAAATTGCAATCTCTCTCACTCTCTCTCTCTCTCACTCTCTCTCTCTCTCTCTCTCTCTCTCTCTCTCTTTCTCTCTTTCTCTCGCTCTCTCTCTCTCTCTCTCTCTCTTTCTCTCTCTCTCTCTCTCTCTCTCTCTCTCTCTCTCTCTCTCTCTCTCTCTCTCTCTCTCTCTCTCTCTCTCTCTCTCTCTCTCTCTCTCTCTCTCTCTCTCTCCAACTTAGCTGGCGCTATTTCTAAGTCTTCTTATTTAGCTGTTGAAACTGTTTCTTGCTTTGTTCGCAGGAGTTCGTTCCTCCAAGCTGCGACTTCGTCCTGATGGACGTATCTGCGACCGGGGGGCTCCACAAGGAGGCGGGAATGCGGTACCTCCGCAGGAACATCATGTCCGGACGCCCTACACGGACTATGATCCAGTTTCTGTACCAGCTGGCCTGCCCACACCAGATGAAGGGTGACTGCTGACCGTCGTCCAGCAATGCAGTATCGTCCATGTAGTATAGTACATGTAGTGATATCCATGTATGCACTGAGTACGTGTCACCAGTGCCAGGTTGTTGTTCGGCCATAATGATCAGTTCTTCAGTCGAATTCACATTTGTAATCCAACATTTTACATGTCAGTAAACGTTTCACCACAATTTTTCATATTTTATTCTAATGTATTTCCATTAGATTTATCACCCGTAAACGCCAGAGTTGGGCACATTTCATTTTAAATAACGAATAACAAAGACTCCGACATTACAGAAAACAAAGGATAAATTAATAAATATATTTTATACAAAATGATTGGTGTTACAGTAAATAATTTGGTAACTTGCAATTAATTCTTCGAAAAAATCAACATATAATTTCAAGATGGATCAATCGAGTCCTGAACAACTATCCATACTGTGATTGTCATATTTATCAGAAGAAAATTTTCTGATTTCAGAAGGAACTAAATATATAAAACAGATAAATTTATATCTCTCCACATTGAAGTAATTAATTAATCAATTAATTCAATTGTCCAATTAACGACTAAAAAGTGAATTTTGCGTGTGGATGGCCGTTCCCGGCGGTACTGCAATATCAAATAAACCTATGATAGAGGTGGAGCTAGCCCCTACATATTTTGCCCCTAAAAACACTACAGCGTCACTGCTGTGCCAGCCTGACGGAGGAGCACATTAATGAGGTTCGATTTAATTCCATAAAATATCTTATAAGATCCCAAATTTCCATTTAGGTTGTCGCTGACTTGTGCGTAAACCGGAAAAGATATGAGATTAGCAGTGATATCGCAGAGACAATTTAGCAGGGTCGCTAGCAGTAGCTACCGATACAGAAACATATAAGTTTCAGAAGAGGGTCGGAAGCTAATGGGCCCCTGGCAAGTTGATGCACTTACATTGTTCAGCAGACAATGCTCTCGTTACTGGGACCTGTTGTCGTTTTTTAGCCGCCCCTCCGAAGGCCCTAGAGCAGATGTGATAGGGGGTGATCCCTAAATTAGAATCATAAAGCCCTGCTGGGCCTGTCCGCATATGCGGTACTATCCACACATTGTGTCCTGGGGCCCAGCTCATCCTGTCTTTGACCAGAAAAATGTCATGGAAGGTCTTTTTTTGTCGATGAAAAAATTGCTATACAATAAAAAAAAAATTGCAAAACATAATGCGGCAGTTTTCTTAAAAACTACAATATATTTTTTAAATTTCCATTATTATTAATTAAAGCTAACATACCAGGCTGACCCTTAGCTGATGGAACCTGTTCTACTGGTTTCTGTTCAGTCAAACCTATTTTGGCTGAATGTCCTGAATGTGAGGAGGAGCGGAGATCACCCGCCATCTCCTCTTTCTTCCAGTAGCTAGAATTCTTCTAATATCTGCAGTACTCAACTTCCTGAAGTCCCGAAGGATACTCTCAAAGTGCTTATTCAAGTTGCTTATCTCATTTATTGTTATTTTTCTCGGGCTCTTTTACTTTTTTTTAATGTCACTAACATTTTACTCGGATCCATATTATTCATTAGTATTGGAACCCATTAATTATATAGAAAATCGCTTTTGTAAAACCAAAATGACGGTATCGACGATCTTTGTGGTTACCATGCCCTAAAGCAAATAAACAAAAAAATGATAACATAATAATATTTTGTTTGCACTTATATTTAACTGATTAAATTCCCCTGCGTTGCCCGGGATGGTGTATTCGAGATCTTGTGTCTTTTCACTACGTTTTCCATTGGAACTCAACATTTGGTAAAACCATGGTGTTTGTTTCTAAATTATTGTAAACACGATAAATTACGGGTATTTTTTTCATTTTCACTTTATTTGTAACGGTTATATTTGTCGAAATATATGCAACATATTATTTCCATCTTCAGATTAAAATATGCAAACGAAAATAAAACCTCTTTCCGTTAAGGAGCAAGGAGGAAAAGAAAGTACAAATAATAAAATTAATCTTTCGAAATCGGATTGAAAATTTTAACATAACATTTAATCTCTCATTGTCAATCACTACTATTCAATATCAATTGGTTGAACGGTCAGGGCTTTTTTACTGCTTAGATTGTTTTTCCATATACCGGTGCCCGTGTCATGGTATTTTATTTACCCCTGCTAAAGTAATAAAAGGTTGTTAGAGAATTCTTCATGCAATAAATAATGTAAATAACAATAATAAATAAAAAAAAATGAATATAAGAGTGCAATATGAGAAGCTGCTGAACTGATTAATGTGTAACTTAATTTAATAAAACTAAAGAATAAAGGCAATAAATAAAACAGGAATACATAAAAACATGAATATCAGATACAACGTAAAATTGAGTCTGCTATTTCGTTATAGATTATGTACAAAAAATGAATGTGGCTGAAGTGTTTAATATTTGCAAATGCGAAATCAAGATAGATTTCAGAAACCACAAGAGAGTATGTAGTAAATTTGACGTGAGTGAAAGTACTTCTCAAATTTGTGATAATGTTAACATATGTTATAAGTGTGGTTGTAGTGATAAAGAGTACACATTCACTCTTTTTATGTTATATCACTTCGTGAGAACACTACTGACCGAATTTCAAAATCGTGTTGTCAGGAAGTGTGTGTTAAGTCTTTTTAAAGCACAAGAATGACTTTTTTCCCACTTGAATACACTCTCCTTCTGGGTTGGAATTGAGCAGCAGTGATCAAAGTCAGTGGGTCTCTGATTATGATGTGAGAAACGATAAAGATAAAAGAAAAAAAATTAAATATCGTTAATGACCAATTCGCAATGCATAAAACTTCAAATGCTACTATTGCTTTCAACGTTATTATAATTTCAAACGCGTTTCTGGAGTTTGGTCACTATTGTTCTCAGCTGTAAATATGATCATGGACAAATATTGCTAGTGAAATAGTTTTGGCAGTCGTAAAGAAAGACATTATTATGCGATGGAACAGGATTGTCAAGGACACCCCGTATTTAGACCCGAAGAAGAAACCCAGCCGGGTTTTTTTTCTCACCAAAACATTTTTGAAAAGAAACAGCATTTTGACACCTGTTGTTGTCGGCGAGTCATTACCTCAGGATAGAAATGTTGGCATCACCTAAAACAAACGGGCGTGCGGTCTCATCTTCAAATGGCCCCTTTGTACTGACGAGGGCCTGTGTTCTCTCCGACGATCCCCGGAGACGGTAGGAGGAGCTGGCTGCTCTCCCGCGGGGTCTCGACCGCTCTCTTGTTCTCTCGCTGACAATGCCAAAGAAACCTGAAGGACCTTCATACATTTGTATTATTACGATGTAGCCCACCTATTGTTCCTCTGAGTGAGCAGTCGCTGATTAAACAGGGAGCGGATCACTGGGTAATGGAACTGCACTCAGGAAGATATGTGCCACGGACACCACCTCACACTCAGTTCTAATCATGCGCGTAGATAATGAAGTATAGTCGGTTAGGTATAGTTAATAACATAAACGATAAAATTGAAGAAGCACCCTGCGTGTATTGTATTACCTTAGCAACCTTTTCCTTGAAACTCTAGGACTGGTATGGCTAAGAAATTCTATTGTATGCGCTCTGAAACGGTAGAATTTCGAGTTTATAGTAACCGCTAATAGTATAGTAACCTCCTAAGAAATAATATCGGGTTTTTTTCCCCTAGCTCTTTCCGTTGAATAGTCTATGAATAGACAAATTCCAAAAAAAATGTATACAATAAAATATTAGATTTGAAGAAGTAGCATAATTTAGATTTTTAAATGACAACAATGCTCGTTTCTCTTCATACCCTAAGACAGGTAACATTGGTGTTATTTAAAAAAAAAAGGACTTAATTCACGATATTTCCTTACTCAACAACATTCGTGCTATTTACTAACAGTGTAAACGTTTGTGCCAATTCTTGAAACCAGCATATGTACAACATATTAATGCATTAATATTTTATTAATATTTAAATCGTCTTTATGCCATTCATTATTTATTGCTTAGTAGGATTTTCAATGTATTACCCACTATTTAAAGTTTCTGTTAAATATTTTTGGGTGGTGTGTTACATTTTGTTTAAACTTTGCAGTTGGATTGCTGACATACTTAAAATAGCACACCGAGCTATACCGAAGAGTAAATTTGCAGCATGAAATTATCAATAAAACAAGTTAGCCAATTAATTGCCAATTAATCCAATGTTACATCCTACCAATGTCAATTATAGATAGAAAGGTTATTTAGAAGGCAGAAGTTATGGATAAAGGATTAAACACTGGTGCTTCTAATGCATGTAACCTCTTTCATAAATTGTAAATATATAACGAGCTAAGAAGAAATGAGTGTTGCTTTCTGTCTGTTTTGTTCTAACTAAATAATATGTTTTTTGTTACTAAACAATAATATGTTCGAGGGGGCATCATCGAGAAAGGCTTATTGCCTCCTGCTACCTCTAATGCCCCAGAGGATGAATTCTTTCAACTTGTTAACACTCTCGACAGTCCAAACAGAATTTATTTAAGAATTAGGATTTTTATTGAATGTGTAAACATAAAACTATAAGCCATGGAAAGAAATGAATAGCCTGCGACGTAAAAACATTGTTTACAGAGAGCCAATATTCTGGGCAGGGGTCGCCGCTCCCTACTCCTTATTCTATAAGGGAGGATTATTGGCCACAACCTCGTGGATTAGCCGGGATTACCGGGAAGGCCGTTCGAGTGAATAATTAACATAAATAATCCATAAGAGATAGTTAGGACGGAGGCAGCTATTGAAAGCCTAAGGGTGGGGGGGGGGGGGCAGCAGTATAGAAAGATTGGAGGGGATGAAAAAAATAATCCTGGTATTACATGGTGTCCTCTTTCAGCCAATTATTTCTTGACGGGCAAACCATTGCCGACGCACCAGCTTTTACATTATTGGAACAACTGGTGCAGGCTTCGTGTTACCCGCTAATCTTTAGCAGTACTAGTATTTGTCTTCTTCATACAAAGGTATATGTTTATATATTGATAAAACCAACGGTCTACCGTTACTTACTATATCTATGAAATATTTTGCTCGAGTGATTATTTTTTAATGTTTACGAAAGCGTAGCTTGTGGTGGATAGCTCAGCTGGAAGAGCACCTGATCAAACATTAAGAGGCCCCGGGTTATGGCCCAAGGACTAGCACTTCGTTTTTCCTTTTCATATTAGAATAGAATAGAAGCTTATATTTGTAAATAAAATAATCTTAAGGATTATATCGATTTCTGGCAATATCGCCATGGGGCAATGACCCATTAGTGTCAGATTATAATAGGTTTATAAGAAAACTTATAATACAGAAAACCCTCCAATGAACAACATAGGAAAATCCAAAAATTATTTAATGATGCGATATTTTCACAAAAGAACAAAATAAATATTCTTGTAAGTACAATACTTGAAAGAAAATATTTATTTATTTTATTTTTGTTTCAAAATACTTAAATTAATTTTTTACATGTTTATTATATTTGAAAAACTACAACCATTCGAGTCCACAATCATTTAATATTTATGATAACAATAACAACAATTGAAATATTTATTACCAGCTAACTCCACCAATATATTGTAATATTAATAAGGCCTATAAAAAATAGTATTTTACTGTATAGGAATATATACCTGTAAATGTAATATTATTCCTATGTAAACTTATTACAAGACAAGTTCACATATTAAATAAGGGTGGACTGTCTACAGGTCAGTGGAAAGAGGAACATTATTATTGCTAACGTAAGTTTTTCATCTCACAATTCATACAGAGGGCGGCCATATTGCAAGATATCAGTCAGCCGTGCTGAGAGTGGGGATAGGAGTGGGGAGCCCAGCAGGCCCTCAGTACACTCAGTACACTCTCTTCAGGCCTCTCATTATATTGAATTTTTTTTTTTTTTTTTTTTTTTTTTTATTCAATTGAAAACTATTTACAAGAATATGAAACATGCGTTTCTATCAACAAGTTATATCAGAAAATAAAAAAAAACGCTCAAGATCATTGGGACCTACGCCCACTATGTCACCAGTCAAACGCAAGCCACGGCGATCTAATCGGAATATCCCAATAAATTCCTCAGCACCTAGCAGCTCTATGGAAGAGATACCACCACAACCCACCACATCAAAACAAACAACAGTAACTCATGAGTCTCCCTTTTTCACACCCCATAGTTACGAGGTGTTGAAAAATATTGAGGTAGAGGACATGGACTCTACAACAACACCCACACAGCCCAAGCCACCAGCGATATTCGTTCGCAACATTAGTAATTTCAAATTACTATGCACTCAATTGAGCAAAGTTGTAGGTACAGGCAAATATACTTGCCTCAATCGATCTCGGGACACAAAGGTTTCTCCGGACACTCCTGAAACATACCGAGGAATTATAAAATACCTAGAAGAATCCAAGGCTGATTTTCATACCTACCAACTAAAGCAAGAAAGATCGCTGCGGGTGGTGATTAGAAACCTGCATCCCACAACACCAGCGGACGAGATAGAAAAGGAGCTGATAAGTTTAGGGTACAAGGTTCGCCAAATCACGAATGTCCTCCGTGAGGAGAGACAAGAAAATGATACAAGTATCAAGAAACCAATGCCCTTATTCTTTGTCGAACTAGAGCGAACAGCTGGAGTGGAGAAAATCTACGAGCTTAACCACTTATACTACACAAGAGTACAGGTCGAAAAGCCTTACCCGAAACGAGACATCGTCCAATGCCATAATTGCCAGGCATATGGGCACACAAAATCATACTGCTACCACCCTCCCAGGTGTGTAAAGTGCAGTGGGCAGCACAAAAGTGAATTGTGCAAGAAGCCCCTAAAATCACCTGCTGTATGCGTGCTATGTCAGCAAGGCCACCCGGCAAACTATAAAGGCTGTGAGGCTTATAGAATTCTAAAGTCCAGGAGTGAACAACGTCGTCGTCCTGAAGAAGAAAAATCAGCCACAGGTAGCCCAAGAAGCGCCCCCACCAGAAGTTTGAGGCCTTCAGTCTCTTTCGCTGACGCAGTTAGGAACAGAGAGCAGCCACAGGCACTGCCCACTCCTCTTCCGCAAGTTCTTCTTTCCCAGCACTCCGCTCATCCCAGCAACCAGCAAACTCTATCCCATCCTCAACCACACATCTCGCATATCCCGCCACCTTCAAGCTCTTCAGATCTCACCAGCCTTTTAACCTCATTCCTTACAGAGTTCAGAACCCTAATTACACCTCTCATTTCCCTTCTTACAAATCTTGTCTCCTACCTTATCCCCGTTAAACAAAATCCATAAGTGGATCCTTCCGACTCCTTATCCATTCTCCTTTGGAATGCGAATGGTGTTCGCACCCACACTAACGAACTGACAGCACTACTCCATGACAAAAACATCGATGTAGCTCTTATTACTGAAACAAGACTTACAAGTAAACGACCATTTACCGTTCGACAGTACCAGACTTATCGAACTGATCACCCAGATGGGAGAGCTCATGCAGGTACCGCTGTCATTGTCCATAACTCCATATCCCATCACATAGTTCCTTTGGTAGCACATGATTTCCTTCAATCCACTGCAGTGTCAATCACCACCCTCACTTTTCCCCTCACTCTAGCATCAGTGTACTGCCCTCCCAATAAATCCATTCCCGATTCCCAATTCATCTCCTTTCTAGACTCCATCGGGCATCGTTTCCTTGTGGGTGGGGACTTTAACGCAAAGCACCAACACTGGGGCTCAAGATCCACAAATACACGAGGACGTGCTTTGCTGTCTGCACTCACACGGAGACATTGCTCCACTATCTCTCCTGACACAGCCACCTATTGGCCATCAGATCCCAACCGAAATCCAGATCTCCTTGACTTTTTCTTCTACAATAGTTTAGGAACACTAAACTATTCACTCAAGCGCCTCGATGACCTCTCCTCTGATCATAGTCCTTTATTATTAACCATTTCCCTAAGACCAATTCACAAACTGCCTCCCCCTTCATTTATTAGGGGCCCAGTTGACTGGGACCACTTCCGTCAGCTTCTTACAGAGTCCGTAAACCTCAAATTATCCCTGAAAACATCCCAAGACCTAGACGATGCAGTGCATTCTTTCACTACTCTGGTCCAGAGGTCGGCTTGGGAGGCATCGTCACCCCATCGTCACCCAAGAATCCACAATCATAATCGTTTACCTCAACATCTCAAAGATCTAATCAAATCCAAACGCCGCTCTAGAACAGTGTGGCAAAGATCCCGGCATCCTGCTGATCGCCGCTCGTACAATCAGTACTGCCGATTGGTAAAGCGGCGATTGGCATCCTTCCGTTCTGATTCTTTCAATTCCTACCTCTCCTCTCTGTCTACCAGGGATAACTCCTTGTGGAATGTAACCAAAAAAATCCTAAAGTATCAACCTGTTTCACATCCACTCCGTCGTGATGATGGGTCCTGGGCGGCCTCGGATGGAGATAGGTCGGAGGAATTTGCTCTGCATCTTACCCATACTTTCACACCTCACCTTTCTCATCAAAGCCATACTCACAGCAAAACTGTGGAAGATTTCCTCACTTCACCTATTCCTCTCTCTCTTCCACCAAAAGCCGTTAATCCCTCTGAGGTCAAATACCTTCTGAAAAACTTACCTTACAGAAAATCCCCTGGATATGATCTCCTAACTCCTCAAATTCTCAAACAACTTCCTCCTAAAGCCATAACCTTCCTAACCTACATATATAATTGCATTATCCGAACGACACACTTTCCTCTCCTCTGGAAACATTCCATTATTGTCCTATTCGCCAAACCCGGTAAACCACCCAATGACGCCTCATCTTACCGTCCAATTAGCCTACTCCCTATCCTCTCAAAAATATTCGAGAAACTCCTACTAAAACGTCTACTTCCAATTGTTGAATCCAAAAACCTTTTTCCCACACACCAGTTTGGTTTCCGCCAACGACATTCCACTGCTCAACAAGGCCTTCGCGTTGTTGATCACATCTCCTCAGCCCTTGAAACCAAAAAGTATTGCACTGCTGCCTTTCTCGATATAGCTCAAGCTTTTGACAGGGTTTGGCACGCAGGTTTGCTCTACAAGCTCAAAAGACATTTACCACAGACCCTTTTCCTAATCCTACAGTCCTACCTTTCAAACCGCTTCTTCCAAGTCCGCTGTGGCTTAGAATACTCTAACTACTATCCCATAAATGCAGGAGTTCCACAGGGCAGTGTCCTAGGCCCCATCCTCTATAACCTATACACCGCTGATGTCCCTTCTACTTCCAACACCTTCTTGGCTACATTTGCAGATGACACTGCAGTCTTGTCATCCCACCCAGACCCCGACATAGCATCCCATAACCTTCAAAAACACCTTGACGAGATCGAGTATTGGTGCAATCAATGGCGGATCAAAGTTAATGAAGCAAAATGCTCCCACATTACCTTCACCCTTTGTCGCAAGACTTGTCCATTAGTTTATTTTAATTCTATTCCTCTCCCAGTAACCGAGACAGTACGGTACTTAGGCTTCCATCTCGACAAACGACTGACCTGGAACCCACATACGAGACTAAAAAGACAAGAACTAAACAGACGCTTTGGACAACTGTACAGACTACTTCAAAGGACATCCCATCTCTCAATAGAAAATAAACTACTAATCTACAAAGTTATACTTAAACCAATCTGGACATACGGAATAGAGCTATGGGGGACAGCAAAAAAGTCGAACATCAAGCGTATCCAATCCTTTCAATCCAAAGTCCTGAGAACAATAGTAAATGCCCCTTATTATGTCAGCAACAAAACCCTTCATAACGACCTTAATATACCCTACATTCTAGAACTCATCCCTTCCAAGTTTATGAAATTCCACAGTAGCCTTTCCAACCACCCTAATCCTGTAGCACAGTCTTTGCACTGCGCCACTCATCCCTATAATCCTCCTCGGAGACTGAAACGGCAGTGGCCTCGTGACCTGCTATAATCGCGTGACAGTGGGAGTCCTGGCAATGGCCAATTTCTCCAATCATGTCCTAGTATGAATGAGCGAGTGAATGATGACTGTAAATATGGTATGAATGAGATCATTTATCTGTATTATTATTGCCTTATAAAAGGCAGATTGTAATTATTTCACAATAAAGTTCTGATTTGTTGTTTAATTTAAATATATTAAATAAGATAAAACTTATAAAAAATAGTATTTCCCTTTAAATTATTATTATAGTACAGTCTTTTTATTTTTATTTGTTTCTTTCCCTAAATTAAAAAAAAAATTATTTATCTATCTGAAATACCTAACAGGAAGAAAATCGTTGCACATAAATGTACGTAACGAGATAGCTATAAACATCTTTTTCTCTCTCTTAAACCCTAAAAGGAAATTTGTTGTGTATTAGATTTTTCAAAAGCAAGTCCAATAAGAAAAAAATTAGAAATAAATAGCCAAAGAAAATATATGGTGACAGTGGCAGCCGGGATTAGATTTGCCAGCCAGGCACTCTTCCAACTGAGCTATCTGATATCGAACCAACAGCTGTATCCAATACCAAATGTCCTTAGTGGGTCACAACCACTTTCTGAAAACTTTCCCAGAAAGATATTTTATTCAACGAAATGATTTTAAAGCAGTCAGTTTATACAGTAAAAATAAGGGCGACTGAGAGGCTGAAACAAACATACCTCTATTTTAACAAAGTGTAACTTTTTCTCCAAGGAGTTGTCTGTATTGTTTAGTTATTTAGTAACATATCGTACAACCTTTATTGAATGATGAAAAAGGTATTCATTGTTAAATAAATACTAGTAGATCTAATATAAATCTAACATCCCTTGTGGCGTACCAAATAGCTAATTCTAGAAAAAAGATCATCCGTCCTGGAGGACCAATTATTGAGCCTGAAAGGGGTTGTCTAAGAGCATATGACCAATGTACCCCTTCCAAACATCATTATTGGAACATCATTGACATTGCTCAATGACAGAGAAGATGTCGCAGACGAGACGAAAATAGGTTTACGATTGGCCCAGACGTGAGGAATTACTCACGAACCATTTGGCCTTGTAATGCCTGCAATACGGTCCCGGAGGCAGCACCGTGAAACTGGCCCGGCCGAAATAAATAATTGGCTGTCTATGAAGTGAAGAGGGGTTGCGGGAGGGCCATCTGCCTGCCACTGGGAGACAGGTGCCTTCAGCACTGCACAGCCCTTTACCGGCCATTACTTGTTTGGTGTTTTAAAGGGCGATCCCTTTAAACAAATACTTTGGACAGATGGATCAATCATAAAAAAAAAATAATAGCTACTCCAACAGAACATATAAAAAAATGTCATACCATTGAGGGTTTCCATTATCTTACTGATGAATCCATTGAATTAATTTTATTAATACACACATTGAAAAACGGTCCCTCTTATACTATCCCTTACCCATTGATGCTGAAATATTGTTGATTATGGTCACCATGACTACAACTGGTTTATATAAATGTTTCCTCCTGTGTTATAAAAAGTTGATCACAATCGGGCAATTAAATGGTCCTAACATGCAAAATATCAAATTCCTAAGTAAAACACGCATTGAGGTAATGTTGCGTCCTCAATGCCAATGTCTGTCTTAATGATCTTATGTAATTAGATATTTAAAATTACAGGAGAGTTCCTTAACAAAACATTAGGATGGAGGCAGAACAAGTCCTGTTCTGGGCTGTAAGGATTTAAACCAAAAATTCATTGTAAAACTAAAACTAAAAATGCGTTTTGAGGGTCTCTGGTAAAGACCGCGAGTCTGAAATAAGTACGAACTTTATTTTACCTTTAGGTTACACTAGAGAAATTTGTCGAATTGGGACTTAGACGTACTAAATGGATCTCGATATTTTTTTATGAATATATATTTTATATTATATTCAGACGTTTTGTACATTGCATTTATTTATACCGTTTCATTATTTATTATTGATTGTTACAGATTTTTTTATGTATTCTATTATAAATTTAGTTGGCCAGGCTACTAAAGTTACCCTGGGAGACCATTTGCCATTCTAAAAATATAAGTTGAATCGGTGTATTGACAAATAAATATTAAACAGGTAATAATCGCTGTTCCGGTCGGAACATGGTGGAACCGGCGGTGACTGAAGACGGAGCCGTGCTCGTTAGAAGTAACTGTTCCCTGGCGACTTCAATAATTTATTGCAACTGGCGGGAAGGAGGGCGCGAGGTTGAGGCTTAGTCAGCAGCAGTCAGGGAGGGTGGTTACATTCAATTTGTACTTCGCAGGCCACCGCGTCCATCCTACATGTCCATTCGTCAAACGGCTTTGAGATGACACGGATAAGTACAAGTGAGCAATCTATTGGTTTTTACACGGTAACTCTATTAAAATAACAAAACAGAAGAGTAATATAAGTGATACCCAGAAACAGCCCCCACTGCAATAACATTACCGTAAAAATTATATGTATTTTATCATTTAAGTTTAAACTCGGAGTCATCTGGTTACTATCATCTATGATACATGATACTAGACTTTTCTATTTACTTCGAATTGTTAAGATTGATCTGGACGATCGTAGCAATAAACCAGCATGAGAGTGAAAATTGAGAGATAATATTGAAAGACCCATCCACAAACTACCATAAAGTATCAACTTATTTTTATATCATAGCTGATCAGGTAAATATTTAAATTATATATATAAATATATGTGTTCCTACAGCCAGTTATTTTATTGTGAAATATTTACACAAGACCCAATAGCCTTAATTGAAACTATTATTAAAATTATTATTCATTATAAACTTTTCATTATAAAATATTATTTTACTCCTTATAAACAAGCCAATAAAATTTTAGCCAAGATTGAGGATTGTTATAATTGTAATAATATGATTGTTGTGTTTTAAGAGGTTCTTTCGATAAGCACTTCCTAGCCATTGAGAGTGCGGGTGGAAATATAAATCGTAGCCAACATAAACAGCCCTAACAAGTGAGGGACCTGCTGTATGAAATAATCCTGGATTGTACAACAGGGGACTGATGCGGTGCCCCTGCATCACGCTGGTGCAGCTGGGGCGTTTTCGGCCTCATTATATCCTGGCCACGCTCCTCTAGTGGGCGAGTCATCCGTATTAGCTGCGGCTGTCTAGTGTCAGGAGATAAGCTTTTGCTGAGCTTTTACGAATCTGTTAGTTGCCGATCCCGGAGGGGGAGGATACACAGTTAAAACCTACGGGCCAGCGTCTTTCCTCTGTATTTCCGTCTTTGTTCTATGACAAAATTAAATTTTAAAGGTACATTTAGCAGCATCATGATTTAAAATCTATTTGTCGTGGTTAAGATATAATACTAAGAACGGAAAAAATAATAAGTAGCCATATGTTAGGGTAGAGGACGCTTCCTGCTGACTTTTATACTTTCCCAACACAAATCGCTACACCTATTTCAGATTTAAAGTTGCCCTTGAAGTTATAAACAACCATAGTTTGAACTTTAGTTAAGTTCCATAATTAAATCAACTAAATTATCATCGTTACTATCATTTTCATAATCATCTTTATTTATTTAAAACGTCATTTTATTATGAAAGCTTACCTAACAGAGTCTACCTCTTAGTAAGACCATTTCTCACTTGTTTTCAAAATTATTGTATGAAATGTTACTGTATTAATAAATATATACTAAAAAAAATATTATGTTAAAAATAAATTAACGAAAATAAATTCAAAGATATTCCAAGAGACCAATCTCCCGAGAGTTAGCGATAGAAATCTCACATTTAATATCATCCGGTTTTTAATATATTTTTTTGTTATAAATTTAGCTAATGCCAATTTTTTTGAAAGGAATTACTATTGATCAAGTACCAAAAGACCATAAGTAGAACTAGTCGACGAAATATTTCTTTTTTTTTGTTCAGAAATACCTAGTCATTTAAGAAACTCAATAACATTCCCAAAAGTATCTTTCTGTAGAGATATGCACTTTCTGCACCTTTCATTTTGTTTATGAATGTATACATATTAAAAAATACAAATCAGTTTCATAATTATTTTCATGACTGCTAAAACCAGGTTAAGAAATACAATTCCTCACAAATATAATTATATGGGAATAATATAAATATCATATATATTTTAATTATTTTGAACCCATAGGGAACACTAGAACTTTTAGTAATAAACTATCTTCAAGGTAAGAGTTGGGAGAACTTAAATAATAGTAAAATAGCTCTGATTTTTTTTTTTAACTATACTTATTATATGAAGGAGGATCCTCATTACTCAGGCTAGTTCAGTTGGCACAGCTCCCGGACTGGATATACGGGAGGTTCCGGGCTGGAGTCCTTATCCTACCACTATATTTTTTTATCAGGCTAATAATTAAGAATTTTAATTGGTTTTCTCATGCTTTATGATTTTTGCTCTTAACCAATATCTCATAGCTGTAATACTAAAAAACATAAATTAAAGATTGAGTAAAAATTTCCCTTGTCACACTATTAACGTACAAAGTTCCACTGAAACCATTTTGGGCAAATGGAGGCCAAATTTAAGGATGCATTAAAAAGTCTAACTTAAAAACTATGCAGAATTTTCAATCAAAAGTTCAAATGAATGTATTATACTATTATAGAAGAATTTTCGCGGCAAACTCCATGGACACCCAAGCCTGCTGATACAGGACTGTTTGTGTATTTAGACCAATTCGCTGGTTATGACGCAAATTGACAGTTGTGAATTAATAAATAAAATTTTTAAAAACTCACAGTATTGTTAGGTGCGGATCATTATTTTTTATTTTTCGTTTATAGCAATTAATGAGGTATTGTTATTGCTCGACCCGCAGTCAGACAGACATACATACTGCGGAGGACCACAGATGCACCATTGTGGGGTCACAGATATCTTTGGTGGTCAATGAGCCTCGACGGAGCACATATGACTGGGTACCCTCTCTCTTGATGCACCCATCTGCGACCACTCTTCGGGTTTGTTCTCTTATCTCCTTCGACATCAGGCAGTCCACTATATACTGTGGTTATGTGCAAGGGTAACGTGATCAGTTGAATTATTATACCACTTTGGTGAGTCCTTTGGTTATATATAATATATATATATACCTTCTGAGTGTAAAGGTGACTACTACTTCCCCAAGAACCCACAAAGCTTTGGCATAATTATGCTTTAATAAATCATCAGTATAAGATGAAGTAAATTCTTGAATTTTCTTTATTGTGCTAAAATTACAATCTGCCTTATGTTCTCATTCATACCATATTTACAATTCATCATTCACTCGCTCATTCATACAATATTTACAAAAAGCCCAGAGGCCCCCAAATCCACATCTTTGTCACCTCCCTCTCATGCGAAAGAGGAAGCGGAGTCTTGGGAAGTCCCCCACGCTCGTCCATCAGCCGCGTCACAGGATACAAGCCAGTGGAGGCTGACGAAGAGCGCGAGAGCCACAGATGCTCAGGACATGATTGGAGAAACTGGCCATTGCCAAAGCTCCCACTGTCACGCATTTATAGCAGGTCACGAGGCCACTGCCGTTTCAGTCTCCGAAGATGATTATAGGGATGAGTGGAGCAGTGCAATGACTGTGCTACGGGATTAGGGTGGTTGGAGAGGCTACTATAGAATTGCATATACTTGGAAGGGATGAGTTCAACAAAAAAATGTTCTAGTCTGTTGTATAAGGGGTAAACTGCTACTACTTACACTGCTCCAACTGTTATCACCAACCAGTAAACGTTTATCCTCGGCACTGTTTACACTTGTGCCTTGATGCTTAAACGAGAGTTGTAAGTAGTTTTTAGTAAATAGTGGGATACTTGCTTTGTATTTATATTTTTCATGATTATATTTATGTATTTTCTTAGTACATAAAATAACAAATGTTTATTAATAAAAAGTTAGCAATTATCATAGTTCTGAGGTATGACAATCAGTAACCCGGATGGCAGGGTTATGTATGCATGTATGCTGTTATCATATATAATAACAGTTGGAGAATTTTAAGCAGTAGCAGTTCATCCCGGATACAAAACAGACTAGTATCCAAAAAAAGGTATTCATGAGATATTTTTCAAAAGTTTCCCCATTCAAACTTCTGGCATTGGAAACCATCTATTCATTTTTAGGACGAGTCAGATTCGATAATGGCCATGAAATAAACAGTACTGGTAGCCACGCGAAACCGGTGCTATAAAGTGCAAAAATAAGTATGAGCGAATTCCCCAATTTCCCTAAAAGTAATTTTAGTTGAAAGGACACATAAAAATGACGGCTACATGGCCTTTTTTGTGGTATTTTTTTTATTTCATTGCTAAGAGGAATTATTTTAATAATATTCCTTTATTTTGCTAAAATTACAATCTGCCTTATAAGGCAATAAGTAGTTAAGATAAATGCTCTCATTCATACCATATTTACAGTTCATCATTCACTCGCTCATTCATACAATATTTACAGACAGCCAAGACGCCTCCCAAATCCACATGCGAAAGAGAAAGTGGAGTCTTGGGAAGTCCCCCACGCTCCTGCGTCAGCCACGTCACCGGATACTAGCCAGTGGAGGCTGACCAAGAGCGCGAAAGCCACAGACGCTCAGGACATGATTGGAAAAACTGGCCATTGCCAGAACTTCCACTGTCACCTGTTTATAGCACTAAGAGGAATCAAAAAAATAATTATTTAGGAATGTTAAGGAATTCTTTAAGGGATATTTTCAAATCCCAGTCTACCTCTTTTATTCCATTTACATGTTTATTTCTGAATGTTTATAAAATTATATCTAAAATTTAATGATTAAAAAATACAAAAATTAATCTGTAATGCAGTTGTTGATCTTACAAAGAACTAGTAGCATCGATAATTCATTAGTGTTGATTCATGTGTCCTTTCATTCGCAGATGTAATTTCTCCATTTGGTTTTGAGCTCAAAATCTCTATACATCGTAGACAGTGATATTTTTAAATGCAGTATTTCGGGATATAAATCCCCCAAAATAAACAAACAATATCAATTACAGAGGGCCACAGACTACACATAGAACATAGGATACATATAGAAATTCAAATGATTATGTTTTAAATGATAAATGAATAAAAGATAAACGAGCTCTAAGAGTTGCAGGTGCCAACTTTATGTTTTGTAAAGTTCACACAAATAGCCAATCAAATATTTTAGGTAGATTCTTGATGATATCGGGGCCACTCCTGAAATAGTTAGAGGCAAAATGAGAGAAAAAAATAAAAAAATAATAGGTTTTAAAACAAAGAGCAAAGAAAAATGACGGATGAACGGAGGTCTATCCGAGGAGTTTATGCACGGACAGTAAAGAAGAGATCGAAAGGCGGATCTGTCGGAATAGGGGGGTAGGAATCGGATTAGTGGGATCCTGTGTTGGGGTAATGGATGGAGGATTTGAGTTACAGGAGAATAAATTAAATGATGTTGTTTTAGTGGATAAGATTGGTAGAGTCTGCCAATGAGTCTATGCCGAATTTGCCGGCAGGGGAAGGAAGCTCGCGCAGCCTCTCCCCACACACTCGTGTGCCACCTCCACGAATCTCAACTAGTAGAACAGAAGTAGAGAAGTTCTACCGGGAACTTAAAATCTCTCGTTTAATTAAAACTGGAGCAATTGTTACTCCCGTATTTTTATTATTATAATTTCCTTGCGTTAAGAGCTGTAAACTCATGTTTTAACTGAAGTAGAATATTAGAAAGGGTAATAAGCATGAGTGAGTGGGATTAGTGGAAAAAATGTTAGACTAGTACACATCTTTTTCTCCGGCAAACTCAAGTCAACTGATTCTGCACATAACTGCTGGCTAAGTCAACCGACATAGTGTGGTTTGATTAGCTTTACTTTTCCAGACCTATCTGAGTAGCATCCATAGTGGGGATTTGCACTGCTAACGGTACTGGATATGTTTTTTTTTTCTTTATATCCCTTATGGGGGTCACCTTATGAATCATAGACTTAAAACTTACTTACATCTAATAACAAAATCTTAACCTAATTTTCCCTGATAGTCTGTTGCCATAGATCTAGGAAGGGTGGTGGGGGTCATAGTGTTAAACACTGGGTTCTTTCGCCTTTTTCTGGATGTCCTGAGTTGGAATTTATATTTAAAAAGTAAAAACTATTCAAAACTACGCGAGTACACTTTAAACCATTTGATACTAACGTTTGGACTGGGGAATAAGACCATTCTTATACCCCCTCCACTACTATCTGGTACTTGGGTTTGGCAGAAGCATTTAATCTCTTTCTTTAGATCGCTTGTTGGGTATTTTTATAAATTCATAAATTTATAAATTATAAATAAAAAATTATAAATAGGCCGTTGTATCGAATAGGCCAAAGGGCACAGGGATACGCTAATAGCGATCAAGAGCGGTAGAAATATGACCAGGGAACATATGATTTCTACTATGGTTTAGTTTCAATGATAAACTTCATCTATGAAATGCATCATTTACATTTGTCAGAGGACGTGGGCAGGTAAATAGTAGGCTAATTAACGCTGAACGATACAAGTCCGTTGCAAAGAACTTTTAAACATACCGAGTCAGTTTGTAACGTAATCATTGGCAGACTGGGTATGTTAAACATTAGCGTGAGCGTCGGAAAGACCGACTGTGTAATCTTCTCCCCCCCCCCCAAAAAAGGGGTCCTAAAAATCCTATACTATAGGGGGGAAAGAGAATTCACTGGCTTTCCCAATTTGCTATGTGGGTATAAAAATGGATAGGATGGAAAAATGGAACTCCATTTATTTACCCATTTTAGGAACAAAATAGAAAAACTACGATAAAGGTCTTACCGGCTTTCCACTTCACCCAACATGTAGCTACGTATCAAACTGGTGATATATAAATGTGTCCTCCGGCCAGCTCTTCTGGACGGTGCCCCACTATATACTCAATTGACTGACAATACTGCTAAAAGTGTATAGCAATTTCAGAATGGGATCATGAGAAAAGTCAGACATACCTCTCTTGAGAGGTTAAAGAACGCCGACCCGCACCCGTTGCTTGGTGTGCTCGTGGTGGCGAGTTCACCCACCGGCGACCCATCAAGTTTTTTGAATCGTTCAACCATTTGAACCTATCCCTTAGTTTTTTAAGATGTATAGTATACCCTCAGTATTCTCCAACAAGGTTGAAAGCAGATCTCCAGAACTCCTCAGATCAATATTCATGGAATGTTGGTGTTATATTTATATTTATGTATTGATGTATACTGCAATAAAACAACTACATGTATTTACATTTATTAATTAATTCAGTAACATTAATTTTAACAAGAAGTTTGAGGGTTTTTTCCTTGTCTTCCATTAACAGACATGGACTGCTGGACGGATTCGCAAGGGACTGTCCGTTTTTGGTCTTAAAACTGAGATACATTAGAGCATAAACGAAAAATTAATTATTTCCTCACCGAATTTAGCTAAATTTTTCATAAAAATATTTTCATAATTAACAACGTTTAAAAGCATGTGTTTGAGTGAAACGATATAGGTTAGTTAAAGAACCAAAGTTTGGTAGGAAGTACCTTCTGCTTAGATGTAAAGACCACCATAGATAGTGCAATAGATGCATAATTCCTTCGAACCATCAGAAATTGCAATTAAACTCACTAATACTGAATCGTTGTAACCAACCTAGTGATCCTGACGAAAGTTATGACAAGAGTCCTATTGAAATATCTGAGGACGTGCATCACAAATGTAAGAAACCTAGCTGATTTGTGTAAAGGAGAAATTAAGGTGAGCTGATTTTTAATTTTGATGCGTATTCTCACCCTAAAAACCTATCTTTGAGCGTAGTTTGATGTTTGCTTAGAAAGGAGTAGTCGTCGGGGCATACGAATGCTGTAACCAAGGAGAATTCAGGCTCACTACGTCTGGATACAAACTAGACGAAGAATCTGGGGGTAGAATCACAGCTTTTCTAAGAGAGTAAGTCCGTAATTTTTTATTGAACGTTGGAAGATCGTAGGAAAGATCCGTGCGGAAAACACTCCTGAGCTCTAAATGCGGTATGGTCGTAAACGTAACTGTTTTATGATGTGGATGGTCTGGGTTTAAATCCTTAAATGGAAAGTAAATTTAATTTGTTGTTGTTAGAAATAGAAATAGGTACCCTTATTTAGGTGTGAGATAACCCACACCAGGGCAACCTCACCTTTATGTTATGATATCTAACCGTCTGCTTGTGCTGAATTTCTTAACATCGATAGGTGATCTACAAACTGATACGATGTTTCACCAATAAGGTCCATGTAATAGAATATTGTTCGTCAAATAAGTGATTAACGAAGTTCTGCATCATTACTACAGGCAAAGGGTCTAAGGACATATTATAAATTATACATTACCGTTACATGTCACTGACATTTGGTACTGTTACTCGAAGCCCCTGTAATCATGACATAAGGGTGAAGTTTTCCTATCAATTGTATGGGCCCTCATATGTAAACAAATATCGTTTATTCCTCACAAATCTTGATCATATTATATGTCCATGACGAACTGCTATTGCGGAGCCTGCTTTCAAATAAACAGTGTTAGCAGCTCAACTTAAATAACCATTTATTATAATTTAACAACAACCTGCTAACAACTTGAAAAGTCAACATATTTAGTTTCCAATCCTAAAGGGAGAACCTCTTCTCTCATTCGGTTGCCTGAATGTCCTATGAGCGTGGTCAAAATAATTAATCAATTGAGCTGAAATAATAAAGGTTTAATCTTCAACGCTTCGAAATATATAGGTTTGTTGTTAAAAACGGTAACGGGAATTACGAAAAAGAAAATCTATCACAAAAAAGTCAGGCGTGTTCCGCTATATTTTAAAATTTCACCTCAAAAACATCAGCTCGAAAGCTAGTTAAAATTTAATATTCTGTTGATTATGTTTTCCTCCACACTCCTCCGAGGACAGATTCAAGCCGGAGTGGGCAACAAATAATTGAATGCATACCTGCCGATTTTAGAGCTGTTTTTATATTATTTGTTTAGTTATTTACAATTATTCCTTCACTTTGCTTCCTTTATTTCGGCTTATTCCTTGGATCGACAAGTATAAGTTCTGCGCTAGATCCAACTTGAAGCAAGGCGGTGTTCAACTTGTTGCCGACCTTACTCCAGATCTCTACTCGGTAGCAGTAACCGGTCTCGGTCCCGAAGACGCTGGGTACAACGAATCAGAATGCTTAGAAGAGTGCAAAGAGAACATAAGGATCGCCGCTGGAGTAGGAGCCAAAGCGCTACAAGATCAGGTAATCTACCGATCTTTATTTAAGTCAATTGCCAATACCCATAATCAACTTTATTTAAGCTCAGAGAACTCTGTATGACCAGAAGCATGTAATTTACTTGGTGTTCTCGTTTGATTTTGTGCACCCCTACCAAGATGGCTTTTAGACAGATTTGTTACTTACGCCACACATTGTTTTATATTAACAGTTCTGGGTGGTCACTATTTTATTTTTATTATTATTTGTTTAATGTAACGGATTATGAATAGGTCACTGGCAGTATGGATTAACTTCCTATATTCGGTCTACTTTAATTCTTTAGTCATTCTGGCCAAATCTGGGTATTATGTTTTTGTTTGTTGTTTTGTCTGCGATCCATCTATAATACTTTTCATTGAATAATTCATTATTACATTGCATTTATCTTTCTTTATTCTCATATTTTAAGTGGAGAGCCAAGTCGTATTAGTAGCCAAGTAGTAATAGTTAAAATACATTAACATACTGCAGTTTGCTTTTTTTTTCAGTGACTGAGGTCTTAAAATTTTTTTTTAAACCAATTTTAATTGAACTAAATAAAATTACTTAGTCAACAGGTTAGTTTGACGTGTGTCTGCAAAGGTATAAATCACTGCCTACTATTAACATTTGTTAGTAGTATTAGTTGATTGTATATATGACTACATTGTATGTATATGTGTAGCTAAAAACCTTTTACATTATTTCATCAGAACGTGGGCCTCATTATGGTGGAAGGGTTCACTTGCAGCGAGGCAGCTGCCGAAGGAGCAGGACTTGCTGTGTGGCAGTACCAGGACCTAAAGGACAAGGGTAACAGGGCCATAGAATCGGCCCTCGCGTTGTACGACGATCCAGACAGGTAAAGGCATATACGCTTAAAAAATAATATAGGGTATCTCCTAATTTAACTGTTAAATAGCATGCGAGGAATTCAAAATTCGAAATAGATCATGCCAATCCCCCCCTTAATTTCAAGTGATATAGGTTCAGATTTAATCTAATGAAAATTCCACCCTCAAACCATTTACAGATTCACAGTTGCTACATTATGTCGAGTACTAATCTCGTGGACAATTGTGACTGAAAACAACTATATAATATGTTCTACTGAATAGTGAGATCGCCTCTGTCTTAGTTTAATAATTATAAGACCCTTCTTCAGGTACCAAATTGACAGAAAAGGTATTTTTTTTATACTTAGCCCTTTTATGTACAATGAGTAATGACCTATTCCGTTTTATGGATTTCGTGAATAGACACCGATGAAAATTGATTACATCATACATAGTCCTAAGACTGATTTAATTAGGCAAAACGTAGACATGACATAAAAAAAAACATACTCAACTGAAATTTTTCGAGTATTGTACAGCGAATCCTTAAGGTCAAACACCGGTCCAATTCGCATTTGGACCAGCTCATGTAACGCGGTTATGGAAGTTTTTACGGAATTTTGAATAACGACAACTGTAGTTTCTGAACTAAATTCTAGAGGGACTGTAACTAATTAAATTTTCTCTGCCAATAAATATGTAACAATAATAAATATAAGTATTTTTGTTACTTTTAAAGTCTGTTCAAATCGTTAAATTCATCTTTTGGATGATTTTGTTTCCTTTCCATTACATTTCCTTCTCTACTAACTATTTGTATGTAAATTTCTTATTACTATGTTAGTTATTTAATGTTCATTCTAGTGGATAATTATGTATTGGTTGTTTTGGTTTCGATTTGGTATATACTTTACGATTTTCATTAATAAAAAAATATTATTTATTGCTTGGTTTCTATTTACTACTACCTTGTAGGGTAGTAATTAGTTACTTTAGCTATTCAAAGACCCGTGACCATACTCGGACTTGGTCACGGGATTTCACTTCTTTAATAGATGCATGGCATTTCTTGATTGTGATGGCCGCACTTCACCTCGGGGGCTTTGTATACCCCAAAGGACAAAACCATTAGGGTTGACTTGAAGTAAAAACAAAGAAAAATTTGTTTAATTTGACAAACTATGATCTTTTACAGTGAGGCTTGGATAAGTGGCGTAGAAAAAGCGTCGGCACAGAATATCGCTCGTAAACTAGAAGAGACTCCGGCGAACATCATGAACACATCAACGTTCGCCAAGGTGATCTGCGCTTTAAACATAATAAGCATAAGTAACGCTGTCTATAAGCTAAAATATTGACCATTTCTTTACACCACCAGCAATTATTATTAGTTATTTTTTTGTTATACATTTTTTTTTTTACCTTATTACTATATATATAATGGTGGATACACAGGCAGCTTTGGACATCCTCTGTCCATGTGGGGTACACGTTGACATAAGAGACAAGGACTGGATTGAATCCAAGAAGCTGAACGGCTTCTTGACCATGGCAAGGGGCTCTTGCGAGCCTCCACTTCTTCTCGACATAGCTTATTGCGGTGGTGCTGAAGGAGATAAACCTGTCGTCCTAGTAGGTAAATAAAACAATGCGTAATTCATGTCTGTATGTATGATCTACAATAATAATCGTGAAAATAATTTAGCCCATACGAAATTATAAAGCGATATTTTAAAATACCTCGGATTTCACAATTTATAGTTATCTTTAGTTCTTTATCTCTTTAATATAGATTTCCAGTGAATAAAATAATTTCATTTCATAAACAATCGTACAAGGTAGTCGCAAAAGTGCTTTTTCATGAAAAAAATTGTTGCATTTAAAATAACAAATCAAATCCTTATTCAACTCTCAATTTATATCATTGCTTACAATGGCTAATTCTTTATTCAATTATGAACCCGGATCACTTGAGTTTCATTTAGTATTTTATATTATTAAGAGTAAATCCGTATAAAAAATTTTGTTTCACAGAATTTTAAGCCTCTGCTGGAGTAGGTTTCAGACTGTGAAAGAAATTTTTGAATCTTCACAAAATTACTAACACAACCCTTCAAACACTTGACAAACGAACTAAACCCTCCTCTTAAACAAAAATATTCAAGGGTGCCTTTTTTGTACAGGTAAAGGTGTTACCTTTGACAGCGGGGGTGTTAACTTGAAGGGTTGCAACTTCATAGAACGTTTCGGTGGAGCAGACATGGCCGGAGCCGCGGTGGTCGTCGGAGTAATGAAGGGGTTAGCGACTCTGGGAATACCCATCAATGTCAACGGTAATGTCTTGTTTATTCGTATCTTGTATTTCTACGTCTATTTATTTTTTATTCTACATTATCGTTTTTATGTTGTTTATTTTTATACATGTCGGCTGCGTAAACGATTTTATTCGCAGTTTTAATGAATTTTAGAAGTCATAGTCGTCGCAGTCAGATTATTAATTAGGATGCTTATATATTTATTAATTTGATACCATACTCAACATGATAGCAAACTTTTTATTCATTTATTCTTGACCTACTTGAATAGGGGTGGAAGGTGTCTGGTCAGCCTGGCACATGGGTGAAATACATAACGGTTTAAGGCTTGAAACAGGGACGAGGGTATACATCCTTGTGCAAATTAGTCTTGCTTTCTACTACTATTCTGTAGGGAAGGACCGTTATGTCTGGAACCGAATGAGGAACTGTTCCAATGTTATTAATTATTAGAAACGGTGCACGGACTAGATTTTTCGTTCCATTCCACCATGACGCGACGGCGAGCCTAAAAGGCGATTTTTGGCACTGACGCAAAAATCATATAATGCTCGATTTGATGAAAATTTGGATTAAAATATAAATAAATAAACACTTTATACATATAGTAAGGTAAGGAAATGTTCAGAATTTCTACCTCTTACTAATAAGCCATAATTCAAAGCGGTATGTTTACGCGTCGCCAAGCCAGAGAGGTTAAAGTAAACAGAACTTAAAGAGGTTCCCATGATGGGAACGATTAGGAACGGTACATTGCCTAGATTTTACCGTTACAACCACTTTTCGTTCGCCGATCTTGGTTGTGTCCGGTTCTTTTGTTTGGCCGGTAGAACTTCGGACCTGGGAGGTACATGTCAGAACGGATTGTCGTTTTGTGTGAGATTAGGTTTTTTTTTTTGTTTAAATAAGAGATATGATGTTTCTACAGCGCTGATCCCCCTGTGTGAAAACATGCCAGGGGGCATGGCCACGAAGCCAGGAGATGTCCTCATCTCCCACAGTGGAAAGTCTGTCCTAGTGGAGAGGACTGATCATGCTGGAAGAGTCATCTTGGCAGACGTGTTGTCCTTCTCTGCAATCTACAACCCCTGCTTGGTCATCGACGTAGCCACCCTAACCTGTAAGTATTATATCATATATTTTATATACAGCTCACCAAGCTAGCGAGTATTGACGTTTCTTCAACACAAGTTTCAGAGACCATCCCCACCATTCCTAGCTGTTGGAAAATCGAACCAAAAATCATATCAAACAGGTGTTCAACTCCCTTAAATTATTATATGATTAAACGATGTGCATAACATCCTTCAGATATTTAATATTGGTTTCTTACGACGTTTTGGAATGATATCAGTCCATCCACCCTCAGGCACCTTATGTTCCGCCATTCAAATAAAAACGAAAATAAATTTATTATAATAAAAATTGTATTTTATAAATATTTCCTAGATAATAAATCGTCATGTTTGTCAAAAGATAGTTATGTCATGATATTCTATACTTCCATAACCCTTAATTTTTCATATTAACGCTTCTTAGGTCCATGGAGAATTAACTGGTAATACTCGGAATGGGATAGCTTATGCGATATTTTTTGCTTTTACATTGAAATTCTTATGCGGGTAAACCTAGAGTTTGTTTCTACATCATTTTTAAAGTGTTTCTTTCGCTAACGTCACATTATTAACGGTTGTAGCTGTCAAGATAATTTAAATAGAGGAGATAAAATACGAATCTTATACCTCTTTTAATTTAATTTAATCTTTAATCTTTTAATTTAATACCTTTAGTATGTAGGTGTAAGCAGAAAAAATATCAGGGTCATCGGTTGGTCTTTAAAGAGAATGCAAGAGAAAATTGTAACTGTTCCATCGAGAAGATAAGAAAGCTCGATAAAAAGAAGTAGTAGTAACGGTGGTATTGCCTCCTCTTAACAAAAATTTGGAGTTTTTAAATACTTTACGACGTTAGTTCCCTTTTGAGCTATTGATGTGACCTTAGATTTTATTACAGTCGACTCTGTTGAGTAATATCTTTTTATCTCTTGATGATAAATTGTTCGAAAAGATTTAAAAAATGATAGGTTGAAGAGGAGGCAAGATGAATGAGGAGGATGGAAGCAAATGCACCCAGTTTTTGGTCCAGATTTTGAGAAGTGCTCAATTTTTGCTTCTGGGTTCAGACCTTCGGATGCAAACTTAAAAAAGTATATCAAGACGTTACCAATAAATAAATATTGATGTAATATATTTTTTTAATCTACCCAACCCGATTACATATACTAACATAACATAACCACGAGCTCTTATTTTAATCTATAATTAATAATTTAAACGCATAGCTTTCAACGTCTTCCTAAACTCATCTTATTACTGATTCAGCTATCATAGATTTTAGCCTTTACGAAGTCCTACACTTAGCCCCTATCAAGTCCGCGTCTTACTGGGTGGGGATATTGTAGGTGTTTACAATACATACATTTCGGTAATGGCGTGATTACCATCCTAGATGATTGTACTAATGCAACTTGTGGTCAGATGCAATGAAGATCGCACTGGGCACACCGGCCACCGGAGCATTCAGTACGTCCAACTCCGTTTGGATGGAGCTGGTCCGAGCTGCCGCAGAGACTGGGGATAGAGTCTGGAGGTTCCCTTTCTGGAGGTCATACACCCGTAACATCAATGGTGAGTAATCAACTGATATTGGGAATTCACATTAGCTAAAAATATATTTTAGTTTATAATTTTAAAACCCATTCAAATTTTGAAATTCAAACCGTATTAGTTTAAAGTTGGATATAACTGGATGAGAGGTTGCTATTCATCAGTTGCTATTTTCTCTATTTAGCCATGAGAGAGTTAGCAGAAAGAAACCTGTGGCTGTTTCTAATGAGAGATTCAACTGTTCATTTACTTGTTTTTTCACTGGCTCTCCTCTTTTGTTTTTCACTTTGTTGCCAGTAATCAGTGTTGCCACTTTTAGCCGGTCTATAGAGACTGTAATGAACCGATGAGGAGGGAGGACATTTCTGCTGTCTTGAAATCATAGCCATTTAGAATTCAAAACAAACCCGGTATAATGTGGTAAAATTCCATGAAAAGTGGTACATTTTCGGTTATCTTTTAAAGTATATATGTGTAAAGAACACGTCTTGAGTCATCGTATTTTTCAATGAACTCCGCGGCGGCAGCACAGTAGACCTGACGACTAAATGTCGTGACTTGGAGTTATAGAAATAGCGTTTAAGTGTATAAGTGATATTTTAGTTGAGTAATGTTAAAGAGTTATGTGTAGAAAGACCAATATTTTAAATGAAGGCTTTAAATGTTGTTTCTTTCGTTTACAGAGGAGTGCAATTGAGTCTATGTTCAGAGTAAAAAAATTACCTACATAAACTTATTATCCAAAATCATATTACATTTATGTATTTGTGTAGATTAGATAATAATAATTGTATGTACTAAGCATAGATATTAAACGACAGTTGTTTGACAGATCACAGATCTGTAGATGTGACCAATACTGCATTGCACCCCGGAGGAGAACCGTGTACTGCTGCTGCCTTCTTGAAGGTGAGTTGGCATATATGTAATAATAATAAAATATAATAATAGGTCTTAACACTCTGTAACATACTTTTTCAAATGATTGGTGGGTATTCTGATTAAGACGCCCTTACTCCTAAACTATGCATTCCGATTTCAAAACCAGCTCGATCCACTTTTTTTCAATTATTGACACCATAAAATATTTATTATTATTTGTTGAAGAGAAAAATGGCGATCATTTCCATTGAAATTTGAACTCTGAGCCTTCGGCTAATTATGTAGGTACTCAGATGTTGGACTGGTTTATAGATTTTGAGGGGGAATTTTAAGGTAGTACAATTTTCTGAGCATAATCCATTTTCATTTAGTTTTATGTAAATTATTTATCAGTTAAACAATCTTCTAGTTCACGCCAAGAGATCGAATACAAGTTGCATTATTGTAAAATGACCCTGAAAAGGTGTGGTTTTTTCTTGAGGATAAAATGACAAAATTCCAATTCAAATAAAAACTTTAATAATTATCATCCATACCTCTCGGCTATTAGTCTAAACTGTGAAAACACATTAGTTACTAACCAATGTTGGCTGCAGGAGTTCGCACCTTGCGTGGATTTCGTGCACCTTGACATCACGGGTACAGGAACCACCAACACGGGGAAGTGCTGCCCCTACCTGAGCCCAGGTCTGATGACAGGCAGACCTACCAGAACCATCATCCAGTTCTTGTTCCAGATGTCATGCCCTCACGACAAAGCAACACCCTGCTGAGCGCCAACATCCGGAGGCAGGTTCACTTCTTCTGGGGTTCCAATTATAGGAACTGAGAAGTTCCTAACAGAATTGATGAAAGATGAGAAGGGCATCAATAATAAATTTAATTAAAGTTTGTGTATTAATTAATTAATTAATTAATACATCTAGCGATTATTGATTAAAAGTTTGGTATGCAAGATTGGCTACACAGCTAAAAGTCTCCCAGACTTTCTATGATAGAGCTGAAACAGAATACTGAAAATGAGAGGCATACCTCCCTCATAATTCTGAAGAACGCCAATTTGCACGCATTGATTAGCGAGACACATGAAGAATTTTGACTCGTTGCAGTATCTTACCCCCCCCCCTTTTGTTGATTTGTTTTGATTGATTATATTATTGGCGTACTGTTATGAATTTTGAATTTTTCATATTTTCATTTTAACCCCATTATTTATATTTTCCTTGTATAATTGTCATAGCCATTACAATCATGTATTCAAGTCATTTCCCTTGCTCCTAATACCCTTCATGGACTTGCTAGTTTAGGAAGTATTTATTAATAACTTTATATTTTCATACTTCCTTTGTTGCATTTATGTTCTTGTCTCAATGTCTACTATAAATGTATAAATGTTTGGCTTGCAACTTCTTTGGTTCTTACTATTGTATATTTAGCTTGTATTGTATGTTTCCTTTTTATTTTTAAATTAATTTAATGATTTTCATTTAATGTGACATTGTTATTGCACAGACTTATTTGTATTGTTGTTATTTTGTTTGTATTTGGTCCCATGCAATCTCTTTATAGGATAAATCCAGATAAATAATCTTATTATATCTTATTAATTTAAATTATTTTTTCTTGCAAATGCTATATAGTTTATGCTTTATTTTACATTGTAACATTTTTTTTTTTATGATGTAATAGTTCTGTTTATTTGCCGGATAAGAATTTGTCATCTGAACATTATTGTTATTCACATGGGCCTTTGCCCCGATGTAAAGATATTTTTTCTACTCTATTCTAATTGTGGGATACATCACACTTGGCTTAAAACCCTCTCTTCTTGAGCTCAGAAATTATCCAAATGTGCGCATATTGAGGTCACCTGTGATAATATACCATTAAGCTGCTTCTAAAAGGGGAAGCACCTGACCTAGGCTAACCATATGTATAGAATAATAATTGGCCGTAGATGGAAAAAGGCGAGGTGGGATTACATTTGTTAGGTACTCGTGGACATAAAGTGTAATCGTGTGTGGGCCCGGCCCGAGGGGGTTGGGGGCCCGTAAGGAGGAGGGTTGTGGTGCCCGAGGGGGCTGTTGTTCTACCCCGGCATCGCTTTCCTATTACCGCCCTCTCTGTCTCTCTCTAAACGGGTTAGTTTATAATTTAGAGAGGCCTTTCTTGTCCGAGTCCTCTCACCGCCTCCGTGTCTTTATCTACCTATCGGCATTACCACAGAAACAGGGATGAAGGGAGTCACTTGTCTGAAGGTATACAAAGAAAAAAAAAAAACTTTATTCCGGCACTACGAATAAAAACAATGTACAAATGAATAAATCCAAATATTGCAAAACTAAAAGAAATAATACATCAAACAGGGCCTTAAATAACGGGCACGCCCTATAGAAAATATCTACAAATATTCCAGTAAATAAATAAGTACTCAATTACTTCAAATACAAAAAATGAAGATATATTAGTGAAGCAACAAAGCTTGCATAACAATAAAGTATGTTGCTACTCTATTATTAGTTATATTATGTAATTAAATCAAATCTTTATTGAGATATAGAGTGTTCAATGTTCTATTTCATATCATATTAACAATTCTTCATTCACTCGCTCATTCTATTTATGCACAAGTATTTACAAATAGTCCAGAGGCCAGTTATGGATGCAAAGAAACTGCATCAGCAGCTGAAGAAGCACTGACTCACATCCGCTCATCCTCCCCTATATAAACTTCCTCTAGAATTATAATAGTTAGGGTGGTTTAGGGTGTTAAAATGTCCATCAAGTAGTAAAGTTCTTTAACTGGCCTCCCAAATCTACAGGGTTGTCGCCTGCCTGCTACATTCACCAGGAAGCGCTTTGTGCCAAAGGGACTGGAATTATCTTCTGTCTAAAAAACGGAGGTCGACTGTATCAACCGATTCCGGGAACTGTTTGAAAAAGATATTGACGAACATGGAAAACTAATTCTCCATTGCGTTTTCGTTGACTCTCAAGATCTTGTTGGAAATATTCTGGAAACTATGCAATGACGTCTGTACTTACCTTAAAGAAAATAAAGACCTTGCTCACATAGCTCTCCCCCCTTCTTGAATACGACGAATGGCTTAGGAATCTCGCTCTCCTCTATGACATCACACATCACTTGTTAAACCCTCGATTGCAAGGTAAATCAAATAATTTGCCAATACTGATGTTGCATCGTTTGAGGCAAAACTTGCCTCCTGTTTTCCTTTATGTCAGATTTTTCTGAAAACCGGGGGTCTCATACCCCTTGCAAGAAAGAACAAGCTAGTCAAACTGATAGTGGTCCTGGCTACGAAAATTATGAAATGAAAGCCTTGTTTCTACTTTAATCCTTCAAAACCAGATTTCATGACTTTTAGGGATAAAAATGCTTTTGTGATACTTTTATGAACCCCTTTGCAATAAAAGACACCAGCAGTACTGTCCTTGAATTCAAAGTAAATTAGTTGACCAACAATACGATGTCCCTACATCATAATATCCTAGGATTATAACTAAATACGAATCATTGAATTATTTGGAGTTTTGTATTGGAAAACGCAAAGAGTTTCCTACGTTTCACCATTTACCTCTCCGATATGCTTGTCGTTTTGGTTCAACATATCAATGCACTGCGCTCGTTCTCCTAGATGAACATTAATATGATATATGACAACAGGGCGTCATAAACTGACTCTCATTAAAATAATTAACTTAGTTTAACATCGAAAGGAAAGCCTCCGAACATTGTACGGTTGGTACATAAAAAAACGCCAAAAAAAACAAAAAACTGGAACGACGAATCAAGCCCGCTGCCGAGCAAGGTTTGCCGCCAGTAATATCACCTTATCTTAATAATTTATGTAAAAATTATTAATAAACATTAAAAGTTAAATTAATATCTTGCTAACATATCTTGTAACTATTTTTTTAAATGTACCTGTTCGGTATTTTGGTTAAGGAGGTTTAGCTAGGTCAGCCACTCCCTTTCATGGTCCCGGCCATTTTCAGTTTATCGCCACTAGAGGGCGGAACTAGGGAATGTTTTGAATACTTAAGTGACTTAAGCTAGAACAGCTGAAGGGTTGAAAGAGACAGGTTGTGCCAGTGTGAGCCGCACCTTTTTATTAGTCTTATGACTTAATACCTACCGTGGTTGGTGGTATTTATGATTGGCAAAGGTTTTGCTTCAGTTTAGTTTATTTGTGGTTGGGTCCCATAAGAAGAATTTATAGTCATAAAGATGTTGGAAAAAGACATTAGTAATAATTCCAAACCTTTCTTTCCTGTTATGGCCATAATACGTTTTACGGGTGTTATGAACTACATGTTGCAGTTGTACAAGGTACTTTTCTTTTTGTTTTTAGCTCACGGTGCTACCAAAACCAAATTGCGGAAGTATAAATGTTGTTTCCAGGTTATCGTAACCGCTTCAAAATCCTGCGTTTCACCCCTACATGAGAGTACAGTAGAGCATAAATAATTAAATAATAGAAATAAAATAAAAGTAATATGTCAATCGTAGATGTTGTTATTCAAGTATAATTTAAAAATAATCTCTTCAACTTTACTTAACTGTGATAATATACCAAGATAATATCTCTTTAATGTATACATTCGTTCTTCATCATCTATGTAACACCTCTGACTAAGGCCTTTTCAACCGCCACGTTAAACGAGCTGGTTTGTTGACTCGATAACCTGTTGTATGCTTACCTCAACATTTCAGATCGATTAAATTGCTTACGGCTACTGTCGAAAAGTATTTAGAGACAGAGACAGACATCCAAACAAAATCTCTTCTTACCAGAATGGAAGAAGAGCTCTCCGCTTGGGCTCAATTATGAGCTGTACGTTTCACATAGGAAGTTTCATGAAAAATCTGGTGACAACAATAAGAAGTGTGAGCCTAAGTAAAGGTTCAGGTATCGACTTCCCGAACAGGTCCTGTTTAAAAATGTCCTATACATTTTGTTAATTGACACGTGCTGTTTTTTCCACAGCGGGTATCTCCGATTGTTTTCCTTAATCGATTATTAAGTTATCAATTCAGAACTTTCCTGTACTCCTTCCATTACTTGCGGAGGTCAAGAACGGACCAAATCGGATTAGTGTTCCGAACATGACACTAACAATTTGTTAATACATACAAGCGGGGTATTCGACAATGACCGTCCTAGCCTCTCGTCGTTACCTGATAGGTAAGTCATCCTTCCGAAACGTTCCCACAACCTTTTCCCACAATGTCATTTTTGAAGATTCTTCCTGGAGGTACGCTTGCGCAAAGCCACCCTGACATGTGAACAATATGCATCGTAAAAGTATCAGTTCTTCCTGCTAATGGAGATGTTTACCTACCGAAGTTTTTTTTCACTCTTCACCCTTGACTACCTGAGAAGCTGCAAACAAAGAGTTGCAGTGATTCGTCAAGTGGGACGAACCTTGCTTTTTGTTGGTCAAGCAAAAACATCGGAAGGGGCCAGAAGTAAAGAGAAACATAGCTGGATATAAATTGTTTAGCACATACTAAACTTATGCAGTGTAGTCAAAAGGTAAACTGGAGAGAAAATCACTTTATTCTGGAGCATTGTTCCCCATGGATATCGAGATGGAACAAAATAGGACTCTCTAGCTGACGAAAAAATACACAAAATGACACAGATTTGAAAAGCATATAAATAATAAAGGGGTTCGTACATTTGAGATAGATACAAAGAGCAAACTGCTAAAGATTGAAATAAAAAATAAACAAACATAGGAGTTATTACGAGGGGGGGGGGAAGAGCGTGGAAGGTTATTAGGATGAATGAAAAATAAATAAAAATAATAATAATGAATTATAAATTGTTATATTGTAGAAAAAAAGGAACTGGAAACGTCTAGATTTAAAGATTGCGAGAGTCGAAGAATGACGAATATCGATGGAAATAGAGGTCCAAAGGTTTTTTGCACGGATAAGAAAAGAACGGTCAAAGGAAGCAGATTTCCGGGATTTTATCACTGGTTATAATGTATAAAGTTTTACACATGATATAAATTGTGTGAAATCGTTGAAAAAATGACAGTGCCATTAACAGATGAACACTATAGGAGGCGATGGCATTTTAACAGTACCTTTAGGTCTAGATTACCGTTTGGAATAAAGAACTTTTTTCATGGTTTAATCTCAGTCAGTTGGTATTTGACAATGTAGAAAGGCCTATACACTCAATAGAAAGGTGTTTAATATTTGTTTAAATTTAAAACTCATGGAAGTACAAGTGTTAATTTAGCTTTTCAGTCATCTGACTGAAGGAACAGCAAAGCGACTCCAACAATTTCAAAACGGGATACTCATGAAAGTTATCCATCATACTTCATTCCGGCAGTTCCACGAATATTTTGATCTGCCTACGGTGAATGCATTCATTCGCCCCAGACATATCAAATTCTTTCATTCGCTGCAATATCCCGTGTTTAACACGATTTCCTCCTCTCTGTTTCCCCATCGATGGCAGAAGGCAGTCGAGGCGGGAACGCTCTTGGATTAAGTTAGTATGTAAGCTTAGTATTAGGAGAGTGTTAAGTCCCTTATGTAGTCCTAAGGTTAGCCCCATCACCTTGTCCCCATTTACTTCATATAATTTTTAACAATAAAAAGATGATGTTAGTTTAATAATAACTGCTTAAAATGAATGGATGCAGTACAATGAGCCATTAACGGCTCTATTTACGTTCTTATTGTATAATTCATTTTAAAAAAATATTAAAATAAGTGATAAGGGGAAACAAATTGTGTTAATTTAGGAGAAAGTAGTGTAAGAGTAGTATGATCATGATCAAAAGTTTTGATGCCCGCAGAAATAACTAAATCGTAAGTTAATGATGTATCAGTCACCTACTTGTAATATTTTAGTGTTATTATCGTAATGGATGTGAAATAAGCAGATAAATGAATTCTGTCAGTTAGAAAATAGTTTTTCGAAAACCATTGGCGATGCATAACCAGCAAACCCATCCAAAATAATGATGCGATATTCCGAATGCATACAGGCTATATGATAAAGGCCCTAATACTCGTGGCAGAGGTATCTTAGATCATCGTTAGAAGCTGGAGCAGGCAGTGCCCGTTATTTTTCAATACTAGCCCCCAATGGCTCCCCTGGGCAGCGTTTTTACATAAAACTTCGTCCCAGCGTCACGGAGCCGGAAAATCTCAACGATAAAGCAACCCCGCCCCCTTCCACTGTCTGTAACTGGCTTCGTCATATTTCCCGGTTATTCGGGAAAAAAAAAACTTCCTAAACCAAATTGTGAACTTATGAAGTCTCATAAATCTCTGCCTTTAATTTATGCGATAAAGAAAAAAATAATGTAATTTTAAGCTTCTAAACAGAGATTTGTAGATCATTTTTGCTCGTGACATTATGACATTGATATGAGTACTCTATGACCCCTTGGAAAATAATAATAAATACATTAATAAATCTAAAACCAATGAAAAGGCATTATACTAAGACTTGAATTGTTAATAATTCATGGAGAATGGGAAAAAGTAAAATTTCAAATATTACATTACCAACTTTTATATTGTCTTTTTAGCTGCTTAGTTACTTTTTCTTTTAAACTCTTTGTGGATCAAAACATAATAATCCAGAGCGTGATGTTATTTCTTAATTTGGAATAAAGATCATCACTACACCTACGACAGTTCACCTATACAATTATATTTTTGATTAACTATTATGAATTTATTTATTGTATTCTAAGTTGGAGTGAACCCACCAGCGTATATATTTATTGTTTAATAAACTAAAAAATTATATGTGTATATTAAGATGTCCTGATTTTTTATTTTCCAAAATTACCACCTGGAATTTCAATTTTTATTAATTTAAAATTTCAAACACGAGACTGACCTCTCCTTTGATCAATGAGAGTGAACCAGGTGGCGTTGAAGAAGGTAAGGTTAGTTCACGCATATCCTTCAGAAAAAAACGTACTCCCGTTTATTAATGATCGTTTATTTTAAAATTATTGGAGAATAAAGAATATATCCACTATTAACATAGTGGTGCGGGCTGCTTCAAGAAAAAACACTGTAGCTGAAGGATCATTGGGCATACCGACGACCAAAAGAAAAATAGTAACTAGTGTATGATGCAATATACAATATATACTGACCCCACTATATATATAAACAGAATTAACAGTAAATCAAAAAATAATGCAGCATTACAAATAAGAAGATTTTGAACTCCTAGATGACTTTAGTCCTTTAGTGCCAAAGCATCATGTCCTCACTTCACTACAGCTCAAAAGTTCAGTATGTATTTAAATAGTATCTTGGAGTATCTTTCTAAATATTATCAATAATACTTAAAAAATTTTGCGTTGAGCACAATTAACAGCCCAAAATTTGTCTATATTCACTAGATGAGATTCAGTCAGTGATCGTACATGTGGGATATTTAAATGGTATTAGTCATCAAATTATTAAATCAGCCTACCCTAAAACTGGGCTTCGTTTGCCACAAGTTCCTGACTACTTGAATTTAAATGAAGAAGCGGTGTAGTCTTTTATTGTAGCTATAAACGTAATTTGATTAATCTTCATTTTATCAAAGAATGTTATCTATTTCTCCCTTTGCAGACCTATTCATTTTGCTTATTAACGAATGCATTTGACATCTTAGTTCCTCCATGGGCTTTAATCGTACAGGATTTTATCAAAAAAATTATTAAACGTTCTTTCTTAAATGCATTCAAAGTGAAAGCTACTGCAGGAAGGTGTTGTTGGTGGGGGAGGCTTGAGAGAGAAAATTAGAAAACACGTGTCTTGCCCCTTTTGGCGGCAATATTTCTCAAAAGAGCGCGCGCTCAAGATTTATACCCACTTTTCTCCACCTTTCCCTTTATCTTTCATTTTATCCACCCTCCACCCCGGTATGCAGATCTCTCTCATTCTTCACTTCGCTCACCTTCACCCCAGCAGCGAACCATACAAAGAGTTTAGCTACAAAGTGATATCCCCGAAAGTTTCATGAGGGCAGTTAAATTTTACAAAAAGGAAGTTGTAAAATACAAAAATTGTAAACGCGGGAGCGTTCCAAAGCATTATTGACGAATTTTTCAGATAACACAATATTAAGAGAAAACCTCTTGTTTAATTAGTTCGATTTCGTGGCTGGTACTACCGAAATGTTATTTTCCCTTATTAGTGCCATATTTGGTCGTTCTGAATCATCTGGTTTGAGATCATTTATAAAGAAGATACCTCCAGCGTCTAAATATCTTTTCGTCTTCTTTGTGTTGTTTGGAATTTGAGTTTTATAAATGTCAGAAATATGTGTTGTTTATATTGTCCGTACCAGTTCATCTACAACTAAAACCATAGCATTGTTCTCCACTGTTATTGATTCGATGTCGTGCTTTATTGACACGACTTAGTACCATCAAAGGGTCTTAGTTTTATATTGCCTGGGGGTACCATTAACTGTTTAAGGAGCTGTGGGTAAGTCATAATATTTATAGCAATGTGACGCAGTTACTTATGACCAAGATATATGAACTTCTTTATTGTGATAAAATTACAATCTGCATTATTGAGCAATTAGTGATTGTGATAAATGTTCTCATTCATATCATATTTACAATTTTCATTCACTCGCTCATATATACAGTATTTACAAACAGCCCAGATACCACCCAAGTCCACATGGTTGTCACCTCCCTCGTGTGCGAAGGAGGAAGTGGAGTCCCCCACACTCCTCCGTCAGCCGCGTTATTGCATAAGAACCAGCAGATGATGACCAAGAGCGCGAGAGCCACAGACGCTCAGGACACGATTGGAGAAACTGGCCAATGCCAGGACTACGAATGTACTGTATTTATAGCAGGTCACGAGGCCACTGCCGTTTTAGTCTCCGAGGAGGATGAGTGGCGTAGTGTAATGACTGTGCTACGGGATTACGGTGGATGGATACGTTTCTATGGAATTTCATGTCTATTCCTCAAACTACCCACTTCCAACTTCTAACTTTTAAACCCCGTGTGTTTTGGTGGTAGCAGTTTTAGATGAAAATAACCTCAAAATATTGATTTTGATATTGAAAATCAAAGATCAGATCAGAATATTATTTTTTATCGGTTAAACTAAAAAAACTTCCACCGGGTACGTTGCTTAAAGCCTTGAGACCCAAAGAATTCATATTCGATATAAGGTCGTCCACTCGTGCAGGATAGCTCAGTTGGTAGAGCCCTGACTGAATATTGGGAAAGTCCAGTGTTAATGTCCTGAGCCCACCAGTAGTTTAATTTGGCTAAAAGTTTTCGTTTTTCAATTTTATCAGGGAATTATTGCCCTAGAATAATTTTTTTTTTAATCTAATTTAATCCAAGGTTAATTAAGCACTGGCCATGAAGTAGACTTTATCCCGGAATCCTCTGCTGCAAATCAGAGCCTGGAGAACGGCCAAGGGGACAGACCGACTAACCCTGAGCTCCCTTCCTGACTCTAATGGCGGCAGGTGATAATTACCTGAGGGCTCCTACCTCCATGAATCCACATCCCTTCTCACCCATAACTCAGGTCGCCATTTAGCTAACTGACCTTCTTGCTTCTTCTGCTAACCAGTGTTCGCCTATATAGCTCCCCACGAGGAACTTTATCTAGGTGGATATTGCTTATAGGGAGGCGAGTACACAGCGTGTTTTATGTACCACATATTCTGTGCAAACAAAAAAAATGGAGTTAATACCACCAACCTCTTTTTTCGCATTTTCACTTACATTTTTCACTTGCTTTAAAGTGGAATCGCAATGATTAGTATTCCATTCGAAAGCTTATTAATAAAAAAGGTTGCTGTAACAGGTTCCAAAAATCTTTTACAAAAAGTTGCTAACGTTTAATTTTTTTCAGAATTTGTATTTTTCACTATTTGTAAAGTTTGAGCAGCTACTGCAGTTACTAGAAGGTTATTTTCAAAACTAACCCTACACTAAACGTACAGGAAATGTAATGCTGCATATGAAAAGTTGAGAAAATCTATATTTTATGGCAAAAATCGTGGCTTTCTCAAAAACCGCTTTTGATCTAGTGATGTATGATTGACCATTTATAGTTTCACACAGAAAAAAATTTCAACACAAAAAAAAAAGGCATAGAATGCAACCATTTTATTCTTACAAGCACGCTTATTTGATAGGCTACATTTTTTTTTTATAGATGAATATTAGTACGTGTTTGTAATATGTGCATAAAATGTAGCTTAGTTAATAGCGGTAACAACTCAAAACGAGACCAGATAATATTGCACTATATTTACATTCGCGTTAAACCGCACTAGTCAGTTAGTTGAACGTTGTTCAGTCTCAACTCTCCATCTCCCTACAGCTCGTCACATTATCTGCACTGTCATAACTACCTTAGCTGGTGTCGATTATTCTCATATTGAAACAGAGAGGTAAAGGAATTAAAGTTAAACATTGAACTCTAAGTGATGTACTTTTCGTTAAGAGCCGGGAATAAGCTGCAGCAATTTAAATGTTGGGCAGAAGTAAACTGTTTTAAAAGATCTTACAATTTAAGTGTTGGAGGGTGGGGGGGGGGGAGAGTTGTTTGCAGACTAAATGGATACGAATCTGCCACCGGCGAAGGAATAACTCCTAATTAGCCACTGATAAAGGAGATAGGAGGGAGGGAACGGGAAAGAAACTCCACTTCTTTGTCTGATTACAACTTTTTTGTAGGGTTTTTTTCCCTCTCTTTTCCACCACGGAGCAGTAGAGAACTAACAAAGATTAAACAGAAGTGCCCTTAACCGATGAATAAACGATTTAGGGTGTTTTGTACCTCGTGGGGACATACTAACTTGCTACTAACACACTGACTCTAAGATCATTTGTATGCAGTTATATAGCAATATTCTTGAAACAGTTTTTAATGGCTGTTACATTGATCGAGAAACACTTAGTAACACCGATTCAAACGTCAATCTAATAATTTGTTACAAAATGTTTTATGGTAAAAAAATTTCAATCAACCTTATTGGGGAATAAGGAATTGCGATCAATATTCTCAGTCACACCATATTTTCTATTCTTCATTCACTCGCTCATTCGTATAGTATTTACAAACAGCCCAGAGACCTCCCAAATCCAAACCAGGTGGTTGTCACCTCCTTGAGTCTTGAGGGATCATTCACGCTCCTCCATCAGCCGCGTCATCGGATCTGTTTCTTTAGCGTGCATTAAACTAGTGTATTAAACAAGTTAATGTACTTACGGTGGCTTTTATTGGGTGCTAATAACAGTCTTCAAGACGAGTCTTACCTTTAAGTAATGATGTTGATGATGAAGAATTAATCGAGTGCAAGCGAGGATTCGTGTGCTCACATAAGAGGCTACGTGATGTTTAGAGGGTACAATTCGGGTGTCAAACTCCGCCGTAAGCACATTGATATATTTAATGTAAAGCGGCAGTGGTCTCTACAAATAAGTTGGTTACTACAAATTCGTGACAGTGGGAGTTCTGGCAATGGCTAGGCTCTCGAACCATGTCCTGAGCGTATGTTCACCAGGGGGTGAAAACTGTCACCCCTAGTAATGAAGAGTTTTAACCATTTCGACGCAGCACCACTTCAATTTACACCAAAAAAAATTATTTGGCGGCGTTCGCACTCATCCCTTTTTTTACTGGTGTCTTTTCTTTTTTTCTTCGGGCATTCTCGATGCCATGAATGAAACGGAAAGACGGCTAGGAGTACTTAATTGAACGAATAATTATAGTTAGCAGATAGTAGACAGTTGTAACCAAAACAGTAATATAGGGATTTAATATACTATTTTAAAGTCAACAACGTGTTCATGCTGAAGGGCGCATCTAATTAGCCATTTATGCTGGTAGTCTGTCCTATGTGGCTACCTTTATTTAGACTTACCAAATGTCCGTACTCAGGTAGTCAGAAACCGTTAGTTTTGTTCCTTTTCCTTTGTTTCTCAGAGCTACATGACAGAAGTTTTTATGCTTTAAAGACACATTTAAGAGAAAGCTGCCAATTTCCATAGGTGATTTTCAACAGCCATTACAATGTGATTTCACGGAGATTCTAACTAAGGCCTTTTACAACGAGCGGTTCTTAGGGGAGGAGGAGGCAAAACGTCGACTGTTGGTCTATTATAATTAATAAAAGATATTTATTTTTTTAAAGTAATTGTAAAATATTTGCAAAATATCACGATATACGATTGTCTATTTTGTGTGTTACTCTTAAGTATAGTATTACCAAAAAAAATGTTAATCATAAAAGAATTGGCTTGAACAGTACTTTTAAAAAGTCAATTGAAATTCGATTTCTACTATTGGCTTTAAAAAACATTACTTTTATAATTGCTTTGGAATTCATTTCGAGGTGTATTTAAATATACCTTAAAAATTTTTGGTGGATTGATTCTGGTTTATTACCTTGATTGTGGAACACAAAATTTGACAGAATAATGAAGAATGATCGGCTCCTTACCAGAATAAAAGTAGACTCGCAATTTTGGCTCTGCAAAAAATATTGTAAGACTACTTATTGCCTTGTATTTACCTAGCGTTGATTCCAATCTACTTAACCCCTATTTCTATAAATAGTAAAGTTAAACTTAACCCAGTTGAAAAAGAGGCAATGGTTTTCACCAAACGTTGGCCAACATTTTCCGACCACTTACTAATCCTTAAACAATTCACAACTGCCTGGTTCCATTCCATTCACTTTCTTGGACCTTAAGACCGTTCCCTCACAAACAATGAAATCAACAAATGTAAAAAAAAAACTGAAAACCTCATTGGTAAAGTGTCACTTTAAACTTCTAAAGACATTCAAAATTGACACCCACAAAAAAACAGTAATCTACCTTAAATGACGTATGGTGCACCGATTTGGAGTTACACTTGTACTTCAAGTGTTACAAAACATTACAATGTGTATAATTAACAATTATTCCTACAGACCTACAATAACCCACAAGCCGTGTGTACACACCCAGACAGAGCATCTTTTTTCTAGCTTGCATATCCGAAAACCCATTAATAAGAGAAAAGCCATGACTGTATACTCGCACTCAAACGATACTTCCACAAACGCACAAAACAAGTATTATTGGAATACCATTAACCGAATTGAATTATAGATATACTTAATCGTTTACTTATCTCTTATATATTATTATTATTAATTTATTTTATTTCAAGTTTATTTTCATCTCTTTTAGGTTTTTCATACTGTAAAGTCCATCACCTATTACATAAGCAGTAAAAAAATAATGCTGTGTACACATGTTTTCGATCTCAGTGACCAAAGCATGTATTACTTCAATGTATTTCTGGACAAAATTGTAAATTATGTAAATAATAAACTTAAAAAAAAATTGTGCTCTATTTGAGGCTGCAAATAAATTCTCTATTGGTATTCCAAACCGACCGAATAACAGACTGGTAGGACCCGCTCAGAGGAACACTGGTTAAAGAAGAAGAAGATGGATGCCGGGGCCAAGATCATTAGCAAGGGCGCTTTTCTTTTTTCCTTTTTTTTTTTTTTTCCCTTTTTCCCTCTGGCCGCTCTGAACAGAACAGATTATACCGCGGGACTGATATACGGCCGACTTGGGCCGTACTTCACCCAAGGCTGCGCTAGTAACCCTTCGGCTAATTAGGCCCACTTTAAACATTTGGCCGATTGCTCGTTTAAAGGGTTTCGTTGGGTTTTATGTCCAAAACCATAATCCATCATGTCTCCCCCCCCCAGTGTTTATGTGTACGTCCTAGAGTCCCTTGGTCCGACCTACAGACATGAAATTTGACTTGTAGGTGGTTCCCTGGTATGAAGAATTTCATGAGAGGCATGAAGTCTAAACTCCAAGATTACCAGAGACATAGTTTAATATATTCCTTTTTATTACAACTCTCCTAATACAAATCTATTACTTACCCTATGCCCCTTTGGTCTTCGATATTGTACCAATAAAATTATTTATTATGCATCAAAAATTTGTTAAATTGTTTGTATGGCGAATTGTTTTATTATAGTAGAACAGCATGCTTACAACTAAATGCTATACATCGTACTTAAGAAAGTAGTAAGTTGGCTTGGCTTAGCTACGTTAGATTGCACTAAGAGCCTTCCTGAAGGGCCCTGGACAAATCTAAACTTTCCTCGAGGGCAAAAAGAATAGGAAGGAGGCTTACAAGAATTGCTACTCCCAGATGACAAACCTTGTGGGATGGAGGCCCCTGAGGAGCGCATCCGTGCCAGTCGCTTGTCCTATCACCTTAACGTAAACATACCTCTTTTCTAAAGCAGCCTTCGTCCTGACATGCAGTCGTATTTTCGTCGTCGGTATTCTTAGCTTAGACTGTGTACAGACAACACGCATGAAATCGAAAACAAAAAACATTACTGTTTATATCAAAAGGGAGGGCGTACTTCATAAAGGTTCGAGGCGATCATTTATCTGCCTGTCTTTGTTCATCGATAAAAGTCGTGACAATTATATAATAGTTCTGAAATTGTGAAGTTACATGGTAGGATACAACCCCCTTATCGTTAAGAATAAGTAAAAAAATCGTTATTTTATATTGGTTCCCGGAAAAAGATTTTGGGAACCAACAAAAAAACGCGCTATTATAAAGCTAAATTGTGTCTTTCAAAGTACTTTGAAACTCAACAGCAATTCTTTAAATTATGCAGAGTGAACCCTTAAAAATTTTGACAACTGTATACAGTAAAACAATCCATTCCTCAAACCATTAAACCACTAAGTACAGTAAAATATAGGTCAAACCATCACTATCTTGAGTACAGGGATATCTTAGTTTAAATGAATTCTGTTAATTTGCATAATATGACATTAGACATATCCATACTAGTTATTTAGATCCACGTGTGATGTCAATATAAAAATGACGATGTTGTAATGTTATGTTTACATAGGTCAAATTTTTTTTTACAGATATTCGACGTTTTAGAAAGCTTTTGATTAAATAGGTTTAACCATTAAAAGGCACCCCCAAGTATTGATTCAGTTTGCACGTTTATAATTATTCAATTGATAAGTGTACATTAATCTTCAATAAATACTACCTCTCTACCTAGCAACTAGCAATGGCAAACCTACCTGGTCATACTGGCCACAGAAACATACGCACCTGCATTGTGATTTGCAATATTTAAGACACTCCTGAAAAAAAAATAATTTAGAGCAAAGATGGCAGCCCTACAGTTGTCTATGATTATGAATTAATCGATATTGTAAGCCAGGATTTGTGAGCGGCCGTGGTATTTTAAGACAAGTCGCGCCAATGACCGCGACACTTCACGGTGAATGACTACATAACATCAAGAAGCGAACCAAATCAATATGGTGGGTATTATTTTTGTCAAATAACTTTATTCATGGCTTTGTTCCCTTGTGCTTGGCACTTCCGGTAATTTATTTGGTCATTGGCGTTCATTGGCAAAGTGCTTCTTTAGCCTATGTCATTCTTACAATTACTATTAAGAGTAATCAGAAATATCTACTAGCAATATCAATCTAGTAGAGTTGTCGGTCAAGAAATATTACACCCACATTGAGTATGCTGATGTTGATTTTTTTGTGAACAAAATTAGTTTATTTTGAATATTAATATACTTATGATGGGAATTAAACGCCATATTGCACCCGCTAATCAATCCCGTGGTCATAAGCGTGAAGCGTCTTGAAATACCGCGGTCACTCTAGATTCCTGGCTTACAATACCCATTAATTCATAATCATTGACAAATGTTGGGCTGCCATCTTTGCACTAATTTTTTTTTTTTCGGGAGTGTCTTGAAGATCCCAAGTTACAATTCAATAAGGATTGGACATGTTATTTTAAAGTCAACAATGTTTTTATGCACATGGAAAGATTTGAAACAACCTATTAAGTTTGAATGTAGAGGACGTGGTATTCTATGACTAGGTATTACCGCTGTCCCACGCTGACATGTTGAAGTCTCCCCACTCCTCTGGATGAAAAATGGTGAATTAGCTCAGATTATTATTGTTTATTAGACAATGTGCACGTGAGGTAACGATCCAGTTTGGACTTTAGCCCAAAATACAGCCGGGCCTGACGAATAGGGACGTGAGGAACGGGACTTCCGGCCCCGACCCGGTGAGGGAGGGGAGTGCTCCCTGTTGGCCGGCCACGCCCTCTCCCCCACTCCTACCTCAGCCACGCCCTTGGGCCTGCCCCCGGGGACAGCCAGTCCGCGGAGAGATGCCCTACTGACATGACGGCAGTTGAATGTGGCTATGGGTCCGGATGGGGGCCGGGAGCCGCCCTCGAGCTCGAAGCATGGGGAAGGAAGCTATACCCATCGTCCCGGATGTTCCTGGGGGATTCTTTGCACCAGCCAAGAGGGCCAAGCCTCAAGGAGGAGCCGATCCCGGCCAGGCCTTGGCCTGTCGACAATTCAAGGTCAGTACTCTGATAACGCTTATCACTTTCTCGCTTATCGCTGCAATCGCAGTATATTTTTGACGCTCAGGTCATCATTTCAAGTTTGCAATCATTTTTATTAATAATAACAACCAGGAATATATTTCCAAAAATAAAAACAGTGAGCACAATAATAAACTTGTTGATTTGAATTTCACTAACCTCACCATTTTGTAAAGTAAGAATAATATTTTATTAAATAGTTTATAAAAAAGGAAATAAATAATATACACTAACGGGATTCCACGTGAGGTACTTAAAATCTACTTTACATTTTCGATCGAAAATTTGTCACCCAAAATGACTTTTTCAACAAATGAAAAATATCGAAAGGACTAAAATATTTACCAAAAAAAAAAAGACGTATAACACTCCTAAAAGGTTATTCATTTTTTTTTTTCGTTAACGCGTGTGGCTTCTGAGAAGCACCTTTAGAAATCTTAAGAGTGAGAAGTTAGTAAAGATACAGGGGATTGACTTTGACTCATTCGAAAATTCACAATGTATCATAAGTATACTTTGTTTGTAATGAGTGTTCGGTATTTAGTTTAACATAGAATAATTCTCCATTCAGCTTAACCCAAACCGGGTTTATTTATCTTAGGTAGATATAGATTTATTAGTAGTGATTCTAAAGTGCTCAATTTAGAAGCTAGTACCCGTTCAATGCATTTTTGTAAAAATGACATTTTAAAGTTCTTAAACTTTCTTGTTATAAATTCTCTCAAGCTAAACGATAAAGGGGGAAAATCGGGTTCATATTCATATTTCATATTCGTGTCAGAACAAATCACGTAAATTAAAACAGTTTGTGGCAAATTAGGGTATTTCCTGTCGAAGTAAAAATCACTTTATTTTTCAAGAGAATAATAAGGCCTGCTTTACAAAGATAAATAAATGAAAATAAAGCTTGGTGATAGACATAAATCCAAAGGAGCAAAGAGTGTAGGGATCGTGGTGTTCAGGTGTAATGCTTAGTGCGTACGTGCCAAGTGCTGCTGAAATGATGTGCGAACATCATTCACTTTCATCCTTTCCTCAATCTCATTTTACTGCAACACTTTTTAAAGGTAGCATAACAATACGGACTCTTTTATAACTGAGCTCGGATTTTCACTGATAATACTAAAATCACCAAATGTCATTCAACTTAACTGTAAGCAAACGATAAAAATAAATAAAATTGATTCCTATTCCAGTATTTTAGTCATGAAATATTCTTTTCCTAGATACTATCATGTACGCAATTATTTGGGATGATTTTTTATTTTTAATATCAATCAAATGAGGGAAAAACTTTACGGTATTATCGATCACAAATATTTCATTTGCAGCGTAACCTCGGTTAATAAAACTTATTATTTAGATATAAAATAAATGTAAGAAAGCATTAATAAGAAAAAAACAGAAATATTTATCGTTTTAGCGATAATTGTTACTGGAACTGGAAATAATTTTTTGGATTATATTTCCATCATCTTTTCTTCTATAAGGAAAAAAAATCAGATTTAAATTTTTAATGACATTAAGTGGTTCGTTGAAATAGGGAATATACAGTGCTCCTTAGAGATAGTCCTACGTAAATAAATATTTTAAAGCCTCAACATGTCATTAAATATGCTATTGTTGTTGTCTTCAGTTTTTTCTTTTAACTAAGTGGATAAAATCAGAAAAATAAACCTTTAATAGCTTCTGAGCTTTAATTTGATTTATTGGACGAATTTGTTTTTCGCATATTTTCAGTTTTATTCCGCATCATAAACAAAACACCTATATCTAAATCAATTCCTGGAATTTGTTATGATTTATTTCGACTATATTTAAAATAAAAGCAATTGTTTTCCAAATGAAATCTATTTATTTCCCATGTTTGCATAATACTAATACTAATAATAATAAAATAGGATGCATATGCTAATATGCAATGCATCTAGTCTACAGTCAAAAGACTTGCATCGTCACTCTTAATCGCGAATAAAGTCTTTATTTAGCTATCGTACATATAAATTTTAATTTACGGATAATAAAAGGCTTTTTTAATTCGTTTTGTTAGTTTTATAAAAAAAAAAAAGATAATAAGTTGTTTGGTCTATTGAAAACAAAACAGTTCCGATATGTATACAATTGAATACACAAATTTTATTTATAGAAATATTTATTATAGAAATAATTAATCTGATTTATCGACTCAGCCCTTATTTAACGACTCATACATATTAATACAGTGACTCGGTTCGATTACAGAAATCTATAAATCACCAATTTGGAGCGTTTAGGAGGAATATCGTGTCCACATGTGAAGGAAAGAAAAAAAAAAAAAGAAAAAAAAAGAAGCATTATGTAGATATTATTCATCCCGGGAATGAATTTATTCTCCGGATGAATAAACTGTGACGAACGAGAGACTAATGCAATTATGTATATAGGTGGAGGAGGAGGAGGGAGGAGAAGGGTTGAGGAAGGAGTTGAAAGGGTGATAAATCGGAGTAAATAAGGGCCGGAGGGAATTTGAAATGTAGGTGGATCTTGGCTGAATACCGAGTGCGAACCGCTAACTTACCTTAATCAATCCTCTTAACGGTTCAGGGGAAACATTGTTATTAATGGTATTAATTGTCCGTTGCAAATTGATATCAAAAAAATAAACTTCAAACATTCTCTTAATCTAATAATAAATCTATAGCACGGTCATAGCCGTCTCCCTAGATGATCGCGTAGCTAAAAAGTACGTGGTTACAGCTTGGACGTTATCTCTAGCCCTCAATTTCTGTATTATGAACCGCATTTTATTTTAGCCTTATTAAGCAAACATATTTATCTTTATGAGGAATGTGCATTGACATGAGCTAGACTTGAAAAATTAAAAATGATACCTGAGGTCATACAGATATTAAACATTTATTTATTTTTTCAAAAACATCCCTAATTAGCAAACCCTATAATACGGTATAAATAAAAAAAAACTTTATTAGCAGAGCAGCTCGTTTTTAGACACTGAATAAATGTAAATAAACATTGACTAGAAAAACAAAAGTTTTAATCGTTTTGACGATAACTGTTATTGGCACTTGATTGTTGCGTTGCAGCGTTTCATGTTCCTTCAATAAGGAAAGAAAAAAATGACAGATTTTTTCTCAATAACTTGATGTCTCCGGCGGATTTTTTTTTTTTTTTTTCATAACCCCTTTGTATATAAAAATTTACAAACAGATGAACAAAAAATACAGTGTACAAGATTTTCCAGTTACTCCTCTTGCAGCATACGCAGATGCATTCGAAGGAGGGTAGGATTACAATTACGATATAAATAATTCATTTTCTGCGGTGGATGAAAGAAAATGTTTTTTTCTTCAGTCTATAATTTGAAAGAAAATGACAGATTTAAATGTATTTAATCTTTAAATAGCTTTAAGTGATTAATCGAGAACGGGACATTGAAAGAGTGAATATACAGTGCCCCTCAGACATAATGAATTAGCCATATAATGATACACATTATACGTGACAGGACTAAACTGACTAATAAAGGTGATGAGGCTCACCTTTTTGATCAAATTTAAAACTAACTTACATACTAATTCTTAACCTAATTTTTCCCCGACAGTCTGTTGCCATCGATGCGGGAGGGGTGGTGGCGCCATAGAGTTAAACACTGGATTGGTTAGGTGCTGCAACGAGAATTATAGATCCTCAGGTGAATCTATTTATTTTATTTTATTTTTTCTTCATAGCCCCTTTAAATTTCCAGATAATTATATATAATTATAGATCCTCAGGTGAATCCATTTACAAATTATTTTGTATTTCCTGTAGCAACACTACATTACTAATTACTAATTAATTACGTGGCTTTATATACAAAATAGGGTACTAGGTTTACTAACTATATTTATTATTTTTCATTGAATTCATATTCACAACTATAGAGCGAAGGGAGAGGCTCTACTTTTATTCAGTCAAAGCGGTTTAGTCTTTGTCCGCACGTACGATTAAGTTGTAAAAACTACTCAACCAGTCTGAAAATTTAATAGTAAAACACTTTGAAGTATGATGATCAGTTTTTGGTTAAATCCAATAACGGATGTGTGAAGCATGTGAAAAAAGTCCGGTCCGTTTGACAATTATAGTATTTGTGAAGTCCCAACTATATTATAACTTTTTTTTTTGCCATAATAAAATATACATAAAATACGGTAATAAAAAAATAAAAATGCCAAATAATAATGTTTTGAGAGTCAATTTTTAATTTTTAGGAGTTTTAAGTTTCTTATTTAAATTTTTAAAGATATGCATGCTAAGTCTCGTGAATGTAACACTTTTTTTTCACGTATTACCTCTTTTGATTTATTTTCTAGAGTGGAAACAATTAATAGAATAAACTTTTATGATATTATACGACCTAATTTTAGGCACTTAAGCGATTAAGTGTGTACATATGAGTATACATGAGTGATAGGTCAAAAATCAGAAGTGAATCGGAAGGTAGTTGATAAGACATCCAAAATTGAAATCCAGTAAGTTTCATATCCTCCAGACCACACTTCTAAGGGGGTAACTCACCCTCTTGCTCGGCACCCTTTGATTTCCCTCCTCCTACTAGAGGTAAAACATTAAGACAACGGAGCAGGCAAGCCTAGGGGAGTTATTAATTAGAATGGGGTTACAGCTGTGAAGTTAGAGGGATGAAGGAGTTAGAGCTCAGGGAACAGTGGCCTGTAAGTGCTGAGCCATGTCTTGGCCGGTCAGCACCCACTGTAACGGTCAGGTGCCGAGGTCTTCTCCGGTCTTACGGTCACACAGCTACTGTTATTTAATTATTAATATTAGTATTTTCAAGATCCTGAAACCTGTACGTTTTATGTATATTGCATTTTTTTAAAAATTCTGGTACTCTAATTGGAGATATTAACAGGAAATGTCATCCCTTTTAATTTTTTCATCCGCATTAATTTCCAAAGCTGATATATAAGCACATTTCGGGAATTCAATGTAATGGTTATGCTTTTTAAAAAAAAAACTTGTAGTGATGAAGGTATATACGTTTTTTCTAAAAGAAATTAACACCTACTTACAGCTTAAATAGTTTTTAAAACAGTTGACTTTACAGCACAGTTTAAACATATTATTTTATGTTATGATTCTTAAACTTTTATTATTTAATCCTCTTTTGCTACGTTTTGGAGTGACATCAGGCAACATCAACACGATGAGAAAATAAAAAACCTTAATAGAATAAAACTATAAAACTAATAGAATAATTTGCTTTTAATTTTTTTTCTTAGAAACAATATTTTACGCAATTAAAACATATGCTTATTACTTACATGTTGTGACATGTATGAGCATGTAAGTATTGTGAAAAAAAAAAAACACGCAAAATATATTGAATCAGTCATTAAAATATGTCCTGGACAGGAAAAAGTCATGTTAATTGATATATTTTTAAAAATCTTATATTTTTATATTCAAATTTCTCACACTTGCATACTGAGTGTTTCTCTGACTCCCCCTCGCAAAAAAAATTATATACAATATGATATTTTAAATTTTTGGCAGAATAATTACGTGTGGATCGACCGTACAAAAAATTATGAAATTCGTTAAGAGCTTTTTTGTATGGCATAAATATTTTCCAGTTGTTATAATGTGTTATACCTGTCAAGTTATTTTTATTGTGGTTGCATTAATAAACAAACCTCCGCTATCACAATTAATAAAATGGTTATGAAAAAATCTAAATGTGTTCAAAAAAACCTTTAGTCGTTTTAGCAGGCAGGAACTATGGTGAATATCGAAAACAACAAATACTTCACTTCATCCAAAATTGGTTTTGAGTTGTTTTTCAAAACTAATTTTTAGGCATAGCTATGTGATCCTTACCCAGGCACGTGGCAAGGATTTTACTTAATAAGGGGGGTCCGATGAAAAGGTTTATGCATTATTTTCTAATTTATTCATTCTGAAAAACAATATATATATCATTCAATTTAATTTTATTCCCATAATTGACATTGAACCCATAAATATAATTACATCATCTGTAACCTTTTCATGGGCATTATTAATTATTGGGGAAACTAGATTCTAGTCTAATTTATGCCAGCCAGTTTTTTTTACCTCCTCTCTCTAGTGTTGTGTTAGTCAAAATCAACTTATGAAAAATAACCTAAAAAATATAGGATCGCTAGGATCATTCAGTAGCTGTCATGGTACATATCGACGGACAGGTCGCTGGCTTCACATTTTCCAGAGTGCTATTTAGTTAGTTTTATTTCTAAATAATATGGGGGGGGCAGGAAAATTTTAAAGAGGTGAAATATTCAATATCAAACTAGGGGTTTTTGATGTTTGAATTGAGCAGTTTTACTTCTAAAAGACAGTAATGCGTTTTTCAATAGATTTGCATAAATATCACCGCTAAAAAAAAAAAATTGACTTGGTCACTTTAACGAAGTGTGGATCAACCCATGCCTTTTTCAAAGTAGGGCCACTCCCATTGGACTCAGCATTCGAGCTAGTGGCATAACGATCCCGTGCCAGGAGTATGTTAGTAATACAGACCTAATCCTCACTGAACTGTGTACATTCCTACTTCTGAATATTTAATTAGATGTGAGATAACAACTTGTCACGAAATCCAAATGTTGTACGACCTAATTAGTTCTCTTTCCTATACCGTGCTCCGTACAAGATGTAAGAGGCTTTTATAACACTTGCAGAATATTGAAATCGGGTCTTGTTGATGACACGCCCTGTCTGCCCTCAAAAGGAGTGCTTCAGTGCCATATCCATATATATAAACTCCTATTACTGAGTAGTGCTAAACATATTTAAACGTGTTTTTCTTCAATGCTTATGAACTCCTATTTGTTTACGTCAATTATGAACTGATTATATATATTTTTTAAAACGCCGTGTTCACGATTTTCCACTGTAATTAGATCGAATATGCGAACTGAGAACTGCGAACATTCAATGATATTATGATATTTTATTTCAGACCACAACAACTTTATTATGATAAAATTACAATCTGCCTCATAATTGTGATAAATGACCTCAGTCATACAAAATTTACAATTTTCATTCACTCGCTCATTCATACAGACCTCCCAAGTCTACATGGTTGTCACCTCCCTCGCGTGCGATGGAGGAAGTGGAGTCCTGATAAGGTCCCACACCAGGAGGCTGACCAAGACCGCGAGAGCCACAGACGCTCAGGACATGATTAGAGAAACTGGCCATTGCCAGGACTCCCACTGTCACGTATCTTTAGCAGGCCACAAGGCCACTGCCGTTTTAGTCTCCGAGGAGGATTATAGGGATGAGTGGTGCAATGCAATGACTGGGCTAGGGTATTGGGGTGGTCGTATAGGTTACTATGGAAGTTTATGAACTTGGAAGGGACGAGTTCAAAAATGTAGGATATATTAAGATCATTATGAAGGGCTTTGTTGCTGACGTAATAAGGGGCATTTCCTATTCTTCTCAGGACTTTTGATTGAAAGGATTGGATACGCTTCATGTTCGACTTTTTTCCTGTCCCACGTAGCTCTATTTCGTATATCCAGATTGGCTTAAGTATAACTTTGTAGATTAGTAATTTATTTTCTATTGAGAGATGGGATGTAATTATGGTATTGAAACATTTATAAGAGCAACGCATTGTCTATCAGATAATTCTTAGCTATATTAAATTATATGTGAATAAATCGCTAAAAAATACTTCTACAAAATTAAAAAGGTAATGGGTGCAGAACCGTACTGGCTTGTCATCAGCCGGATGTGGAAGCCTTTGATGCCGAAGCTGGCACCGACATTTCATTGCTGTTTCAATTGTTAAACCATCTCTGTCATTGAAGATTTATTTTCGTCTAATATAAATAAAAACAATAGAAATAACCGAAGAAAACTTTTAGAACCGGCTTAAATACTAATAATAATGATTTTTCTCGAAGTACAGTTTATTCGAATACCTGCTTTACGTAATATCGTGGGAAACTATGCGAGATTTAATCTTGAATACCTTTTAAGCTGAGAATGGAGAAAGGTTTTAATGTTATGGATGAATATACCTTGTGTCTACCTGTTAAGCGAAAGACTTCAAAATATGTCAGGGTAATATCCTAGACTTTGCTGGAGGACAGATTCCCAAGAGCTGCCATATACCTCATGTTCATCTTGTGAATGAGGGAATTTGAACGTTTTAACCACCCCATTTTCGTCACCGAATCTTTAGGGGAAGGATAAAAATAAAAAAAAGGCTAATTTCATGTAAAATGTTAGTGGAATACCTGTTTGCAAGGATAAAAATGTATTGATAATATCACTTGATAAATACCTTTCGGAGATTTATCAAGTGATCGATTGATTTGCCTTTCAGCACTTATTTGTTGGATTACTTAATGGTGTAGGTAATCAAACAATTTTGGAATTAAACGTTAATTATTAAATGAATTGGGATTGATTACTAGTTGAACAGGGTGCCTGTCACCGTTAATTGTATAAAACCTATGTTTTCAATCGTTAAAACTATCATTCTCGGGTGCGAAAACTGGAGAGCTACACATACATACCAATTAATCACCAATTTATAAAAACAAAATTTATAAGATTAAAAGAGTAAAATACTTGCACAGGTTTAAACCATGAAAAAGTTTGTGTTTTATAAACAATAAACTGCCAGAAGACTCAAATATACTAATTTAATAAACAGACACTTAGTATATAAACACTTAACATTCAGCCTGAAGGAGAGTTACTCCCGAGAACGGCCCTACAACAGTTGATGATGACTGCGGTAGAAGCTCAAAGTTAAACAATGCCCCAAGAAGTACTTTATGTTTGCCATGAAGTAGGCGTGAAGTCGGCCAACTTTGAAAGAGGAGGGCATATACAGCGGGTGCTCTGATGACGTCTCTACCGTCGTAAAGTCTCCCGTCTCTCCTTAAATCTGTTCCTGTTTCAGAGGTCCTGTTCCTTATTTCTTGATGCTCAGGACTGCTCGAGGGGATTGAAAATGGGTTTGAGGTCGTTTGCAGCATTACTATTAAGTAAATAACTTGACCGTTATACGTGATCATAGGAAAATTTCTCCTATTTAATTATAGACACATATATCAATTATAAAATTTCCGAAGTATTCAATGGCGAAGAGGAGGGAATAGGAGAAAGTTGTTTTTTGAAATTTAAATTATTTGTATATGGTAACATCTTCCAAGAAAGGACAAAAAAGAATGAATTCATTTAGCCCCGAATGTTTTTGATAGACCAAGCCGTCATCCTGAAGTGTTCAAGCTGATGGTGCCTTTATGTTAGGCGTATAGTTAAGGCTTCAATGATTTGGGAAAAATAATTGTCAGAGGGCAGAATGTTAAGAGGGCTCATAGCTTTATCCCGAGCCTTTAGGGGAACAATAAAAATAAAAAAAAGAGTAATTTCATGTACAATGTTTGTGAAATACCTATTTGCAAGGAGAAAAAAGGTAATGATAATGTCACTTGATACATAACTTTTGGACATTGATCAAGTGATCGATCAGATTTCAACGTCTTTACAAAAATTATTATTACAAATTCAACGCACTTTAGCAGATATTGACTTTGTTTCAAATTAATAAGGACTTCGGATGTAAATATTGTTGACTTTGAAATAACGCATCAAATCCTTAATTGACATTTTTGTTTATGTAAATTATATTGTTTACATCGACTAATTCTTTATTAAATTAACAATAATAGAAAATATTAATTGCGATAAAATTACAATCTGCCTTTTATTGAGAACTAAGTAATTGTGATCAATGTTCTCATTCATACCATACTTAAAATTCTTCATTCACTCATACATTCATACAGAATGTCATACAGTTCTTACAATGAACCCAGATACCTTCAATATCCACATCGTTGTCACTTCCCTCTCATGCGAAAGAAGAAGAAGTGTCTTGGGAAGTCCCCCACCCTCTTCCATCATTCGTATCACCGGATACGAGCCAGAAGAGACTGACCGAGAGCGCGATAACCACAGATGCTAAGGATATGATTGGAGAAACTGGTCATGGCCACTCCCACTATCACGAATCTATAGTGGCCTCGACTGTCACTTTAGTCTCCTAGGAGGTTATAGGGATGCGTGACTCAGTGTAATACTGTGCTATAGTGCTAAGGGATTAGGTTTGCTGCATAGGTTTTGATGGCATTTCATGAACGTGGAAGGAATGAGCTCAAGTATGTAGGGTATATTAGGATCGTATGAAAGGGTCTTGTTTATTAAATTATGTACCCCAATGATCTTTGCGTTCCATTTAATATCTTATATTGCAACGGGAATATATAAGGTGGGTGAATGGGTGATGAATCTAAATACGACAGCGCTTTAGTTCATACGCTTCAATGCTGGGGTTACCAGTATTCAAGATACGCCTTGTCAGGTCTTCGTTCAGTGTCTAGGTTGATGATAAGTCAGGATTCGTATCTGAACAATTCGTATATGAATGAATACTGGAGGATGGTCGGGTACAATTGTAGCTTCAACATTAGTACAGTCGAACCTCGATAAGTGGAATCTCTAGGTTGAGGTTAAGGAATTTCAATCCCTTTTAAAGAGGTATTCCGCATAGGGTTTTACTAATCCATGTCATTAAGGTTGCATGTATCACTAAAAATGTTTCTAAACAAAATCTATTAACGTATGTATGTATTTGAAAAAACCTACATAATATATGAAATATGGGCATAATTAATATGAAAAGAAATACAATACAGATTACATTAATGAAAGTAATCATTTGATTTTTCTATACTTGATTTTGCACTTCATTAAGATGTTGCAGCCATGTTGTGAGACATTTTCCTGCAATGTGTATTCCACTTAGAGAGGTAAATATAGAAACTGTTTTATACCACTTATCCTGGTTTGACTATGTAATGATTTTTAAATAAATTAGTTAAACGCACAAGAACTTTTGTTAAGGACCTAGCATGGAGTCATCGTAGTTACTATTGGACCCAGTTGAAGGACGCAGTGTTTGTCAACAGGGGAGAGGCAGCACTTGCTTCTCGTCACTGCAGAGATAAGGCGGGATATTATCGCGATTTTTTTCGCTCTACAGAGAGCCATGTGCCACTAAGTCCCACGGGAGCACAGATCAGCTGTTGCTCGCTACATTTTTTTCCCCGCGGAGATAGGGACATATGCCGGCCGAAGATAACCCGGTCCACTGGTCAGCCCATTAGGCTTTAAGGCGGTCTCAAGCCTCACTGAGCGGCTGTGGCTCTTCCTATCTCTCACTGGGTGTGAGGGACTCTTGGCTAGCAGATATTATAGCAATATTAGCCGGGTCGTGAGGGGCTAGGGACGAAACAAATATAAAGTATCGTTGATGGAAAAATTCCCTGTTCCCAACAAGTAGGAATACACGTTTTTGAGCAAAATGACTTCTTACTCATTTCACGTTAAGGTGAATGGAGGAAACAGCATTTCCCCCCTTCTAGCTTCTAACATTGGCCAGAACTATATTGGACTACTAAATAAACCGGCCAAAAACTCCTCAGTCTCTCCACAATATAGTTTATTAAACAATAAAGCTTTTGAAAGCTCTAAGCTGTCTACCTCAGTTGCCAATGAATGGTATAAACTTTTAAAATATCTAAATTTTGTATGAAACAAACCGGTTAAATAAGGGTTGTTATTGGTACTGACTTAACGCTACGACTTTTACGCCAGCTGTGGGTGACATCTTAGAGCTCTTCGAAGAAGAGGAGTTTTTGTTTAAAAATATCCATACACAACCGGTACCAAACATACAATAATTTTGAAGACATTTTCATGCCAAAATGAATTTAAAATAATTAAGATTTATGTAACAAGATATTGTCAATTCAATTGACATTACACTCGAAATAATTTTTTTGAATTATTCATTAACACCACTTAGAGAGCTACAAATCAAAGACTTATGAAACTTATTTTGTTTAATTACAGCCACGGTATGTACAATTTCTATGATATAAACATTTTCTTGCCAATTTTCGGAATAGTGAGTGAAATAGAAAATACCTAAATTACGCATGCGAGAGAGCGCGCGTTTTTTCATCTTATTTTTTCTTTTATATTCTTATTAACTTTTATAACAAACAAAAATAAAAAAACCTCTATTTTTATTATAATATAAATTAAAATCTAATAGAACTGTATATGTGGAGGGAGCTAGCTTTTAATAAATATTTACACAACCCAATATATTATAATTACTTCTTTATTGTGATAAAATTACAATCTGCTTAATTGGGCAATAAGTAATTGGTATAAATGTTCTCATTCATACCATATTTACAATTTTTATTTACTCGCTTATTCATACAGCATTTACAAACAGCCTAGCCCCAATCCACATGGTTGTCACCTCCCTCGCGTGCGAAGGAGGAAGTGGAGTCCTGGGAAGGTCACCCACACCCTTCCGTCAGCTTGTCCGTCAAGAGCCAGCAGAGGATGACCAAGAGCGCGAGAGCCACAGACGCTGAGGACATGATTGGAGAAACTGACCATTGCCAGGACTCCCACTGTCACGTATTTATCGCAGGTCACGAGGACACTGCCGTTTTAGTCACCGAGGAGGATTATAGGGATAAGTGGTGCAGTGCAATGACTGTGCTAGGGGATTAGGGTGGCTGTATAGGTTAGATTACGTTTCCTGAATTTATTTAAATTTCATAAAATAAAGTTTAAATACAGTGAATGATTTTTGTACCTTGGGTGATAAAATTATACCCTTAAAATACATGTTCTTGTCATGCATAAACAATGATTAAAATCATTTATTTAAATCTGCTAACATATCTCTCATAAAACAGATAAGAAAGCGATTCATTGTTTAGAAGAAAAAAAAACCCGCATTAACAACAGGCATAAATAATACAGATCCGACTGAGTGTATTCGATTGGAAGTGCAGAAGGAATATCTTATGCAGGCTGTGGGGTGAAAAAGCACGCGGTGGGAGAGGGTTTCCATGGCAGCGAGGGAAGCATCTCCCCATTGGTCATCTTACCTTACCCCATCAGTCTGTCTGCCAGGCATTGATAAACATGCACCCTCTCCACAATACCAACCGTTTACCTACTCCCTCCCTCAGGATATTTCAAAAGGACGGTAAATATTGTCCTGTTCTAACTCGAATGGGCGATCATGTTTCAATTAAGCACAATCCTACAAGAGTGGTTTGAATGTGAAATGGAGTTTTATACAATACAATCAACATACAGACATTATTAAGAGACTAGGGATAACAACGTTGATATCACAAAAAAAAAATCATTTCTCTCTAGTTATCCATTATTCTAGAAATTATTGGCATAAAAACTTATATTGAAACAATTATGGACACGTAGAACCGAAATTCAGCAAATAGCCCAACATCAAGACAATTCAATAAATGCACTAAAACTTATCACTGGTTAAACCATTTAACGGAACGTTATATAAAATTCATAAGGTTAATGGATTACCAATTTAAAATTTACACTACCTATGAGAAAAAACAATTTTTCCAAAATGTCATTAGAGTATATTATTATTTATGTTTTGTTAGTTTTTAGATCACAGTCAATGTTTTGCTTATTCAGGTAGCTTCTAAGAGCTATCTAATTTGTTTTAAAGAATACTTGCTGCAATTTATGGTTAACCAAATAATCCAAAAAAGAAGACAAGGAAAGAAAGTAATTAGGAAACACAAACAGCATGACTAATAGGTTTCTTGACCTTTTTGAGTGCCTATAGTAGAAGTATAATTTTGAGCTAGCTTCAAGTATGTTTTAATAGGTTCTTTTTAATCAATATTTTTTATTTTTTTTTTAAAGATTAAGGATGAGGGAAAAATAAAGGAATATTTGGGTTAAGCGGATGCCAATATTTTAGCTTTTTACAATTTCTTTTATATAATAAACGATGTTAAAAAGATGATTTTGGGAGTCTAAGATGGTTTTTGATCAAAACTACAGGATTGATTTTCCGAAATGGTTTCTTCACGTCAGTTACTATACAATCAGTATCGGCGAACGTCGACTGTGATGTACGATTGACTAAAAGAGACTCTAAAGTCTTTTATAAAAATTTGTTTTTGACATAGTGTAGATTTTAAAACAATGGTGTCTGTTTTTAGTATTTAAAATATTTTTATTTATTTATCTATAAAGCATTTATTCAAATACTTAACTGGGTCATGGGCGCTTTAAACAATGTTTTTCTACCTCATAGTGGTATCATTCTTTATTTTATTCACAGTCGGTCTTTGTGTTTTCGTTTTCCGACTATTCCCTGATATTATTCATTCTTTCGTTTTCCCTGCAGTTCTGCCTTTTTTTAGGTTGTTAATCACATAACCAATGTGTGTTAGTTAAACCAAGAACTGAAGCTCTTTCCTTTTCTTATTAAGAGTAAGATTATACAATGTAAAGCAATTATTAGTTTATGAATTTACAAGTGAGCAATTAGTTTTGTGGCACTTTGAAAAATGTTCAATGCTTTCGAAAGAGTTGAGACAATCGATTATATCTTCGACATCGGCCAACCTTAAGACCCTTTCCTCCATTTTTTACGTTAATCTGACTTGCCCAATTACCAATTATTACCCGGAGCAACAGACCTATAAAAGTTAATTTAAAATAAAATGTAATTATACAGCATTAGCTATAATAGGATGATATTGTATAAATTGTCTTAGAGAGTTTAGTAATTTGTCGTGTCCTTGCAGCGTTGGAGTCGGGCGAGCCCACTTCGAGAAGCAGCCCCCCTCCAACCTGAGGAAATCGAATTTCTTCCACTTCGTGATCGCCCTCTACGACCGAGCTGGACAGCCCATCGAGATTGAAAGGACCACTTTCATTGGATTCATCGAGAAAGACCAAGTCAGTATCTTTTATTATATATATTTTAGACGTAGTGCATGATTTATAATTATGATAATTAATTGCTGTAAATAGTTTAGTAGACACATGAAAAACACGAATTTCGGATTTTATAATTTCTCCAATGTTTATTTATATTTTACACTGGTTACCTTTTCACCTATTCAGGCATGTCGTGTGCTTAAAAACGAACACATGTAAAACAATGTATAAACAATTACATTTTTTATATAAATATATAAATAAATGATGAGTAACAATCCAAAGAATAAAATAAACACACCTATATATACATGATAAAATATTTCACATTATACACCCATCATTATAATTATTCTGACATGATATAACAAATTGACAAACTCCGACAAATCTTAATAAGAATTTAAAATGGAACTGTACATTAAATGGAAAGGCAACTTCGTCAACTTTAGCGGTCAGTTGCAGGCCCAATATGTATACATATATATAAAAGTATTGTTTAAATCGTGTTAAGAAACGACATTTCTAAACCAAAAATTATACTGATTTGAGAGAGGTTGCATAGGCTTCGAAAGGAAGAATATTAACCCTTTTCTCATAGATAGTGAAATATATTACTTATTTTTATGTACAGAAAACTGCAATATCCAAAAAACAAAAACCACCATGAAGAAGAATGTGTCTCAGTGATTTTCCTCTTGTATTTTTTTTTAAAATGAGTTTTGATTCGTTAGGATATTAATGGTTCTTAACTTTTTTTTTTTTTTTTTTTTTTTTTTTTTTTAATTTGCCCTTCCTGAGGCTGAGCCTCAAACGCGCTTACCCCACGAGCCCGTGAAGCGAGCTCATGGGGTTACGTAGCCTGTGGTGCGCGTATTCCGGTGCAATGGTCAGCGCACCTTGAGTAAGTAATACTGTTTTCGTTCTTTATTTTCCAAAATAAACACAAAACTTCCAAAGAAAACAAAATAAAATGAAATCTTTTCCTTAAATCTACTTTGTACAATCCTTACTAGTTTTTTTTTTTTTTTTTTTTTTTTTTTTTTAAAGCTAGTATCCTTAATCTATTTACAATATTTACAGATCCGTACTTTATACTTAAGTGCTATATTTACAAGGGGTGTGCATCCTCTATCCCTCTATCAAATGTTGTTCTGATGTTCAGAAAATATTCTATCTCGTCCTACTGTGCTCTAGTCCTTCCAGCAAGCAGATTTTATTCGTAAGGTTCGTGTAAACCTAACCAATGCGTCTAAAACGTCTGGTGAGTCCACATAACGAACATGGTTCATCATTAACGGTTTAAAGTGTACTTGAATAGTCAGGAGTGATTAATTGCAATTCCATTATTCAATATGGCTATTATGATAATGTATACAAAGTCGGATAACATATACATATTGATTGATCAGTCAGATCATTTTGGCTTTCTAATGAGTGATATTTATTAATTAGTCTCAAGCATTGAGGGTTAAGTCAGTTACGAAAATAACGCTCTGTAGAAAGATAAGTTTTAGGGAGATGCATACTTCAGCCTTGTTAAAACGAGGCATTATGTTTATTTAATGAAGGCGTGACGCGTGAAAGTAGCAACTGACATCAAGCACGTAATGGTCTAATGAAAGTAACAGATAAAGATGATAAGTGAGCCTAATATTCACACCCTAGGAATAGATTATAATTTTTAAAATTGTCGATTCATTACTCAGCAGGTAGCTTAATTACCGATTTTTCATTTTTGGGTATCGTTGATTTTTTCAAAATCAGAATAGGTTTTCACCTGTGTGCATGTCTGCTTTCCCGCCGATCGTGAGTCCGCTGTACCTATAAGCATGAAATTTTATATCGAGATTTTATTTTATTACTCACCAACATGGCAGATATTTTGAATCATGTAAAAGATAACTAAGAGTTAGTAATTAATTGTTTCGTATTAAAAAAATATATATTCATCTGTCCCATGCAGCCCTGATTAATAATGTGGAATTTTATTTCTTTATTTTTTAACTGTAATTAAACAAAATCACTAAAACTGCCATTTAAATCGAGTGCCGAGTATCAAACTTTTTATTACCATTATCAAGAAAAATAACGAAAATGTAAGGAGTTTTGATGATTTCACAAAGATAATTTAGTTTCTCTAAAAATGGTTAAAATAGAACCTTAGAAAATAAGTAGTTTTTATAGTCATTGAATCCGTTAAATACTGTTTATTTCGACCTTAAATCTGCATTAGATTGAAAATTAAGATAAAATAATCTAAAGAACAAGTTTAAAGTGATTTCAAGCAACCTAAAATGTATAAAACAACTTTAACCGAACTCTCAATGCTACGGCGGTTCTATTTTTGGATGTGGGGGGGGGGGAGCTGGAAGCTGAAGCCAAACCGAACAGATACAAGCCTCGGGCGAAGATTGGCTGATCGACTCCGAGATCCCACCAATCACGGGCCTTCTCCACTTTCATCCGCCCAATTAGAATCCAGTATCGTTTCCACACCTCCCTCTTATATTTCTGAACTGCAATTAATTTCTTCGAGGGCATATACAGCGTAGGACATCATTGATTATAATAGGATTTTCTATTATAGCTCGATAAAAAAAAAAAACTAACTATGGAGTCAGCGAAACCGTCTAGTAAAGGAAATGGACATGAAACGGTCTACCTACTTATTTACCTGCACACTCGAAATGGATAATTTTGGTGCCACATACGTATATAAATAATCCCGAAAGTGATAAGATGGTTAAACCCGCAACTAACCAGTTTTAGTATTCCAAAACCATATGAACTAAAAAAATTACTGTCTTTTAAGGGGTGGTCCACTTGTATACAAAAAGTAATTTATCACGTAATAAATCTGTATAACTACTCAGTATTTTTGGCTGAAAATATTTTATTTCATTTTATGCTTATTCAACTTTAAATTTAAAAAATATGACCCAAAAAAAATATATCAAAAATGGTCCCGACAACATTATTAACAATTTCCTACGCTGAAAACCCTTAAGTTGAAATATTATATATATATTGCTTTAAAACGTAAATATTTTATTAAAGGATTGTTTAGGACATAATCAGATATATTTTGATGGAATTTGTATGATCAAATTAAATTTGTTTAGTCGAATAGGGAATGGATGAATTATTTTATGGGAATGGGTTTACAGATAAAATAATTTACGACTTGGTCAGGAACAAAAGGATTGCCCCTTGGACCTTCTTATAGTGAATAACCACTTTATTTAGTTGGGACATGTTGTGAGTAAATAGCAGTGGGACAGACAAAGACAGAGCAAATCCAGACATTCACCAAAGAAACACCCTGCTAATCAAATTATAGTGTGGTTTTCAGCTTTTTAAAACAAAATCCTCTTTTAATAATCCTTCCTTTCTACCTAATGATTATCAGTGCATTAATTTTATAATGTCTTCAATTTTATATCGTTGCATCGCGTCAATTTGTATTACAAAATTAAATCCTCGACTAGTGCAAACCCTTGTAGAGTCAATCTCGTCTAGGCCTCGAGTTCTTGCCAGTATATTTATTTCTCTGGCTAGTCAATATTTGGCATACTACCCAGTTATATTCCAATGTGGTTATTATGCCTTAAACGGAACAGTTTATATCATGATGAATATACATCACGATATAGTGGAATATGACTATATAAGATATGGTAGAACTTACAGGCAGACAGACGAAATATTGCTCCCTATACCTGTTTGAAATTACAGCCTCTAAAACAAAAATAATTTTCCTAATTGTACTAGCCGTTATCCCGAGAGATGTATGGGAAGGAAGTTGAGCCCCGAAGGGAGAACTGTAAGATTTAAAGAGAGGAGAAGAGTGGAGAGGACAGATAATTGAAGCGACACCCTAAGCTAGACATATATCATCCCAGCAGCCTGTGTATCCACAATGGAACCACCCTCAGCTCTCCCTGTTCAACTGCTCACTCCTACAACTTCTTCCCCTCTTTAGATTTACACTCCTTCTTGCTCTTTATTGTCGCTAGGTTTGCCATCCTTTTCCTCCCTTTTCCCGCCGCCGTTGCAGGATTGGTGGGAGCGGGAGCCACCGTATTGCCGTGTCATTCCAGCTCCTATTTTCAAGAGCCCTTTTCAATGAGTACAATTTACAGGATCTGTGCTTACACAAAGTACTAGTTGATCAAAGGATCGATCGCCTCGCCTTTTTTTGCATTAAACTTCTTTTTTTTTTATGTCAGTTACAACCTAAATTGTATTTTCCGAAATATATATCTATGGCTTCTTAGAATGAGAAAGTAGTCTGAAAATATATATATTCAGTGACCAAGACCAGTTGAAAAATTCCTGAAACATGAATAACGTTTTGGACCATTAAGGACAAAATGCACTCAAAACCCTTCTTCGCGGGGTAAGCAAAGCCTAAAAAATCGCGTTTTAAAATTAGGTTTAATTCTCTACTTATCCCCCTCGGCCATATGTACATGAAATAAATATATTAAACGTGAAAAAACCATTTCGAGAGATACATACGGGACTACGCGTGAATTTATGGAATATTCGTTAAATTATTGTAGAAAATCAACCCATGTAGCTTTGATCAAAAACCATCTTAAACTCCTAAAACCATCTTTTTAGCCTCGTTTATTATATAAAATAAATTGTAAAAGGCTAAAATATTAATTTAACCTATTAAAACATACTTGAAGCTAACTCAAAATGCTACTTTAACTATAGGCACTCAACAGGTCACTTAAACCTATTAGTAATACTGTTTGTGTTTCCTAATTAATTAATTTCCTTGTCTTCTATTCTGGATTAATTTTTTAACCACAAAGTGCAGCAAGTATTTTTTAAAATAATTTTGACAGTTTTTGTCTTAGCACAATTGTTATTTTTTATTCCAATAGCACTTTCAGCAGCTCTAAGCGACGAGCCGTAGAGTGAAGAGCGTAGACGTGGCAGATATAGTTTAAACTTAAGTTTAGAACTGTTAAAAGCGCTATTAAAAAACAAACAATGCAAAGAAAAAAGCTATTTTACAGCGCAGCACTCAGCTTTGTTGTAGCTTTTAGATCCTTTACCAGATTCTTAATTCCAACCTCATCATCTCTCAATAACTCGGAACTACATTTTCTTAAATATTCAGAATATATATAGAGAAAAACTTAAAAAGCTTATGAGCTACGATTTAGAAAAGTTAAATGTCTGAGAAACGAGAATTACTATTGAAGGGATCGTCTTTTTGCCAAGTGTAATATTTTTTTGCCTACTTTTTGCTGTAATATCTTTAAAAAAACATACATAGTGTAAAGCAGAGTGTTAATTCACCTTTGAAATTTCAACTGTAGAACTGGCAGACATACATGTGTTTACTGGGAAATTTGATATTTAAAATACTATCAAAGGCGTTGAATTCATTCTTCTAGAGCCTTCTAGAGACCTGGAGAAAGAAGAGAAACAAAAACTAGATTTATATTTTTATTGGTATGATTTCACATATTCAACAAATGGTTTTAAGTTTTTTCTATGTGCTAGTCTTAAGGTATATTTCGATCAATATTTTAGACTGTGCTGACTGGATTTTAGTTTTAATCAGTGGTCGGTAACTAGAACGAATTAATTTCTATCGGAGAAAAGTTTATTTCTATTAGAACAATTGCGTGAAAAAGGAAGTTTTACTCGTTCATCTACCCATCTGTGCCCTAATTTAGTCGTAAATCAGGTGAGTAGACTCATTCCTAATAAATCATAAGCGTGACAGTAACCCCAACAGACGGTCGTGAAAAATAAAAAAATCTACAACACCGGATAAGATAAGGATCATACAAAAACAAAAGAGTGACCTGAAAACAGAGGGAGTTGTGACAAAGCGGAAACTGATATCTTGATACAAACACTGCATAAACCGCCCCGTGAACTAATTTAATGCCTGTACGAGATAATGGCTAATGCAACTGACCGCCAACGATATCTAATCCAACTGACGATAATGGCTACTTGACGGCCACTATCTCCCAGCGATATCGGGGGCATTGTTAACATCTGGCCTGTCGATTCAGCGAGGCTGCATTTCATACACAGATACATCCTTCGATAGGTTTTATACATCGCATTGCTAAATAATCATTAAATTAGTTTAATATAAACTAAAATAGTTTTTTACCGAGTCCCATAGGAAATATTCTTGTTCCAAGTATTCACCCTTCGTCCGTCTCTTTCATGTTTATCAAACCGTCTAAAATTTTAAAGGTATTACAAAAAGATGATAAATGAACAATTTTAAAAAGCTTATGAGCTATGATCTAGGGAAGTTAAATGTCAGAGAAACGACAATTAATACTGAATTGGTCCTCTTTTAGCCATTTGTAATATTAGTTTACCTACTTTTTGTGATAGTATCTTTAAAAAACATATTAGTGTAAATCAGGGTATTGTTGAATTTACCATTAAAATCTCAAATGTACCTGACAAACAGATGAAAGGTCTATTATATATTATATATACCAGAAACCAGTCTATTATCTTGTCGACTTTTCGTTGAATTTTAAGTATTTTCAACTGACGGTTGTCAAAAGTTCAGTACCAATGTCAAAGTTTTGTATGTGGTGTTCTCACGTTTAAGCATCAGTGAGGATAGAACGATGAGAAATTCGCTCTCAATCATAGTTTCTAAGTACTTCAGAAAGTCCAAGAGAATTGAGTCAATCCAACTTTTTTTCACGTTTGTTAACTTTTTTTTACAATTTTTTTCATTATTTTATCTTAACGGAAACACCTCTTGGTTTGTTAAATATAAATTTTTTTTTTAGATCGAATTAGTCATTTTTATGATCGCAGAACACACAGACCTAAGACCATCTCTACCTGCTTGAAAGTAAAATCTCTCCTTTGGGCACCACGATAAAAGTTGTTTAAATTAAAAAAAAAAAATTAATTACAAGGGCCCAACAAATATTAGGTTCATTTTTTAGGATTATATTTAAAAAGTCTAGCATAAGTACGTATATTAGAATAGTAAAAAATAGAACTCAAGACTAAAATATAACGAGTTATTTATTTAATTTAAACCCAAAAACTGAGTTTTATAACCGAGCAAGTCAAACAATCGATATCCTAAGCAATGGACACCCACAATAACCATCAACTGCAGATAAGATGAAATATTTTTGAATCATTTTTTTGCTCACCAGAATTTCAGTTTAACCCTGTCTTTCCTTTATTTCAATAAAAGTGTTATGTGACTCAATTAATCGTCATGTCTTACATATCCCGTTTTGATCTGTAAATAGAACCAAGCCCATGACTTATTCCATACATCATTAATATTAATAATTCATTATTACTAACAATATTTATAACAATACGGCTCCAGTCTAAAAAAGCCCATATGCCAGTTTTCATTAATACACAGTCCACCTACAAGCCCCTTAAAGGTTTTCAGTATCTTATAAGCGTGTGTTATAAAACCTTGCCGACTATGGAATGCAAGGATGGTCGTAAACGACCAGCAATTAAACCATAAGTTGTCTAGTTCACTCTTTTTTCAACCTCCAGTTTTCTTCTTCTTAAACTATCCCAGGCGTTCTACTCGTTAAACTATCTCTTCCACTCCTCTCTATTCCATTTTTTTCTTTTCATCTCTTCCATTGTGCTGCTAAGTTCACACCGTCTTTAGTACCTTGCAACAAGTGCTCCAGAACCTTTCCACATTTCCATCCTAGCCCAAGCTCCACTTGAGCTGATTTTACTGCTAGATTTTACGATTGGACTTCTCAGGTAATCCATCTGAGTTGCTATGATCCTGTTTACGTCCTTGCCCAAGCGTCCAGGTCACTGAAACACAACTGAGAAACACTGACTTGAAGAAAAGGAGCTTACTCAATTCTCACTTCCTAGTTTGAGTCTTGGATGTCTTGTAGTATACAACATTTTAAAGCAGCTCCAAGTTGATTCAGATCTATCCAGAATTTACATATTCTCTACCGAAGGGCATGAATTTTGGTTGGATTAAAGGTAAATCCTTCCCTTTTTTCCTTCCAGGTCATTGACGAATTAGAAGGAATTGTTTAGGTTGTTAAGGTTTTGTTGTTGTATTAAGGTTGTGAAGATGGACACGTTTACCCTTTTTCATTTCGGCTTAAATACAAAAAAGAATGAGTTGGGCCCAAACTGTTAAAGTAAACATTCAACAGAGATAACTGAGTTTGCTTGCCAGACTGTCATTAATAAAAAAATAAATCAATCTGTATGAAATTGTAAAGCTAAACTGAACAATAGCTCCGAGTATGCATTGTTGGTTAAAATACAGTAGCGGGAAACATGTTAGAAGTGGCTTTCCCACAGTGTCATCTGGGACGACACTTCTTGGAACTCCTTCAGTAGTCACCGACGGGTGAAAAATATACACCGCAAAATTGTCAGGTACTAATGGACACGTTTACCTGTCACGGTATGTGGTACCCTTTCTTCACGTCGAAATTCCTCAAAAGCCACAAGTCAAGCGTACAATGGAGGCAGAAGATGGATGGAGTAGTGCGGACTGCATAGATGTCGGCATGTTATTTTAACGGGAATAATAACACAAATATTTGCCAAATCCAAAGGGAGAGGCTCTACTTTGGTATGTTATTTGATAGCAGTCGGAAACATCATAGTATATAACACGACATCTCTGAATATAATCACCAGTTTTTGGCTTTAACATACTAACGAGAAGTAATGTAAAGTGAAGTAAATCAAAAGCTTCTTATTTTTTTGTTAACAAAACCAATATTATGTAGACTTGGTTCAGTCAATTTATATTCGCTACAACTTAAAACATCTTTGGAGTGACAAAAGGTTATATTTTATAGCATTTTAAAAAAAATATTACATGCATGCAAATCATTCATATACATGTTTATTTTACATAGCATCTACTTATTTGTATTGATCTTTCAGTAAAATAAAACATTGGAAATATTATAAATGGAACACAGACATCGTTTTATTTACAAGCAAGAAATGAAAATTTGTTTGGGAGTGTTCCATGAGACCCTTACTGTAATTGATCTTGGTTGGAGTGTCTGTCTTATATGGCTGTTTGACTGAAGAAATTCTCTGCCGGGGATATACATACTGCTTGAATCAATATAAAAATTTTTAAAAAACCTTAGACTTCTTCATAACAAATCAAAAAGCCGGAAAATCGCGTAGAGGGAGGAAATTCGTTTAGGGGCTGAAACGGCAACGCTTACTCAATGAAATAAAATATTAAGGGTCGATCGGGACCCCTCTTTGATAAATAGCCTGCCAATTAGCACGTGGCGGTAACAAGAGGAGCCATGCGGGGTCAGCCAAGTACCACTCGTTTTTTATTCGCTGTTTTTTTTTATTCATTATATCATCCTTCGTGATGATTACATGCGCCGGATTTTTTCGCTAACGTAACCAATTAGTCATGCTTATACTTAACACATTTTTTTTTGTGAGGGTATCATGTAGTCCTCACTCAGCTCAGGCACAATCTTTCTTCCTAATTCGTTGCTGTTCACTGAACAAGCCTTATTTTAATACTTTAGGTTCGTAAAATTGTTTTAACCATGTTTCTTTTTAATTCAATATTCATTTTAAAAATTTTAATTTATAATTGAAGTTAGGTAACCAATTCGGTACATGTAGCAATAATGGCAAATATAATAAATATCATTCTCAGTTGTGATCTTATACTTTTTTTTTGTTCCCAGACTTATTATTTATTAAATTGATTACAAGTTGATTACAATTACAAGTTGGTTAGTAATTGTCCTTTTTGTATCTAGTTCTAAATTGTAGTTCTCATGATATTGAATATGCAAAACGTTGACTGAGGATACTATATCGAACGATATTTAACAAAATATAAATACCAACATACATGTGTCATTGTTTGAGTACTATTACTCCGAAGAAAAATAAACCAATTTATTTTTTGTCCATTCTAAAATTATAAATCTTTATAATCTTAATCAGCTGGACACAACACTACCGGAAGTCAGGCTGATTTGCATACCCCAGCCGGGGCCTAACGAAACCGTTTCGCCTTTGTTGCCCCCCCCCCCACTGTTTTGAATAAATAACATAATACAATTTACCAAAGCCTAATCTGTAATCTGTATTTCCGTTTTGGGGAAGGGAGATAAATGAACGGGCCGGAGTTAAAAGCAGCCATGTCCTGGGCTGTTGGGGAACTTGTTCTAACTCACCCCGGACCCGCTCTCAATTAGACCGGGCACCCTATCTCTTTTTGTTACTCGGCGAATTTATTTTTGCATTGCAGCAATTGTCGATCTCCGGGCCGGCCGACAAATTGCCTATAACTCACTTGAACTTTTCAATTTCCGCTTCTCCTGCCCGGCGTTAAGGAGGCGACTGTCTGAACGGTACTTCTCCGCCGTGGAATATATTGGGGATCGATAGGGGTGCAATAGAATCGGAACAAACTTACGAAACAATTAAAGAAATCACAAGCCACGGAGTGACCGTCTGTTTGTCTAAGTGTGTGCAAGAGCGTTGTGAACTAAAAACTAACTAAGAAACAAAAAAAGAAAAATACAAATTTACGGCTCTAGAAGAGCTCAGGAAGAACACCTGAAGAACTAGGCTCAGTTAAGGAGAGAAAATAAATTAATGAATAAGGCTTACCTTTATGTACCCGATGAAACAGAGGATGAATGAGTTACAATCCAGCTTTTGTAAGTAATTAAAGGCTAGGTATGATGGGATAAGGGGGGGGGTGCAGACAAACCACTATTAAAAAATGATGGTTAGCATCCTAGGTAAATATCTATATAGGTATATAACTAGAACAAAATATGTTTCCACTCAGTATGTAACAGAAGAATTGTCCTTTCTTTTACCGGTCTCCCTGGAGAGGAGCCAATTACATCTAACGCCATTATACATTATTAAACAGGCTTCTGCCAGCCGACGTAAAATATTTAAATTCCTAAATTTCCAAAACATAACAAGCTACGCTTCTTGCCAAGCGTACTAAGGTTGATCTAAAAATTCGAAGGTGGAACAGCTCACTGATTATTTCGGGCTTAAAATAGTTTTACTCATTATGAAGTTAGCGGGGATGAAATCACCAAGGTAACAATGGAGAAGGTAGTTAATAAAAACGTACTGCACCACTGCAAGAGGATATTGGTGGAAATATGCTCAAAGGAAAAAGAAGAAATGACGATACAGAACAAGATGAATTGGAAAAGTTCAAGAGATGGGGATCTACAATGGCATGAAAAGGCAACCCTCTGTCAAAAAGTCAAAAATATATGAAAATACATGTTTAATGCTAACATTTTTTTTAAAGTTTGTGCAGTTTTTATTTTTCTTTAATTTCATTTTCATATAAAATAAAAAAATATTTGATTTATAAAGAAAGTTGTATTCGGAATGTCCTATTCGGGCAATAAGTAATTGTGATCATTGATCTCATTCATCCCAAATTTACAGTTCAGCCTTAATTCCCTCATTCATGCGATATATAAAAGTACACCCAGCCCCAGGTACCTCCCAACCTCATGATTGTCGCATCCCTCGTATGCGAAAGGAACCGCAGGTACCGAAATTATAAAATAAAGAAACATTAAGACCCATCCAGCCTATTGGAGGCCATTTATCAGAGTAACCTGACCCTGTAATGGGTGCCCAAATTAGGAATAGTTCACACCTTTGTCCCTTTAATAGCCCACAGACCCCCCTCAAAAAAAAAAAAAAAATAAAACCAAAACTTGGCAAGCAAATGAATTTTGGTTATCTGTATTTTAAAATCTATTTGGAATAATTCAACTATTGTTTAAAATATATTTGGCCCTCGTCAATTCTGGTCCATAAGAACCTCGAAACGGTAAGGTCCAGAGTATTATTTATCCACGAAGCTCCAAAATATGTAAATTTTCTATAGTAGTTTAATAAAACGTATAAAAAGACCCCCAAGTTTATCGTTAAATTGTACTAAATACTTCATACAAGCACCGGCCACCTTCTCCAACGTCGTATCATCTTCAAGTGGCTGCTGTCAGAACATGCATGCATTATCCCGTGGAACGAACACCTGACGCTAACGCTCGCCTAGTCAGCCCGTATGAATATTGTAGATGTGTTCGACTGCCGCGTTGATGAATACGTAATGGTGGACAGTAAAGGTAGCAGGCATGTTGGTATCACTTGTACGGTTATGTATTGCTAATGGGCAGGCCGGTGTGGTCCTATGGGAGATCCACTACCTATGGGCTGTAGAATATACCCGGGTCGTAATGATCACTCAAGCCTTAATGCTCTTTAATCTACTCTAATGATTGGGTCGAGAAACTCAAGTTTAAAAGTCGAGAAGAACGGAAGAAAAACGTATTCAAAAACAAAATCAGTTAACTATGCAATAGTTGAAAAAATATACCAACTGAATGCTTCGCGAACACACTTTTAATGACTTTTCACAATCATACTTTGGAAAAAGAAAATGCAAATTACATTGATCGGGAATTCAAGATTTTCGATTTGATACCCAACTCGAAATAGTAGACAATGTATTTTTGTTTAATGCCAACTGTTTAATTTTTATTTGGATTTATCTACGCTCATTTGTATCAAATGAAAACTAAATTCTAAATCCGATTTGTTTGAACTGAGGCCTTCCAAAGACCAGGACAAAAATGATAACCTCAGTGTTTCTGATATTTAAAAAATCAAAAATACCTTTAAAACAAATTTTGTAATAATGTATTATCTGTAAGATTTTAGTAAATAGTTTTTATAAAAAAACAAAACAATATGTTACATAGTATTTTAACTATTCAATTATTTGTTAGTTATTTCATTTTTTTTTTTTTGTTTTCAGGAAAATGAAACTCAAAAAACGAACAATGGAATTCAATACCGCCTACAGCTCTTGTACGCCAATGGTTAGTTGAAATTTTATTATTATATAAAGTATTTTAATAGCTCAATAATAGAAAGCTTTTTCATTTAGACTAAAGGAGTTTTTGGGATATTTCATACACAACTTAAACTACGAATTGGATAAAAAAGAAATCCTTGCATTATTGCTTTCTGTATATTTATAAATTATATCACTCAGGATGTTTTATTTTAATTTATTAGTCTGAAAAGTCCTCTTTTCATTGTTTATATTACATACAGCGATTATTGTATAGTATTAATCAATATGCATTGATAAAGCCGTAGTTTTAATCAGAATTTTTTCATCAGTGAATTATCTAACGTCTATATTTTATACTTGTACTAGTTGCTTATTGACACAGTAATGCATTCAGTATTCTTTCATGAATGAAATTTACAGAATCTGACATGTTGAGACAATGGGACGGAAAAATAAAGGACCAAACAAAATTTATACACTGCATTAGAATAAAGTTTGTAATCTACATCTTTGTCATTGCCTTGGCTAGTTCAACTCTATTGATTGATTTTTAATTGTCAAAACATTTTTCAACGTTCCCAAGAGTCTCTTAAAACTACAGATAACAATTACTGTGGAACATATCTTTGAACGTATATCTTCAATGAACGGATTATTCCACAACGTGGCGAACGTACATTTCTTGAGGTGTTGTTGTAATGAGGGGGCCAAGTGTTGGTTTGTTTATTATTCTTCTTTTTCTTTCGGGGAAGAAGGAAATCCGAGGGCTGTCGTTTCCTTTTTTCTGAAGGATTCATGTATGGTTGTTCGTCCAACCATCTTAGCTTCGTCTGTCCCACAGGTCTGCCAATTTGAATGTATTTTTCCATCACTAAATCCATAAGGTTCATAAAGCACCAAGCTGTTGCTATCTTTGAATTGGCCACCCTCTTAATCATGCTACTAAATTCATGTGAGGATCTGTGTACAGAAGAAGAAGAACACCTGAAGAATTAGGGTCTTTTAGACGAGAACTTTTTTTCAATACACCATACACCCATTTATTGATTAAACATCTCTTTTGGGCCACTGGATGTTTAATTATTAAAATAAACAGTCTAGTTTACAAGTCAACCGTCAAAAATGATTAACACACAAGAGCTTTCATCAGGTAACACCTTTTCAGCTGCTGAAAAATGACACTAAAAACCGTAAATTACAATGAGGTGCCAAAAATTGAGAATAATAGATCAATTATATTATATCAGTAAATGGCTTTGAAAATATATTATATTATATATTATATATGTAAATCAACATATAAACCATAGATAAAATACATGATTTTCTGAATGATGCCATAGTTTATAATGATTAAAAGATGTACATAATATCCTGCTAAATTTTATCAATTTATAGTTTGGCCAGCCGTTTTGTACTCCTATTAGTCCATCCTTAGACAACATCTACACAATAAAAACACTTACAAGATAAAGATGAAGCTAATTTTGCCAATTTTTTTTCTAGATATTTCACTCAATGAAGGATGTTTGTTTATAATTCACATGTTTTTCGTTTGAATGCTGACAATGCTTGCGCTACATCCAGACAAATACCACGGTGACTCATGGCTTCGTCGCTCGCACGTGGATATTTTGTAGTTTATCAATTTATTTATATTTTAGAGTTAAATTTAGGACTCTATAAACAATTATAAACTACAAAAATTTATATTTTATTAAAATCGATTGATCATCAAAATCGCATCCTCATACAAGTTTAGCGTTACGTCACAATCACTTTTTATATAATAGGAAGATTTAATTGAGTTGAGTTTTTTATTTGAATAACACAATATAATCGTAAGTTTTACATTGATTGACATATTGTTGATAAACATTATTGCATTGGCTAAATTAACTTGATGTTTTTGTATTGGTTGTGGTGACGTTGCTTAAGGACGAAGATATCAGTCCGAAACATTGCAAAAATCTATTAAAATTCGGAAGAATATTGTTTATTATAATATGGATAAATGTTTTGTTTTTTTTCAAAATATAAAAAAAACAGTTAATAAGTTAAATAAAAAGTATGTATGTCCAGATTAAAACAAAACTTGTGAAGAAGATTAGAAATATGACTAGAAAAAGCTTTAAAAAAACAATAATCAAAGGAGAAGCAATAGTACAAAGACTTTAACTGGCTAGGGCGAAGGACGCGGGTCTCCTCCCTTTTATCATTATGTTTTATTTTAAAATAATATTCAACGAGACCACAAAATATTCCGATCCATGAATTAGCCTGTTTGCTAAATGAAGCTGTTGTCGAGGGGGCATCGATGGCTTCGGCCGAGACCCCAGACCCTAGAGGCTAATGGGATATTAATAATTCAAACTGAAGTCGGCCGGTAATCCAGCGACCCGTGACCCGGTATATTTAAGACTGTAATCTCGGTCATTTGCCTCGGTCCATCTTTGGACAAATCCATGACTTCAGTAATGGTCCCAGGTCGGTTTTCAAGCTAATCCTCCTGCCCCCTCGAGACCCATTTAAAATCCATATTCTCGACCAATCTCTTTCAGCCTCCCTTTTCGAATAACCGATCAGATCGGCACAGGATTGCGTAAAAATAAAGAAATTACATTCAAATATATTATGATATCCTGCAATAGATTTCGTTCTATCATTCTTTGACAAGATGTCTAATGAACCTTTTTTTTTCTGTAGACCAGGACGGGAACTTGAGTAAACACAAGTGTTTTTGTGTGTTGACTGACTGAGTCGATTATATATGTCTTTTCCATATATAGTACATATATTAAATATTATGTAACACATATAATACATGTTAGCCAAGAATGAGCTCATTACTCGTCCAGCCTTGACAATTTTTCGACATCGAAACCCTTTTCCATATAGGACAAGCTGACTTAATTAACACTACGATAGTACAAATACAATAAATATTATCTCGTAATTGGCAAAGATAACTTATTACTTACACTTCACAAGTACTAATAGGACCCGGTGGAATCATCAGTTTAGATATAAACATATTACTGTTTACCTTGGGCTATCCTTCACATCCGACGCACATAAATTTAATTCCCGGCTGTACTCTCGTGGCACAACACAAAATAAAGCTAACTGGAGTGTCAACGCGTCACAAATAATTAAAAATTGTAAATATCGTTAAAAATATATGATAAAAACATCGCGAAAATAGTTAATGAAAAAATATGATACTTTTAGAGGTAGAAAGCTTTTTCACGGTTTCTTCAGTCTTTTTATCTAATTTCCACCAGCTGCTTAAGCTCCTTTTCTTTTTAGTTGTTCGAAACTGTTAATCAATCTCATTGTATGGAGTGTGAAGTTTCTATGCATTCCGATATTTATAGACATATGTAGGAAAATTCTAGCCAAAGCCTATACACACAGCCATAAGACTCCCAATAATGGATTACAGGTGATCTTGATGTAGATTCCGTTTCAATATCTGAGGGTTATTGTATGAATGTGCAGAAGTGGATATCGGTGGATGGCGTGAAATTAGGGTTTATAAAAAATAAAATAAATTAGGTTCACAGGCAGCTGAAGAAGTGGTCCAGCCAGAAATTTGAGACCTTCAGTCTCTTTTGCTGAGTAGTTCGGAACAGACAGCAGTCACAGGCACCGCCTACTCCTTGTCCGCAAGATCACCTTTCCCAGCATTCCGTTCATCCCGTCAACCCACAAATTCCATCCCACCCTCAACCACACATCTCGCATATTCCTCCACCTACAAGTTCTTCGGATCTCACCAGCCTTTTAATCTCATTCCTTTCAGAGTTCAGAACCCTAATTACCCCTCTCATTTCCCTTCTTACAAATCTTGTCTCCTACCTTATCCCCGTTAAACAAAACCCTTAAGTGGATCCTTCCGACGCCTTATCCATTCTCCTTTGGAATGCAAATGGTGGTCGCACCCACACTAACGAACTGACAACACTACTCCACGACAAAAACATCGACGTAGCTCTCATTACTGAAACAAGACTTACGAGTAAACGACCATTTTCTGTTCGACAGTACCTGACTTATCGAACTGATCACCCAGATCGAAGAGCACATGCAGGTACCGCTGTCATTGTCCATAACTCCATTTCCCTTCACATAGTTCCTTTGGTAGCACACAATTTCCTTCATGGAACTGTGGTTTAGAATATTGTAACTACTATCCCATAAAAGCAGTAGTTCCACAGCGAAGTGTCCTGGGTTCCATCCTCTATAACCTATAGACCGCTGATGTCCCCTCTACCCCCAATACCTTCTTGGCATCAGCAGTCTTGTCATCTCACCCAGACGCCCATATAGCATCGTTAGTCACCTTCAAAAACACCTTGACGAGATCGAGTATTGGTGCAACCAGTGGCGGTCAAAGTTAATGAAGCAAAATGTTCCCACATTACCTTCACCCTCTGCCACAAGTCTTGACCACTTTTTTTTTTTGATTCCATTCCTCTTCCTGTATCCAGGATAGTACGGTAGTTAGGCTTCCATCTCGACAAACGGCTGACCTGGAACCCACATATGAGGCTAAAAAGGCAAGATCTAAACAGACGCTTTGGACCACTGTACAGACTACTTCAAAGGACATCCCATCTCTCAATAGAAAATAAATTACTAATCTACAAAGTTATACTGAACTGAATATGGGGGACAGCAAAAAAGTCGAACATGAAGCGTATCCAATCCTTTCCATCAAAAGTCCTGAGAACAATAGTAAATGCACCTTATTATGTTAGTAACAAAACCCTTCATAACGATGTTAATATACCTTACATTATTTAACTCATCCCTTCTAAGATCATGAAATTCCATAGTAACCTATCCAACCACCCTAATCCCATAGCACAGACATTGCACTGCACCACTCATCTCTATAATCCTCCTCGGAGACTGAAACGGCAGTGGCCGCGTGACCTGCTATAAATGCGTGACAGTGGGAGTCCTGGCAATGGCCAGTTTCTCCAATCATGTCCTGAGCGTATGTGGCTCTCGCACACTTATTCAGCCTCTACTGGCTTGTAACCGGTGACGCGGCTGACGGAGGAGCGTGGGGAACTTCCCAAGACTCGACTTCCTCTTTCGCATGCGCGGGAGGTCACAACCATGTGGATTTGGGAGGTCTCTGGGTTGTCTATAAATACTTGAATGAATGAGGGAGCGAATGAAAATTGTAAATATGGTATGAATGAGAACATTTATTATAATTCTTATTGCCTAATAAGGCAGATTGCAATTTTAGCACAGTAAAGAAGTTTCAATAAAAAAATTGAGTTCATTAAGGTCGGTTCTGTAGGTTTTGTTAGTGACGTAGAATGGGGTATTTGCCATATTCCAAATGACTGAATTAGAAGGGATGCATGAAGTTGGTCTAGTAATTCGGTTTTGGTTCTATGTTAACATGTTATCAGTCTTAGATATATTATTTATTTTTAATTCGTAGTGCAAGGTTTCAGTTCCGTGCAGTGTTGAATAATAAAAATATATCATAATTCACGAAAATAAAAATTAATATATTACGATCCCATTGGGTCATTCACAACTATGGGTTATACCGATTCCAAAATAACGGCATCAGCTATTACCCGTAAGGATTTCGGATTGAATTCTATCATGCCGAAAAACTCGAGTGTGGTGCGAGGATCACATATCTACGTTTAAACCATCGGTATCTCGCTTGAAACCGAATCACACCCTACTCATACCGGAGTTTGAATTCGTATCGCTACTTTTCCGTACCATTAGAACACTTGGTATTATCGGAGAGACTAAGGAGTTTTCCTTTCGTTATTTTATCAAAAATCTACATCAAACAGACAATCAATATTATTATTGCTCAATTTGCACTTGTTATATTCATTAATTGTAGTTATTTTTTAAAAGATCTTTATAAACTCCGTGACAAACCGGACTGCACTATCTCTTTTCCTCCCGTGTCGGCTGAGTGGCTGGGTGTGAAAAGCCAAGCACTGAATGATTGACGAGCGGAGCTAAGGATGCCCTAACACGTTAAATATTTAAAAAGCAACGGGACCTCGCACGATCCATTGTCTCCTGCACACAATGCTACCGTTTATTTTTCAACGGCATACGATTCTGCTTTGGTCCTTGGTATTCTCTTCGTGGCGATATCCATTATTCAATTACTTAGAATCCCTCTGTTATTTCAATCCCTTTTACGGACGGGAAATTTTCAAATTGGATTTAAGGGGGCACACATTGGCCACTAGTACCACCCGCAAATGGTCTTGAGCTTTCTCATTTTATTTCTAGCCACTATGTATTCTCAACGATCCATCGAATGAGATCACGGGGAACTAGTTCTGACACTCTGAGCAATATTCCTTGTAGGTGAGATACAACAGGTGCAAAGTATCACAACGGTTTTGTTCATGCCTTACATGATAACTGCGGAACAAATGTACATCACTTTAATTGATAGACACAGTAAATTGAAGTGCGTGTTAGGCTTACTCTGAATGTGCTGGTGCAAACAAAGCAACTATTGCCAATAAACTTACTATTTTCCTCTTGTTTTGCTTTTTTTGTAAATAAAGTGGGGTTTCAGCTAATAAACATTGTTCTGCATTGGTTTTCCCTTGTAAAAATTAAAAAACACCAAAGGAAATTCATATTGCTCACACCTCAAGCCGGAGGCACCATTTTGACATTTTTCATAAAATTTAATTTTGCTCTTTTAGTAGTTGAGGCCGCGCAATAACTGAAATTTTTGGCATATTACTAATTCATACAGTTTTATTATTGTTCCATACAGTTATTAAAACATAGCTCAACATTGTTTTTCCCAAACAAAAAAAAAAAGAGAAAACCTGGGGGTTCATACTCATCAACAGCAATATGTGTTCACACTTATTATATTATACGTACTAGCGATTTCAACACCTCATGCTGCCTTTTTCAATTGAGTCCTGACACAGGCCTCATCACACTTATTTCACTCATTCCACAGTCATCATCCCCAGCACTTGACAATTGTTATTGGTGAATTGGTTTATAGTAAGTCTTATTGGTTTGTTTTGCTTGACCGTGACCACTCCGTCAAAAATAATGAGCACTAAAGTCTGGCCACTGGTCAATACTACGAGATCCACGAAATTGGATTATCTACGCAATCTTTATTTTGGTATTCTAAAGCGCATTTTCTGTTGGGCAGAACCTACTCAGTTTCTCTGAACAGGCTGAGAGAACCACGTCTTCTCACATCCCAATGGGAAAAAAATCCATTACGCAGACATGAAGTGAATCCATTTTGCTATAGTACGTTAGGTGCTGCTCCAACCTCTATGCCATGGAGGTGGTAACAAACATGTAATATGCTAAATAATATAACCAAAATCAAGCCGTTTCATTTTTTTTTAAATTAATTTTTGATTTTATGTTTCAGGTGTTAGGCAAGAGCAAGACATTTTTGTACGGCTCATTGATTCCGTCACGAAGCAGGTAAGACAATCATTGAATCATTGAAATAAATACAAATTAAAGTAAATTAGGCTCACAAAATAGTTGTCAAATATTATTTGAAAAAAAAAATTAATTTATCTTTTACTTCCAGAAAAATAAATTATATTTTTTTATATATATAAAAAAAGTTAATGTTTATAGGATTTCGAATTAAAAAAAAAAGGAAAAAAGGTTCAAAGAAGCAACACGCATGAAAGTTAGAACCAGACTGTTTATTTCAAGTCTGTAACCCTCTATATTTACGAAGGCCAGCCCAAACAGTACACAACCTGTAATCCCTTACATTCAGTCGTATTCCTATGACACTTATACTCCAAATAGAACGCTGCCTCCAACACTACAGCCACTAGTGACAAAATCAAAACAACAAAAAAAAAAAAATTACATATCTTATTACTTAAAGAAAACAATGGCATCTTACACGCTACGCTAAATCAGTAATTCTACACAGCCTGTGTACATTCTAACAAAAAACAAAAGGAACTACAAACAAAAAAAATAGAAAATACTCCTACAAATGGTACAAGGTGTACGTATCTATACAATACCAAATTTGGCTCCGTGCAGAAGCGAGGACACTCCAACTCACTCATGGCCTGCATCATCCCCCCCTGGTGGGAGGTTTAACTGTTCGACGTGGACGGTCCTCCGTTTCGTCGGAGGTCTTGTACTCTCGATGGTAACGATGTACTCTCTCCCTGATCACCACCACCTTGAATGAACCCTCGTATCTGACCTACGGTCATGCTCCGATTAAAGGCAATTTTGCGATATACAATGGTCCCAATTTTAAGGTCCCCGAGCCACTCTCTTGACCTTCTCCCTCACGATCCTGTCACGAACTTTGCCCCAAAGTTTGCCAAGTTTTAAGTAAGCATTTAAAATTTGCTCCGCCATTACCTCATCCGCCACCGTCTCTGTCCCGTTCCGGCGCCTCGCGCGCAGTCCGAAGAGGATCTCGAACGGCGTAAACCCCGTGGTGGAGTGGATGGAATGATTGTATGCCGCCACTGCCTTCAGCATCGCCTCGTTCGCCATTCATTCGTGCATACCCTTGTCCACCTGATACACCCGCAGGTGGTCACTCAAGGTACTGTGATGCCTTTCGATGCCTTCGCGACTCTTAGGATGTCCTGGGGTGTTGAGATGCCACACGATATCAAGATTCTTCATCTCCACCCGCACATTTGCACTATCGAACTTCCTACCCCCATCCGACGAGATTCGGTACGGTACCCCATAAAACTGGCACCACGCTCGTAATGCCTGTAAGACGGCGTTGGATGACTTGTCTTGTATGGCATACGCCATAGCTACCTTGCTGAAGGTGCCTATTGTCGTAACCCACTTATATCCCTTCCAAGTGAATGTGTCAACCTGTAGATCACTCAGTGGCGTCTCAGCTGTGCGTTTCCTCCTGTTGTCCCTGTGATGGGTGTCGGTCATATTTAGTCTTAAGACATATATCACAACTTCCTATAATCTCCTGGATCGTCTTCTTCATATCCCACCAGAAATACCGCCTATGTAATGCTTGCAACGTCTCCTGCGCACCGCGGTGGTTCGTTTTCCCTTGATGATCGGCAAGCATTATTTTCCGCTGCCGTTCCTCATCACGCAGTGTCTGGACCATAGACAGACAATGAACAAACGATCGATCAATTCCCAGTTGTTCTGTTCTCCGTAATTTCTTGATCTGATCCCACGCTGTCGCGTTGCCGACAAATAGGTGGTATGTCTTCCCTGGTCTGGATGTATCTTTCAACGCCCGGTAAATTTGGTCGCCCTGGACACCCGGTTAGGACCAGATTGTCGTAATACTATTCTTGCCATAGTTTCCATGCGTAGCCCGCATCAGGCCGGACGTTTGCGTCTTCCAAATAATTTGCCGCCGTTTATCGTTCATGATGCCCTCGATCGTCTCCATTTCCACCGGTCGCTCTTCGGCAGATTCTTCCGCTTCTTAGTGTTCACTCTCATCGCTATCGTCCCGCGTACCGTGACTTCCATCTTCCCCGGACGCCCATTCCTGGATAAATTGTCTAAGATCCCCGGACGTTTCCCCCTCCTGGACTGCATTTACGGTAATCGCTCGGGATAGCCAGTCCGCCACTACATTGTCCTTTCCTGGTGTGTATACAATTTCTAGGTTGTATTGTGACAAAAACTCCTTCCAGCGTGTCATCCTGGCGGATGATTCCTTCAGCTTCTCCACCCATCGAAGAGGACTGTGGTCCGTATGTACTCTGAATCTCCGTCCGAAGACGTATGGACGAAAATGATCAATAGCCCATATGATGCCAAGAAGTTCGCGCTCAAGGGCACTGTACCGCGTTTCCGTGTCGGTCAGTCTTCGACTCGCGTACGCCACCGGTCGCTCCCCGCCATCTCCCTCCTGCGAGAGCACCGCTTCCAATGCATACTCACTTGCGTCAGTGGCGATAGTAAATAGCTTCTCAAAATCGGGAAACACCAGGATTGGTTCCTCTTGCAGTCGAGCCAAGCATTTTCTAATATTTTGCTCCATAATAGGTGTGATCACTACCCGCGCCCTCTTCCGCAGCAGGTTACTGGTGGTCACGAGATTCTCTGCTATGTCTGTCACAAAATGCTGATAGTAATTAAGCGTACCCAAATGTCGCCGAATGCCCTTGACGTCTTTCGGCACCGCCATCTTCCGAATTGCGCCGACTTTCGCAGAATCCGGCTGGACTCCCTCCCTCGAGATGGTATGCCCTAAGAAGTTGATCCGATCCTCTCCCAGCGATGATTTTTCCATCGACAATTTTAACTCGAATTTAAGCAATCGTCGGAATAACCTCTGGAGATGTTCAATGTGTTCAGATTCCGTTCGCCTGAAGATCAACAGATCGTTTATATAAATCTGGCATACTGCCTCGTCAATCCCCCTCAGGATTTCGTCCATCAATCGCTGGAAAGTAATCGGAGCGTTCTTCAAACCAAATGGCATCCGAGTGAACTCACACAAAGTAAACGCTGTTTTGTGTTGATCCGTAGCAATCATTCTGATTTTATGGTACCCTGCTTTCAAATCCAAGGTGCTGAAGATTGTGGAGGATACGTTGGAGGAGTGCCTGCGGATAGCGTCTTTTGGCCACGTACGTTATTCGGTCCGTTTTTAATGGGATTTCTTCTACTGTCTTCCCCGTTGCCCCTAGCATTTCACCCTCCACGTAAAAAAATATCTCCTAACTCCCTCCGTAAGCTTTCCCTCCAGTTCACCACTATCTCGACTGACATTGATAATTTACCCCCCCCCCCCCCAACCAGAACTGCCTCCTTTTCCTTGTTCTCTACGAGCGCACCTACCCGTCCCAATAAGTCACACCTCACTATTATTTGATACTCGCGTGGCATGTACTCCACAATATGTACGTTAATATCGCCCTTTTTTTTTCGCCCATTTCTCTAAATTCACGACCGCCTCTCCCACCACTTTACAGGGCCCGCCCATGGTAATTAACTTTCACTTACATACCTTGATCTGGAGTGCCCTCTTTCTGCCATACAGCCACTACAACGCATCGTGTGACATTACGGTATTGGTGCACCAGTGTCCACCGACCCACTTGACTCTGATCATTGGCTACTCGGACAGTATCCCTCTCACTGTATTGCACTTTAGGGTGCGGTCGCCGCTCTGCTACTACCCTCCTCAGGCTGCCACACGTCGCTCCCACCTTCTCGAAGTAATCTTCTGTCGCTCGTGCTCTCGGCTCCTGCCGCGACCCGGCTCTTCTCCTTCCGTCCTTCCGACGTTCCTGACGCCCTCGACGATTCCTCAGCTGATGATCCATCCCCTCTGGGTGATATGATATGATTGGAGTTGATCCCTTTCTTCCCGCAACGTTTGAGTATTCACTTCCATGGGTTCTGCCCTATGAACATCTCTCCTCCGATACACGTAAGGGCAATTACTCGCGATATGCCCCTCCTCACTGCACATGAAACATTTTGTGCGAGGGCACTGTGCCACTAAATGACCTGCCTTACCGCACCCATGGCATTTTTTCTCTTCTCTGCAGGGTCCATACCTGGGTCTCGCAGCCCTGTACCTCCTTTCGCCTGCCGCTCCCCTGTCCCTGCCGGTCGTTGATGTTTCGATTTTGGGAAATGGTTTGGGGACCGTGGTTCTTCTGTACACTATCCGGCTCCATCCTCTTATATCCTCGATTCCTCCTCCCTGGCGCTGGTATCAATCATGACTTGGGAACACTCGAGGAATGAGCGCTCGTTAGGGAATACCTCTTTTCACCGTTTCCTTCGCCAACTGTACCTTCAGTATAGTGGACAGAAATTCCATTCTGCCTCTACCTCTTCGATGCTCATCGTCTCTCTCATTTTCTCCGTTATTCGATTATTACGGGTTAAAAGACCTGCGGCATATTGGCCGCTACTCTGCTTTGATGATCTTGTCTCCCGGAACATCTGAAAAATATCTTCTTCTGGGGTCCATCGCCCTTCCCATATGCTTTTCTTTACTCGCATCTTCACTGTTTCTCACAACGCTTCTTCATCCGCTTGGATCTAGTTGAGAATACTCCTCTTGACCCGATATATCAGGGCCGTTTTTAGGTACTCTGTATCCCTGGGGTCCAGAAGATTTTCCTCTGCTTTTGCTAGGATCCGCGCCATCCGCTACATTCAGAACAGGTTGTCGTAGCACGCCTCCTTCCGCCATTCTTTCTTCACTTTTTGATAGAACACGGCAAAAAGAAGAAGAAAAATAAAATCGAACAGCCATCGTTTAGCTTTCTTCCCACTCCACGAATCCTGGGTCTCGGCACAAGTTAATGTTTATCGGCTTTCGAAGTCAAAAAAGTATAAAAAAGCAACAGGCATGAAAGTTAGAACTAGACTGTTTGTTTTAAGTCTATAACCGACATTCGGGGATTAAGGTTAAATACTGATGCGGCCCAGAGCTTAACATATATATATATATATATTATATGTAGTTTTGTATATTCATTGAATAGCTAAATTCGTTTGATGATTACGTGAGACATCGATTTGTCTGTACTATGTAATAATTATAAATTCGCACATAGAATAGACTTAAGGAGTTCTATTTGAAATATTAAGGTATGAGAGAAACAGTTGGATAGGTTGAGGTAGACATGAGAGAACGATGCGGTTGCGAAGGTTCCCAAACATACGCACATACACCTCCATGACTGATAGCATGCTCCATGATTAAGTTTTAGCCCTTGGAATTGCCCTAACTCAAGTTCTCCTGATTCCCTACCCTCTATGCCTCCGCCTAATTCCCTTCCGACTTTAGTCTCTCTACTTCAGTGAAGTTTCCTTTTGTTCAGCTATTGTCTGCCTATAGTGAACTTCAAAGTGGCTAATATTTGATCCGAGAATCAGTTTCCTCTATTTTTCTCGTAAGATAAAGATTATTTTTTCCGATTCATTTTTTCCTTTTTATTTTTAAATTCTAGCCAAAATGGACAACAATTGAAACACAAAAGAGACAAATTAATACATTAATAAGAAATTCAATACCTACCAATAAAAACGGATCTGAGCATCCCTTACAGAACAGACTCTACAATGAGGTCCCTCTGGCTGTCCTGATGCCTAACCAGTAAAAAGAATTAAAAAAAATGGCATTTTTCAAAGGAATGGGAATTTTAGCTAAAAATGTGAGCTCCTGGTCCCTCCTGTTCTCTTGATACCTAACCAGTGAAAATATGTTTCTACGAAATACATATCATTTTTCAAAGAAAGGAGTTTTTTTGCTAAAAAAGTGAGGTCCTGGTGCCACCTGTTCTACTGATACCTAACTAGAGAAAAGATCATCAAAATGTATCTTTTTCAAAAAGGGATGGGACCTGTTTACCACGACCAGGTAATAATATATTTCCGCTATGTTGTGAGAAATATTAAGTATTACATTATCAACTAATCTAGAACAAGAGTAGCAAATAGTACAACATTGAAACTTTTTGTTTTGGTCCAATGCTAAAACTGTTAATAACTGTAAAAAAGTTATTCAATTTATTCGTAATGTACCTTCGTAATACACAGATGAAAACTTTTATTTAATTGATTGTACTGTTGTGAAACATTTTTAGTTTTCTAATACTTGAAGTTAATGACGCTTGGATTACACAAGAATTATACAAAAAATTCTATTGATAATATTGATCTTATTGATATTCCTTTATGGTATTAAGTTCATTTCCTTGATGATACTGCTAAGTTCGGCGAATGGTTTTTTATTAACGTATTTGGGATACTCACATGCATACCAATATATTAGTATATGATAATATACTTAACTGTATCCAAATACATAAAATGCAAGGAAATAGTAAAAATGGTAGCACGCTTAGAGTCACTTCACTTCCTCCCATGAGTCCCATTTCTGTCAGGGGAAATAGAGGATTTCAACCTCTAATGCTTCAGAAAATATGTAATCTCACAATGAGAAGTCTCGAAGACAGCGGAGCATGTTGTCCTTCAATGCTTGGACTTGGACCATTGCAAGATAAAGATGTGGTGGGACATAACTTCTTTCGAAAGTGGGCCTGCCTTTTCTACAGGACCTCGCTTTGACACAGACTAGAAAAAAAAACCAAGACCTTTTACAATGGAATATGAAATGGGTTCTTGCTGAGGTGTGCCAAATAAGGCTGAACATTAAAACTAACTAATGATGCCATAGATTATTAAGAATCTGTCCCGGAAAATTCTGTAACATATTCATTAGCAACGATGATTAATTTGTCATTGTTGGAATGTTGACAGTCGGTTCTGTTGAAACCAATTTTCAGAGAATGGTGAGGTTCAGCATGTAAAGTACAATTAAGTAATTTTTTGTTGAAAATACCAACTATTGATTTTACAATCATTTAAATATTTAAAAAATTCTTATTTTAAAATATATTTGATACCAAAGACTGGACCGTTCCAATGACGCAATAGAAATTCCCCAAACCTCCAAGTACAAATATCAGCAATTTGTAGCGAGCTGCATAAAAATCTATTAATTTAAAATACGTGAATTTAAGTTCATCAAATTCCTAATCCAAGTTCATCTGGCGGATCCTAGGATTCAGAAACTGTAAACATGTCTATCTAATTAGCTCTAGTGATGTCAACCATCAATTAAACCTGTTCAAATCAAAGGCTGGACTGATGATAAACGAAGTAGGGAATTAGCGTTATTTTGGCATTTAGTTTCATATCCTGAGCCTCCTAAGGAAACAATCCATTAACAAACGAGCAGAACTACAAGCTGCAGATACAGCTGCAATTAGAACCGTCGTTCGGGAGTGGCTCAGTCAGGAAGTGGACAATCGATAGTCTCACTTAAATTATCCGCTTTAATCTGAATAAGAGGGAAGGCAGGGCACGGTAGGTCCCCTGTCTGCATTACCCAATTAAAATATATTGGTTCTCCAGGAGTGATTTTTACTCAATTGCCTAACGGGCCATTTCCAACACTGAACCTCCTCTTCTCATCTGCATATTATTACTTCCCGTGGTTCTGGATCTGATTTGCTTTGGATTATATATTACCTCGCAAGTAAGGAACGAGTACATCCGTGGACGATAATTTGTCTTCAAAGAATCAATAGGAAAGGTAAATAGATTGGAGTATATTGGCCTTTAAAGATACTTGCTTACTTCCTATTCCGTCCAGCTTCTATCTTTCAAGGTTCTGGGCCTCCTCAATCTCAGCCAGCCACCCAGGTTTGTTCGTAGTTCTGAGACTTCCATCTCATTCTTTTGGAGTAGTCTTCCCCATCATCCTATCATGTTTCCATCGAAACGTTGACCTGATAAGTTCTATTTTATCGCTGTATTTAAAGATACAATCATAGGTGGTGGTGTACTGTCCCAAACATTAAAAGATTCATAAGTGCTTCTTTACCTCCTATTCACTTCATTTAAATTCTAGATAGGGTGATGAGAGAAGGACTTTGGCGAAGAAATCTTTTTCAAGAGCTGGCAGGGGGATAGAATCAGGACATTGCTGAATACAATATTGGTCCTCAGAAATTATGATAAACTTCTATCTCCTTCAAGAACCTTGTGGTTTAGCTGACCTAAAACAATGAGATGCTCATCAACAATTAATATGATCAGAGCAGGGCTTGGCATGCTCCCGTATCCTTTTTCTCTTTCTCTTTCCTCCGATTTCTATTTGGAATCAGAACTTGGAAGATTTAAAATTGTGCCCACTAAGTTTTCATAAATCGGCTTAAGCGCCGAATAGATTGAAAAATAGAGAGCCAATAAATAGCTTATAGAAAGAGGAAACGGTCCACTTTAAGGAAAAGAGTCAGATTTATCCATTGTAGATCCCTAGATTAGAATCCACACAGCATGAGAAGGATAGGTCTTCTAAGAAAATATGCAAGGTGGATGGAATGGAAAAGGTTATTGAAACATCATCATGTGCTCCAAAACTTAGAGAATTCTAAAGGTAATAACGATTAATGAGAATCATACACCCCTGAAAAGGAATAAGCATTTAGGTGCTGTGGACTACTTACAATTAGTAAAAATTAAAGAGAGGATCATTCTTGGAACTGAATAATTAACGGGATATCTTCTTTTCATCGGTGACCTTCCTAGGTCGCTTAAGGTCAGACTTTTTGATTTTATTTCAAGGATTAGAAGCTGGGATGTTAAAGAATAAATTCATCAATAGACTCGGATGTTTTCCTGCTCACGACAGAAAAAAAAAATAAAAGAATCTGGACCAAAAAGCAAGTAAAAAAGAGCATGGGGAAATCTTACCAACAATGGATAAAAGGAAATCCAAGTAGTGCATTCCTAGTCCGATCTGTTCCAAACGCCCATGAATTTATGACTAACACATTGGATAATTTATATCTTGCTAAACTTAATAAAACAAAAGTTGCCAGTTACTAGGAAGTCGACATGGGAAGCGCTAAAGCGGTTACATCTAGAGCAAGGTGATTAGACTACCCATTATCTGATAAGGCAAAGCCTCCTGTATCGAAGGGGCGGGAGCGGGTCAACCGCTGGTGGGAACAATGGCTAATCTGGTAGGCGGTGTGCTTCCGACCCCAATCTTGTTTAGCCTGTTTGCTCTTCCGACACGTGGGCTCTCTGATAACGGTCACGTGGTGATCACGTGTCTCCGCTCCACCGCCAAGCCGGGGCTCCGTCTTTTTAATTACTTCCTCATGAAAAGCTCATTTCCATTTTCATATAGGAAGGGGAGGCCGTGGCCGGATCACTCCTAAAAGCTACGGATCAACCGCACTAAAGGCTTCTTACCTGTTGATTCCTGAGTTTATTTACATCAGCCTGGAATATCCCTCTCCATGGCTTAGCCCTTCGCGTTCTTGATGATGCTTGATGACTACCAATGAATACATGATGAACATGAATGACTGGTAAACTCTTTCTATTTGATAATATGAAATGATAATTGTAATATGAATTGAATTTCGAAATGTCAATATCCCAGGCTGGGATTTCTAGGGTGCACATCTGGGTCTGAATATTGCAAATTGCATTGCAAAACACTATGAACTTTACAATTAACCTTCAAACATTGGAGTTGAATTTTAAAAGTCAATATCCCAAGACGTGGGTTCCTTAGGGTCACAAGATTGCGCAAGTAACTCGAGAGTTCGTCAGAAAAACAATAACACCCCCACTAAGAGTCCAATAATCACTAGAAATTGACCTTAGGATCAATCTCCCTCAAAGACATCATCACAGTCGCCTCCTCATCGCAAGGAATGCCAAAAATGAGACTGTTACGTTCGTGTTCCCTCTCTTCTCTATCATTATGTTTAGTTATGTGGCCAGATATTTATTAATAATTACTTGTTGTGGCCAGATATTTTACTGGTTGGTTTACTAACCAATCCCCATCCGACCAGCAGCTTAGTCAATATAACAGTTTAATTTCTTTACTTGTTCCCTTGACTTGCCTTTCGGGACCCTCCTCATTATATTTTTTTTTTAATACGTGAGCCGAGTCCCAGACAGGGTTCACTCGTGGGTTTTGGGACCATGGAGTATTTCGTGACCTGTGATGCGCTTATTCCAGTGTAGTTGGGTTTAGTGCACTGGTGAACACACCTTACATGTTCTTTTAAAGATGTTTTATTTTATTCTCAGCCCTGCTTTGTTTTATTTTTTGTTGTGTGTATGTTTTCATAAAATTAAAATGTCCTATTGTTAATCCCACTTACAAGGCGTTGCTTCATTGTTTGGCTTAAAATTATGTACAATTATATAGTAGTTTTCTGATCTAACCTCAAAAAGTGCCTTCCTTGAAATTAGTATATTTATTATTGTCGGTGTGAATGAACTCTTACATCAGAATCAATAATAGTGTATCAACAAATTATAATTTTATATGAACCATCTTCTAAACCTATATTTATTATATTTACATTCCTAAAACTAACTTATATTTCTGTACTTTTTAAGTGACTCCAGATCATCTTGGTACAACGATACCTTCTTGATTAGGTTCCCTACGATACGGCTCCTCCTACGACCCTCCTATCAATACTAATATAACCAAAATAGTTAACGGTGAAGAAAATTTCAGAAAGCAAATAAATATAATATAAGGTGTGATGAAAAAAAAAAGACCATTTCGTGTCATGATGGAACAATTTTAAAAATTTCAAATTAAAATTCAAATCCCAAGAGACACATTAAAAGTCCCTTGGGGTTAAGGGTACAGTATCAGATGACGTCAAAAAGGCGCATGATAGTTTCAGATAAGTAAATCCGGTGCCAATTCCCAGGGGAATAGGCCCAAGTGGTGCCCGAGGGAGACTTCTCCGGCCCCACGGGGCTCTGCCCTCATGAGGGCCCCTATAGCGACCGGCCTATCCCAGCTCGCCCTTAACCTACTCTCATTCATCTCCCGGTCTCGTCCGTCTCTACTTCCGCTCCTCTTACATTTAGATTCCCCCGTTTTGAAAAACCAATTAATTGCTTGAGACATTTTTTATTTTGTAAGAACTAAGCAATAATTAATATATAAAAATTCCTAAAGAATAGCAATGGCTTCAACACCAACTTCATTATAGTCTGAAGGATAATTGTAATTTTCCTAGTTAGATATGAACTTAATTGCCAAAATATATTAGGAATTTTAAAGACTTCCTAAAAAAGTAATGCTTTCTTCTTAAAGAACACATTTAAAAAAAATAAGTTTTCATAATAGCTAACTGTTTTAAAAGTTCTGTATCAAAACTAGTTTATTTCAAAACTTTTACTAACTTAAGCTCCAAATTCCAAATATATTCCATTATTCTGAAGCGACATACGATTCCTGACTTACATTCTTGATAAATTCATCATTCGTGACTTGATCAAGTCTTGAAGACTGGTGGTATTAAAAGCACTGAAGTGTTTGGTGTCAAAGCGTTGCTTTGTTTTGATATAACATTCTTTTTCACCTTCCACCGAAACTATTTTTTTTTTGTCTCATCACTCAATACTTTTTTCGAGTTGTGTCTTTAATGAGCACGAATCATAGTTTTTGGTTCTCGTATCAATATACAATAAATAAAACGGCTGAACAGTTGGAGTACTTAATTGAATAAAGTATTAGCAAAGTAAACAGTGATACAAATTAGACAAACAAAGAAGTCCAAAAAAGATAGTATGTTACTTTAAATGATTTTTTAGCAGACTAGGGAGAGGCAGTCCGTATGACTTTGGGACAATATTAACTGAAACGATTTTTACTCTCAAAACATTATTTTTTAGAATATTTTTGACGTACATAATCTAATCAATACCATTCTAACCACGACTAGGGAAATCTTAAAATTAAGTGAAGCAATACTGATTTTATTCAAGTTTCTTTCCGATATTATACATTAACCGGAAGCCATGTTGAAACCGAGCTGTTGGAAAAAAAAAAGCGCATTTGTCTCGTGTATCAGTAAGTAATAAGAACCGATAGACGACTGACAGGTATTTTTAGAAAACGGAAACATCCTTTGAAAAAAAATAAAGGCGGGTGACTAAATATTTGCATGTTGTAGAAACAAAGAAATTTATTCCAACAACAAATGATCGTTTGCATTATTGAATATGTCTGGTGCTGGTAATGAAATTCGACCCTCTTTTACCAGGGTAAACACCCCCCCCCTCAATCCCCAGCGAGACAGATCTCGTTTAAGGTCTCTGATACCCATTTATTACCACGATTATTCGGGCTCAATTCATCGTTTCGTTCGTACTTCAAAGATTTCTGAAAGATAATTTGGTAACATATATTGTAATTGGAAATTAAGTTTCCGCACGTCAGTATGTAAATAGAAGTACAACGTAACATCTCTAAGCGTTCTGCTTCTCTTTGCGCTAAAGTAGATCATGATAGTGCCAATAAAGAAAATTATACTACAAATGGAGTGGGAATTGTTGGTATTCGGAATCTACTGAATTTATTTTATGTTTATTCATTTTCTTATTTATCTGGCATTAAATAAGACCGTTTTTAAACCTTTTAAAATGATTAGACTTTTTCGCCTTTCTAGATCCGATTTCTGACATTTTGCTTTCAATCTGTCCTTGTTCTTATCAAAGAAATTAATAGATTTTATTCTTCCATGGATATGAAATATACTTATTACCTACTTGATGACATACCTAAAACACAAAATATACATATAATCAATTTAAAGTAACATGAATACCAATGAAATTCTTAAGAGTGAAACGCCAAAAATAAACACAGATGTGTAACGATTTATGGAAGGAAAGTAAATTTAAAGTAAGTTACTTTCTAGATGAGAAGGTTGAATAATCAAATTTATAAGTGGTTGGTTCTATTTTTCACTGAGTATATTTTTATAGTTGTCTGAATTATGGCTGTTTGTCAAATGTATTAATTTTTGCAGAAATTTTCCAATTAGGCTATGTCTAATTGATAATGTAGTAAACTAGTATTAAATTGTTATCTTTCGCACGTGTTTTAGATTGTTTCTTGGGTTATGGTAATGTTTATTTTGAAAAAAATTGTGTTATTTATAGTTGTAATTTGTTTACGACCAGAAAATAACTGACAAACGTGGTTTATTTGATTTCATGAATAATACTATAAAAAGGGAGGGACTTTTGGAAATCTATAGTACCTGTTTACCTTCAGGGGTTGAAAATCACTAACATTTGACATTAATTAATCAATACTATTTTTGTAATTATATTTGCTTCTTTGTATTCTTAATTAGATCCAGACAGGCTAGTGCCTGAGGCCAGTGTATTATACAACATCCCCATACGATATGTAGAGGTTTCTATAAGCTGCTGTCCGCGACGCTGAGGGATGTTTGGCCGGCTCTCATCAGTTTTTCTCCCGCTCCCAGTAACTCACCCCCTCCGACCCCAGAGTAGCCCGGTCAGTTTTATGGCCCCAATTATTTCCAAACAACAAATTGCCTCCAAGTCCCTCTACAGCTTTCAGTACAGCTCAGTCTGTTATTCAACCCTACCATCGATACTTCAATCATGTTTCATTAACTTCTTTCTCTTTTAGTGTGTGGTCGATTTCGGATTCGACGTCGATATATGTTGAGTATAATACGAGAATGATTTGTACTAAGTTGTTGCTGAAGTTAAACGGAGTTAGTCGTAGTAACGGGCAATCAGAAGATTTTCACTCGATTATAGTCAATTTTGTTGTACATCAATCGTAAACTGTTTCAGTTCTTTAAGACAATGCGTAGTTTAATTGAATTCGACTAAAATTTAAAAGCCTCTTTTCAAAATTGATGTGAGGTGCTAATATCGTTCGTACATAAGGTTTTTAACCTTCAAAATTGTGGTTTATTGCAAAACTGTTTCTTTCTATGGATCAGCGATTATAACAAATTGTTGCCTCTTCCCTGTTCCTTGTTTGATATCTTTAAAAAAAAACCTTTTTAAGTAATTAATTTATAGATATCGACCCTAAACTTTTTAGCCCGAAAGCTGTTACTTGCAAAATATATTACTATAGATCCTCACAATAAAGAGTGCATTCTTCACCTTACATTATTTTTTTATTAACTTAACCTACGTTTGTGCCATGCTCGTTCCATGATGTTAAGCAGCAAATACCTTTCTTATAACATTTTTTTGTGAACTTAATATTTTTAAACCGATCGTATCCAGTCCATGTTCACTTCCCTAAGGTAGCTGGCTGGACCTGGGAGTAGTAATTTTTTTGGTTATTCTGAAAAAATCGTGCATGTGAAACGAGCGAAATTCGCGCCCGCTTCACTATAAAATAATTGATACATGAATTGAAACTTATGAAATTTTTTGTAACTATCATTATTAGTACTTCTAGTGACCCTGTACACATGTTTTTTTTTTCAAATAAACAAGCTTATTTGTGTTTTTTGGCGTATCATGTCAGTTGGACCAAGGTGCGACCCAAGGTACACACAATACAGAGTATATTTCACATAATTTCATTAATGTGAAATAAAGTAATAACACTAAATAGATTAACATATTATTTCTTATTATAATACAAAATAACAACAACAAGTTCGCATGGTTTATCCACTTTCGATTTTTTATACCCTATATTATTTACATAATTAAAAAAAAGGGGGATTTTAAAGAAGGCTATATACATTTTCTTTATATCAGACTATGATGAATTAATTTAGGCTCTGCAGTTGAATGATTTATATTTATTTGTTCTATTTATATTTTATTCTAATTCTAACTTTGTTTTTTTTTTCAGGCCATTATTTACGAAGGTCAGGACAAGAACCCGGAAATGTGCAGGGTTCTCCTTACTCACGAAGTGATGTGCAGGTAATGGACATACATTTAAAGATTTTAATGAAATATGTGAGTCTTAAAAACAAAAAAAATGTGTTATTTTTGAATTGATTGGGGGTTATAGAGTTTAGTGCCCGTTAAATGATTCCGTAGGTCCGGTGTGATCGCAATTCTCTTAATTATCAGCTGCAAAGGCTGTTGCTTCTCAAACGAACACTGTTAAATTAGAACACCAGTTGAGCGGGCGTAAATGTTATGTAGAGGCATGGATTGTTATCCCCATCCTCCATCCTGCCTCTGTGCCCTAAGAATAAGAAATCTCTATCTGACAAGAGGACTTGGTGTCCCGCCTCTGATCTCAGCCAGCTTGGGGGGGGGGGGGGGTTAACTCTACTACCCTTCGTACACCAAGAGCACACGCCGTTGATGACTAATGGTTTTACGCCTAAAAGGACCCCCAAGAAAGAAAAAAATTGATTGATATAACTTAAAACCAATCAAATGGCTTGGCAGGTGTTACTCTGGCATTTTACCAATTTAAAAGAAAAATGTCCTTACGGGAATTCCTACCCTAGCCTAAAAGAGCGGCTATTTGGCAGAATGCAGTCCTCAAAGCGCAGACATTCAATAATGGGATGATAGGGAATTGTAAAGCTGTCTAACAGAAAAAGACGGTGATACATTTAGACTGTCTATTTTTTATACGTGGGGGGTGGCCGTTGCTTTTTGATTGGTATAGGCCAAGCCCCCCCCCCCCCCACCTCGGAACTAATGGACTAGCTCTGTATTTGTGAGGGGTTCCCCAAGGGACCATCCAGCCTCTATCTATAGCGGGCCGAGGGAAATTGTTATTCTTACGGGGGAACTGAGGCAATCAGTAACAGCTCCCTTTCCTCGGACCCTTCTTCTTCTAAACTTATCTTTTTCCTTTTTTTTTTTTTTAAACTCTATCTATATTTATATCGGTTTGAATAATTTGAATTCTTCCTTTGTCAGCGGTCCATATATTCATTCCGTCGGCTAGGACAGGTATGAATCGCGAGAACAAGTAAACTAACGATTGTAATATAACTCTATACATTTAAAGACCATTTAGAATTGAAACAATTTTTATTCCAGGACTATATGAATAATAAACAATGCACAAAAAAAATAAACACAGCTTTAGCCAACAAAAAAACAAAACAATACAACACATATATACCTCAGATTAAATTTGTTATATATCATTATAGAATTTGTTTAATTTCTAAATAAGAAAAACAAGAAGAGGAAATGATAATTGAAAAATTAAATGAAACCGGTAGCCCGGTCCTGTTCTAAACGAGGGTCCTAGGCGGGGATCTCTCTCTCAATGATTGCTAAAATTTCATCCAGTTCGCATTATTATTATACGTTATAATTAATACTTAAAAGCACAATACTTCACCAAAGTAGTGTGCAATATTATACTGCACGAAGGTGTGTTGGATTTTGGTAGTATTTAGGAGGCCATGACAATAGACAATGCATGGCCTAGATTATAGGTTTGGGTTACGTACTCTATGAGAGCTCCAGTTGTTACTAAGACATATAGAAGTTCAGTTGTCAGTTAGTAAATATTAAAGAGACAAGCAGTTGTCAGTTCTTAATTAGAGTTAAAGAGAATCAACGTTGGTGATTAATAGTATTTTATTTGTTAATCGATCTCAGTCAGTGAAAATCCTATTTATAACAAAAGAGCATTTTTGGGTACATTTTAAATAATTTTTCCTCAATTGTCTTTAATGATCCCTGAACCACGAGAAAAGAAATTCGGAATCACGAAAATCTTGAGTAGTTTTTTTTCATTCTTCTACCAACACACAATCAGCATTTTTCAAAGTTGTATGAGGTATACCTATACAAATTTTAGTTACTTTAAGAATACTACATTTAGTAGATAAATAGTGCCAGATGTATTGACATATATGCATTTAAAGACATGAAATAATTTTTTTCACGTTTTTCATTTCATATAATATAGGTATGTATTATATACACTGTTTTTATGAAGGTGAAAAAAAAATAGCACCTGCTCACAATTTACACTCTCATACGACAACGGACTTCGGCTCATTCCCACGTAGCTTACTGTAGAACCCGTAAACCATTCCCCTTACTTTTAAACAAAAGCGTATAGACATGTCACTTTACTGACTGTAGTGACAAAGACTTTTGAAAAAACTCTCAGACGACCGTAACTAATATCAGCGGTCACGAATGACTACTAATTTCATTTCTGAGGACATAACTTGACAGTTTAACAATGTCACGGTGCATTAGACGAATGGGTCATTAGTTTTAAGAAAATCAAATAGCATGAGCTTGTATCGACTAAAAGCATTCAATACGGTAAGGAAACTAAAAATGAAACCTCTTCCTTTTGTCTATTACCTGGGAAAAAAATAGTGTTTAGCAGCAATGACCCTTCCCCCACCAGACGTCAACAATATGGGCAGGTTTACCCAAAGTATGTTTGATAGATCAATTCTTATATTTTCTATGTTTACCCACTCAAAAATGCTTCTTCCTCTTACACACTTCTCACGTGCAAACGACATCGCACACACCAAAAGCTTTGTTAAAATCAATCAACGTATGTGTTTACAATAGAAAGTTAAATTCAACATTACATATTTTCATCATTAGAAGGATATAATGGATGCAATCAGACTAGGAGGACCGATCAAGCTACGGTACGGTCAGAATCAACGCCAATTTTATCCTGTGTACAATTTAAAAAAAATCCCTCATCGATGTCATGTGGGCACGTATGTGACAACACAAGTTACGTGTACGCAAAAATCCGTGAACTGTTAGGATTTGACTTGAGTTTAAATCGCACGTCGTAATCCTTGCCGGTGACTTGGCCGTGAGCTTACTTGACCGTGTGAGACTGTTACTACGATGTTGTGTAAGTTTTATTTATACAAATAATAGATAAATTTATTATCTTATATTTAAAAAATATACTGATAAATTTCACTGTTAAAAATGGCCAAAATAACAGAGTAATATAAATTCTAAATTACTTGTAGAATTAGCCTGTCTTCGTCTGAACAACCGATTTCTGTCACTTTGAAATTCTCCATATCCGATTCTAAGCAAACCCTCATAAAACATTAGACTTGGCTATCACTCCTGATAAAGTTGGGTATAATGGAAACGGCAGTTAGCCTAAAAGGGATGACTCATAATTGATTTTTCTGGTAACGCGAATCTCACTCCTTTGTGGAAATTGATCTCTTCAGGATCCTTTTGAGTTTTGACGTCCCCCCCCTCCTCCCGCACGCCTTTATGAATATTTAATGTTTCATATAAGGGCGATTCTATATTCATCATCCCTTGAGTTAGCTCCACTCGCTGGGGAATTCGGAAACTATATAGAAACGGGTGGATTTTTTTTTATTTCTAAATGAAGGGGTGCGCCCTTTGACAAGGGTCGGAGACAGATGATGTCCATGAATATTAGACATTTGGCTAAAGACGTGAAGCCATCAATGTTGTCAATGAATCGATTAGTCCTGTCAAAACCTCAATTATTCAGATATGAATGGTCAACTCCTAAGAGGGCTCTTGGATAATACACAGACGAGGGACTGAATATATTTTTATTTTAAGTTGCAAAGCCTTTCAAAACATTTTCAGAAGAATTAAAATTTAATCTATAGCTCCTACGAATGTTAGCTAGAGCTTGAACAAATCTGCCTTCAAAGCTTCCCTAAGCACGTCCTGATCAATATAACCCATAATCTATTTTAAGATGGAAAATGAGCCCTGCGTTATCAGCACCCACGATATATATTTCACGTGCCTTCTTGTTATACGCTTAGTGGCAAACAAATAAAAAATGCACCAACCAATATTCCTTGGGTAGAAACATCCCTTAGTTACGTACTTATAATATATCATCTGTCAACGTTCCCTCCAGTTTGCTACAGCCAATTCAAGTGATTAATAAACTTGTATTCCCTTTACGATTAAGTGAGGATGTAAACATATTGAACGGCACCAATGTTTAGTGTCCGGGCTTTGATGCACCGAAGGTAAGGGCCACTTTATAGTTGCTGGGTGAAATCCAAAGATAAATGTCTAAGTTGTCAGAAATTAAAATCTCTTGCAACTTCTTCCACAAAGACGCGGAAGGTGGCAATTACAACTATGTACTAGTTGATCCCTGGATCAGAAGTCTTTTATTATTTCAAATTTTTTTCCACGGATTTTCCACACCTCGGAATATTCTGGCAGGCATTGATACATTTAGGTAACAAGACACAATCAAAGTTGAGGTTTGTCGATTAATAATTTGGTAGTAAATTTTGTCTATCTAATAAACTGTACTGATCCGCATAATACATAATCATTGTCAAGTGGGGAACTAACTAATAAAACAATAATATCTTTATTATGCCGAGGAATGTCCCTTATGTCCGGCTCACGGAGGAAGACAAACGGAGGCTTTCATCAAAAATGAAGACTTAAATCACAGCTTTTTAATTTTTACTGAAAATTTGTTTATACTATGTTTATTTTTTATACACAAACTAAATTGTATTTTTGAATATGTTCAAACAAAATAAAGGATATCATCAATTTTTCTCTTGGTATAGATCACACTATCATTTAGTTATTATCTTAAGAAAAATACAGTGCCAGGAGTCGAGACTCAAACCCAGGACTTCCCCGATATCTAGCCGACGGTGCTATCCGGGGCCAAGCGGCGTCCGGTAGGGGCTGGCGGTCTTCCCTCCTTGAACAGGGCTTACAGTCACTCTGAGAGCTTAGCCAAAGAGGATTCGATTCATGTTGAGATCCTCTACTCGTGCAGGCTAGCTCGGCTGGTAGAGGCCCCGACTATGTATTGTGTATGTCAATGGTCCAAATACTAAGCCTGCTAGTATTTTTTTGTAAGGCTATGAATTATTAATAAAATAAAGAAAGTATATAAAGTGATGGATATCTAGAATTTTCAGAGTTTCTCAAACAGCTACTGAATGATTGTGAACTACCGGGACTTTTTTGACATAAATACTGTTACCCTTTCAAAAATTAAATACTTCATTGTATTGGCTAAAACATATGAGAATAAAATTTGGATTTAAAAAAAAACAAAAAATAAACTCAATACTCACGCAATAATTATTGTCTGAATACTGATGGAATGTATTGTCACTAACTGTCACACTGTCCACTGTAATACCTGTTCGACAGCGCGGTCTGTTTAGAGTACAGTAGCGCTCGGAACAGCCCGCTGATACCACATTTATGAGATGGTCGACCCTCAGGTAACTCTCATGCATGAAGAAGCAGCAACTTGCCTTATTTCCACTGTTCACTTGTTTCCCTTCCGTATTTCTGTTCATCAATCAGTCTGTCCGTCGGAAATGCCTTCCTTTATTGTTATTGCTACATGTCTTAGGACATCAACAACGACTAGATGAAGTCATAAGTCTGTTGGTTTTCTAATAAAAGCCATAATGACCCATACTTATTCATTTATTTTAAGTAAAACGAGTTATTATTTAACATCATAAAAATGAGCTAAATTCAAAATCAGCGTGAATAAAATATCAAAACAATTAAAGGAAATAAGAAAATAATACAGGTAAAATATGTTAAAAAATAGTAAAATATGTGATAATATACATTCACCCCCACTCATTCACGTGCAAAATTTGAGCACATACATATAAATAAAAATAACATATGTAGACTTACATGCATGTGCATGATAGAAGAGTTTATAATAAACCTTTTTAAAATAAATAAATAAAAAAATTTTAAGGTGCGCTAATTTAAATAAAATAATTATCAACAATATTGTATTAATTAGCACTTAATAATAAAGTAACACGGTTTAAAAATATAAGCATTTAACTGTTTTGATAGTTGTACAATACTCATTAGTTTGTGCTAGTCAATAATTATACAGGTTATTTGAAAAGTGGTAATGAAGGAGCGTCGTAGAGGAAGAAAGAAAGGGCATTTCAGGAAAATATTGCGGTCGCCTAAGGCTCATTTATAGTAATTTGATGATGGTAGTTGGTCGGTACGTGACCAATGTACCATTATCAATTAGGTACATTTAATATACGGGTGTCCTGATTATGAGAATACTTCAAAGTAACTAAAAATTAAGAAATACGAAAACCAAATAAATTTTAAGCAAATTATACTAAACAGCAAATCATTCTGAACCCATCGGGCGCTATTCTTCCAATTGGGCAAATCTTTAACTTTACCAGTAAGTTTGATACAAATGTTTAAATACCTACCAAGACGAAAAAATATCATTGAGATAATATTTAACTATAATTACTTTTAAGAGGCTCTCTCCATGGGTTCTCAGGTCAGATTCCCGGCTCTACAAAGCTTTAATTCTGTTTTGAAAGGTGATTAGGTGTGATCGGGATTCACTTATGCCTGTGAGAATTTGAGAATAAATGAGTAGCAATTTTTAAATTTAGATTTAAGGAATTCTGTTTAGCAAACTGAACTTAAGCATGAGAGGTGACGGCCTAATACTAACCAAGCTCAGCTTTATATTTGTTATACTCTTAAGCTTTATTAAATACAGTAATATTCTCCTCTCTCATTCATAGAAAAAACTTCGTACCTTTTCAAAACTTTCCTCGTAACCCCCCTTAAAATTTCAAAAGTCTACAATTTAAATTCTCAGTCTACTCCGGGAGACAAGATCCTTAATACTTCTTCCCACAGAATTACTGCATTCGACCACTCCTTTCTTGCTCGCTCCATCATTCCTCACCTCTCCTTCATCCTTCATGTTCTTTTAAAACCTACATATTCCACTCACTTCTTTGCCACTCAGACGGACCCTTGCTAGGATCTTCTTTATTACTGTATTACTGTATTCAACTGTTCTGTCCCCCATAGCTCCAACCTTTTCAAAAGAGTAACCACTAATATTTATGTATTTGATTTTATTGCTATTATTTTTCCCTATTATTTTATTATAATTGTGTAGTATACCCTTCTTTGGTTATTTTATATTTAAACAAATGCTTAAATGATATTTTTTTAAAATGAGGTAAATCGTTTAGTTTTATTTTATTATTATTTCTCCCCTTATCTGATGAATAGTATTTATTAATTTGTCCATTGTTATTATTCATAGGCTATTTCTATGCTTTTTAATTTATTTGCTGCATTTTTTTTTTCAGCCGTTGTTGCGACAAGAAGAGTTGCGGCAACAGAAATGAAACCCCTTCGGATCCGGTCATTATTGACAGGTAAGCCCTTTTTCTTTCAATTATTAGACGGTTGGTTCAAGTCCTTAACTGGATCCTGACGTTAAACCTAGTTTCTGACTAACTCTCTTAGAATTACTTCCCGTTGTGGAACTAAAACTCGACGGTAGAACCCAGCTCACGCAGGTGAAATAAAAACTTCTATCCTTACACAATCGTACTGCCCATTTCGTTTGAGCATCCGCAATTTAACAGCTGTGTAACTGCAGCTGTTGTCTGTCTTTCACTTATTATTGAAAATTAAACAGTCGATTTGAAATTTCAAAAGTGTACTACAGATACACTTACCACAGACGGGGACTAAATAAATAAAGTACTATTTTGGTCATTCCACAAGTTTTTTATTTCTTATTAGCAAGCACTTTCAGCAGCCTATCGGACCATTCTCAGGTGCTCAGAATGCTATTGTTGGATTAGCAAGTCAGACACCGCTAACATTAACAAAATTGTGAGCCCATGAGAACGACAGTATAGGCTGTTGAAAGCTGTTGCTGAGAGAGAGAGAGATTGCAAATTAAAACCATACGTATCTACAATCTAAGGACAGATTATGAATATTTTCTTCTTATTGTTTTAAAAATGATTATAATTCAATTTTCAGGGTAAACAACAATTAAAAGCCACTATAAATATAATAATATACAGTAAAAGACAATTTTTTATAGGCTTTATCTTCTATAATACTTCAGTGATACAATAATACAATCTATAGTAGGAGTTAACTTGTAATAAATATTTACATAAGATTAGATATTATATTGAGAATTATATTGCCGTTATTTAGTATTTAAAATACTGCTTACATGTCGTTGTCTGACCTCTTACCATCAGGCACAATACTGTTAATTTTAATGTTTTTAAGGCACCAACTTTTTCATATGGTTAAGAACCAATTAAAGACATAAATGCAAAAATATCGTTTTATATTAATGCAAAAATATAATTTTCAAGGGCAAATAAAAAGAATAGTTAGTTCTACCTTTTTGTAAACATTTTTTTTTTAATTTTTATTTCCCTCTACTGGCTCGTATCCAGTGACGCGGCTGACAGAGGAGCGTAGGGGACTCCCCAAGACTCCGCCTCCTCTTTCGCATGCAATGAATGTGACAACAATGTGGATTTAGGTCTCTAGTTTGTAATATGTATGAATGAGCAATTGAACGGAAATTTTAAATATGTTATGAATGAGAACATTTATAACATAATTGCCCAATTAGGCAGATTGTAATTTTATCACAACAAAGAAGTTTATTATTTGATTATAGCATTTTTATTTTAGGGATTTTTTTTGAAATACTTTGGTTATCAACAGCATTATTACAAAATAAAATGAATTAGTCTTTATACCAAGATGGAAAGTTAATCTAAAAAAATCCAAGTAAGTGGGACATATTAAGCAATTAACTGCTGCGAAAAATTTTCAAATCACATTTGTAATCATTGTCCTGTGAAGTCTCAACGCATATGATATTAAACGGGAAGTCGTAATCTCTAGGTAACTAATCATGTGTAATAGAAAAATCTTATTTTTTAATTAGCAATTAATTGATTAAATATTGACCCTTCCTTATTTCTCATTGGGCTGCTTTATTTTTAGCATTTTTAAACATTCACAGTATTATATCTCTGAGTTAATCTGGTGTTGCGAAAATGTCAAAAAAATATAAAATACTGATTTCCCACAAATTAATAAATTAATGCCACTTAATCCTGTTTTGTGGAGTTGGGGGAAGTATTTTTGTCTGGAAGAAACGGGGATTTACAATGACCATAGCCGCCAAGCATACAAATGGTAGAAAACATACAGTTTCTGGTTTAATAAAATAAAGGTCTATTGTTTTTGGGTTAGCTAGTGAACGCTCATTACACAAGTGTTTGGTTTAGTAACACCCATAGGTAGGATCGGTCAGGACATGCAGTGGTGATGAAACTGTTAGTCAGACGATAGGACAAGATATCTAAGCCCAAAGTAAATTATGAAGTTGACAGGACATGGAACGACAGTCATGCCTGGAATAGACATGCTGAATTAGACATGGCCAATGTAACACCACGCACTCCGTCGGTGGGTGACTTCCAATTCTATTAGAGCGGCACTCGATTAGGCTCATAATTGATACAGTCCTACGTTGGGCACCAGTGACTAGTATCTTGGCAGGTCATGTCCACTATGCCAGCCCGTGTTGGCTATTGAACTTCATCTAAATCTTCAATTAAATATCATGTCTTCTAAAGAACATACTTAACTCAGGCGCTGTTATAATGTTAGAGAATGTCGAGTTACCAATTACATGAAACGTTATTATAAACTATTTATTATAATGTATTAACGAAGAATTTTTCAGTTTGGGTATTATAATATATGCTACTGTAATGTGGGCAATTGGAGGTCTGATAGCATTTCTCATTACGTGGATATGTTTCAAAGTAATTGGTGACAGAGAAAGTTGCGCCTGAGTTTCTCAAGCAGTCATAAACTGACTCTTTATTATATCTACCTAATGATATAATATAGCCTGGTTATGCCGGTCGTGGGTTCAACCTCCGATCAATAAAACAAGCGGTCGTCTTTCGTCTTTATTATATAAGAATCTCCATCCGACATAACCTGTCATTAACAATGCTCTGCCTGGGTCGGAAGTAAGTCTCAACATAGAAATGAAACAATGTAGGAAGACGTCCTGTTTACGTATTAACTGCTTGGCTGCACAAAACGAAAACAAGTTATTTTTAAACCAACAAATTTTATACATAAACAAATTACTCAAGTAAATTTCTTTTTCTTTTTTTGATTTATAGAGCAGAACAATCTTAGGTTGTGTATGTTCCAAACGATCCTTCTTTACTGAAGGAATGCTGAAGTTTATTCGGTCGTGACTCGAAATCATGTGCTCTCCCAAGGTGGGAATCCAGAAGATGACATCTAGTCTAAAAAAGTCAATCCCTAAGGAATGATTTGAGACCAGTGCCAGAGATCGGCGTAGTCAAAAGAGCTAGTTTGTTATACAAACGAACTGAACGGTAATAAATACAATAGCGATGTTGGCATATTTTTGCTTCACTTTGTACAAAAGAAGCGCATGGATCAAAGGGTCGCGTCGAGTTTTGGAATGAGAACAAAGATTCGTGTAATATCATTATGAAGAAAGATTCACATTCTACAACTGTCTACTTGAACAAACTTCAAACAGATTTTTCTGAGCAAGAAAGTCAAGACTTATATTATAATGTAGATAAGATTATAATTAATATAGTAATATTTTGTAATTACAATAAAGACAAGAAATATACTGCCAATGTAATACAGTTCAAAAAATATTATTTTGTATCTAAAAGCTCCACAATCTGATTCAGAATTTCACGTTTATTGATATAGAATGGCCAATGCTGGCCATTTTAAATGCAGGCATTGGTTTTCTTCTTCTAGTACTAAGTAATATGAAAACTGTTTAGCTAACTAGCCTGTCCACCACCTTGAATTGCTGGTCGTCTGCGATTTTCTTCTTTGTGGCTGCTTTCCACATTCTATGATTGCTCTCTATGTTTCGGTGTTTTGCTTCATCATGATTTATCTCGCTGCATCCCAAAAGCTATTAAACAACAGATCTAATTATATAAACAATACATTGAAAGTTGAAATATTAAACAAAAAAAAATAAAAAGAATATAGATTTAACGACCATCATATAAACACTATATTGCCCAAAAGGTTTATTTTTTTGGAATATTTTAAAATTAATCTTTGTGCTATCGTCTTTGGCATATTTTTGATGATAAAGTCACTACTTAAATTTAGAAATAGCTTTAGAGCTGTGGTTTTACAAGGTTAACACATTTTCATGCTTGATTATGTTTTTATATTTTTGATTGTTATATTTTAACCAACACATAATCAGAAAAAGTATCTATAACACAAATACAGTCAGACAATTGACTAATGTCAGATTAAAAGATACGAAGATTTGGCACTCATCACCATTTGTGTGGTTTTACTGATTTTTTTTTAAAAATCCGAATCCGTAATATTTTCATCTTCGTGTGTCTGTTTGTACTTGCAATTTAAAGTTTGTTCAACCCATGAACTATGACTAGATTGTGATTCCATTTGATCACCTGACAATTTAATCTCATTCTGTTTTTAAAAAGATATGTGATATTTCATAAATTCCTGGATAATCCTATAAATAAAACCAGTCACTTACTAAATAACAGAGTGTAATAATTACTAAATTATATACCCTCAGTGATAGTTGGTGATTATCACATATTTCCTGTACGAAAAGATGGTCAGATAATATTGCATTACCGAAAAATGTTCCTGTTTTGTTAGCAACAAAAGATGAGATAGCATATGCGGTGTTGAATGGAATGTGTATCATTATGTTTTTGTAATTTTTATAAAATAACAAAACCTGCATATATTGTAGCGATGCTAAAGGAAATACAAAAATAAATTGTAAATAGATTCGCCTGAGGATCTATAATTATCTGTAAATTTAAAGGGGCTGTGAAAGAAAGGATAAAAAAAAACGGTGTTGAAAAAAAAAATCATATTGAGTACCGTATCAATTCAAAGATCTCGTGGCCTAGATAAATAATATATTAAATTATTATTAAATATGTATAACTTTTATTGTCTTAGAAATCAAATCTTTATTGCGATAAAATTACAATCTGCCTTAATGGGCAATAAGTAATTGTGTACTCATTCATACCATATTTAAAATTCTTCATTCACTAGCTCATTCATACAGGACTTACAAGCAGCCCAGAGACCTCTCAAATATGCATTATTAATATAAATATATTTAAACCACAATTACACGAAGTCATTTTTTTTTTTTATGCTTTTGGCCCCTCAATCTCGCAGGGTCCGTTGACAGTGTGGTAATTGGCGATCCGAAAGTAAATTGGCAGCAGACAAAGGAAAGGCAGAAGCTCCTGGAGGCTGATGTATGTACGTAGTCCGCCGAGTGCGTATTTTTATCCCGGGATCCCCAAAGTCCCTAGGGAACACCACTGTGCCACTGTCCCCTCTTAGCCCGATCGATAGGCAAGCCTATAGTTCCAGTTTGTCCATCTTCGGCCTCACCAGAGCCTTGATCTGATAGGCCACTTCTTTATGGTGGCCGTTCATTAAAGCCACGCGAGGGTAATCCGACAATGCGCCCAAGCCCATTGAACTGGAGCAGGGTGGCTTAAGCCATTAGTGGACCGGTGCTGTTTAGTGTTTGTCGTCCAATTTAGTGTGAATAGTTTGATCTAGATAGATAGGTGGGGGACAAAAAAATTATTTTGGCATCAAGGTCCCTATGAATAATAATAAAGGACACAAAATCATGAGTTGCGTAGCCATTTATTTTTCTTGATGACAAACCGGAAGGGTGAGGCTGTACTTTAAAACAGCTCCAGCGTAGTATGTTTGTACGTATTGCCACTAATCCAATCTACCAGGGGGGGGGGAGTTATATTAATTTCTCCATTAAGTTAGAAGCTTATCTCTGTACTACCTAAAAACTATAATTATTTATATTTGGTCGATGACACACTAAAGAGGATACAATTACAAAAATAACTTTAAAATGTGTAAAACTTTTGATGAAGCTCGCAATGAATCATGTTTTACGGTTTAAATTGATAGATTTTGATTTCTTTTTTAATTTGTTTCCATTGTTAACTATCTACATGCCCCATCAAAAAGGGGTACTTTTAAGAAATAATTTATACTATTTTTGATATGTAAAGCAACGTGATAAGAATAATACATAACAATAATATATAAATAGATGACGTCATAAGCATTTGTGCTTGGTAATGTTTACTCTGACTGTGCCAGGTAAGCTTTGCTCAGTCGATTAAAACCAGTGATTTCCCTGAAGCCAGTTCTGAACTATTTCCTGAGATTTTTTTTCGGTACTACATTTCTGCGCCTAGTAAGGGTGCGCTTTCCCCCGTGGGAAATATTTCATTGGTTCATAGCTCATAACCACCCCCATAGTCACATTTCCAACAGATCGCTTCCTCAGTCTACTTTCGAAACACAAGCTATCGTCTTTTTGACCTTTATACTCCTCGCAAAAGTGCAGGTACCTTACTTTCACACTCCAACGCTCTCTGCGATTCCCTCACTCCTAATATTCGAGGCGCTTCATCTATACGTACTTTCAAACCCTCCTAGTCCAACACCTTCCCACAATTTAGACAGATAACTCAGTTATTTATTATTACTATTCTTTACTTCATGTATATGTTAGTCACCATAATTCCTTGGTCCCTCCTTCACTTAGTAATAATTAAAAAACAATGATGAGCCTAAAGATTTGCTGGCTCACAAAATGTGCCATCCTGTTCAATAAAATGGACAGTACTTGACAAATCCCCATCTGGACCATTAGATTACTCCTTTTGGACGATAGCCTTCTTGATGTAATGAAGATTAGTAAAAACTGATGAGTGGGTGCTAAGCTTTATCAAACTGTTGAGCTAACTCCGCATCAATTCCTGGCACGCCCAGTCTCCACTGCTTCCTCTCAATTGCCTAAGTGGCCGAGCACATCACTTAATCCTCCATCCTTTAATGCACTCACGTCGGTAGTGGGGGGACATTAGCATACCGGGCAGTTTAAGGATAGTGCGTCTGCACTGCTTCTACTGGAGATTTCAAAATTTGGAGGCCATTTAAATATAAGGCAGCATGTGGGAAAAATAAATCATCTACCTATTTCCCAAATCGAAAAATTAATGTATCGGGAATTTTTTTTTTTTTCAAACCCTCTTTATTTTGATATATTTGGAATTACAATATTTAGAATCTTTAAGGAACTAAATAAACTAAAACTTCACCTGGTACTTTTATATTTTCTATAGCTATGCTAAATGTTATACAGAATATGGCTGGCTATTTATATAAGGCAAACATTTTAAAATTTGAAGTTCGATACTGATAAAATTGAACGACCTGGTTGGTAAGATACTGCAACGATCCAAAAAACGTTATGTTTCGCATGTGGATGAACTCACCCGCCGACAGTACACCAAGCAACGTGTGCTAGTCGGCGTTCTTTAGTCACTCGAGAGAGGTATGTCTGACCAAGTTCCTCATGACAGTGCTCTGAAACTATTGGAGAACTTCTAAGTTCCTTCAAGCTGAAAAGGAATTCTTAAAATATTCAAGAGCAAATCCTTTGCGTCAAATAGAGGTCAACTTCGTAATTCATCTACACCAGGTAACACTGTCATGACCAGACAGACACTGCCATGTTTCTTTTTAACTATTTCCCTAATAAAACACTTGTTAGCATACAAAATCACTAATAATTCGATGGAAGTTCATACCCGATGAACTGGTATTTTATCCCTTCGGCCCTTAATAAACAATCTCAGATTATAGGCAGTGCTGCCGCTCTATTATTTAAAGGTATCTCAGCCTCCTTGAGACAAGGCGGTGTTGATAGGCCATCTTGGCACAAGCCGGCTTCACAAACGGCCCAACTTCGGGGCATAACAATTAAAGGAGGAGCCTACGAGATAGTGGCCTGAGCCGGAGGTATTTAATATTTAAGGGTGGTAGCGGCCGTGAACAGAGGGCATAAACATGCTAATGCTCACAGGGCGATAAGGGCTACTAGCAGATTAACATGCACATAATAGCCGTCTTTTTACCAGATAGAACAAAGGGCTACTGAGCGATAAGCTCAAATCTGGGCCTGAATTAGCGTGCATTAGGGCCTATGTTTTTGGCAGGAAAAAAATCCTCTTCTTGAGTGAATAAATAATTTAAAAAAACAGCTTGGAGACTAATTTATACGATTTTCCCCAAGGGTTGTATGGCCTGAAAAAAAGTCTAAAATATTTTTAAAAAATTTACAATGAGTTTCACTGAAATCACCTAACCGATCAATTGAACACTACCCCATTTGGTCTTTATACAAACTTAATGTTTGTCATCTATTAGCTTAAGTTTTAAAGCATTATTTCACTTTTTGTTTTATGGGTGCATTTCATAAACTTTCAAGACGCCAAAGTGCCTCTTATAACTAAAACTACAATGCAATCAATACGTAAAACTAAAATATCCACTTATTTATGGAAAATAACCATACAACTAAAGCAAACCTATAACTAACATAGTAGCCATTAAGGATAAAACAAATGTTTCTATGTATCTTCTTTCTAGCGGAAACTTTATACTTAATTATTGTCGCTACTCTAACAATTATCAATAAACTTTTGAGTCCTTTTTTTTACTAGGTTATAAATAAAGTCAATGTCAATGGTATCGTAATAAGGGCCATATAAAAAAAATTGAATTTATTTTCTGGGATATCTTTGAATTAGATTTCATGTTTTCAAATTTATGGTTCTCCTGACCACTGGGAACCTCATAATTTTAGAAATCATAGGAGAAACGATAAACAAAATTGTTCGTGCTCATTTTATTACTTGCAAACTTTATTCAAACCAAAAAAGTATATAAAGTTACCTGAAGATGCCTGAATTTTTAAATTCCTAATATGGTTCTGTAGTAACAGATGGACATCCTGATACCCTACTTCTGTTTCAAAGTTTTATCAACGAGTAAAGAAATTCTGTAATTCAATACTACACAATGATATCTATACTCTAACGGTTTCTTTTATTAATCATATTTTATTGATATTTGGCCATTTTTTAAGGTTCATTAGTTTTCCACTACGTCGACAATTTCTGTATTTAAATGTTTCTATAATATAATATTGAACAGTCTATTGAACTGTGTAACGATAAGTACATGCATACAACATCGTGTTAAGCATATATCTGTACATATAGTATATAGTTTTAAAAAAATAATAAAAAATAATTTATTTATTATTGTTGTTATAGACTAATAAGAATTGGTCGATGAAGTATTAATGGACTAATCAGCGGTTTCCTCAAGCTACCTGCGGTGGTATCATTGTCGTCCAAGACAATCGTGCCGTTCGACAAAGCCCGGGGGAACCCGGGGGCCCGATGGGGTGACGGAAGGGGGCGGTCTGTTTGCCTGTGGAATATTAGCCGTCCATCTGTCTCTGTGGCCACGGGGGGTCTCATCAGGGGGGGGGGCTTGGCCCCCTCGGTTTGAAGGAACAATTATCTTTGGGGGAGGAATATATGCAGTATATATGGAGTTGACATCAAAGAAAATGAAGACGCAATCTTCTAAAAGTAGTCCCTAAAACTAGTTAATACCTGGATCGGATGCTTTGCCATTCTTCCCAATCTGATTTTCTTTTTTTTTATTAATTACAACAATTTGTTTAAATCGACTATAAAATAAAAAATATTTTTTTAGGAAAACACATAAACAAATCGTAGAAAGAAAACAAAAAAGGTCTTAGTTCGGGCTTAAGTCTCCATGTTCCATGAATCTTAAAAATGTATTTATTTATTGTGAAATTTGATTTTCAAACAAACACACCCCCTTTTGTTAGGTTATTACCACGTCCCCAACAAATAATAAAATTGTATATAGTTAAAACATTTTATTAAAAGTTTGGGTCTCATTAAATACCTGTGATGTGGCGTTGTCCTTGATATGATCATGCCATATTGGGTACTAAACCACAAACTGCAGAATTGTCACTGAACATGTGTTGGTGTTAGGGTTTTATTTTTTTTCCAAAAGGGTGCGGTATGCCATAAAAGGATCTATGATATTGCCGAAAGATGATTTCCTCCTACCTGTTTGATAGTGTAGCCACATACTTCGGGTTCAGTGACTACTCAGGTTACGTCTTTTATATCGTTTGAACAAATAAGAAGACAAGATGGCAGACACATCACAAGACTTATCGATTGCTCCATCACATGGAACTTACTTAGGGGATTGCTCTCGTCCAAGTGACGTCACCTAGCCGGACAATTATCCAGCATCAGGCTAGGCTATTACCCAATTAGATGCACGAAACACTCAACTTTCCTTTACTGATTGCTACAATTCAGTGAGTACCTTTAAACCCAGCACAGGTCTTTTATGGCACTACTTAAAAATTTCAAGCTTTGACTACATTACTGTTTTAGAAGTATTATTTTTTTTTTTTTTCCCCAGCTCTCTAGTTAGAATTTTAGGATGAGGGAGAAATATAAAATATTTAGGGTGATCGGATCCTTGTACTAGGAGGACCTGCTTGAAGGTGGTGTGAGAGGAGTAAGGAATGTGGGAATCCTCGGTGGAGGTTGATTGTTACGGTACAGTGGTGAGAGTCCACTGGTGGCTAGGCCTAGAGTCTTCTCTAGGCATGTAGTGCAGTCGTAGTTAGTCTGATATCAGTGAGGGTGCCCCTTAGAGGCTTGTTGCTGGTGGGCAGAAGTATTATTACTCCAGTGACAAATTATATCTATGAGAGAATATTCCAAGTCAACGGGTGGTTCTCCAGTTGGGTATTTGTCCTTACTTGGATTCCTGCCAGTTCTTCAAGCTACCAAATCCTTGACAATAGCTGACTCAGGAACGTCTGCTCATAGAATAGATAGCCTCAGTTACTAGACGAGTGAAGTGAGATTATTTATGTTCTATTTGACTTCCATGGTAGAGGATCATTGCTTGTTTCAGAGTGGAAAAGTGCACGCCCACAAGAATATTCTGTAATACGAATAAAACACGTCTGCTGGATTCTAGGTGGACATATCAACACCGAAATTTATTTAGGAAAGCTTTAATTTTCAACAAAGAATTTTTTGGGCACTCGCATGTTTTAGACCCAGGATGAATTGTTACTCTAGAAGCTGTTACAAATACTATCCACTGTTACCGACTGTCACGCCTATGAACCGTGAAAATAATCAACATTCTTTTGGTGAAACAAACTGACTGATACTAAAAAAAGCGACAAAATGTCCCTCAAAACGTTGTCTATGCCTCAAAGTATTGTCTAGTGGCGTGTCCTTAATAGTTTTTACATCTAATTCGTCTGCTATTCGGCACAGTCCAATGCCACGACCTCATAAATCATTTTACTAATAAATGAAATCTATAATATTAAATCCTAGGGAAGTACCAAACCCGCCAATATTCTTCGCTGCCAGTCTCTACAATCAAAATCTTCCCCAAACTAGCCACTGCTCCTTTCGATATCTTGAACCTTGTAACCTTCACGCTTATCTCAACATCCCATTCATTCAAGATCTAACCACCTCCTGCTACCAGAACTTTCACTCCCACCTCCCTGGCCATACTAATTCGTATGCTAATGCTCGATACTCCCATCTCATCCCTGGCAACCGAGAGCGAGGTCCTTAGGTCGTGGTGGCCTCGCGACCTCCTCCAAACAATTTTGTTTAAAAGAGAGCGTCATAGAGTGGTCCCTAAAAAGTTACAAGACAATAGAAACTTAAGTTCTAAGCACCGCTTAATACACTATGTATTAATTACACATTTCAATAAAAATATAATTAATACTAAAATACTAAGAAAGTTTTAGTAAAAAATATGCATTCAGGATATACTTATTATCAGGTGAAATAAATTTAAACAAATCATTTTCGGGCCACCATCATCGATGTGTCAGAATGACAGATACTCCTTTCGCAGAATATCCAGAGGCGTCCTGATGGGACAATCACATTTGCGATGGGGGTGACTCTCACTTCCACATATACCAATCAGACAGACACTTATTACCGATACAGCACTCAATCAACCGGCTGCTGTTCTGTTTACACGCGCCTCCTGCTGCTGCACTAATCGTTTTCAGCAGCGCCACAGCTGAGCAAATGTATAATGGAATCCTTTTATTGCCGGCATAAATCCTACTCGGTCACGTGCATGTCCGGCAGCCATTAAAACAATTCCCAGCAATTTCATCTATATAAACGCAGATAATAAAAATAAATTATCGTCATCGTGGGATCAGCGCGGCCCAATAAGTTTTGAAAGCAATGTGGTTATTAGAATAAAATGAATTTACACTGGGACTTCTCAATTGTCAAATTATAAATTGATTATACTGTGAGGTCCGAAAGATACACGCAGTGGAAGAATGCATTTAACAATATTAAGAATCACCAATAGGAGAAGGGTTTGAGAAATAAAATTATATTTTAAGTCAAGGCAAACAATTGATCAATTATACCTTATGCAAACTATATAATACAATCATGGATATCATCTTGATGAGGATGAAGTTCGAGGATACGAACGCCAATCCATCGTACGTAATCTGATGGTTCAACGATCACTTAAACAAATATGAGCCGTACTATGGCTAAACGATCCAAAAAACTATGTGGTGAAGTCGATAAAAAACTAAACACGAAAACCTCACTTACTCCACAATCTAAATAACATTTCAAAATACCGCCTAATACTGTTAGGTCGAGTCAGTTGTACCTAAATACAGTGTCAGACCAAGCAGATATACCAGGGATGTGTTGTATCTTTTTAATTAGTTCGTTTACTTAATTTACTTCGTATTAGAATAGAGCTATTAATAAATGCTTGTTTACTTTATCTGGAAAATACTTTCGATAATATTCCTAGAAAGTCTTATTTAGAAATCACTTAGATTAGTGGTTTAAAAAGAAAAGGATGTAAATAAGTGGAAAAAAATGTTTAAATCGAGGGTTACTTCACAGAAATGTTAAGTACATCGAAACTAGTTTTAGGATAAATGCAATAAAAGGTTCTCTCTTTTAGGAAAATTCTCAATTATAATTTCTGTTTGGACAAATTTACTAGGTTAAACTAATTTTAACTTGTTTACAGTAACTTTACAAATAATTTTTCACTTCACGGCAATTCGAATTAAGTCTCTGCATGTAGCACTTTCATGTTTCCCAAAATACTAAGCACATCTGTGAAGTAAGCCATCCACATATATGGCTATAGCAAGACCTGATATTTGAATTTGGACATTTCTTAGTTGAAACTGGTAAACCCTTTATATGCAAAGTATTCTCACTACTTATCTTAATAGGGTTGCGAAACATTACGAATACACGATCATCTAAAAGGCTTTTGGATCGAGTTCACCTCACGGTTCAGTCTCTCTTGTATACATAGATCTTCCTTCTCAATATAAAACGCTAAGTACCAGATGTCTTTTACGAACGGATCATTGACCTTGCACTCTCTTCTTGCGCGATCAAAACGGGGTACCGCTCCGACCGGAACGGCTTAATCTCTTTAACCTCGACCCGATCGTAAATATAAAAAAAGACCTCGCCGGCAGGGGTGGGTGGCCTCAGGCGACATATTGCTGGTGAAACACTTGTAATTCGATGGATAATTTACAGATGCTAAAGCTATAGGGGAAGCGAGCGCACATGTGTGGTAGCCGGGCTTGAATGGACAGACCGCCCAATATGTCTCTATCACAGGCGGGTCTAGCACATCTGCTGGGCCAACACTGATCCAGTGTTTGCTTTGTCTGCTTCATTCTACTTTTATAGACTGCCGCATCGTCATTCTACGGATAGGCGCCTAGAGCCTTCGAGACTTACTTGTCCAGCTTACCAGTTGAAGCTAGTCAGGTGTTCCAGGTACCTGAGTATTCTGCACACTGCACTTTGCAAAGTCATATTTATAATAGTAGGACATAAGTTCTAAATAAAAATAAAGTTTACAAAGGGATGGATCAAAATAATTAAATTATAATTCTACAACTACACTCACGTCAGTGATATTAATGCTGTATATTTTTCGTTTTCTAAATTTTTTTTAGAATTTTGGGATAATTTCCCCTTAACCACCTGGCTTGATTTTTAGTATCTGCATTCATAAATTTAGATAAAGTGGAAATTAACTGAAAATAAAGACCGATCAGAGAGCGAGGAATATTGGAAGAATTCCAACTACAAGATCTTGAGTCCTGAGTATACATTTTGACGAATTCAGCCATCCTCAGGACTTAAAATAAGTATAACACAAATATTTTAAACATTAATGACCTTCGAAAATGATCCTAGATAAAGGCATCGACAAGTTAATTTGTCAATTAATCACATACCGTCAAATTTTAATTCTAAAAAAAAATTACGCCAAATTTGCCAGGAAATTAAACATAACAAGTCAATAAAATTTCTTTTATTCTTATCTAAAATATATTTTATAACATCTAAAAAAAAAAAAACGATATTTGAAAGTTCTTTACCTAATTTTCAATTTAATGTTTTGAAAGCAAATGAAGGTTACATGTTTAATCAAGGGTTGAATCGGTCCCCAAAACCAAGGTAGGTTTCATCTATATCCTATTTTTATTTTTTTTTTTTTTTTTTTTTTAGGAAAGAGTATTCACATGTACCCTTTTCAAACCTCCAAAACTTTAAAAATCCTCAGCAGCAGTGCTGGCGGCATACACAAAGAAGTTGACTCTTGGAGTGCAGTTTGTCTTCATTTCGCCATCGCCGGAGGCATCTGTCAACCAAAGCCTCCCTCACCCAATCCATTCATTCATTTACCTGCCTTCTCCGTCCGGGATCAATCATTTCTTTCCGCTCCTACACGGGATTTCTTTTAGTCTTTTCCGGGGAAGGTTTTAAGGATTTAGACTGTCGCGACTCATACTTAAAATTTCAAATTTTCCGGTCACGATATTGGTAAGACTCGTTTACCAGTAGTATCCGCATATAAATATTTTAATACTAAAGAATTTCAAATTAGTATTTACATATGGTAGCCCGATGGTCGTAAGGATAAAAACAACCTAATGGTCTTACAATTGAAAAATAAATATTTTCCTCTCTTGAGTTGGGTATCCCATCAAAGATTTCAACTTCCTGAATATTCATAACGTGTAAGAAATACAAAGGACACTTATCACGAACAAAGCGTTGAGACTGTCATAAAATTATGTTTTAACTTTTTCGCAACCCCTGTTTTACACAAAGGGGTAATATTTTACATGAAGTTTGGGAACATGGTCCCGCAAACATTCTAAAAATAAAAGCTGGCTCACAAAACCTAAGTAAGGGCACTCAATTGCTCATTTACATTATACACAGGGTATATATAACACCAGGGTATCTCCATATTCTGAGCAATAATATGTCTCGGGACTTTCGGTGCGATGTAATTACAAAAAGTCATCGAAATCGTCCTTAATAAAACTGAAGTGTTGAGCTGTTAAGAGGATGGAATTTTTTAGTCAACTTTAAAATCGGATAAAAAAAAAAAAGTCCCCTACAAATAGCAATGACATAATCGTACAGATAACAAATACATTTCTGGCGAACAGAAAAAAACTATTAACTTCTATAATAAAAAAAATAATAAAATAAAAGATTGTTTAACTGGAGTTAGTAAATAAAATCATTGATAAATTGACATTTTGAAAACATTAACACGAAATCAGTGAATGAAAACCTTTAAATTAATAGTTGTATAATAACGTACATGGTATATACACAATAGTAAAAAGCAAGGAAGGTACCGCCAGGAAAACGTCTGGATGTATATAAATTTATATAATCATACTTATATTATAATTATTATTATATATTATTACGTTCTTTGAATATTATATGATAATTTTATTTTTTATTCTTTTACTTTAAATTTATTTTATTTACTATTTATTATTAGGTTCTATTAACAAAAATAAATCTGGCAAAAAGATGAATTTAATTTTACAAATGAAAAATAAACTTATATTAATTTTGTAAATACTTGTCTATAAATTTGATTCCTTTTCTTCTTTAATTCTCTTCATGCTTTAAACAAATTAATACTTCTACTCGTGCTATTTCTCTTCCATTCCGCTTCAAGTCAATAACCTCTAACCAAAAAGTTTTTGAGTTTTTCTTACTCACAATCTCAAGCTAATAATATGTATTACGGGCTTTTTATTTCATCACTGAATTCAGATACATATATCAGGCTGATTCCAAAAACTAGAGTGAATATAATGCTCTGTGTGGTTTTCTTTTCACAACAACAACTAATTATAACTGGCTAAAACTAGAGAGTAATTCTGTGTGTCTTCTTTATGATACACCACAACTATACTATATTTTGTTTTTTTCATACACTCTCACTTGTTTTTATTTTGCCTTCTTGATAAGTTGGATTAAATATTATATAAAAACTCCACAATCTCTAATATCACAACAATATATTCATAATCAAATAAAAGTATAAATTCAGTATGAAAATATAATATACTCACTAAACCGTTCCCTAACTAGATATTAGAAAACTAGTTTACCCAAAATTGATATTGAAGGATTTAAATAATTGAACAAAGCCCGAACAACCTGTATGTTGCCATACGCCCCCCCCCCCAAACTATACACTGTACGCGCACAATGGGACTGTTACAAATGAATGGACTCGTTAGGAGCATGGTTACCCCGGCAACGACATGTATCCATGGCACGGAGACGACTCGGCGATGTCACTAACAGGTGCCGACGCTGAATGCTCCTCGTTACACTCAATGCCGCAATCAGTGCGTAACACTGTCTCGCCAGATGCTCGCCTCTTCGGTTACTTCGTAAGCAATTTAATATTGCATTTGAGGGGAAGGTCATTGTAATAATCACTAAGTAAATAACTCGACGAATTGATCAGAAATTATGGTGAATTTTTCATTGCCCGTAATAATGGAAATAATTATACATACAAATACTTAGTAAAAGTAAAAATTTCGAGAAGAAAATGTTTTTCAGAATTCCAATGTCCAATTCTTCCAATTTTGAAAAAAAAAATATGTATTATTATATTTAATATTTTTTTCGAAATCACAAACCCTTATGCTGTCACCGTTGTGTCTATTTGTCTGTTCTCGCTTCAATTATGCTAAGAACAAACCCGGAATAAAGTGGGATAATCATTAAATTAATGAATAGTTAGAAATATAATTTGCATTCTGCAAAATTGAGTTGGTTATGAAATTAAAGATCTCGACTTGTTGATTAATAATATGTAATATGAGTTGGGGCAAATTTACGTGAATTCGTTAAAACTGCCATCAAAAGTGTATTCGCAATATTTTATAATCTCAGTTTCATATAGACGGATGATATTTTTCATTGAAAGTTGAACTTGATGCCCCAAGGAATCTAAAAATAAAAGCAATCTTAAGAAAAAAATAGTATTTTTTTATAAATAATTATAGCACAACAATAAACTGTAAACAACATTTAGAAAATATATTTTAAAGAAAACTTAACTCTAAGTTCATATAAAGACTATTTTTTATGGCTATAATGGAGTTTGACATTTTTCCCCCGAAAACTGGTGTTCAACCAATGCAAAGATTAACCATGCCAAAAAATGTGAAAGCCCTTATTGTTGATCATCTCTTAAAACAATCTATCTAATGGTTTCTACCTTCGAAGGAACGATCTTGGCTTGAAATGAAAAGACAGGTATATAGGTGCAGGCAACCGAGATGAAGTTTTTTCGAAGAGTAATTGGGAAATCTAGATTGGACAGCACGGGAAATCCTAGAGAGCAGGTAGAGGTAATCCGGAAGGGCATAATAAATACCAGAGAACGTGACAGTTCAGATCACGTCCATAGGATGCTAAGGCAAGTGTCCCTCAGGATGCCCCAGAAACAATGACTGGATCATCTGGAGTATCCAGGGCAAATGGAATACAACATTTGAGAGAGCGGAAACGATCGCCAGAGAACAGAGACATGTTAATGAAGGAAGGAAATGCTAAAGAAGAAGATAATTTTTCACAGATTGGAGAGTGCTCGTGAGTTCTTATTGTTAATCGAATCAATAAAAGAGATAACAAGCAGAAGAAGAGTACTTAAGCATCAACAATTAGACGTCCAGCACAAAAGGATGGTAGTTGAGGATGCTCGTCCTATTGAACAATGGTAATAGGAGGCGGTGGGCTTGTGGTCACGTGCCCTATGCCATATGGAGTGCGCTTCACATATGTGACCACCTCCTTCGCATTTGCATCTGTTGGCCTCTGACTCAGGCTGTCGTGCTCTCGTACAGGTCATTTCAGTGGGGCTTATCTATTAATTTCAATCAAGCACCTTTATATCGTTGTACAATAAACTTAAGCTATTCCAACATTTAAATATCGCCGAATCAGCACGATCTGTCTTTATGAACAGTATGGCAAGATATTAGTGACTGCGCAAGCATAGTTGATTAACTTTATAACTTACTACTCAAAGTTTTGACTAATTCTAACCTTCAAAAGTCTTTATGTTCCGTTACTTTGTCAAGATCAGGAAGTCTACGATAAATTTATTTTAGTTTATATCAACTCTATGGCCTATCCCGAAAAAATTTCTTTCTGTCTTTCCAATTTCTTTCACATTTAGAATACAATACCAATCACACACGCCAGTATAATACATTCTATTATAACAAACATGTTTCACAATCAAACTATCGAGTATGGTGTCAAAAAGAGTACAGTCGAAAGTATAAAACATTGAAAGCAGTTAAGCGGAATATAGTGATACAGGTACCTTAATAAAATCTCTAACTGTTAAAAAAATGGAAGCTGGTATTATTTTTTGATAATTGCTAAAAAGTAATAGACCACTTGTTGTATTTCTTACTTCAACAAGAGGCTGAAGGTCTTATTGTATATATATTCTTTATTAATACATTGTTTATTTATCAATTATGCTGGAAGAGTGCTATTGATTATCAAAATGCATCCTGACAACTAAGAGAGCATTCCAGCCCAACTGACTATTTGGATGGCTTGGTAAAACTGATAGATGGTACTCGAATAGTGAGTGAAGGATATGCATATTCCCTTCCAAAAGTATAATACATATGAATGGGTTGGTCGGGAAATCGGCTCAATTTGATGAGAGATATAGATATGTTAGGTTATCATAAAATTTATTAAAGGACAACCCATTGACATATTATTCTGAAGGGAAACACCTCTCTTTCAACAACCTAAGCCAATCTCACAACAACCTCTTCCAGTCATTTTTAGGCTCGAAGCTAAGACCGTACTCACGGTATCATTCGTATACATCACCACAATCGGTTTAAAAGTTTTTCACGGATTTTTTATACCTAAACCCTCCACTATTTGTTAGCCAAATTACTAACATAGCGTAATTAGGGAAGATTATTCTTGTTGATTGTTTTCACTGAGGCTACTACACAATATGAGCAGCCTTTGACTACAACGAGCATTGTACGAGCGCGTGTCCTCTGAGACGGCAGATGCTGGGCGGGGACACCTCTATGATGGCAACGCCCAACGATGCAAGTGTTCGCTCGAACGGAAGGACTTGGTATAGACAGGCAGCCTCGTGCCACTATCAAGTTTGATTGACACGGCAGCAGCTGAAGATATTTCAATCGGCTCCTTTGTCCTAGTGCCCTGGAGCGGAGTCTAGGAAACACCTACCTATTCTGGGTTATGAACTCCAAAAACCTTTATATGGGACTTTTGTCCATTGTTAAACAACTCCTTATATCATAACTGATTGGCTTTTGAAAGTGCTGCTTGATATTCAAATGAACCTAAAGAAGTTCAATATGTGGTTCTAAAACTCCTATTCACTCGCTCATTCACACAATATTTACAGACAGCCCAGAGACCTCCCAAATCCATATAATCTGTAAATATGGTATGAATGAGAGCATTTATCTTATTACTTATTGCCTTATAAAAGGCAAATTTTAATTATAGCACAAAAAAAAAACAAAAAAAACTCCTATACCAAAAAATTAGTCATTTGCGTTTATTTTCAAATACTACTGAAAAAAGGATTGAGTGCAAAGGCGGAAGCCGGAAAAAATTTCCTGTGGAAGGTGAAGGGGTCCTATATCGAAATACGGCAGCGCTTTGATTTAAACTCATTAATTCTGGGAGTACCAGTATTCATAATTTTCTTAGTGATTGGCTTTGTGCTATTCAATTACGGCAAGTGGGGGTTCTATGTCCGGGGAATTTTTTTTTTTAAGTTTAAAATAAATAAAACCCACTATCGCTTAAGACAGGAACCTCAAAAGTTAGCCTAAGTATACCATTTGGGAATCCTCTTTATTTCATTAAATATCACCGAATCATCACGATCTGTCTTTATTTCCAATATGGCATGATAGTGACTGCGCAAGCATTGTTGATTAACTTTATAACTTACTACTCAAGCTCATGACTAATTCGCAAAAGTGCAAACCTTTATGTACCATTTTTTTTGTCCCGTAAAGGAATTTTACAATAAATTTATTTTAGTTTATTTGAACGACTATGTGGCTTATCCCGAAAATAACATCTCGTAATTTCTTTTGGTATTTCCAATCATTTTCTCTTGATCAACTTAGAATAGCCATATTTACAATGCAATACTAATCACAATTAATGGGCTCGATGGTCTGGTAATCTTAGAACCAAGCATGCATCTTAGTAGTCTATGTTAGTAGCCTAAGCATACCGTTTGGGAATCCTCTTTATTTATTTTAAATATATTTAGTAAAAACATAAGTTATCGTTATTCCGTCATGACTTTTTGGTTCATATTTTGAAATGAATAATTAAAGAAAAGCAAAATACGTGAAAAGGGTTTGAATATGGTGAGTAGACAGATATTAAAAGAAAAAACTGAAATCTGTTAGACATCAGCGTGTTGTTTGTTGTAGAATTTTGTACCGCATCCCTGTTGTATAGCTTATCAATCTAACATGATTGTCTCAATTTACAGTTTTAAAGTATGCACGTAAAGTACACAGATACAAAAGTATCCACGGATCACAACGACAGTGCAACAATAGGAGCGGAGACAATTGCTCAGCTGTGAACGTTGCATTATGCACGTTGCAAGGAGTGATGGCCGAGGGAAGTTAATTCATAAATAAGCTAATGTGGAAGATTGGTGCCCTCGCAATAAAGCCCAGGGCTGGCCGACCCTCTCCCAATCTTTTCGCTCTCTGTCTTTTATTCATTCGTCCCGTCCACGGTCTCTACATCATTGCTATTTCTTATTTTCCGTCTTGAGTTGAAACTTTATCGGTCAATAAGTTTTTAAAAAAAATCAATGGAGCTCAGCTGAACTTTAAACCTGTACGTTTTAATCGAAAACAAATCAAAGCATTATTTTTTTTTCATTAAGTAGAACATGCTTGGTTCTAAGATTACCAGACCATCGAGCCCATTAATTGTGATTAGTATTGCATTGTAAATATGGCTATTCTAAGTTGATCAAGAGAAAAATTTTTTATCTTGCCACCAAATTTACTACTAGAAATTGTATTTTATTCCTAATAACTTCTGTTAAAATGGATAATTTCACCGCTACTCTCATAAGCTTAGTCTACTACCTCGTAATTTAAATGGCAGGCAACTATATATAATGTCCCGGGGACAACGATTCACACCCAGCCCGAGAGATCGAGGTCCATCTCCCGGCCGACTCAACCGAAGCCATATGACCCCTTCTACCTGCTCAGGGTAGGTCGGTCTTCCGGCCGATAGGCCGACTCACTGCAGTAGCCTACAGGGGCCGGGGCCAGGTATGAACTGGCCGACTTCAAACCAATGCCTAGTACCCCTAGACTCCACCACAGGTAGACTCTCACTACCTTCCCGAATCCACCCGCCTCTTTTAGGCATCTCACACCCCATATCCTTCTCATACTTCCTTCAAATGGGACTCCCCTTAGTGAAAGGCACCCATCAATCCAAAATAATTTTCCCACATCCTATTTTAATAAGTTTGAGAGCTATGGGGAGAAAAAGAGAAAATATATATATAATGTCATTTTTTTTACTAACCAAACAAGTTAAGTTCGAGACATCTTAAAATTAAGGGTTTCAAATATTTTATTAGTAATTTTAGTCCAAGTTATAAACAATACCCATGGTCAAGACATGGAAATATTTAATTTGATACCCTACCAATATGATCGGAAAATACTATTTTTTAAATTTCCAATTGATTGATTAATTTGCACGCTCCTCACTTTACGAATGGCTTTGTCCAGGAGGATTGTAATTTTTATTTATAATGCATGGGTAATGTGAGTGGCACCTCACTTAATGGTAATTATAGTACTTGGCGGGTTGGGTATCAAATTAGGTTGCCTTTACTCACTCGATAAGATACGCTCCCCCACTCGGGCTGGCAGTGCTCAGGCCGTGAAGTGCTAACGGGCAGCGCCTCTGGCCAGCAAAGGCAAGATCAGATAAGCTACACACTGGCTAAGATAGCCCCGTCACCCGCTCCACCACCGAACCCATAAATCTGGCTTATTATTTTATCTGCTCCCGTGGCCTCTTATCGCCAGTGAACCCGCCACCGATCCCCGGATTTATCGGCGGCAACTACCGCTGCAATCCGCCGCATCAAATTTTATTTTTTGCCGATAATACTGTTTATACATCCCAGTACGGACAATAGTCGAACATATATAATCGATGCGTTTAGAAAGCTGCAGAAGTCGGACATGCAGCTTACTTTTGTTATGGAAATAAAAATGCTTTCTACTCAAAGAGGTTAATGTATACGTGGAATTTGGGCAAGGAATAATAAATATAAAATTATTCTGCCCTCGTTGTCCACCATTATCATTATTATTCAAAACATACGGTCTTTATCCGGCCTGGTGGATCAAATGAATTTCGATCCACTAGCAACTTAAAAACAACAAAAAACTATCAACAGAATCAGAGCAATTATTTATTATAAGTTGCCAGTGGATCGGAATTCATTTGATCCTCCCGGCCGGATAAAGTAGTGTCTATTTATAGTAATGCTAGATGTGCACGCTTTGTTATAATGTGAACATGTTCAGGTGTCACAATCACAAGACGTTTTCTTTGTGTGAAACTTTGGCCAAAATCTAGTATATAATGAGTAAGATCGAGTCTGCCCCTCTTTAATTTCTTTCGAACTTCAATAGAAGAGTTCAAATTTTGCAGAGCTAACCACTGGGCTCAGGTCCAGGACCTGTGACTTTAAAACTTCATTTTTTGTAAGACGTAAAGACTTAGTGAAAGCATTTTCGTATTAAATCGACCTTTTGAGGCCCTGCTGTCACTGTATTTTACGATTTTGTTAATAAATCAGTTTTAGGGTGATTCCAAGATAATATGCCAGTTTGAGTGACAAACATTTTGAAAAATTTTCTATTGTAAAAAATTATGCAAAAATTACAAATTTCAAAAAGAAAATTTTGTTTACTGTGTTAATGAAAGTATTTGTTACGCAAATGACGTAATTGAAGGGAAAGACAACTGATGCGTACAAATTTTGAGTGATAAACTTTAAAAAACTGTAATTAGATGACATATTAGAATAAGTTATGAGGTCACACTAACATGTTATAATATCAATTAAGGGGAGAAAACAACAAGATTTTACTTTTGAAAAAAATATATTTATGGGTGAATTGAATTGTATTTTCGATCATAGTTCGTTATTTTTGTATCATAGTTTATAGTTACAGCCATAGTTTATCACAATAGTGAAGCTAAATACTCATAAAGTTGTTTTGTATTATTGTTATGAGTTTAAACAAATAAAACTAAATAAAACCCTGTTGGTTTGGTGTTCTAACAGCAAACAATATTTCATAACCAACCAAGTGTGACCCAGCTTGGGATACTGTTAAGTACTGTTGTTTGGCGTTATTGACCAAACCAACACGGTAATGTTTTTTGTTTTTTTTTCTTGAGATTGAAGTCCTGATGAACAAAATATAATTTTCGAAAGCTTGATTGAAAGTTTCTTAGGCGTTACTACAAAACTAACTACGTATTAAAACGGTCTTAAGACAAATGATAATAACAAGTTTTCAAATTCTGCACATAAATGAGGATTATTTCTTCTCCTTTCCCTTGCTGCTTCTCATCTAACCCTTGGCTATTCTTATTTAACAGGACTTTTTTTGGTACACCAATTTTTATGCTAAAGAAGAGAAATTTAAACATCAATGCATGTCAAATGTATTTTGAAATAAACCTTAGTTTGGGGACAATAAAGATCATTTCTATAACCAAAATTGTCAATAACATCACAAAAATCAATTACGGTAATTACAAAACATTGGCTACGGAGCTGACATTTGTAGTTTAATGTTCAGGTAGTACTGCCAAAAATAGAGTTAATGAAAATCTAAGGATCTTGTCTTGTGCCTGAGAAAAGGGTTTCAACGAAATTTATTTCAAAATTTTAAATTTCAAATAATCACAAAACACTCATCCAATAATTAAGGTTATGGTAATGACAGTACCAATTTTCCTCCTTGGAGGATGCAGCCGCACTAATAAAATAGCACTGTTTAACCTTCCAACATATTCAGCAGTGTTTCCTTTTAAAAAGAAAACTTAGCACAAAAAAAGTTCCTCGCGGATCATGACAGGACAAGCCTTATGGTAACGACTTTAAAGCATGGGAATAATTTTTCAAATTTTGATCAAATCGAAATTGAATAAGAATTTTTGTGCCCCAGATGATTGTAGTACTAGAAAAATATTTATTTTTTTAAAATGCAAACTTTTTTTTACAGAACGATGTACATCATATGTTCATAGTATTAGTTTAAAAGTTGCTTACACTAGGATTAAGAATTTCTGCATATTTGTTAACTTAGATTGTTGAAAATATGCTCAGTACCAGATACATTGGATTAATAGAATTTAAATATTTTTTAAAATAGGCTTCATGGCCCATTTTTAGGACAAAAATTTATTGGGATTACAAATTGGCACTTTAGCTTAGAATCACCCTTTACAGTTTTAATTCTTACACGCCGGATATAAGTAAAAACTTAAATCTTGTATTAAAACTGTTTACATATATCTACTCGACATGAGGTTTATAAAAATGGTTTATGATTTTTTTTCCTGGCCTGTTATATAACTGAGCATATTTAGGCATTTCTATTACTCAATGAAATACTAATATCTATAATTTGAACTGTTAACTGTATAAATTGAAAGGATAGATTAAATAATTTCTGAGCTGTTCTCTAAGAAAGTGAGACTTGGAGAGGGTAGCGAAAATAAATAACCGGAAAGGGGTTTGCGGAAGAGCCGAACCGGAGCTTACACGGCGACCTCTCTTGTCCGTTTTAATTAGTACAACTAACTTACTTCTGTAACAGTTAATATACGGAGGGTGTGAGTATGCGGCGGTATAACTTCATATAGCTTGTTCCTTCCAGACGAGGTGGTCGTAAATTATTGTGAATCGCACCGCTCAGTTTTCAGACTTAACGGTGGGCGAGGACCGACTTTTTTCTTTCATTATTTTCTTTTCCAGTACCATTTTCAATTTCTTGTACCATTCATTTTCAATCAGTCAATAATTTGAATCGGAGGCATTGTGGAATGTACATTTGAAATTTTATATGGATTCCATCCTTTGAATGACAAAGTATCCTTAATCCTAAATCCTTAATGTAACAGCAGAAAAAACTGACAATTCCTGCTTGAAAATTCAACCTCCAACCTCTTCCTTTAGATACCATTATTTGATACAAGAAAGACTCGGCTCGTGATTCATTAATTGTATTACGCAAAAGATGACTTAAGGATGTGGAAATTGAACGAAATTATATGGTGCCTATTGATCGAAAAATATTGAACAAAAATGTGTAATGTTGGTGTTCAAAACTTGAATGTTTAAATTTCTTTTGGTGCTTTATTATTTAATCCATTTATCAATAGATAAACCTCAAAAAATTACAATATTTTCTGATTTGTGAGAAAGTATGAAAGTTAAATAAATTATTTTGCGTTTTTTTTTCTCATTATGACTTAACAAAATCTTAGCATTATCCAAGATGAGGTAAAACATACTTCTTGAAATTTCAGATAGATTTTATCATTTTATTATAATAGAACAAACTCAGTTTTGATTTTTTTTAATACATTGACCGCTTTTATGAATTTCTTTCATATTATGTCTGTTTATGCTGGAGACATGACGTTTTACATGGAGGTCCTGTTCAAAATTGAAAAGACATGGAAAATGTAACATATCCATTGAAAACTAATTGATTTGTACTAAGAAAAAAAATTTCAATTCTTTCGATTAGCGGATCAAATTAAAGAATACGAATCCCTAAATAACCTGACGTTGACTATTTGATTATATCATATATAGTATGAAATGTCGTGTACAGTTATATCATATTAAGCCCATATACCGAATTGAAGGTCATTAAATATATATTTAAGCTCTGATTAATAATATGTAATATGTGATTTAATGGGTTATTGTTACAAAAAGTCATTACAATTGTCAATAAATCCGTTTTTGCAGCTGTAAAGAAGTCCTTAATCGCGTGATGCATCACTTGACTTGGTTTTTTTTATTTCAAATTGTATAAAAAGTAGCTAAGGTACTGGACATATAATATTGACCTATTGTAAATAGATTTATTTATATAGAATCGATATTGAATTCCATAGTTTTTAATAACAAGGAAATATGATGAAGGAAAAAAAAATATGTGAATGGATAGATTCATTACATAGATTGTAAGTTAACAATAATTAATTGTGCAAGGACTTTGGTGACAACCTTGAAAAACTAGTAGTGGTAGTACGTAACGAAGTAGTTGGCTATCTAAAGGAGGAAATTTTATTGCAAAATAAAAACATCTCCGGTTGTGGGATGGATTCAACCCGGTACAGCCGAAACGGTGTTTGAAAGTAAAAACTCTTCATTTCAACCCCATGATTATATAGACAGTTTGTCACGTATTTAACGATGTTTCATGTTAGAAATAATGTCTAAATTCCGAAATAGAAAATTAGATCCGGATCTTTTGTATGGTTTATACTGGGGGGAGGTGAGTGACTGGTACTGAGGAAATGATTTGATAGGGCTAAGTCACCCCCCAGCAGTAGGGGCGGCACAATAGAGAGGCCCCTCAAGCCATTAATGTCCATAAAAAATTGAAGTGGGGGCGGGACACCGCATCTGCCCCCAGTGCATCTGACACTGTTTGCGCACCCCGCTGTTTATTTACACTTGCCCGCCTAATCAGGGAGCAGAGCGCCACTCAGCTACTGGATGTAAAAGTGTCCGACAGGTCGGTATTTGTGATGTACCAGGTTGTTGCACATAAAACTAGTTTAATGAAATTAAAATTTAAAAAATATTAATAAACTTACATTTGAAGCCCTTATTTACACCCTGATCCTCGCGTGGCTTACAACCTCGAGTAATCCATCATCATCGAGAACCGAATAGCCCGATGCGACTTGAAGACTGGTACTCCTAGCATTGAAGCTTTGGAACAAAGCCGCATTTTGACGAAGAACCCCTGCGTCTTCCACCGAATAAATTTGTTTAGCTTCCGCATTCGCACACAATCCTTCTTTCCAATTGTGTCGTAAAATTAGGTGTTTTACTATTTCCTCTTTCGACATTTGCGCTGCAATAAATAATAGCAGTAGGTAGGAGTACATAATTGAATGAAGAATTCATAAGATGTGCCCTATCACTTTTAAACATGTATAGGCAATGAATGTTTAATGTACATTATATCTTTGTAACAATCACAAATCACTGTGTAAAATTGTATAAAAAGTAGCTAAGCTACTGGACATATAATATTGACCTATTGTAAATAGATTTATTTTATTTTATTTTATATTTCTCCCTCATCCTAAAATTCTAACTAGAGAGCTTAGAAAAAAAAAAATAGATTTATTTATATAGAATCGATATTGAATTCCATAGTTTTTAATAACAAGGAAATATGATGAAGGAAAAAAAAATGTGAATGGATAGATTCATTACATAGTATGAATGATAGATTGTAAGTTAACAATAATTAATTGTACAAGGACTTTGGTGACAACCTTGAAAAATATTATATTCGTTCTTAACATTTCTCCACATCGTATCTAGACAATTATCATCTCAACAGTCGTCAAGGTGTGAATAAATATTCCTATAAAATTGGATTCTTTTTATGAGTACGGTATCGAATTAAAATCGTTCCTTCCTTTATTATTTTAGATAATAGTCATGTATGCAACTAATTTAGCCCAGATTTGTTTTTAAAATTCAATATTTCGTATAAAAAAACCAATGCTATAAATTTAAACACGAATGTATAACTGGAAATGAAATATGCATCTGATGATAGCTGGTGGCAATCCACATTTTTAATGAAAGTTGCATTGTACAATAATAATAGGTTATAGGTCCAATAGGTTCAGGAGTGTGGTACCGCGAGTAATTACTCTGCAATAGGCTTTTGTCTCAATTTTTAACAAAATAAAACAAACAAATATTTCATTCAAAATTGGAAAACTGCATATCCGATTAAACATCTCCATGAAAGTTTATTAATCTATTATCTAGCAATTATCTGATCACCTCAGACAATTAAGTCTTGTATACAATCAATTTTGTTTGGATTATTATAAAAGGCCAATATAAACAGTTAAGGTAAATACAACCGAAATTATAAATGTGCATTTGACCGTAACATTCGGTTTTTTAAGAAAGTATGCTTTGTTTTTGTATGGTTTGTTCTGTATTACTTGAGTTTAAAGTCAAATCAGTGGGACTACATTAATTAATTAATAACATTAATCTATTAATTTAAAAAACAAGTTTTTTTTTTGTTTTCATAGTCTATATTTTTTGATATTCCATCATTGAACGATTGTTTTTCATTCGCGTTCAGATCGGATGATCAGACGGACCTCTTGAATGATGGTCTCATCTCCATGTCCACAAGTGACTATTTATTTCTCATAGTAGTGACCCTACACTGTTTGTTTACCTAGCGGGGACATCATGACAAAATATACATTAGGCGTGATGGATCTCTGTTTTGACCGGACACATCCACTTCCTCAAGGAAATTCGCTCAAAGATAAACTATCATGTGTTGCGCGCATGAGGGACAGGTCTCACGGGAAAGGAAGAGCCCGAACTGTAGGCTATTAAGGGAAGGGTGGTTGCAGTTAGCTCTAGACACAACACGAGGCCGGCTGGAGGTAGGAGGAGGGCCTGGTGTGAAGTGATTTGTCAAACTAACCAAAACAAAGGGGGCTTTTAGCTACTTCCTCTTGGAGCAGCTTGTGTCCTCATCGTCTATATCTGGCCGTGTTTTGGCGATTAGCCACAGGAGGTGTGAAACTACTAAAGAGAATAATCCAGTAATGGCTATGTTTATCTGTATTCAAATTTTTACATGCAATCAATACCCAAAGCAGTGCTTATGACTTTATGGCTCGTGACAGTTTATAATCGACTTGATTCTTTGGTGGAATAAGGTTCTTTAGACAAACCACTTCACTTGACACAGTATCACACAGGGTTCAAAAGAATCAAAATCCAAGCTGTTTTGGAGATCACGAGGCCTCCTCAGCTTTAGGCGTCGCGCTGGGTTGCCGGGAACGAGATGGGGGAATAGAGTTTGGATTAGGATGGCCAGGGAGGTGGGAATGGAAATTCTCCTAGTGGGAGGTTGGCTAGGTCTTGAATGAATGGGAAGTTGAGATCAGCGGGAAGGGTACGGTTGTTGACATAGAAGGGAGCATAGCCTATCTTGTGGAGGATTCTGGATTGCAGGGATTGGCTCTGTAGAATACTGAAGGGCTTGGTACTCCCTCAAACTTCAATTCAAAGTTAATATCCATAATTAACAAATGTGCGAACAAATTTTTCGTAATTGGAGTGGGTCTAGTCAAGGTGACTTCAGTCCCTTGAGGGAAAATGAGCAACTGGATTAATAAAAAAGGAGTGACTCCTGTGTAAATTATCCAAAATAAAAGTATCAAGAATTACCTAACTAGGACAAACCTTAAACAGTTTACAAGGAAAATGGGGTTCCGAACAATATTTAAATGGATAATTTTTCATATTATCAATCACACCGAGGATATGTGTTTAACTGCATATTCAGCTAATAATAATTATTTAATAAGGAGAATAATTATTTTTATGTGGAGCAATCTACATACATAAAATCAAAAAATAACTCAATGACTCTTCCCTTAAGGTCTAGGAAGCTGAGATTGTTCATGGCGAGTCTTCTATTACTGAAGTGGTGAACTAGTGTCTACTCTGGTAAAGCTCGTGACTCTACAGCTAGAGGGGGGGGACGAAACATGTAGTTTACAAATACGTTTTTATTGAAAAACTAGTAAATATTGAACGAGTATTTGGGTTATCAGATAGAATCGACGTGCGAAATCTTACATCTGGTTAAATATGAGACTCATAATCACCAGAAAAGCGGGGATAAAAACCTAATGGTTTCTGGTGTTTGGAAATTTTTGAATATCGTTCAAATATATCGAGCAAACGAAGTTATATGATTACTCGTTGAGAAGAGAAATATTTATCCCTAAATAACAAAGTTGTAAATCAGCAGTTGTACAGTGGTGGGTCCTCTCCTCAACTTTGGACTAACATAGTTCTTTCTTTCTCCTCCTCCTCCTTTCTTTCAAGAAGCCCTTTCTTTAGTCTTTATGTTTTAAATATCTTTATTTAAGGAAAATAATAGTTCTATTAGGTCGATAGGTAATAGTAATATATGACTATCATACATACCATATTTACAATTCACATAAAGTCTTTCATTATTACAATACACAATTGTCACCTACTTCAGACTCCTAGGAGTATTGTAGGGATCGGTGATTTGAGTAGTTGGATATGCTTCTTGCATAAAGTTGTAGATCACATCAATCTGTCTAACCATACAACTGGGCGCTATGACATAGAATTCACTTGTCACTGTACTCTGACACCCAATGGTCCTATTTTCATTTTGACATTGGTACCTCTTTGGAATGTCATCTCATTAATATTAATATGTTAAAATTTAAGAAAATTTATACGGAAAATGTGACTTTTCGCCAGGATCAATCAGTGCTTTGCATGCCAGGGAGGATTTTCCTGATGATATAATCCTTCGGAACCGCACTGCTACGGATCTGAGCCCCCAGATGATAAGCTCTTATCATAAAAAGCGATCCACCCGCATAAAATTAATATTTAGCCGATAGGGCACTAGTGACTAGCTGCCATTAAGAAAGGGAGAAAGATTAAGCCTCCTTATCTGAATGATTGTTTTAATCAATGGTTGCTGGATGGCAGGCTGCGAGTCCAGATAAATTCGACGCGCTAGTGCAATTAGACCGGTTCATTACGGCAGTAAAACCAGTTCGAAGCGGAACTAACCGGATTTGTTGGAGGGGGGGTCTGAGGCTGGTGGTTAGGGCAACAGGTACAGTGGGGGATCCTCTCCTCGACTTTGGACCGACTTTGTGAAAGTATTGTCCTTGCTTTAAGTTTTAAATATCTTTTTTTACGGAGCAATGATCAGGGCATCTGGATAATCCCAGTCTTCTAAATACGAGTACATCATATTTTCCGAAAAGACTCCAGTTTTTGGAATAAAGAAAACACATACTCTTATATTGAAAGAAAAAAGAACGGTTTTTTTTTTGGTTTTTTAGGGTGGGGAATATTATTGGAACTAACATACAATAATTATTTGTTTATTTAGAGACTTATGAGGAAAAAGAGTGTTTGTTTCAAAACGCGTAGAAAGTTTTAATAAAACAATATATGTTGGGAAGATCAAATATGTTATTTATCTATTCAAATATACAAAAACTTTTATTTTACAATAGGAACAGAATTATGAATGACAGCAAAATATAATCAATGAAACTGTACAATAATAAATAAAAATATATTGAGAAAAAAAGTAGAGCTATTTTGAACAAAGTATATGCACAATTATATGACCTGTACCTTAGTACATTAACGTATCTAAATTCACTCCAAAGCCAATAATCAATTCGTCCAAAAGAAATATATTTGACTAGAACTAGAAAATTTATATTCCTTGTTCAAATTTATCGGAAATTCATTTTTGTAGTCTTTGTAAGATATCTTTATAAAAATTGAAAACGGAAAAATAAATTTTTGAGGCAGGCTCGTATGTGCAGAGCTAGTGAATAAAAAAAAAAATTAAAGTAACAAAAACCTACCTTTATTTAGCTGGTAAGGCTGATAAAAGAGTTGCAAAGCAGCGTCCATAAAATGTTTCCACTCAGAATTTCTTAGAAGAATCGTCCATCCCTCACCTGGAGAGAGGGAGAAAAAACGCTGAAAGCAGGTAGCCTACTAGATTACTATGTAAATAAACATAATTATTAAGAAGGTTCCTGGCTCATTTACACAAAACAAAAATAACAGGTTACGTTACTTGACAGTCTTAATTTAAATCCTCTTAAATAGTTTGGAGTTACTTGTCTTTTCTGTATAAAATTTAAAATTTGTGTATATATTACTGCCTATATAACTACCTATATATGAATATATATATAGTGCTCAATGGCATACGCACAGAAAGACAATAAAGCGTTCAGAATAAATCGGGTTTCAAAATTATTTTTTTTAATTTTCAAGATGGTTTGCACAATTATTCTAGCTAATTATAATAGCTGAATACAATTAAATAGGCCGAAGATGAAGCGAGAGAGTGCCCTGTGGTAAAAGTGGTCCAGTGATAAGAGAGAGGAGTAGCGTCAGTGGACAGATAAGGTGTAACCATGGCGACTGGAGCTCATTAGCCGCTAGGCCGCAAAGCCCCTGTCTCGCCTCCACAATTAGTCAGCTCTCTTTTGCGAACCATTAAGGGCAAAAGTCACAAGTAATTAAACTAAAAGCCCTACTGCGGCCGTTGTTAATCGTCTTTATACCGAACAAAAGTACTAAAGTAAATTATCGTACGAGAGTATGAGGAAATTATTCTTACTAAGTTTTCGTCCAGCATTCATTTCGTAAAACCGATACAACTGATACAGACAATTGTCATTATACCCAAACTTCGAAAACTGAATACTAATTCAATTAATTTTAATTTTAAAGGTATATTCTAATGGATTGAAATCTTGTTTCAGATTTAATCACAAAAAAAAATGATCACAAAAATATGAAATTTAAGGTTTGACTTTTTCCTTCATCTATGATTTTTATTTGAGAATAAATTCGAGACGGTAAATACGGGAATAATTCTATAATAAAAACAAAAATAAACTTTTGAGAGCAATTTTTAGAAATGTCGGATGTGATTCTAACCGGGTTTTGGCACAGAATCATAATTTAATATTTTTATAAATTTCAGTGCCCAATAACGATTTTTTTTTTTTCCCCATAGCCCCTCTAAATTTACAGATATGATGAAGATTAACAGATGTTTAGCAATTTTATTTATACATAGTTTTATTTAAAAAATATATATAACCAACTAACATTAGCTGTCATGAAAAAACATTGGCAAGATCAAGGTTGGGCACTAGGATACTAACCTACTCATATGATGATTCTAGGTTGTTGTTTTTTTCATTATTAGCGTAAAATACGAATGAAATCCATTAAAACATGCATAGACTAATTTCATTTGATAGTAGCGAAAACTAAAATGACTTAGAGACAGACTGTAAACAAGTCGGCATAAAAATAGTTTTGCCGTATTAAAGCTTTTTATCAGTGAAAATTTAAGATTAATAGACCACAAAATTGATATCTACACTATTTATACGATTCGGGAGAGGGGAAAAATTCCCGTGTTTACATTTCAAAAGTTAAGCAACATAAAAACAAACGGGGGGGAAAAAAGTTCCCTCGCCTGGCGACAAATCACTGGCATTAACGACTCTCGGCAAGAAAAAAACATAGTCTCATCTCGAAATTTATGTTCGAAAAAGTCTGTAAGGCTAATAAAAAAAACGTGTTATTTTAGTATCTTTCAACTCGTTTTTTTAACACCATGTTATTTATTTGATGTATTAATAGCACTGTAATATGCGGAAATGTATTTTAAGAATAATTTCTCTTTTTTCATACATCTGTAAACCTAGAAGAAAAAAATTATAAGAGAAATCAGTTTAGGAGAAAATTTTAATTATTTTTGAATGGAAGTTAATAGTCTAACTGTGTTTGAGGTTTGCTTTATTCATACCCATCTCATATAAATGACAATATAATCTTTTAACTATTGTTATTATCTTATTTTATTTTATTTTTTATTAGCCTCTACCAAGGCTTCCCACACTCTTTAATTCCCTCACACCACCTTCAAGCAGGTACTCCTAATACAAGGATCCGCTCAACCCAAATATCCCTTTATTTTTCCCTCATCCTTAATCTTATAATTAGAGAGCTAAGAAAAAAAAAATATATATATATTTTTTTAAACTATATTCTTCCTTTAGTAAGTACTCATACTTCCTGTGAAAAGCACCCATCATCCCAAATAATTTTATTTATTTTTCCTACATCCTATATTTCCAGTTGAGACCTAAGAAAAAAAAAAAAAAAACTATATACGATTGCTTTTACTTTTTTGTTGACCAGAGTTGTATTTATTTTTGCATTGTTATTATTCATAGGGACATGGTCCCAGAAGAAAGATTTTTTTCAATTTTAGATCTAGATCTTGGTTTTTCACTTTAGTTTCCACGTAACTTTTGGTTTAGAGTCATGCGTGGTTTCATTACATCTTGTTAAGAGTGCCAATTCCTTTCGCCGGTATCTCTTAAATATTCTAGTAGGTGCTTTCTCAAAGTGTAACTTATATCTGTAAAAGACGGTTTGGTTACTTTGAGACAACGATGCTTCATTTGCAGAACAGGAACGGGTTAATCCTGTTAGGTTATGAGTCTGCAAAAACTACAATAATGACCGTCAAATTATACATTATATATAAATGTCGGCCCTGATTCTATTAAATCACCCGATCCTTCCTGATTTAGCGAAGGCTAATCCAAGCTAGAGAGGCGATAATTAAGAGGAGGGAGAGAGCAGCAGAGGAAGTGGCTGTAAGACAATGGCCGAGGAGAGCCGGAGCGTCGAAGAAGGACTTGTAAATCAGCCACCTCACCCATGTGTATTGACTGGGTCCCCAGGGCCCCCCCAAGTCAATATCTCCCCACCCCCGCAGCGGACTTTCTTAGTCTCGCCAGCTTCAAGACAGCACCGGATACCAACTTTACCGGTCAGCGTTTGGTTTAAGTCAAGCAATGTCTAGCATGTACTTACAAAATAAGTACAAGATGCCTTTAATTGACATAAACTAAAAAAAAAAATTAAAAAAAGTAGATCAATATTAATAATAAAAATAGATCAAGTTTAATAATAAGAATATCATGAAAGAAAACTAGAATTTCAAATAAACAAATATTTTAGGAATTACACAATAAAAAACACGAATTGATGACCAAGGTAAAAAACATTTGTAATGGTAGTGTTTGAAAATTCAATCCCCCTTTTGGTAATGATGAAACTTCTTTACTGTGATAAAATTAGAACCTGACCTTATTGGACAATAAGTAATTGTGATAATGCTCTCATCCTTACCATATTTAGAATTTCCATTCAACCGCTCATTCATACAGTATTTACAAACAGCCCAGAGACCTCCCGTATCCACTTTACTATGGAATTTTATGAACTTGGAAGGGATGAGTTCAAGAACTTATTAGAGTATATTAAGATTGTTGCTGACGTAATAAGAGGTATTTACTGTTGCTTTCAGGACTTTTAAGGTAAAAACAAAAAAAAATATTAGGAGGGACTTCAAAGTCTTCTATTGAACAAAAATAAAGTGTTTTTCATATATTGTGATTTAGACATACATAAAGGTACCTCGTTTTATATTGAAATATTTTGGTTTACTTTAACTAAACGTAAGTTAACTTAGATATGTCAGTCACTCCATCTACAAAAAAGGCAAAAATCTTAGTTATGCCTTCCAAGATCATAATAATACGGTAAGTTATAGGGCCACGGTTTCATTTCCGGTTTTTTCTACACCTTCGGGGAATTCTTCAGCGATCCTGTACTCAACCTTTGCGTAGGACCTATTTTAAACCAAAAATAAAAAACTACAAAACTGTTAAATTAAGAAAAGGATGGCGATGCAGATGGATCAACTGGTTGTTGAAAAATGAAAATCTCTTCGCAGCTGAGCACAGCTATACTCAAAGAACACACATCCCATACAAACATTCCAGGACTCCCCCACCCCCGCAGCTAATGTAATAAGCAAAAACCTGAGCAAATAGACGGGAAGCTACCCGCTTATGGCGTATCATATTAAATTTGTTTACAAGCTTCAAGGGGAGGAGGGCGCTGCGGTTTCGACGAGGGTGGTTGACGAGTGAAAGTTCTAACAGCCCTTTTGAAGTTGGCTGTCCTGATTACCTTAGAGCAAACTGGTCTTCATTCAATTTTCACCAAGTTCTCTGCCAGCGCCTCTCACTTTGTCACCTTGTCTCATCCTGTTTCTCATTTGTTTCCCTGCCTCCGTCTACTTTCTTCTTTCCTATCGGCTTGGTGCGGAAGACGCGTGAAGGGTGGAAACGGCATACTGACAACACAAGAAGACTTTGTTTATATAATTTATACCGCTATTTACATTTAATTATGAAACTTAACTGTATTTACGTTGCATTTACTATTGTATACAGAAACGATAATAACCGGATAAAAAATTGTGATTCGCACTCCTTTAAGACTCTACTCAAAAAAAGGATTGAATGTGAAGGCCAGCCGAAGAAATTTGTTCGGTGGAAGGGGTACTGTATCGAAATACGGCAGCGCTTATGTTCGAACACTTCAGTGCTTGGAATACCAGTCTTCAAGACACCCCTCGATCAGGTTACCTGTTAGTTGTCGAAGATGGCGAAGTACTTGTGATGAACTTTTGTAACAGCCTACATTTAATTTTTTTTTAAACTACGTTTTATTAGCTCATAAATGATAAAAAAAAAATAGTACTTACTATTGCTAAAGTGTTTGTCTGTTTAAAAATGTTGCTAGTAGCTCAGTGTATTTTCATGGAATATCTCTTCTAGTTCTTGGTGGAGCAGTTTGTAATGGGACTCTGCGTTGGTATGATGAAACTGTTAATGGTGCATAACCGTACTTCTTGCAGGTACCTTCTTGGTCTGTGAAGTAAAAGAAGAAACATATGAATCAGCCTAGCATGTCCTGTTCTCGGACGAGTAATCATTTGCGATTGCTGTTGAGCCAATTCATTTGGTGTTTCCCAAGGTCTCTTTTCACCTTTTTTGGCTGAATTTTACACTGCTTCTGTCAGTATATTGTTGCAGTTTTGGACATTCACTTCTATGGTCAACCCTTTGTAGTCCTGTTTGGGACGAATACAAACAGGGTGCAATTTCCCCTCCTTCAGTCTAGATGGTCTTGGATCGTGATATATTTTATTCATCGAGTTGAATATTCCAAGCCGGATGAACTTCCATAGTAACCTATCCAACCACCCTAATCCCCTAGCACAGTCATTACACTGCGCCACTCATCCCTATAATCATCTATAATAATATCTATATAATAATAATCGGAGACTAAAGTGGCAGTGGCCTCGTGATCTGCTATAAATACGCGACAGTGGGAGCTTTAGCAATGGCCAGTTTCTCCAATCATGTCCTGAGCGTCTGTGGCTCCGACGCATTTCATCAGCATCCACTGCCTCGTATCCAGTGACGCAGCTGACGGATGAGCGTAAGGGACTTTTCAAGACTCCTCTTCCTCTTTCCCATGTAAGGGAGGTGACAACCATGTGGATTTAGGAAGTCTCTGGGCTGTAAATATTGTATGAATGAGCGAGTGAATTAAAATTGTATATATGGTATGAATGAGAACATTTGTCACAATTACCTATTGCCCTATAAGGCAGATTGTAATTTTATCACAATAAAATATGTTTGTTTGTCTTTCTTTGAAGTTGAATGATATTTATTGCACTGGGCTATTAACTAAACCCATTTCCTTTCCGTATTCACTTTTCAACATCAGTTTGCTTTTTTGAGGTGTCTTGTCAAAAAGTTGCCAAACAATGAAAAAATGGCAAGGTTTCTTACCCAGGATACAACATGATCAGTACAAATAAAGATATGTTCATAGATGTATGTTAGTAGTTAAATAATTACAATAGAGCTAATTATCGACGACTGAGCAGACATGACACCAGCCCACAAGCGCACAGTTGCAATTAGTAGGCTACAAACAATCCTGTAGGGTAGCAATTAGAGAGACAGACAGAGCGACTACTGCGAAGGGGCCACTGTAACAAACGGCAGTGCTGCCCTCTGCCGGAATTACGTGTGATCCGAAGGGAAGTTAAAGAGGGCGGGTGGTTATTATGTTCGCCATGTTTGCCTAGGGACGGTTTCCGTTTCCTTGGCAACCCCCACCAGCCGTCCCCTGCATCTCGCATCTCTCTCTTCTTGTCTTCTCAGGAAAAAAGTTCTCTCCGGTTGTGTCTCTTCGATGAATGTAATGAATACTCCCTGTAAATCAGGGAAGGGTTTATGTGAAGAGGTTTCTGAAATGAATTAGAGGCTAAGATAATCCCTAATTTCAAGCCCTTGCCACAATGAAGAGTAGTCGAATCGTCGCTAAGAAATTTCTAACGAAAGTAGAATGTCACAGAGATCCGGACCCTGTGTTACACCTCGAGGAAAAACAATGCAAATAGAATATTTCAACTGCAATGCAATCACTTCTGGGATCTACTAATCTATCAATAATAATGAATATAACTCCTTGTAATGTGATTGTGACTGCGTTACTGAGAAGTGAAAATATTAGTAATATCATTGAAAGTAATTCCAAATAATACCAGTATGGTCCCTACCAGCATATACATTACATGAAACACACACAACAGCTGAGATACTGAGCATGAATCTGCAGAAGAAACAAGTACACATAGTTGAAACCACCACAACTAGAGGTATAACTGATTTCTTTTAAACAAAATTACGTAGAAAGTGATAGAATAGTATTATGACCGAGTCTATGCTTGTTTCGTGGACCTTAAAAATGCTTTTAACAGTTCCATAAAAATTCTGATTAAAAGTCTCATTTGGCAAACACTTCCCACAAGTTTTAAAGGGAGGTTAAAAATAAAATAAATGACTGTAAATGTTTCAGTAATATGTAAGTAGGGCTCCTTAATGTGCATTTGATTATGCGTCAATTAGGTCGGAAGAATAGATAGATTTAATGCCTAGATATCAGCAGCAAACATGGCAAATCATGCACTAAATCTAGTTAAATTCCTTTATTGTGCTAAAATTACAATCTGCCTTTTATAAGGCAATAAGTAATTAAGATAAATGCTCTCATTCATACCATATTTACAGTTCATCATTCACTCGCTCATTCATACAATATTTACAGACAGCCCAGAGACCCCCCAAATCCACCGCGAAGAGAAAGCGGAGTCTTGGGAAGTCCCCCACGCTCCTCCGTCAGCCGCGTCACCGGATACTAGCCAGTGGAGGCTGACCAAGAGCGCGAGAGCCACAGACGCTCAGGACATGATTGGAGAAACTGGCCATTGCCAGGACTCCCACTGTCACGCGTTTATAGCAGGTCACGAGGCCACTGCCGTTTCAGTCTCCAAGGAGGATTATAGGGATGAGTGGCGCAGTGCAATGACTGTGCTACAGGATTAGGGTGGTTGGAAAGGGCACTAAATCTAAAGTTATATTCAGGAGAAAGTGTCCTATAATGAAAACACAACCGTAAATATTATATAACTATAACTAGGTTATTAAAAAACTGCTTATACTTATGGTTGCATTTAAAGCCCCTAGTGTACCCGCTAATTTGGCAGGAATCTTTTACTAAACTCAATGGAAATTAATCATCGATGCAGCATTTACTTAAAATACTGCGCATCTCAATTTTTTCTTCGTTGCAATATGCAAAAGAAAATGAAACGAAACATTGTTTCGGTACAAAATTGAATTAAAGATTAGTCATTGTAAACAATGGAATAAATGATGAAATGGAAAAGAGTCAAATAAGGAATTAATGTTATAATAAACGATAACTGTGGGGGATTGATTTTTGACATGCCTAAATGGGTGTTGAGTGTTTGTGGGATTGAGTTTGAGTAAGCCGAGCTGAAGGTTATTATTATTGCTGCTGATATTGAAATGTTCATTTTGTCTAATAATAGTTATCAGTTGATTAAAGTTATCAGTGATCGGATGGACAAGTTGACCAAGGGAAAAGTGAAATTAGACTTATTACCAAAAGTCCGGATTCATCAAAGGGAAGTGGGTGCCATTCGCTAAACAGGCCGAAAACGACAAATTGACGTTTGGTTCATGATGGAATTCTCGAACCTAATGTCTACAGCCCATGGGGATCTCCAATAGTCACATCATTAAAGAAGGCTGGATCGATTCGTGCATGTGGGGATTTCAAGTTGACTGCTAACCCCAACTTCTTGTCGATCAACACCTATCTCCACGAGGAGAGGATCTGTTTCAGCGAGTACAAAGTTGTTTTCCCCCAATGTCAACTTTTCATATGCATACTAACAATATGAAGTTGACGAGGAATCACATGACATTAGCACAATTTCGACGCACAAGGGCTTCCGTTCACTCGTTTATCTATGGTATTTCCGCTCCAAGGAAATTTCAGAAAGCAATGGATGCACTGCTCTAAGGATCGGTGGGTAAATCAGTGATGATTGACAATGTTTGATCGGCGCGCAATATGTTAAATAGTTGAGGTCTTCAGGGCACTTCAGCTTCAAGAGGACGACTTGTCAATCAAGAAATGTAAATTGACAAGAATTCAATTGAATTGATAAAAATAGATGCAGAGAGTCTGCATTAGATCGATGACATGGTTTGTGCAATTTTATACTACTTGTACTTTTGTTCTGTAACAACCTTGTAAGTGTTTTACCAAAACTAAATCAGTAAATCAGCAATGTTTTGGAATACAATTTTCGCTGATTTAAGATCGATCGGATTATTTTCATGACCTCCGTATAGCGTACTTACATACAGACAGGCAAATGATTATCTCCTGAGAGGAATTCCTTTTCCTTCGGTTTCAGCAAGAATAAGACAAATTTCTGCAAGATAGAAGGACTATGCCAAATTAATGAGCCCAGATGACATTAAGCCGTGACTGTCCGGCGAAGTGGAGGCCACGGCAGACAGTCGAGAGTTGAAAAGACAGGGCTAAACAGCATTAGAGGGAATTAGATTAACCCGCGGCGAGAGTGGAACCACAAAGAGTGACTCACAGAGCAAACAGATCTCAAGGAGCTAAAGGGCCCAAACACCATTTGTCCTTTAATAATACATAAGCCCTGAGCCCTGCCTGACTGAAAAAGTAAATATTGTTAAATACCCTACGGAGCAGATGGAGTCGGCCTTCTGCCGTTTTACTTACGGTCCCGTCCACTCCATAGCCTATGAACTTCGATAATAGTTATTCTATTATCTGTGGGAGTATCTTTAGGATCCGGTGAAATCCCAAAAATTAATTTAGAAGAGCAAAATACAAAGCTGCTATCTCATTGATGTGTCCATTCCAGTGCGAAACCATCTAAACTGCCGATTTAATATAAAGCAATAGTTTATATAATGCTTGTCAGACCTCTGCTAACTTATGCAATGCCATTAAAAAAATAAATATAAAACAATCACCTAGGCGTACTACCACCACCCAATCATACGATCCCACTGACATTGAATATATTTAAAACCCATTAACAGAAAGCACTCAAAGTACTATTGAAAATTGACGTCACAGCATGATGTTTCAACCAGGAACAAGATACATAGACACTTATTTTTTCCTTAAGGACCACTAGAAATAAGTCTTTTATACGAAGTTTTTTTGTTTCGGTTTTTCTAAGTATAAACAAGTGGATATTTTAGGTTTAGTTTAGTGGTGCTTTGTTGCCTAGCAATGATATGTATTGAGCCCATGTAACATTAAATAAAATAAAGGAATTCTCTCTTTCAAAAAAAAAATATATATATATATCGGTTGCCTACACAAGAAATAAACTGAATCGTACTGGAGATGGGAATGTATAAGAATTCAAGTCAGCTACAATGCACCTTAAAATTAAGGATTTTTGTGGATCTTACCAACAAATCCAATACTCATTTTCGACCAAAATCGTGTATATGGAACACTATGTGGGGAATGAGTAGACATATGTAAGCAGGACCTTAATATTATAAAATCAAGGATCCGGGTCTAGACATGTTTCTGGAAAAGATAGTGCATTTCACCAACACATTCCACAGAGGGTCGTGAAAATACACGAATAACTGATTTAAGTCTGCTAATTGACTCCAAAAATAATAAAAAAAATTAATATGCTGGAAAACTTATTAAATTAAATGGTCTCTGTAAACATTGATGGTTGTAAAAGATTTCTTGATTTGACACAAAAATAAATCAATTGGTCTAATATATTGCTTAGAAAGAAATGATTTCATTAATATTATAATGGTTTTTTTTCTATACCTTATTAATATTTATATTAGGAACTGTTTACATATAAGGTTTCTTTGTTTGCGTGTTCGCTAAGCTCTGTCCGTGTAATGCATTAGGATCTAATTTGGATGTATGGTTAATAATTAGCATAAATGAGAAATAGCGGCGTGAAAATTATTTTAAAATTTCCAAAAAAAAACAAGTAAAATATAATATTTTGTTATTTATTTTACTCCCTACATCTCAATGGAAATAGATGCAATTTTGCTAGCGTACCGTTTTGGAGATAATGAAACTATTGATATATCTGTTACACTAACAGTGGCTGCAGGTTTTAATCTGAAGTCAGAAGTTTTCTTTGAAAGTTCGGATTAAAATATCTCGACAACACCGACCTTGGGATTTTATTGTTTTTAAAATGGACCCTATCTTAACCCTTTGAAGGATTACAATTAAAATCTGGAAAGTAAAAAAAATCGAATTTTTAGAATTTTATCTTATATTCTCTTTTTTCAATCCATAGCAAAGACGGGTAATATTTCTAGTAGTTTGTCATTTTTCTTCACATACTTGAATATTGGGTAAGTATTATTCCAGAGAAAAATTCTATTCTTTATCGTTAAAGGGGAAATTCATATTTGATGAAGGGTAGCTAATTAAACAAAAAGAAAATGAAGAGGACTCGGAAAAGCGACAGGAGTCGGTTCTTGGAGAAAGCAAAGCGGCTTTTGTTAAAACTAATATCGGGGCCAATAAAGATTGTTAGTCTCAGCCTTGGACTGACTATAGGTCCTTAAAGTACCATTCACTTTGTTTTTTATTATATTAACAAGAATTTTTTTTTAAATGGAATTAAAGAAGTAAATCAAATCTATAAATGAAAGGGATTTTTGCCTTATTTTCTCTACCTGTTGGCTTTTATTTCGTGGAATTTCAACCCTTCCGTCTTCGTGCTATTTAAGGACCTGTGTTAGGTTAGCTTACATACCATGCCCGAATTTCCTAGGAATCGGCTATTGGTAGTCGACCCTTTTCTAAATCATTCAGGCGAAGGAAAGGACGTTGGATTCTTCAGTTAATGCATTTTAAAGTCTAGAAAGGCAAGTCATATCAATCAAGTTGTTGAACACTTAACATAAACATTATCACAAAAAAAGTGAGAGAACAACTGCGTTTTGCATGAGTTGAAGGCGAGTATAAGAGTAGTAGAAATCAATTAAAACGAAAGCTATTAAGTATGAAATTTAAAAAACGTTTTGTGAGTCAACAACATAAATCTCAAATTTAACATCGTTCTTGCCGATTTAAGCATTTTTTTGTGAATATTTCAGCAATTCACTCATAACATGTCCTTAATAAACCTTCTTAACGCGGTACTTCAGAGTAACACTCAGAATGAGCACCAGTACTACTACTACTATTTATATTGTGTAAAAATTATTTTTTCGATTGAAGCTTGAAGTCTCTCCTAAAATAGCTTTTATTTTTATTACTTCAATTGTTGTTATTTCTTTCAGCAAATACTATCGATCTGCAACTAATTAATCCAATATTTGAATATTTGATATAATTTTACTGCGTTTTCCACTTCTTGGTTTTCAGAGCGAGAATGACATACACTGATGAAATACAAACTAAAGATTGATAGTGTCGCTGAACGACTTGACTCCTGCAGAAACTCCTGCTGTTCGGATGAGGACTCCTTCGAGGATGATATCATCGGCTAAACGGATGAGGGGGCTAATAGAAAGACTAACCCCCTTAGTGAGACATACATATAGATGTCCCGCCTGAGGCGAGGGTAGCCGTTTAAGCGCCTCTGTCCTCCGGTAATCCGATCCCGGCCCAGAATTAGGGTGCAATATGGCGTTATTTCAGGGCAGGAGGGTGTAGTCTGCGCTACGGAGGAAGTAATTCAATGAAGAGTGCATTCGATATGTCCTTGCCCATATTTCACATTTGTTCTCTGTAATGTAAATACAGTTCCTGAATTCACTTCTGAAGAAGAAGTCACTTCGACTGAAGTTTGAAGGAGACGCTGTAGGATATCTTTAATAAAACAGACTAAGGATGTTGAAAAATGATTATTATTATATTTAGGTTGAGCCATAAGTAACTTCCGTTTTTTTATCAGACATTTATTTTGCTCTCATTAAATAACAAAATTATGACGTTTATGCAATTGACGAGTTTAGGACCCTTTTCATGAAGTTTATCTTGCACTATTTGTAACTGCTGGAAGTATCTATCCGCAGTAATCGTTAAATTTGAGTTGAACAACTCGTGGTGAATTATTCCTTGACAATCCCACCATACACACAATAATAATGATCCTTACCAAGCTACAGTCCTTTGCGGACTATATTGTCATAGGTAACCCATTTTTGATCGCTTGTTACAACCCTGTTTAAAAAAGGCTCACTTTTTACTCGTGAGAGCAGACTTGTGGCGATTGACATGCGATCTTCTTTATTCCGTTCTCTGAGATTGTGAGGTACCCACACTCCTAACTTGCTGACTTTCCCTAATTTCTTCAGGTGGCGGTTAACAATTGATTGTGATATATTCAACCTTTCTGCTATACCTCTTGTCGATTAACGTGGATTTTACTCCAATATTCCCTTTAAATGGTTGTCGTCAAAGTCGGAAGGACGTCCCGCCCTCGGTTCGTCTTTTAAGGTCGTATCTCCAGAACGGAATTTTATGAACTAATTTCTAACTGCCCGATAAATTATTAGTCCTTCACCTTATACACTGTATATTTTTTCAGCTGTCGCCCTAGCACTATAGCCTTGCTTAAATTCCCAAAGCATTACATGACGAATATGTACTTTTTGACTCTCCATTTCATAGGTTAAAAAAAACAGTTTAACGTAACGTGTATCACAAAAAACAGTTGAATAAAGACTAACTGAAGCCTCGTCTATATAGTGAAAACAAAAACTTGTTGTCATGGTCAACTCATAGCGGGTAGACGAACAATAGATTCTACTTAGCTGCATCGGAAGTTACTTATGACTCGACCTGATAATTCAGAATGAAAAATAACTGATCGACTCAACCCAACTTGATCGACTTGCTTGAGTAAATGGGATTGAAGTTTTCATGTTGGTATTCCTCCTTTCTTTAATGTATTTTAAGTATGATAACAGTAGTTAACTGTGAACACGATTCACACTAGAGATGCATTAGCTTCGTATGGCCAACCCTCATGACGCTGCTGTTCTTGGCAGTGACGAAGGTGTCCATGGCGTGTTGCGTTTCTTGATTTTTTTTCAAAGGATTCAAGTTCCTTCTGTTTTCTCTTCGTCGTAAGTTCTATCTTTCTTTTGACTTCTCTTTCAAGCATAAAGTAGTGCTTCGATTGCGACTTTCATATACCACGATAATTATGAATAAGTAATAATGTATGTTTTATAAAGCCATGAGATATTTATTTTATTCCTCATACTATTAACTAATCTCCTTCACATGCAATACTCAGATCTCACATTTTTAAGGCCACCTGATATCCCAACTTACGCAAGTTGCAGTGATTGGAAAATATCACCAGTTATTTTGAGTTTGGTACACAGATTGTAACAGAATGTTTATTTTCATTAATTTGTTGTTGTTTTAATATGTATTACTATATGGCTATAATTTCTGTTTTGTTATCTTTTTCAATGATAATATAAATTCTATCAGCCATTTTACATCCCAAATATAAGCATCGCATGAAGATCCCATGAAGGGAGCTCGTGGCCCATAAAAAATACACGTATGCAAAAACGGGAACGTTAAGCGATAAGAACAGCGCGTAACGGTGTAAATAGCCGCTCGTCAACGAAATATGTTGGGCGATCCGAAATAAATCTCTTTTTAAGAATGCCGATAAATCTTCTGTAGAAGGTACGCTGGGAAATAAGACGCGAAGATACGAGTCCTTAATCCATCCTGGGTGAAAGTTGGGCTCGCTGGAGGAGGCTTATCTGCCAAGTGACGTGTGAGCGGCGATGCAGTGGCAGGACCCATGAGGACTGTTTGTCACTGGCAGATAGGGCCATGGCCCCCGTGGGTCCAACTAGCTGTCCCACGGGACCCTGCCTCATCTCAGCCCGCCTTCTGTCGAGTCTTCAGCAGCTTCACTGTTGCGGCAAGCACCTCCTATTTCCTGACCAATGGTCATTTCTGAGGATGTGGGTGTGGTCAAGGACGAGTTTCTTCAACTTTACAGCTGGTAAAGTTATTTCCGAGAGAGGGCCAAAACCCCAAGCTGAGAGTGGGATTAAGACCGAGTCATAAACTGCTACTTCAAGGATGATTCCTAAAATCAGCAACAATTCAAGAACATGGCTGTATTTATGATACAAAAATAAATATATAAGCCACTTCCAAAATGAAGGAATATTCACAAAAAATGGTTTTCGTCCAAACTGGGACTCACATTAAATTTTGTTTGTAAATGGTTAAAAGTCAACTCAGTACTATAGAAATACTATTTTTATTTTCAAATGATATCGGATATACTTTATCTTGGCCAGGAAATATTTTTAAAAAAATTTATGTTTTTATTTGAATGACAGAACACATGTTACCTGAAATGGACCACATCAGTATGAAACTTTGCAATATCGCATTATTTAATAAAATTTGGAAGGATATTAGGCACATATTTTAATCATAATCGTATTTCGGTTCCTTCAAAATGGATTAATTTTATCGTCATTTTCATAAATTTACCATAATTGTTAATTTAAATAGTGGATAACTACTGATATGATATTTGAGAAATTACACTAGAAAACTTTTTTCAGATTTTATTGTTTTATTTTTTCAAGTCATCAGTTATCACACCATGAAAAAAACAATTATTTTCTACGTCAACTGATTGGAGGTATTTTCTGCCTATTGATAGAATATACATCCACTCACTGTCAATTTATCAGGGATCTGCGAATTCGGAGACAGAATTAAACGTAAGAACATATTATATACACAATATAAATTTGTAAACTCGAAAGGTTATTATAATATGTCATTTGTAAGAGTAAATAAACTAATAGTACCAGGTTAGATAGATGAGAAGATTGTTGGGAAGGCGGTGATTAGACGTCGAAGCTGCTGGGAGTGAATGAATTAACAATCAACTACTAAGTAAGACGAGACTAATTAACGGTGGCTCTCTTATCTATTACTAATCGCTGTTATCAACCCCTCTGCTCAATAATTCACTAACTTGGTTTACTAGTCGGCTTTACACGGTTTTAACGCCCTTTTAAACATTTCAAACAGGTACTTAGAACCCTTGACTTAGACTTAGACTTAGAACAGGTACTTAGGTTGTAAATCAAATCTCTCATCAATGTTTCAAGAAAGATCTGGCAATACAATTTTCTTTGACATTATTGCTCCATTAGAAAATTGACATTGATGCAGTTGGCGAGTTTTACAACTTCATTATATAATTTCATATAAAAATTGGTACTTAAAATTTACCTTTTAAAGCTATAAGAAACAAGACACATAAAAAAAAATGTTAAAACAAGTTCTGGATCCATAAAATATTTCTATTGTCAATTGCAGTTATCCCATGGATCAGTACCCTCGGCACTATTTCTTTCATTGTTTTATTTTTCTTTTATTGTTGATATAATAATATAGGAATATACTGTAAATATGACAATATGTCTGATATGAAGGCAGAGGACATCCAGTGATACCTTCCCTATATTGTTGGATCTGAGTTGGAGTTTATTAGTTCAGCGAAGATCTTATTGGTGTTAATACCAATAATCCAACGTCTCAAATTAATTTACATCTACTAGGAACTCAATTTTCAAGAAATAAAAAAACAATTTACACCTCTAAAATATAGACGTGAAAACGTTTTTTATATCGTATGTAAACCAAGACGTCCTCACCAGAATCCGAAGTTTTGTGGAATTTGCCATTACACTTTCAGACCAGTTAAGAAATAGAAACATAGATAAATAGATGAACGATAATTGCAATTGTAAGATACCATCTGAAGTTTTTATTTGTCCTTTAAGGTCAGCAAAAATGTTAGTTTTATCTATGCACACGTTTAATAGATCATAAGACAAATATCTCCAAATCGTCTTAAACGTTTTTTGAATAAAGTCTCTTAGATGTATTCACTGTACCTAGATTGGCTGAAATTGATGAACAAATCACGAGCGATTTCTTCTTCAAAGAGGAGCCCTGGCAACACATGAGTAATGACGTATGAGAAAAAGTGTGAGCCATAAGAAAAGGTAAAGTTAGTTTATCCCTAGGGAGTTCTCTGGATGTGGATAATGGATAGAGAGCGCTTGGGATTGGATCAAGATTATCTTCTTTCCCTTCTTGAGAAATGGTCTTTCATTCCATTTACATGTCACTCCACACGTGGCCTTAATCCCTTAAATCTCGGACCGGTTTTAATAGGTTTTCTTATTCTATCGTCTCGTGGTGTTTAACTGTTTAACTTTTTATTAATTAACCCTCCTAATACGTATAAACCCCTAATTTAGGACCGAGCCACAGATTACAAGTGTATTGAAGGGCTGTAGGGTTGTGTACATCGGCATTTTTTATTCAAAAGTATCTATGTGTAGAATGTTGTAATTTGTAGAGTGGCAGCTTGATTGATTTCCTTGAATGTTTTGACTACGTTTCGGTGAGCCAAAGCCATTTTTATTTAAAAGTTTTCTTGTTTCAAAATTCAAAATGAATCTAAGCTTTTTACAATAAATATTATTAACTTTTATTATTTTAACTTCAAAGAGACTTCTTTGCCCGCAGAAGCAATTTTTAAAATAGGCATTGGTGCCAACCTTTATGTCCATAAACGATTCAGTACTATTTTAATCCCTCTTGAATCCTCGTACAGCCATATTATTCCATATATATAACACTTTACTATTTATAATAATACTAATTTATTATTTAAAAAAAAAAATCAATATTGTAGTCGTTCCTACCTTGAAAATGTCTACCTCCGCATTTGTGGCGCTCGCGAGCCAACCTCAGAAGTCAGAAGAAATACATCTTCCCTAGAAGGCGTCACAATAAATAAGAGTAATTTACCGCCTCGGAGAGAGAGAGGATTGTCTCCATGACAACGGCCCTACAAGTTGGGAGTGAAGAGTTACTGCCCTCCACCTCTTGCCCCCCCCCCCCGAAAAAGTCTAACGGCCCGCCGGCCAACCGTGAAATTAATGTTAAATATTAGTTTCCTCCTGGTCGTCTTTGTTAGCTCCCGTCCCCCCTCTTAGGGAATAATCAGGGACCCTGTTTCTTCTTGCCGTAGCCAGGAATCTCATTGCCTAACTTTATATACCTACATCTATTAGCGGAGTCTTGAAGCGAGTACGCCAATGTGAATTACTACGAATCATGGCACGCAGGCAGTGGTAATTATCATGCAACATATTGCACACAAGTACCTGGGAAATTGTCTACATTTCTACTATTCACAATAACATACCATTGTTGATTGTTTTAGAAAAAATTTGACCTGAGGTCGGGCGTGAACTCTTGATTTGAAATAGCTGCAATATAGGCTGAAATAATCATATTAAATTAAACTTGGACAGTTAATTACACGATAGTTATCGAACCTCAGAAACTGATGCTTGGCATTTATTTTTATTCCATTCTTATGACAAACAACTCTTATTAGGAATAGATTATTTCTTCTTAAACATTTTGATTTGAAGAAAATCGCGATCCGCACTGTAAGAGGAATGTGATAAATGATCTCACTCATACCATATTCACAATATTCCATCATCTCTTCCACACATGCGGTATTTACGGTATCTATTTTTACAGCAGACCCAAATACATAACCCACAGACCACCCCCCGCCAACGATTCACCGATAGATTGACCAACTTCCCGACAATGGAAGAGGCAAGGATCTGGGAGAGGAGGGTAAAAGAGAGCGCGAGAGCCGCAGATAATCACGACACGAAGGGAGGAAACTCTCAGATATTCGATAGGTATTACTTCCGCTGCAATCCAAGAAGGATTGCATAGGATAAGTGATGCTTGAAAATGATCACTTTTGGGAGTTCAGATATTTTTGATGCAATTTTAAAAATTTGGGATAGTGGGAATTTCAAGACCATGATGGATACTAGATTGTAAGATGTGTCTTCATACTTCCTGTTAATATGTCTCGGCCAAAACATATAAAGCTTCCGGAGTTCTGTTGAACATGTAAAATGTATACATTCTCCATTCTTACCACCTTTGGTCTTAGAAATATTTATTTGTTTTAATAACAGCTCAACCACAAGGTTCATTGATGCCCAAATTACGATTGCATGATAAATTATTATTTACAATAAAATTTACTCATTAAACTGTAGTCTTAAAAAAATTGGCATAATCAGAGTGCTGTCCCTGTTAAGCAATGCACCGGTGATAAAAGTACCCCTGCGATGTTCCCAGTTTTATGGGTGTCTTGGTCTAAGAAATGAAACTTCACTAAAAAGTTAAACCTCAGGTCTTAAGACATTCCACCAACTTGGCAAACATCAGTGGCTTCCGGTCACAGGCATCGACAGTGAGAGTGAGGTGATTACAACAGGAAATAAGGCGAGAGGGGGGCCAATCAAAATGCATGAGGCAGTTCCCGAGGGACCGTTGGACCAATCAGGAGCCGGGGTATATTGTCAGCTTCAACGGTCCTCGCATCCAGTGCGTCACTACGCAGTTTAATTTGAAAACTTTTCCAGTCGTTTTTTCACTTTTTTTTTTTCGTTTTTGTTTATTTTTTCTGATGTGTGTATGTGTACTTGTCAGCCCCGGTAGGGATACCGTCAACAGCACACAGCCTTCCTTACGGTTCTACCAATGTTCAATGAATAATCCTGGGCAGTTTCATAACTGTCACTGATGTGAGTTACTAAGTAAATTACAAATACACCAATAATATTTTATAATAGTAGTGTCAGTTAGTCAAGGGATATAAAATCTAACCGGACACAGCAGTTGTAAATCTGAACAAAAGAAATAAATAAAAATAACTTACAAATTAGTCGAACAAATATTTAATATGCCTGTGTTCGTTAACTAATTATGAGTTGAGGCTCGTTTTAACGTTATTTTAATTGTTCTTCATAAGCTAATGATCTAATAAATATCCTCAGGGATTTATTATTTTTTGTCACCTTCAATCATTTTATTATTATTTTTTTTTTTTCAGGTTCTTCCTAAAATTTTTTCTTAAGTGTAACCAAAATTGCCTTAAAAACGCCGGAAACCCTCGAGACATGAGGCGATTTCAGGTAAGTCTAAATTATTGTGTTTTTCTGTTTTGTTCAAAATATAACTATCCTCCTAACCTCTATCCATACGTCATTCTTCTTTCCTTTCAGTTTTGGAATCCAGTCTTTATAAATTTCTTCATTCCTTTCAATCCACTGTCTAACAATTTTGAGATTTATCCAACTTTCATTAAGGTTCTTATTTCAGTATTTAATCGGTTGGTCACTTGATGCAAATTACAGAGTTTTTTTTTGTTATATCTAGAATATAATTAGCCGTTATTATGAAATGTTACCGTAGGAATGAGGGACGTAAGGCCATAGTTTACGGGTCGTTTTTGCTATTCTAAGAGGGTATATGTCTCAGAGTAAAGATAATTTGTTAAATACTGCTTTATTACATTGCAACTAAAAATTTTCATTATACGTGCCTTTTTGTTAGCATTAAATGCAAGGTTTTGAAACAAACATTACTCGTACTGAAAATTAATATCTTTTGAAACGAGTACTCTTTGTCAAAGTTATGTATAGTTCACATTTCAAATCTCACACAGTTAATTATCTATAAGTATTGGCTCAATAGATCTAAATAGGTTTCTGGCCCGCTGTTTTTTAGCTCCGAGTTAGCTAATCTGTGGAGGAACAGACATCTCGGGGCTCAAAAGGCATTAGTCAAGAGGACATGCTTCTCATATCGACATCAAGATAGCGAGATAATTAATGCCTATTAATTAGTAGCAATTAGCTGACTGATGTATTGTAATCTGGTGGTATAATTGGGTGATCAGTCATGGTTTCTAGGTAGCGTAACTTCATGGCCACTCCGTTTGCTTAGGATAACTCTTTCTTATTAAATACATCCATAATATATATTGTGTCACAACAGGTATTTCGTACCGGTTCGAAAATTAAAACATGCGTATACTTATATATCCGACTCCTGACATGAGGAATGTAATATAAAATTAGAAGTGATATTAAGAGTTATAGGTAGCCTGGATTTAGCAAGATAGTTAGCAAAAGGCACTAAGGGATGATTATCAGGTTTTGATGTGTTTTCGAAGGGCCCAAATGGATCCAGATGATTATCTTATGGTCCCTTATAAGACAGGACAGGAAAGGGAGTAGCAGAAGGGAACTGTGACTTAGCAGGCAGGACATGAAGTAATATTCTCTTAACACAAAACAGCAGAAAAGAAAGACTACCCTCACTAATGGAAAGTAACCTGGTCCAGTAGGACGAAATACAAACAAGGCGCTTCCTTGCCAGCTCTTCTGAAGGGCACTTCGCTTTGGGCATCTACTCTTGACGAAACCTCGGGCTAAGGACTGGTTTCAGGCGAACCTCTGAGACGCTCAGGTCTTCATTTGGACCATCTTGAAACCACGGATGTATTCAGTAAGAGATAAGTTTTATAGTTAGGCTAGTAATGTCATCCATATTAAGTAATATTTTTACAGTATACCATTTTTAAGTATTACCAATGCAATACAGTGTATATAAATTTCTATTTTATATAAATGAATCCCTTCCATTTGACAACCACATTAATTTATTTATATTATAATATATAAGGTAAAGGTAAGATATTTGTGGTTTAGATTCAATTGTGACCAATAGTAAGTAAATTGAATATTTTGAGTTAAGGGAACTTGGTATAACTGTACAATAATTAATTACATTCAGAGGAATCTGTTAGTATTTGAATAGTTAGATGGAATCCCTGTATTCAAATATTTTAATTATTCAACTAGAACGCAAAGGCGTGGTGTTTGCGGGTAAGTCAGGGAAATACTTAAAGGTATTTGTATCCTTAGAAAAGATTCATACTTTAAATATTGCATTGCAGTTTATGTATACGGATAAAGTTGCATATCACAGATATTAGTGCATCGATACGCAAGTAAGAATCCGTCTATTTATTACCCCTCAGTTCACCGAAAGGTAGCAGTATACATAAATATATACTCGGCTGCATAGAGGGCAGGAAGAGACAGATGATTAAAGGATCTATTTATTGCTTCGATTGAGCCCCATGATAAATGGCAATGTGTCATAATAAGTGCTGAAAGTAATATGTATATGTAATAACAGTTCACACTGGTACACGCTGGTAAGAATGTGAATGGGATTTAATTGCCAACATTGAGGGGATAGAGATACCCCAGAGCCTGTCGTACTCACCTGTCAAGCCTTGGAACAAGCTAGATCACGGGTACTTCTCTTAATTTGCCAGTATAGCTTGGAAGAGAGCTACAGGGCCTTCCTCATCTTTCTCTAGAAGTGGAAGGAACTGTATGGACCAGCGCAGTCCACCATCTCCAGGGGTGTAATGCAGGTTGAGCAGCCGTAATATCGAGGGTGCTCATCAAGAAGGTACCGTTGTACCAAGATGGTACAACCCCCCCCCCATCCCTTTGTACATGCAAATAAATAAATGAAAAAAAAAATTAATAAAATAAAGCTGGCTTAAAAGAACAAAAAGTGCGCTGACCAGAGCAACACACCCAATTGCACTGGAATATGCGCACCATAGGCAACTAAACAATCCTATCCCAATTAAAAAGATGTACAATATAATTGTAATTTTTCAAATAATAATCTTTATACAACTTTCTGAAAAATTTCTGGAATCGTTATTTATTGAACGTAAGGGGGAGGTCAGTTTCTGGCATTTCGGCAACTCGAGGTCGAAATAGTAATCGTGTATTCTTCTAGCGAAAGGTCTATTTCTGTAAATGTTCGTTTGAGTAGAGAAAATACAGTTAGCACTGGCGGGATTCCCAGTCTTCCTTTCTTAGAGCAGGCCGTCGTTGGAATATCCGATGAAAAGGGCAAAGAAGTGAAGCTAAGACAGAGAATATCTGGAAAGAAGAGGCCAACTGCCGACTAGGCCGTAAAGGAATTAAAGATCCGCCCTCACACCAGCACAGTTACAATTAGAAGGGCTGCTGTAGGTCGGTAAAAACGGCCCTTCCTAGATTAGTACTTCCGACTCTCTTGTGGCTGATTAAAAACTATACGTTTGTCTCTCTTTCTTCCTATTCTGGGCTCTTGGCTTCCTAGTGTTTCTCTCTATCTCTCTCACTCTCTCTTTTACACTTTCCTGTCTTTTCTTTGGAGAGCCCACTCTCTTCACTGCAGTCATGAGCAATTCTAATGAACACTCTTAAAGCAATGATTGATTTAGAGTAGGAAGTCCTATAACCAATGACCAAAAATTAATTTTAATGATTCTCTATTCTTTATATATTCAAATTCAATCTGTTTTAGCTCAAGTGATTCACAATATTATTTAGAAATTAATGTTCTGCTGTGATATCTTTTCCGATAAAAGTTAGACAAGAAACTAAGTATAATTAAAGTTGTCGAAACCCTAAAAAAAATACCATAATGAATGTAACTGAGTGAAAATTAACTCATGAATGATTTAAACAACTAACATATTCCGAGGTGTTGTTGAATCTTATTTAGTACCAGTATCGTAGATGAAACGAACAGACAAACTGTGATCGTCTTGTACTTTTTCAAGAGAAGAGCGTCTTACTTTAGGCTCGACAATTAAACATAAAATATACTATGGAATAGAGGTCGAGAGTTTGGGAGTTTTAGATAATAAGGGGTAGTTCATAATTGTGCATGAGTTTCTTTTTTTGTAAAAAACATTCTTTGTCTTTTTAATTTAACAAATAAATCCTTATATTTGTTACATCTCACGTCTCTAAAAATTGGCATATCACCTATTTAAAAAAATGCAAATAGTTAAAATGTGCATAAATAATCTATTGTTATCCATTGAAACAACATTAAAATTTATATCGCTGGAATATCTTTGAATTTATTTTTGGGCTACCACCTTTAATGTACTCTTGAACATGGAATAAAAACTCATAATCTTAGGTAGCTTCTGAGCTGTGAGTAGAGAAACCATAAAAGTTACAAACATGAGACCGACGATTTATCCTGTAATCTCGAGTGGCTTTTGAAACATTGAATAGACCATTTCGACTCGACCGCTGTCCTAAAAAACACACATACATAAAGATGGCAGTCGAACAATCCATCTTGATGACCAACAATTTTCCACCAATGGGCCTACAATTTTGAAACATGTTACATATACAAGATTCTGTTTTTGAAACAGAAATAACCACCGGTGTAAGAAGTAGCAGGGCTACGTGACTATACCTTAGGAAATAATCAAGGAGAGGGGCCCTTGCACTAGCGTGGATATTATTTATTTATCTATTAAAGGGGGGGGATAGGAGTATAGTGTGTAGGGTAGGGGATGAAACCATCCCGCTATATAAATTATAGAAGGCAATCGTGGATTAGGAGGAAGGAAGGGGGCATGCGATCCCAGGCCAGGGATGTAATCCAGCTAATAAGAGCCATAGATTTATACCGCACCCTTATGTTTGGAGTTCGTAGTCATGTCATTGCTGGCAACACGGTTCCTGTCAAGGAGAAAACGTAGATTCCTCAATTAAATTACAAATTGAAAGAATTTGAAATGGACCATTCTCACCTGATGTCTTAGTTGCATATTTGTACTTATAAAGCTAGTATGCACTAGTTCAGGAGTTGATTTTGCAATGATAAATAAAACGATACAACAATAAAACAGTTAGATATTGTAAAGTTACTTCAATTACTTCCAGTGTTGTGCCTTAATCTCCAACCTGGCGTAACCCATTGGGTAGATAGGATGTTTTAGGAACATTAAGGGAGGATTAGACATCTGATATCTGAAAACCACATTCTTACATCACAATAAATCTAACTCACACTGAGAGTACACCTCATGTTGCTTTGTGAAGAACAAGTCATCTCTGAGTAAAAGGGCCTCTGTCCTGGTTAACCTGGCATTGCAGTACTTCTGAGACAGTCCATACAAAGAAAACCGTAACTTTCACATTAAAGTGGTTAATTTATTAATACAATTGAACGATTAACTAACGACATAAAAGTTGAGAAGGGGGGGGGGTGGTAAAGCGTGTAAAATCTGAAATCATCTGCATCAAAGGAAGGCCAAACATAGTATGGCTATGACTTAAAGAAAGATAATTTAATGCTGATTATAAGAAGCATCCTTTATGGGTTTTGTAAATATTATTTTCTAGCCACCAAAAAATATTTTTATTTACTAGCGCTTCCGACAGTTCTATCTTAACATTACAAAGTCATCAATAGTATGCCATGTCAAAATCCACAACAATGTGTATATTCCTAAAATTTGTAATACTTTTGCAATAAACGGTTAAACTATTCAAAAAACAATGAAATAGTGAAGTATAATAAAATTTATAGGCTTAATTTAATATTGAAGTAGTAATTTTACTAAATTAAAATAAAAAGGCACTCCAAACTTCTATTATACTGCTAAAAATTGAGATAAAATTTAATAATAAAACTTTAAATTCTAGCTTCTGTTACAATGAAGGGATTAGGCTAAGTTGCACAAAGTAGTCGGAATTGAATAAAAATATTTTACGGAGGCTTGAAAATGTTATTCATACAACCAGCACTTACTTTTTATTGCTTAGGATTTTATTGTTTTGGTCAAAAATGTTTTTTAAACCAAATCTTATGTCCTGAGCGTATGTGGCTCTCGCGCTCTTCGTCAGCCTCCACTGGCTCGTATCCGGTGACGTGGCTGGTGGGGGAGCGTGGGGGACTTCCCAAGACTCCGCTTCCTCTTTCGCTTGCGAGGGAGGCAACAACCGTGTGGACTTGGGGGGCCCCTGGGCTGTTTGTAAAGGTTTGTAAATATTGTATGAATGTGCGAGCGAATGATGAATTGTAAATATGGTATGAATGAAAACACTTATCTCATTTATTTATTGCCTATTAAGTAAAGGCAGATTGTAATTTCATCATAATAAAGTTGTTAACAAGTAAAAAACCAAATCTGACAAAATTGTTCGACAATGTATATTTTTGTCTAGACGGGGAGTTGTAGAAAATATTTGACGTGACTATTAAGTGTTTAATACTTACAGTTAAGGTTGTTTTTTTCCTCTTAGTTAAGAAAGGACAGTAACACTATATTTCTATTAAAGATACGGGAAAAAATACTATTTTGAAAACCAACAGTTGAATTCACATTTTTAAAACATTCCATCCACCTGCAAATTGTTTTGGCAAGTCAATAATTTTTTTTTTTTTTTTTTATTAAATTCCTTTATTGTGCTAAAATTACAATCTGCCTTTTATAAGGCAATAAGTAATTAAGATAAATGCTCTCATTCATACCATATAAAAGTCAATAATTATCATTGTTAATTTTAGCTATTTACAATTATTTTTATTGGTTGAAAAGGCGATTTTCAGAAATCAAGTAGAGTTTTCATAATAGTTTAAATAAGTACTTATGATTATATTAAATATCTCTCGATGTTTCCTCTTAACTTTTTACTCCATAGTTCGTTTTTAGATATATTCATCAAGTTTATTTTTGAACATTGTTTCAACATACTTAACTGTCTCAAGTATGAGCTAAGCAGCCATATACATGTATAACATGTCGAAACGTTATGTATATTATTATTTTATATTGATAAATTATATATATATATTTATAATAAATATTTTCTCTCATATATATTAGGAAATTTCAAATAATAATTCCATTCAAAATAAATAAAATAAACATTCAAGTAATGACGTAGCGATTTATTAATACATTAAATGAGAGGAGGTAGTAGAGAAACGATTGCCAGTAGCTTACGAGCCATTAGATGAGACTGGAGTCACTAACACGGGGGAACAAGGTGAGGGACTAATGCAGTTTAAATGATGTAGCCGACTAGACAGTAAACAGAGAGTAGATAAGAGCGAAAGTGATAACAGCTAATCGGGCTCTAATCAAAGCTGCCACTACATCGATCCGGCATTTTGTAGCGCACCCCCCCCCCCCCTCCTCGGTGCCTTAGTGAGTGTGTGTGTGTGGGGGGGGGGGTATTATCTCTCCCCTCCCCCCACCATGTTCCCATGGGGACTGCCTCCTCCCAGGGGGGTTCGATTCCTAACCTCTCCTCTCGGCCGTCCAAGGTTTACAAGGCTCACGTCAGGGCCTCTCTAATAGTGCCGCTTAGCCCAGCCTTTGTTAGCTCACGGGAAGCATTAAATATATTAATAGAGAATAAAATAATAATAATAAATCATTAGATAAAACAATAGATTAAATATTTTTAGCCGTGAATATATAAATTAACAAAAAAAATTAAGAAATCTGCTTAGGTTGATGAAAGGGAGTTGTTAGGTTTTCATAAAATTGATAATTGAACAATGTTTCGACATACTATTAGTTCCTATAGTGAATGATGCTAGGGAAACATTTCGGGGAAATATTCATTCAGGAGATAGAAAAAATCTTATACCCCTTGCATTATAATTTAAAAGTAAATTCAGATAAGCCGAAAAAAAAGAAAGAATTAACCTAAAGCATAGATAATTCCATAATTAGGCATTGAATATTTGCAACTATTTATATTTATCAAACGCCGCTAAATAATTTGCACTTAGCGTGGTGTTGATAGCACCCTCCGAAGCTGTAAAGTTGGCTTTGAAGAGCTCTCTAATAAATCAAGACAAGGATCCCGAAAGCCTGATGGGAATAAAAGAGTTTGTGTAAGAAGCAGTAAGGCAGACCTTTCCCCCAGGGAGTGGGACTATCGATTTATTCCAAGTGTCGTCAGTTGCATCTACGCCTCTTCTTTACATCGGATGGGTGGAGGGGGGGAGAGTATTTTCGTGCAAGATGGCGACTACTACTTCTAGACTACTGGAATTATCTTGCAAACTTCATCGCCACTCAGGAATAGAACTGACGAGTGCGTTAGGTGCCTTAGATTAAATAACAGATTTAGCGTTAACTACTTGCCAAGTCCTAAGAAGTGGCTCTACTTTCAAGACGGTACGAGGCAATACAAGTATTAAAGCTATAGGATAGGATGGGGAAAAGTCCTCTATCAATAACAATGACTGGCAGATTTCTGGCTAACTATTTATATAAAATATAAAGAATAAAAAAAAATATTTAACTGCACTCACTAAATAAAGTCATAAGATGGATAAACAAATACAAAAACAATATGAAGAAGTACGTACAATAGAATACAACATTAAATTAATATGTGCAAAATAACATACAAGCTAAATATAGTCAACAATTAAATAAAAATAGAAATCCAACGAATTAAACTATTAAAATAAAATGAATAAATCGTTCCCAAATTAGCAAACGTCTGCATGGGGGGGGGAGATGTTGTAATAGGAGGGTTTTGAAGGTTCGTAAGCATAAAGCATGGCAGATATTAAGAGGAAGATAGTTCCAGAGAGTATATGCCAGAATATATTGAAATTAACTCAACTATTTAAGGTGCGATGTTCTAATTTTTACCCAATAGTCCCTAACGAAACATTATAGACGTTAACTCAAAATGAATTTTGTGAAGACATTCCAAAAATTAAATTTTAAAGGGCAACAATAGAAACTGGTTAGGAATCTAGGTGTTCTTGTTCTTAAAATTGTTGTTTAAGTGTATAATTACTTTATTTAATTTACGTATTGTATGTAAGAAAACAACTCAGTAAGTTATGTCAAAAAAAAATAGTGAAACTGACCATGGATCAACAAGTGAAAAGAAAACAATGATGAATGATTCCGGTAGCACCATTAGCCGTCAGCACTGTTTCCACTAATTTAAGCGGTTCTCTTCTCAGGCCCTTCCTCCTTTTAATGTATTCATACAATTCCAACTCCTTTATGTGAGCTAACTGAAGGGTATGCAGATTTTGAGAAAAGGGGTGCTCCCCCTTAAAACAAATATCTAAAGTAGAACATTACCCGATTTACGCATACAAAATGTTACATCAGTTAAAGTACGCTATGATTCCCTCGAAGTTGGAGTAAAATTTCAGACTCCGACGAACAGACTTATAGACGAGATATGATATATGTTCCACGTATTTTTTGAAAGTAAAGCCTCCTTTATCGGGGTTTGCATATTTGCATACATAATAGCATATGTTACACATATAACAGCAGCGTTGTTTTCTTTCAATTCGAAACTCACTTTTTTATTTATTTAATTATTCTACGTTGAATCTTACGTTCTGGAGCGCTTCCAGAAAAAATTGTATTTGTAACCTTAGGATAACCCGATACTTAAGAAGTTTTGTTTACAACCTCATATAATGCCTAGAATATTGCAGAGAAAAATTATAGTTGGATCGAAATAGAGGAGTGAACAATGCATATTATAAATTATTGAAGACATTAATTCGGTCTCACATTTTGTAATAAACAATAGGAATCAAGTTAACAGATAAATTAAGCAATTGTAGAAATGTAATTAATGTACTTCCTGTCATTGTTTTTTAACCTACTATTTTAAGGCTTGTAAGCGAGAATCTTGATCCAAAACCTCTGCCTAGAGCTAATAATGTTAATTAGGGGGCACTTTGATCCTACATTTTCTGAAGAATAATTCTAGCCAAAAATATTGCTAAAAAAATTATTAAAGTAGGATGGCCTCGTGACCTGCTATAAATGCGTAACAGTGGGAGTCCTGAATGGCCAGTTTCTCTCGAATCATGTCCTGAGCGAATGTAGCTCTCGCGCTCTTCGTCAGCCTCCACTGGCTCGTATCCGGTGACGTGGCTGACGGAGGAGCGTGGGGGACTTCTCAAGACCCCGCTTCCTCTTTCGCATGCGAGGGAGGTGAAAACCATGTGGATTTGGGAGGTCTCTGGGCTGTTTGTAAATACAGTATTAATGAGCGAGTGAATGAAAATTTTAAATATGGTATGAACGAGAACATTTATCACAATTACTTATTGCCTAATAAGGCAGATTGTAATTTTAGCACAATAAAGAAGTTTCAGAATTAAAAAATTAGTACGGAACAAGCATCGTTCAATAGTTCTATTCTTGGAATCTTAACATCATCCCTATTGAATTGTTTTTTAAACTATTTTTACATTGGTGTCTCTAGAGTTTCGTTATTCATAGAGAAAAAAATCTTATAGTTAAATTTTCAATAGTTTAAGAACTGTGACTTCAGAAAGATAGCGTATTTAAAGCAACATACAAATGGAATTTCAAACCGATTGTATCATTTTTAAGAAAAACGCAGAAGTGAAAAGAGACATTCGCAATGTATCACTTATTTATTAAAAGACTCAAAAAGTAAAGAAATGCTTCCTTACTTTAAACAAAACTGAAGTCCATTATGACTTATTTTGATCATTGTGACATATACCTTCCCAGTATGAGGTACCACCTGTCAACCAAAGTACAAAACACTTTAAATAATTCTAAATCTACTACTACTATGAAAATTAGGAATTGATAATATTTTAAATGATATCCTCATTTGCCAATATAACAACAAAGTATGTAGTCCCCAATTTGAAAATTGTTTAATAACAAAATTTGATCACACAGCACGTAATTTAACAAATGTACGATTCTTATTTAAGAAGATGCATGCATATAAGAAATAAACACACAGTGCATCACTGTGATTCAGATAGGTATGTGTGTGTTAAAGAATAATTTAATTTTTGTATTGTAAATACGTTTATTTAACACGTGAACAAGGTTATTTATTTATTTTTTTCATACAAAACATATTCTAAAGAAAACATGCAATTCTCATCTAGTATGTAAGAAAGATAAAAATGTCTAATATAATATCTCTCCGCTTCGGGCTCCGCAAAAACTAAACAAATTTCTATTGTACTAGCTTTGGAGCGGTGTAATCCATGGACTGTGGCCATTTGTAAACTGGATCCATATGCTATACCTCATTTCCCCATCCATGATAGTCACATTCTGAAACGACGTTGGACAGACAACGTTCCCATCCGAGGGTGCCAGTATTAAACATCGCCGCCAGGGTCCGGTCGTCATTAAAATGTTAATTCGACGAACTGGTAGCAATTGTATCCTGTGTAAATGTAATTTGTCGTCGGGGAGGGGTAATTGAGGGGTTCATCAGGGCGTCATTTGTCCCCGGTCGCGCTTTCTCTGGGGTCCGGGATTGGGTTAAGCCCGCATCGGTAAAGATATCCTGGTGTCTTCCCGATTGTTGTATTTGGATTTTTGATCAGTTTACGTCACCGATTCTTGTGATGTCATTATTACGTGTATGAGCCCATCTGTCTGCTAGCACTGGCCGATTGTGCTAGGCTGCCAAAAAAGTTCTAGGATGGTTGTTGACCTGTATGAAATAAGTAAATAAACATTAGCCTCCTGACAAAAATGATAATTATGTAGGGCCAAAGTTCGGCCTATGGATACTGACGTAGGAACAACAATTAATTTTAAGATGGAACATACCAGAAAAAACTAATAACTAACAAATAAAACATAATGATAACGGCGTTATTCAAAATATTTCATGGCAATTGAAAGGAAAGAAATTTATAAATGCTGAAGTTGAAATCCAAGAGAGAAGATATACGACGGATTGATATATAGTTCCATGGAGGGAGGGGGGTAGAGGTCGGATAAGCGAGAGAGTATTACGGTATAAGATGGAAAATTTTAGTTTAGATGGTAAAGTTCGGTAGAGGAACATCCTGAAGTAGTAGGGTAGACCGGGGCATTTTTAGACAGTTGTTTTATTTTTCTTAATTTTTGTATTGCAGTTATTTACGTGCTTGTCATACTTAATCACTAATTAAGATTTAAAGTACATATATACACATATACAAAGTACTACACTCTGACACCTTCATATTTTTTAAAAATAACACAGTGCTTAGGGTAAGTTTAAACTTAAGAAATTTAAGGGTAAATAAAACACGACAAATAAACAATAATAGTCAGTTTGATTACTATAAAATATTAAATTAAGTGTTAGTTACACATTTTTACATTAATATAAATGTACCCTATTACTATTAGGATCTATTGCTCTCAAGTTTGTATGTTCGTACCATTGGTTACCTACTAAAAAATATATAACGATTAGAAACCGTTAACAAATGGTATCAAAGCATACGGGGCACGTTTAAACGATTTTAAGAATGTGTTATGTTAAGAACAACCTTCGGCATGTTTTCGACAAAACGTAACCTGAATGCTTTGTTTATGAGGTATATATGTTCAACTGAATATCTTAAGGCAACCGTCGGTGGACTCTCACCACCGTCCCGATATCACCCACACCTCTCCCTAGGTCCTCCGAACTCTTCCTCTACACACATCCTTCAAATGGGACTTCCCCTAATGAAAGGCTATTACCAATCCAAGATAAGTATCCTTTTTATTTTTCCCCTTATCCTATTTTATTATTTTGAGAGATATGGAAAAAAAAAAAAATTAAAGTAACCGCAAAAGTACAATCTACTAGGATAAACTATTATGAATTGTAAAAATTAGATGGTATAATGACTATTAATGCCGATGGTGTAAAACTTTACTTACCAAAACAAAAATTACAAAAACTTCTCTCTCTTGGTTGTTACTCGTGACTGTAGATTGGCATCGATGCTGATTGGCTGTCTCAGAGACTCGTCTGACGTGACAAGTGCTGTGCTTCGACCAACGGTTTGTACACTACGAGCACTGTGAACTTGCCCCTGTACCAAACCTAACCCGGTCTACCCTACTGGCGTCTGGGCCAGCTATTATGACGACACATCGATGCTTACTTTGGCCAATTTATCCAGGGTGGCCTTGTGTTACATTTACTATTATATGTTATAATGAGTTTTGATTTGCAGCTTTTAAAGACACTACTGTAAAAAAAGTATTGATGTCGCGTAATCGTTTTTTTGGTGCAAGTAAAAGAGGTGCTGCATCGAAAGCGTTCAATATACGTCAGTGCTTTAGTGCTTCGAATGCTGGGAATACCAGTCTTCAAGGGGCAACACGGGGATTGGAGGGTGCAACAGGGGAAGTGAAACTGCGGACATTCTTTCATATACATATATTTTATACATATATATTTTTAGTTTCTAAATACCCTAATAGTATGTTTTGGAGACCTAGTATCAGTCTTGAGCAATTTATGATTAAAGATCCTACTTGTTGCATAATTAGTATTACTACATTTTATTGTGATGTATATTATATATTTAAATTTACTGGAAATAATTGTACGGATATTATTTGGATAAAATAGTAGTAGTAAATAGTAGTAAAATAGTAGTAAAATAGTGTTTGCTCTTCAAAATATGAAAATTCAAAAATTGTTGAGTTTGAGTGACGTAGAAGTATTAAATCGGGATATAGACTTTGTCGCTGTAGATTCATACATATATAAAATATATAAGTGAGGTAACATATCAGTTACGGATAGGAATTTATTTCAGTGAGGTTTTGTTGTGGCAGTAGAGACTCAAGATTCCTGACTAACAGGCAGTAGAGAGCATTTGTAGAGTCTGACGCCAGTCCTAGATCTAAGATCATAAATATTAAAAATATCAAAATGAGGCCACGCAGAAGGCGATGGTACACAGTTATAGATTCTAACGGAGTTTTTTTGCTTTTGATCGCGGCATAAATCCTCCGAGCCATGACATGTAACTAAATGCTAATAAGAGGATCGAATTGCCAACACGAGGAATCTATATTCATCGCAGCTAATTGCATTAGACCATATATCAGCGAGTAATGCGATATTCCAAGTTATTAAATTATGATTTATGATTCTTTTCTTCGCCTCCTCCCATCCCTTCTCACCCTCCCACATGTTCATTCAATACTCTGTCATGTTGAAAACATTATTTATCCCTTTCCAAAACTTGTTTAATCTATTTATGAATATTCTTATATTCAAAAATAAATACAAACTTTTATGTTTCAGGTTGTTATCTCGACGCTGGTCTCAGTCGAAGGCCCGCTCCTAGCCATTTCGGACAACATGTTTGTTCATAATAACTCCAAGCATGGCAGGCGGGCGAAAAGGATAGACCCTTCGGAGGGTGAGTCAGGTGATGTGCAGCCGCTTTTATATTTTTATTATAAATAGTTCAATATTTATAGTATATCTTTATTGTTATTTAAAAATATCAACCAAAAACAACCATCCGCTGTAGAATCCCCGGGCTCACACCATTGTGAAGATAACCCAAGGTCTCCTCCTACGATCCTCAGATAAGCAGTGAAGATGTCGAAGGCAACTGAGGAGGTGGTATGCAATTGGAAATTATTAACATGATCCGAGATTACGCTGGAGTACGGCTGGAGAATACGCAGGCGGTATATTACCTGGCTGTGCACGTTCGACTGGTGATCAGCTCATTAAACCCAAGGCACCCTCTTGCATATCATATGACTGCGGCCGCTCCTACGTGCAGATAAGAAGCAGGTATTGGGGTGCTTTGTCTGTGCTAATAGACGACCGCCTTGTTTAGGCTAGATACTGTCGTTGACTTACAAAAGCCGCCTGTCTTTGATTTTTCTCTGATGCACAAGGGAGGCTAAACTTTCAAATAGGTACGGAATTATCGTCTGTCGTCTGTGTATCGTGAAAATAATCCTAATGTGAAACTATGCTGTATAAATAAAATAAAAAAAAAAAAAAAAAAGGAAACTGATTTAATTTCAATACTTTCTAAGATATTAATTAATTTTCTATCATTTTTACGGTGTGTAGCAAGGCAGTTGTATGTAGTACACTGTAGTAATATACAAATAACTGCATAAATGTATGCCCTGGAGGCTTTGAACCACTTTTAGTGATGTAAATTCCTCGCGAATCAATTTGTTTCGCTTTGATGATGGGGTAAAAGGCATTTGTTCAGGTCAATTAAGTGGAGTAGTCGGTGTGAATGATCACTTCACTTATCCGGGCTTAAAGCATTTACCTACTCCTGCCCTCCGATCAGGTAGGAACTGTTTGTTATTTACAGCTCATTATCATCGTGTAACCAATATGGAATTATTTCGGTCAAACACGTTGACGAAACAGGTCTCATTGAAGGCTTTGAAGGGGCAGAGAAAGAAGTTTTGTAAAAAAAAAAAAAGGAAACTGATTTAATTTCAATACTTTCTAAGATATTAATTAATTTTCTATCATTTTTACGGTGTGTAGCAAGGCAGTTCTATGTAGTGCATCATGATGCTTTTCCTCCTGTAGATGCTGGTAGAACTTGCTTGTTCGTGTTTAAGATGTCCTTTGCATCCAAATGATTTTTGAAATTTTCTATTTGTTCTATTAACAACTCTATTATGTACACGCCCGCTCTATCTTTTAACTAAATCGGGTCTCCAGTGTGGGAAATTGAGTTGCGTGAAGTGATTTTGAAGGCTACACCAATTCCTGTTTTTTTCAAAATATTCCCATTTAACATTTTATTCTGGTTTTTTTACGATAATTTTTTATGACACGAACTAATATTTATCAGTACGGTTCCTATAATTTTTGCTCTTAATTTCGTTTCTATATAGTTTTAAGAAACACAATTGTTAAAAAAAAAACGAAATAGAAGGAAGATAGCTAAGACAATTATTCTTGTATAATATTAGAGTTTTACCCCACTATACATGTTTAAGGCAGGAAGGGCGTCTTATTATAATAGAATGAGAAGGGTTCATCGCCGAGCTGCAATATGTAGTAAAAATGCTTGCTTTGAAAATCGAAACCCACCCTTATACTCTTACATTTTTAAAAGTATTTCTGTGTAAACATTACTGTAGAAACGTTGTGAGAAGATTTAGCAGCTGAGTAGAATCACGATTAGTCAGATTGACGCATACAATCCGATATTCACGATTAATTGAAAATATCAAAAACAAACATAAGAAGATAAACACTAAATATTGCATAAAATATGCAAATAACTGCATAAATGTATGCCCTGGAGGCTTTGAACCACTTTTAGTGATGTAAATTCCTCGCGAATCAATTTGTTTCGCTTTGATGATGGGGTAAAAGGCATTTGTTCAGGTCAATTAAGTGGAGTAGTCGGTGTGAATGATCACTTCACTTATCCGGGCTTAAAGCATTTACCTACTCCTGCCCTCCGATCCGGTAGGAACTGTTTGTTATTTACAGCTCATTATCATCGTGTAACCAATATGGAATTATTTCGGTCAAACACGTTGACGAAACAGGTCTCATTGAAGGCTTTGAAGGGGCAGAGAAAGAAGTTTTGTAAAATAAAAAACCTAAAGAATTAATAGGGCTGCTAAATCGACCTTTCTCCATCCGTCGCTTTTCATGCCGATTCCCTGGCTTTCTTAAGCTTGTGTTCTGACGGGAAAGTTTCCAATTAGGACGCACTCAGCCTCTTGAGGGAATACTAGGAGCTGCTTAAATATATAAGTAGTAAATCTGGCCTAAGTAACTGAAGTCATATGCCAAAACTTAGGGATGGGCGATTTCGTTTATTACAGTGATTCTTTTGTTCTCTACAAAGAGAATTCCTTCAGAATCCTATAAAGACCAGAAATTCACGTAGATTTGAAGTTGCAGTGTTCTAAGTTGGAAGATATCGGAAAAAGTGATGTGGGGGAATGAAAGCGTTACCCTTACAGTTAAATTAAGTGACTTCTATAGTATGACCGTGTTCTGAGGATATACAAAGAAGCATACGGCTGCCTACGCTGAGATTCACTCGAAGATCCAGTCGTTAGACGAATGAGAAACGGTACCCGTATCTTTAACTGAACATTTGCGAAGGATTCGTTTATTTTGTATGTTGTAAATGAATGACACATCTCTACTACTGACCTCGTCAATTGAATCCGATTACGACAACACCCTTCACAAGGTCTCAACAACACAACAATCTAATATGGTAATTTGAAAATTTTCACGACCACTAAGATGTATTTATTGTAATTAAATACAATACTTCTTATTCTACGTCGAAATGAAGTCATTTGTCCCCTGAACTAGAGTGCTCATTATTTTCAACGATTTTATCAACGAATAAACAAATACATCGGCCTTCATATTTATTGTAAGTGGCTAAGTGGAAGAGCGCTTTAGAAAAAAAAAGGAAAAGACAAAGACTTGGTGCTTCGCCCCTGATTCGCCCCCCCCCCAAGTAATTTAAACACCCTCCCGGCTCCGGAAGAAAAAATCTTCCGACCCTCTGGGTTCCCGAGGGAGCTCCTATCGACCCCCGTTACACCACATATACCTACACAGGGAAGTGAAATAGGGCATCTCACTCTCGCACAGTATTATTTACATTCACAAAAGCCGGCTTTTTCTCTTCATGTCGAAGGAGTTATTTGTTGTATTTCTGTCAACAAATGTGTATAAATATATATATATTTTTTCTTTTTAGACTTCTCCCCAATAATTCATTCTAAATAAGGTCGTGTTTCAGTAATTCCACTATTCTACTGAAAGCCTATAAAATATTGTTGCAAAGTCCGAATGTAGAGATACAGAATTATCATTCGTCTGTATGCATACATACATAGCATGTGTTAATCTATAAATAGTAGTCAATTAGATCTTAAATTTTAAAGTATATTCCATAACACCTATACGTTGGCTAAAATAATAACAGAAATTATGAAAAAAAAAAATCAAACGTTGAAAAAATTCAATCCTGTTATCATAATTAACGCCTCAGACGTATTTAAAATATAAAATCTTTTTATCTTGTATAAGAACGCAGAAACGGCTTCAAAAGTTTTAGTTATTTACATTTTATTTATAGCAAGTTATTGGTAAATGAATGGTGTCATCATCTTTGTTTATATAGATTGCCTGTACTTTTATTTATAGCAATCATTTAATAAGCATTAAAGAAAAGTTTATTCCCTACCCAGTGCCCACCAGGATACAACAAACAATGGTTCTGTGACCATAAAAAAATTATTGAAGTTTTCATCAGCTGTGAGCGTTTAAGGTATGCGAAGAAAGTGGAGTGAATGAACTCAGTGAAATTCGAATGAAGAAATTTCAAGTGTAAGAAAACCTGCTGCGACGTTGACAATTAAAGATATTTTATTGATCCTTTGAGAAATAATATAACTCTAAAGACTGCCAAGTTATGAACAGGAGTGAGAAGAGGCGGAAAATCAACGAAGAAGAAGAAATAGCCTAAGAGATAAAGCCCAGAACAAGAAATAATCAAAACAACGAAGAAGCTAACGAAATCGCCTGAAGAGCCGTAGTGGAAACGGAACACTTACACTTCTTCAAATGACATTAAGAAGGATAAGAGCTAAACCGATATGAGTCTGTAAAAAACGAAATCACTACTGATCCACGAATCCAGTAGTGTAGCTACGTTGAATTCTAACGTTGAGAAAAAAAACCATTTACATTTATGTCAGACTTGAGCAGGAAGTTAGTCAAGGTTTTATTATAAGACAATAGTCAGGACAAAAGATCATACACACCGACAAAACAAACCTCTCTTATCAGATCTCTCCCCTTGCTGTTATGTTGTTACCTGAATACGACTGTAGTTCTGAGTTAAGGGGTAACAAACTGGGAATACTTATTAAATAAATGTATAATACTACTGGGTATTCATTTTTTATGTAATATCAGCATTATACTTATGTTTAATTGTATTATTGTAATTTTTGATTAGATCTCGGAAATTATTTTTGCATTAGTGTCTCTAGTGTATACTATGTACGGAGTGTACAGGGGGAGGGGGCAAAACTCTGAATCCTAAGTAGCTTGATTCTTAATAAACATTGGAATGGGTCCAATTTTTGTTTCCTTTAATTCTGTTTTTTGTTGTTGTCGTTACTACCTTGAGCACGTATTGTATTTTGCGATAGAAATCCCTCCATGTAGGTACCATGCATACTAGAAATGGGTGGCTACCTATAGATAACGTGTTGGTAATTATTTTTTTGTGTCACTCTTGTATAACCCAAATGACATAAGTTAATAAGGGTTACGATTATATAAAAAACATTTTTATGTATGATGCCGTCATTATGGGTTTTTTTTCTATTAACTGTTTCATAGATTTTGACATTAGAAAAATAAAACCAAAGCGACAGAATATTTTTTAGCAATGAACCATCTTGTGTTTCATATTGAAAAATTCACGTAAAAAACATAGCATCCCACATCACATTAGAAATTCCCATTAACCAACCCTTACTAACGAATGGAATTGAACTATGGGGTCAGCAAAACTCTGGAACATCGGATATATCCAAGCCTTCCAATGTGAAGCTCTAATAACATCAATAAATGCACCTTTCTATGTCACTAGGGTAGTGACTGTATAGGCTTCCATATACAATGTTCTTAAAATGCACACTATAATGGAAAACATTTCCTATATATTCCTAAATTCCACCAATAATCATCCAATCACTCACATACTTCAGCCAGATCACTTTCAATCATCACCCATCCCTACAATCCTCCTTGTGGAAGGATTTAATTTGTCAGCATTGATTCTCTGAAAGGGGACTTTCGGCATTGGTCAGTTAGTCCTCATGTCCTGAGCATCTGTGAATCTTGGACGCTCTCTCAGTCCTTACTGTTACTATACTGAGCCTGTATAGCAGGGATGCGACCGCAGGAGTGGTGTAGGGGATCTCTCTGATTGCTGCTTTGTTATCTTCAGGATTCCCTGAGCTGTGTATTGAGACTACATTGTATAGATGGGTCCTGCAATACCATATGGATGAATGAGTGAATGTGGTATTTATTGTATTTGTGTTATGAATGAGTTCATCTACCACAGTTATCCACTGCTCTATTATCACATTGTAATTTCATTATAATATTGTAATTATTGAAGTATTTATTGGTACATACAGTACTAAATATAATATACTACATTGAACTGCAGATCAATTATGATTAACAGTTTAAAAAAATAAATCATGAATTAATTGCTTTCGGTAGTAGTGAGACTTAGTGAATTTGATTGGTGGTTTCCACCTGAGCTGATGAAACCTGCGTTAATATTTAACAGTTCCGCTGTTCGGTTCGGACCCAGTCCTGGAACTTAGTTTGGCCTGACGGTTGAAAAATAAATTGTGGTAAATGCGATCTCGGACCGGTTGAATAATGCAAGATGAAAAGGTCGGGGTGGTTGAAGAACTCACATCAGTTATTAAAGGGATGAACTCCCTTAAACAAGGCTTAGCCACACGGATTTACCATTACCTCCGGCGTGACAAAACCTGCTCTCATCTCCTTTGTTTTTAATCTAATCAAGGATATTATACGTATTAAATTTTAAATAAGCATTACTTGTATTGATTACATAACTTCTATGCCGATTCAGACCTTGTATAGAGTGTACCGATGGCACAGGACATATAAAATGTAGTATGTAAATAGATTCGCCTAAGAACCTATAGTAAATAAAAGTTTTTTCTTTTTTTAAGGGCATTGGAAAAAAAATAAAATAAAATAAGCATTATTATAGAAAAAGTATTAAGTATTCAAAATATTTCTAACAAATAATTTACAAAACGAAATATAATAGTAATTAAAAATAAATCCATGGTTCAAATTTTTAAGAAGAGATATAGCCGAACGAAGATTATTGGTTATGGAGGTAATTTTGGTTTTCCGAATCGGATTCACTATTAGTTATCCTATCACAAAAATTTCTTCGGTAAAATCCAAGTGCCAAAAATGTTCATATTTTAAATATATTCTGAGCTGTTAGTGGAGATAGCATAAAAGACAGATATTAAGTGGGTCAGCTTTTTTTTTTTTTCTCTTGTATGTTGACGTGCTATGAGTGATATGAAGCTGGGTTCATGTACCTTTACAATTTCAGTTAAATCATCGAACAGACATACAAACAGACGAAAGACCCCTATCTATCTAAAGGGGAAAGTATCCACCTACGGACTCAGCAACTAACGTAGATAATGCTGTTTTATTTTAAATTTAAATTTGATGCACCTAATATATAAAGTATTGCGATGAGAAAAATGTCTCGGAGTGGACAGAACGAGGGTGTTAAGTGAAGTAGGGAAGTAATTTTTGGTGGAGGAAGTAATCCCGACCACCGGTCTAGCTTCCCCTCTGGAGATCGAAGTAATTGCAATGTTCCACTAGCACCCCCCCTGATTTTCCGGTTCGCTACCGGTCCGTCGCCATCTTGTTTCCGGTCTAGGCTTTACTTTTAATTCCCTCTGTATCCCTCAGCTGCTTCGCCATTTTTCTTTTTACGCATCGGAGAAGGTCTCTTAGATTAGAAATGGACGATAGCCAGAATAGGAAAATGTCCTGTCAAGTTTCGTAATTTCAAAAAACTCAAAACTCAATGTAATTGTATGTAATTGTTTAGAAAAATGAAAAACTATCTCTTCCCTATATTACGGTGTCTCGCTACATTTTTTACATTTCGGCCAATTCCTATTCTTAGCATCCATGGAATGTTACAATCGGCAAGCATTTTCACGAGTACAGTCAAATATGATGATGCATCAAGTATACTTCCAGACATGTCATCTTCTTAGTTCAAACCGAGGATGTTTGAAAACTGCGAATACGTTCAAAAATGATATTATTGGCACCTTTTCATTGGAATTATAATAGGGTAAAGCCACAGAATTTTATATTCTTAATTGTAAAGCCATGATTAATTTTATATCCTACTCAAAAGGACACGTAATTCATTAACAAATAACCGATGACTATACTTATACTAATGTAGTTTATGTGAAATGCCACATCACTTTGGGATTTACAAACATCACAGACGAATAGTGACACTTCCGATGCCCCATTAACGTTTAGGCAAATAAAGGTGACGGAGTGGATTTGAGATCGCTATGTTTCTCCCACGAATAGTTTTATGTTGCTTAAGACAGCTGTCTCAAGGGTTTATTTAATATCGCTCATTGAGGTGAAGCCGAGTTCTGATTTAAATTAATATTTTTAAGATTTTATTTTATGATCTTTATAAGGTAGTTTTACTATTTATTACAAAAATTACTTCGATTTCACACTATAGATAAAATTCATTCCTTTTCCTGCCTCATAGAAGATAACGATAAATAAATACCTTGACAATGTCTGGTAAGTAACACATGAAACGCTAAACGCATTTTGAGAATTGAAACGTTCCTTAGACTGTCCTATCTACTCATATGTACATAGGCTAAGTTAAAATACTTGATTCTTTTAGGGGAGAGTAGTGAGCATATACTTGAAGATAGACGAATTAAAAAGTTCTTATGGCATTACGATTTCAGTGTGGGGGACGATACAGGTAAAAACCTGGTAATTATTCATAAAGATGATCACTAATTGAGTATGTATGTTTGTTGATTGCAGGTCTGTACCCTCCACTACCTGTGGCCACGCCGTGCATCAAAGCCATCTCCCCCAGCGAAGGCTGGACCAGCGGAGGTTCCACCGTTATCATCATTGGAGACAACTTCTTCGACGGCCTCCAGGTTGTCTTCGGGACGATGCTCGTCTGGAGCGAGGTACGTACCGCTCTAACACGCTACATGTACATGTACTAATACTTAATAATGCACATGCAATTACTCCTTACAGTTGATAACATCACATGCGATACGAGTGCAGACACCTCCGAGGCACATACCTGGTGTGGTGGAAGTCACGTTATCATACAAGAGCAAACAGTTCTGCAAGGGTGCACCCGGTCGCTTTGTTTATGTTTGTAAGTAGTCCTAATGGCTTATTTATAGAACTTCATACAATGTCGTGGAGTTAAATACGAGTGAATGTATTTGTTGGGAACAGGCTTTAGTAAATGAAAGCATATATATATTAATTTTTTTCATAAAATCTATTAACGTATTTCCACATGCTATGTTTGTCTGCACGATAACAAGTAAAGAGAAATTAAATGTTAAAAGTAGTGTGAAAATTGTTATCGAGACCAATAAAAACGAAAAGAAAAATCATGGCATTTTCACCCTTAATAAAAACGAAACGTAATTTTAAAATACTTTTTACAACGTCAAATCCCATTTGTGCTAATTAATAGGAAGTCAGGGCTACTTTTTTAACTTTTCCTCTTTCTTTTCTTATTATATATTAGTATGTCGAAACATGGTCATGAGAAAAATCTAACATTTCATTTTATCAGTCCAAGCCGACCCCCGACGAGTACACTTACATTTCTATTAACTGTACTGTTTTAAGTATTTATTTTTCTAATATTTCTATAAAGTCCAATTTCCAGCATTAAACGAGCCCACGATCGACTACGGCTTCCAAAGACTACAGAAGCTGATACCCAGGCATCCGGGGGATCCCGAAAAGCTTCCTAAGGTAAAGTCAAACGTAATTCGAGACAAAAATAAATTAAATTTCCATTAATATTTGTATTCCATGCTCAAAGCGCCGTTTATTTTCCAGGAGATAATATTAAAAAGAGCGGCAGACCTAGCGGAGGCTCTGTACACGATGCAGCCGAGAAACCAACAACTGTCCGCACCAAGATCGCCTACTAGCACCAATAACAATAACAGCACTGCGTCATTTAATTCATACACGGGCCAGCTGGCGGTGACCGTACACGAGAACAACGGTCAGTGGACAGAAGGTACATCCTTCACTTATAATCTATTTATAAGTGATTAAAACTTATTATATTATAATTATTATTATCATTATTAAAATAATATATTTAAAACACACTGCTGCCTCATAACATTTCAAACAGTTTTCTGAGCAACTTTCATGGTATCTATTTATTTCTCATTTTACATTACAATAGTTTATTATATTTTATTTTTTATTATCTTATCTTTACTTATTTGTATAAATAGCAGAATAGTCTCCTCCGTTGGCCAAAACTAAATAGTGAATTTAGTTTAATTAAAACTGAATTAATAAACCAGATTGTGTTTGAAACTATAAATAAAAAAACTGTTAACGGTTAAAATTAAATTAAATTAAAAATAAGTGCGTTGTTTGTGTTGAAAAACAAATGATTAGAGATGAAATTAAAAGGTCAGATATGTTTAAAGATAGAAATTCACAATCTAAATTCTGGAGAATATATTTTAAATAATTTTAGTTTATTTATTTTTTAAAAGATTTCGTTAACTGACTAATCGAAATAAAATAATATATATATTAAGTTTTAATGAGTATACATATAATAAATAATGGACTTAAAATAAACAAAAATAATGAATTAGTTTAATTTTGCTCCTCATCAATTTAAGAATAAATAAATCAAGAATAAAAACTAAACTTTTTAACTAAAAACAATTATTTAAAGTAAATGAAAATTAGTTTGGCCCTGGTTATTATTAGACCTAATATACCCAGATGCTATTTAAAATTCAGGTTTTTTTCTCATTGGTTAAGGATTCAATCAAGGGACATATCTAATGCAAAAATAACTACCAACATATTGTTTTCAGAGCCAACAACAAAATGGGCGGGATCTAGACGGCTTAAAAAATAAATTAGTGTTTTTTTGGTAGTGTTGTTTTTCACAATAACATCTCTGGATACTGTTCCTTCGGTGATATGGGGAAATATGTGTTCGCACATCTTATGAAGAATTAACAAATGTTTTATTTTAACTTTTTAACTAAACTATCAGTCCCGATGAAACATATTATTTTAAATTCATTTCCAATGCATTCCGAATATTAAAAGGGCTGAATAAGTTATCAGACGGTGGCAAAAAGAGTCAGCTGGCATCATAACGCTCTTTGAAGCATGGGTTCTATAATATCTAAGTGATTGATGGTTATTGTTTAATTAATTTAATCCTTACTTTTACAACTGTACAGCCTATGGCCCAATTAAATGTCGCACTACACTTCGTCTTTTGACTCAAGCGCCAGACCATAGACCAGGCACATCGTATTTTTCACACACTTCTTATAAATCGACTTTTTTTTCAGTAAATATGCTGTAATCTAGTTGTCGGTTGTTAGGCCCAGTTTCCTCGACACGGGGATTGGCGAAAATTGTTTAGAGTTTGTCTTTTACCTCGTGCCGTGGGAATGCAAAGGCTCGTCATGGCTCGAGGTGATTCGAGGTGGCTCGCCCTTTCGCAAGAAATGTTGGTAAATTCTACGGACATAAAAGGCTTGTACTTGTGCATGGCAAGTCAGTACGGCTCATGCACTCATTCCACGACCAGTTTTAGTTTGTTGAAGAAATTTTCATGTAGTTCATAATGGAGTGGACTAATGAAGTTTTAATTTGTATTTGTACGAGGGAGAAACTATCATACGCAATCCGTAACACCAAGGACTTAAACATAATAGAGGAACCAGCTGCGTGTAATTTGAAAACGTTTCCAATCTGTCAGTTGGGTCGGATATTAACGTCTTTTGATATTTCTCATTGAACGGCACAGATAACAGAAATCCATTTGAGCTGTCAGAATCCTGTATACGTACTAATGGCATCAGATCAATCCTTCTTGAAATAAGTATTTGAAACGAAATCATGTGTTTATTATTATCAATTATTTAATAATAATATATCAATTATTTCCTTTGCAGAGGAATACACGAGAGGGGGAGCCGGGAGCGTGTCACCTCGCGGCTACGGCTCCAGCACCAGCACCCCTCACTCCAGCAATGGCGGTTACAACACCACGCCGACCTACCCCACGTCTTCCCAGGCTACCTCTACCACGCCTGTAATCTTCAACTCTTCCACGCCCAGTGAGTATATAGCTATATAATAATATCTACTAAATACTACTAAATAGTAATATATAAATTTACTACATTATTAGATATATTTCGATTGAATGGTGGATCTACCGACTCGGACGCCTGTTGGCTCATTATTTTAGTTAAAAAGTCACTCATAGGAACGCAAATCTAGGTGGACAAAAGTAGTATCTCGTTTGAAAACTGTCCGATCGGTACCAAAATAGAGTGGTTTTTGTTTTATTGGCTGTAAATTACATATTTGAAGTTGAAGAAATGTCTAAGTAGAATCGAGATTCGATTTTATTTAATACAATGTTTTTTACTTCAAATTCCTAACCTACACCACAAAACCGTAGTAACTTATTTAGGACTATAAACAAAGTCTTGTGATTAAAAGTAAACATTATTTGGTAATCTGACATTACCTAAGATGTGTGATTATTTGATGAGTTTTAATTAAAAATTAAGGATTTTAGTAGTAATTAATACTTATTGAACAGAAAAGAGGTCTTTCAACAATTTTAGTTTTTTCAGAAGTGATTGGTTATAGTGGTAGACGTGGTAGATTGGTAACGCTTACGTATGAACTTTGTATGACAATTAATGAGTTGATTAAAATGACCTGAAATGACCTACATATAAATTGCTTATGACCTTTTTAGGTCATTTTTTTAAATTAAAAAAATGAAACATTGTTGAATTGATTGCTGCAGTTGTCCCCAATAATTGAATTCGTCCTCATTTGTGTTCAATACGTATTAACCTGTAGTTCTCAAGAATAAGTTAAAGCAAATCATGAAATGTTTCTTAAAAAATTAACCCCCCCCCCCTATAACTCTACGCCGAGTTGAGATGGCCCTTAATCTCAACAACAACAAAATATTTCTTGCTTCCTATTTTACATGAGTAATATATTATCACAACCTCGAACCAATCGTAAAAATCCGAAGAATTAAAATGTCGCAGCTTTAGTCATTGACAGCATTATTCAACAGCACACTTTTGACTTTGATTCACCAAAAACTATTGGAAAAGAAGATAACAACAGATCTATTCAAAACAAAATGTAAAAAGAATAGTTTCGCTCTACGTTGACATAATTAATAACTTAAATTGCTGAATTTAATTTTATGATAATATTTTAGAACAATTAGACAGTAACCTTTAGCCACAAATGATTGATTCATACCTTTTTCACACCATCACTTCACATATTCCTCCTTACATATGCAATATTTAGTCTAATACCGGAGCACACCAGCCCATCTTTCTCATCGTAATGCCCATTTCCACAGAACTGCAGTATACCATATTACCTTAAAGGCTCACTATCCTATTCCAACATCTCGTCACCATTCAGACAGGCAGTTCCTAGCTTGGGAGCTATTAGCTACTGTATTTTCGTATGCTTCGTATCCAGGTTTTACGAGTATCTTCCTTATTGTTTAATGTTGTGTATCTTGAATGTATTAATTCAAATATTTTCTTTGATATATTACTGTATTTAATTAATTGGTATTATTGTTTTATTTTTTTTTATTATAGTGATCTAAGAATTTATTTACTACTGCATTGTTTTAAAAATTTTTTTTTTGTATTTCTTACGTGACGTTTTTTTTTTTTTAGGTTATGTCACACAAGGGTCATTGATTCCCTCGTATGTATAAGTAAAATACAGTATTATATCAAAGAAAACGTTAGGTGAGGTTTAACATTATTTTACTTTGTTATTTAATATTTACTTTTATTATCAGCCAGAACTTACTTTGTTACTATTCATAGGGGACTTGACCCAGAATATTTTTTTCCCTAAACATGTAAAATGTGTACATATTATTACTACACAATCTGCTAATTTATATTATTTTTAATGTTTGTTGCAGGGGTTGGCAGCCTTGTTTCTTCCCCTTTCACCGGAATGAACCCCTTCGCTCTTCCAACCTGTAATTCGCAAAGTTACAGCCCACTCGTGTCAACGCCAAAATGAGTTCTTCAAAACTATTGTATATTTTATAATCTCTCATATTGTACATAGTATTATAAGAAGGATGTTCTAGTCTTATTTTTTATGGTCATGAAAGAACAAATAGTACAAAAAGTTTGTTACCGAATTCATGTTGAATATATGTTTACTGCGTACTGCTAGTCAACAACGAATATATCAATGTCAGGGGCAAACTGTTCATCGAATAATGAAACCAACTGATATTATTTTTATTAATTCTACTATATATTATGAGTTGCTGTCTCAATGGATAGTAAATGTTTAGTACAAATAATGTCTTAGAAATCAAACAAATTCTTGACAAATTTAAATAATTATTTTAGGCCCCTTTGAAAAAAAAATATATCACTCTGGCGATGTTATCAAAGACTAAGCGAGTCTCACGATCTTTGATATTGACACTGTTGGCACCACAAGGTCCAGTTGGAATGAGCGCCTGGTCAAAGTTGCCGAGTCTCCCTATCAGTGTTTTTCTTTGGCTAATAATAAGTAAAACTTTTTACTTATAATCACGACAAACCAATCAAATTAGTATCAGTTTAATGACTATCAGACAATCACAGTCAATCATAATATGCTAGTGCATTTCTATTTTTTTTTTAGATCTACACCTTAGATGAAAGATTGTGATTGCAGACTCTAGATATTCTTTATTTATTATTGCAATGTTTCATTCTAACATCGAAAATATATGTTTTGTCATTATGATTTAAGTTTTATTATCATTTTTATGATTTGCGATCATGATTATTTTTTAAATTTGTATTAAGTATTATGTTTAAGTAAAAAATTTAGTTGATTAGACGTGACCATGTCCAGATAGCTCCAACGAATAAATACCCGAATCAGTCTACAAAGACGTGCTTGATATCTTCTAGTTCATTAGATACGTTGCAGTTAGATGATTAAGTCAAACAAATTCTAATTAAGTTCAAATATTTGTAGGGCTGGTCAAAGCCACTGAACCAGCTTTGACATCCCCTTTGTTAAAACGCTATATCTCCTCCATACAACTCCCATTTAGGAATACACGCAGTTGTACACAGAAATTCTAGAGTTTAAGATTGCAAACCCGAGTTTTTCACTGAAAAAAAAAAGCAATCTCATATAATAGCTTGATGCATACATTTTATGGTGAAACGTCACCCAAATACATATTCTTCAACCGAAAGTCAAATCAAACTGCTTGAAATGTTAATATTTTTAGAACACAACCGAGGAGGGACAGTGTAATATCATCATAAATTTGGCAACATATCCTATTTGGTAAAACCGTAAAAAAAAATTGCAGACAAGTGTGATTATGCATAACGCAATTAAAAGTTTAATTACTTAATTAATGACAATCTTGACGACCTTTTGTAATTACAGTCCACTCAGGCCATAATATATATAACACGTCGTTAATCAGCAAGTAGATTTTTTTAATTACACGCGGTACACATATGGACAGGCAAATATTTATTTTGTTATATACAAAGTAATGTTGACAAGTGCCGGATTTTTTTATTTATTTTTTTCTTAAAATTTGTCTATTTCTGAACAGTAAAATGCCCCTCTAATAGCCTCACCAATTTTTTTCAATTTCATAATTGACATTTTAATCCGATTCAATCCAATATGTCCAATATATATATATATATATACATATATATGTATTTATTTATTATAAATGGTTACATGCAATCAATGCACAAAGTATGTTGAAGTTAACATGATTTTAATGACTTAAATTAAATTTGTTTTAATTTATATCCATACTCCATTAAACAGCCGACATTTGATGCATACTATTGATCAGCATGTTGATATCATTAATTTGATATTTTAATCAGGATGATAGGAAAATATTCCTTTTTTAAATGCTAATTAATTTCCAAATGGCCATTCTTTATGTTACATTTGGCCGTGGTTACTTTTTAGTATCATGAGAAATCCAACGGAGCTACCATGATTTAAAGTTGCAAACACTATGCTAATGGCAATTTTATGTTCCAACTTTTTGGAACTGTAGCTTTTTTTAAAAAATGGCTCTTGCTAATGAGGTGAGATTTGATAGTTTCATTTCATACATCAAAATTATAGAAAATATTTGTTTTCAACACCTAGTAATCAATTAACGAAACTTAATAGTTTTTTTTGGGGAAGTTAACTAAATTTTTCATGTTCTAACATCAAACAATATAACCATTCTGTAAACAACATAGTCACCATTGTTCGTAAATAGTTGTTTTATTTTATGTATCTTCGATCAACTCATCCCTCAAAATCGAAAAACATCTAAAACATGAGTTAAGAGGAAATTTTATGTTAACGTATACAAATAATGGTTTTACTCACAGCAATATGCAAATAGCAATTGGCTCTAGATGAAGAATGTACAGACCACAGGTTTTCACGGACTTGCCGGCATCATAATGTTTCATTTTAAGATTAAAGGTTCACACCATTGTCAAATGTGTATTTCGTTGCTATTAAATGCGATTAATTATCGACCATTGGAAAAAGTAAAAAAAAAAAAAACGAATTCAAAAATGGACAACGCGAAATACAAAACCCAAAGCTCAGAATGAAAACCGTCAGTTCCACTATGGGTGGACCGAAAAATGATAAATTATTGATAATGATAAAAAATATTGTCTTATGCGGTCGTTAAATAATTGTTTGGGATTGACGTTCAAAATCGTTGCATATGTCACAGTTTAAATTCGGATTTTTATATTATTTTAGCAGCCCAAAAGTCTTCGCCTCCCTGGTCTAGATATGAAACAAAGCAATGGAATATTGCTTGTAGGAAATAGTAAAAATCTAAAATGCAAGCAAGTACCAGTTGAAAAGCATGTGTTTCATTTCCTTGCATCACCTTAAATTCAAACCGTGATTCCACGAGAAATAGTACTATAAGTTATTAGTCACTCGTTTCTCAGGCCCTAAACCTCCTTATATCAACAAATTGGCATAACGAGACGCTCCTTATATAAATAAATTTTTATAATGAAACAAGTTGGCCGTTACGTTTAACAATAATATTAATCTATTATTAGTTAATTAAGTATTATAAATTATTATATTGATTATTTATAACACTGTTATACCAGATGGAAATGATTTGTTTTTTTTTATTTATAAGTTTTAATTTAAATTTTTTGTTTGGTTTTTTTTTGTGTTGTTGTTTATTGTTTTGTTTTGAAAATTTGTAAATAATAAGTGTTACGACGCAATAAAAGTCCAAAAAATTGTAAATATGAAAAATAAATTATACATATCTGTCACCGGCCACATGGTCTTGGGGTGTAACATACATTTTTGTAAATAATCGTAAATAGCTTATTACGGACATAAAACTTGTAAGAATGTAACTATAAAAAAAAGAATATAAATTTCTTTTTCATTTTATTTTTGTCATATCCTTCCTTACCTCAGTCATATTATCATATTATTATTAAGTGAGTATATTACAGCATCAAAATATTTTAAAATTATGGTTTTCAGATAGTTTGTAACTACCTGTCTGTAAAACTGTAAGCAGTGAGAGCATATAATATAATACTCGTAGATATAACATGTAGTTCATCAATTCTACCACCGCTAGAGCAATCATTGCCATGAGATTAAAAAAAATTTATATTATATAATTTAGATCTGTACTAATATCAAATATGGCTTCGTTTTAACACTCAAAAATGTGGTGTGGCAAAAAGAAAGAACGGTGCATCGCACAGTAAGAACTGCTGTAAATTAAACCCATCCCCCGTCTCGCAGAAACTTCTATGAACACTGGACACTGGGACTTCTTTTCCTAATATATAGACAATTAAACTAAATTTACATGACGTTCCATGGACAAACGAAGACTTAGACTTCGCAATTATAAATTTAAAGTGATCAATTCAAGGAGCCATGCAATTATCCAGTCAACCACCAGAATATGACATTACCAACTTACATACTTTGTGATAAAAGTAGTGATAGAAATAGAGGTCAGAGATCTAGATACTTACATATAGCGTATAACTTACAACAAACTAACTAGACAAGTGTAAAACGAGCTGCAGAAAATCGAATCAAACTATCAAAATAAACATCTTTTTCAGCTTTCGAAAAAAAAAATTCTTCATTTTGGAGTGCTACTAAACGCGTACAAACTCAAAAACGGACAAAGTCATCCATTAACGAGTGGAAATGGAGTTGTACAAAAATATACCTATAAAAAGTTAATTTCTTCCGCGCGTACTTCAACAATTCTTTTCTACTCACAACCTGTTAGACGGCGGGCATTCACACAACGTCACATCATCCCTGAACTCTCCAGCCTTCTACCCTATTCAAGTTATACAAGTAATTAAGAGGATCGTCAGGGCATAATTGTATAACCTCTATTATACTGTAACAACTGTCAAAAAAAGGACTAATATATTTGTCGGGTCGTCACAAGGGGGGTGCCTAGTTAGCCCTAGTGACGAAGTGGGGATTGATTAGGCTATGACCTGGACAATTGCTTCATGACGGGTCTTACTACTGTACTATCTGACTCCATATTTCATAGGTATGTGCCCCGACAATGCACTATGTTCAGGAGAAGAGGTATAGGGTAGGTAGTGCAGGTAGCTTATGTGGTCTTGGAAAGACCACGGAATTCACATCTGAGGGTAGGCGAAAACCGTCCGGATCCCAAAGGTGAGTGTGAACCGGAGAGAGGCAGACTAAATTGCCATGGGAGAGACTAATAGGTAAAGTTTGTAGGGCCACGGCAACCATTGTCCGCGAGGGAAAGGTATCTCCCAAGGAGCTGCTAGTTGTAGCGAGACGAAGGCAGAGAATCCCACTAGGAGAGTGTGGGGTCTTACAAGGCCGGACTAAAACCTAACAAGGTTAATGAAGAGAGATCCAGAGGTTTTCATAAATGAGAAGGCCAAGTCTTGAAACATAAGTGCAGCTGCAGATCCACCAGTCCGAGAGCCGTTGTTTAGAATGATTTACAGCCCAAAACCCGGCCCTACTTATAGTCAGTGGTGGCTCGTCAGTAGCCAATGTTCTGGGGTCTTATTCTAACCAACCATACCGCAGGGTTGCGGTGACGCTTCGTTCTAGGCAGTGACCCAGGCCTCGGCCTGAATCGCTTGCTACCTGCTTTTCCCTTCCAGGCCTCCGACTAGTTTTTTGCAGCTGCGTCTTTTATTGTTTACAATATTTACACTGGTATGACTTATGGTTTGGTAATGTTATTTACATTTGTTTAATTTAATTTACAACATATTATAACCAACAAGGATTCGAAACACCTTTCTACAGACCTATTAGCTTGTTGCTGATATTGACAAACCTCCAGATAAGCTACTTTTGGGAAGGCTGACTAGATAACATTTAATTTCTGAACACCAATCTGGGTTTAGACCAAATCGATCCACAATCAATGCCACCAGTTTTGCAATGGAGCCTTTCTCGTCTAGAGGGCCTTTGACTGTGTATGGATGGCATCATGGTCTTCTGAATAAAGTAAAAATGTGGTTTCCTTGCCACTATTGTGTTATTTAAAAAAAATCCTTTCTACAATCCAGATTTTATCTCATAAAAGTTGGCCTAGAAGTCTCTCCTGTGGCAAAAGTTAATGCCGGGGTGCCTCAAAAAACTTCCTAAGATACTTTCTCTATACGTTATAGACCAATGATAGTCCACAAAATTTATTAGCTATATTTACGGCTATCCTATCGTCACACACAGACGCAAACATCGCTTCTCAAAACTTACAGACTCATTTAAACGACTGCACTGACTAGTCACACAAACGGAAAATACGACTTAAAACACACTGCGTCACGACTCTAAGCCATCGATCATTCTAAAACATGGATACACTAAAAACCTCTGACACTTCTATTTTGGGCAGCACCTGGGAGATCAACACAGAAAAGGCATTCAGAAGAAACGGACACAAATGAAAGAAAGATTCGGGCAACCGAAATCATTGATTGGATGACGATCGAACATCAACTCTTGAAAACAATTTGACTTTATAAATATATCATTCAACCGATTTATACGCATGGGCTTAAGCTATGGAGATCAACCACCAAATCTAACATTAACAAAATACAGATGATCCAAACCATTATATTCAGATACATAACTAACTCGCCTTGGAACATATCTAACAGAACATTTCACAGAGACATGACTATATCACGCGTACTAGAAGTTATTCGTAGATAATAGGGCACATTTCACGAAATACCACAAGGACATACATACGCACACATTAACATCATATCCACACAGACACTTCCTGAAAATCCTCCTTGCCGACAGGAGAACGAGACTTGCTCACGAACTAACTAGAATACTTCATATCACGTACTCCTGCGGTGCAATTAACATCGAGACTCTCCTCTTTTTGTTTACTAGTAGTAATTTATCCTGCCGTTGTAAATAGTGTATATGTTTTAAATTAAAAGAATTCACGCATCAAACGGTCAATAGTGTAAGTCCTACTTCAATAATATTGTCAATATTTCAAAAATTTTGCAATATTATTGTGGTTGTATGGTGCCTAAATAATTAACTGTATCCCCTCCATACATTTTATCGTTCACAATACGCACCGTTGTGAACAATAATTGTCCATATTATGTTTCACATTCTAAGTATAGTGGCAGATGTGCCGTTACACAGTACAACGATTTATCCAGTGTCGATCTGGGCTGTAGCAGTGAAGGCGGAATGGCGTACTCCCCTCGTCCCCGCTCTCACAGAAATTTGATCCCGACACGCGCCTCGCCCTTTTCAAAACGATCAGAAATTGTAATCAAAGTAGATACTAATTTCACTCATGAGTGGCTGACACGTGCTATCTTACTTCACTTATCTCCCGGTAAACACACAGCATTTACCCATCAACACTGACACGTACGGTTCAAAGAGCGTTCTCCAACAAGGGACAAGGAGTATTTGGAATCATTAGTTACAAACTACACTAGTTAAAATCAAAAAACAACTAGTTATTGCAAGAATCAGTAAGCTTGCCATTTTTTACGTTTCGTGGCATGAATTAAATGAAAAGAACGTTACAAACCACCGACACAAGGAACCGTGACGTTATCAGTAAAAAATTTCGTTTGTACAGGTACCTGCTAAGTATGCCCTGAAAGTTGACGGATCGAGCTGAATTCGGGACATTGACTAATTAGTTAATGACAAATGGTAATTATGTGATGCAGCAATGGCTTTCTAAAATGAAAGCTTTACTTACTGAGCAGCTCCTCATGCACTTGTTGCAACAAGGTACACTAGAAAAGGCTAAGTTTAATGTTGGAAGAAAAGTTGAAACTTTAATTTCTGAAATATACTGCGGAAAAACTGGGGGATCCCTTGGCTAGGTATATATAAGGTATGAATGAGAGAGTAAATGTAAATTTGTAAAAATATTTGCAATGCAAGCTTCTATTGCGATCATCTTTTGCCCTTTTGGGGCAGATTGTAATTTTCTTCCAAAGTTACCCCTGAATAAAATAAAGAGACGATGGATGATCTTCCTTCAAGGGATAAAGAAAATTAAATATGCACATTAAATATTCTTTCAATAAAAAACAAAACATTAAGGCATCAAAAAGTTCTCAATTGTAAGAAATGAAGAATGGCTTTAGAAAAAAAATGATTATGAATTATTTCTAATAATAGAAATGAAGAACATGTTTATAATAATTATTCATGTAATACAAAAAAAGTAGAATAATAATAAATGCTCAATTTATTAATGCTACGTGAGCGCTCAATGTAAATGATTAAAAAACATTAGAATATCGCCAAATAAAATACCATGCCACAATCTAACCTGTTTTTACTGAGTAGATTCAGCGGGATGACACTGGGACAAAGTTAATAAGTTAAAATAGCTCAAAGACCCTAAGCAAGTGCGAGTTAAGCTAACAGCCCATATTTACTACATAGATAAATATACATAATGGAGTAGCGACAAAGTTCTTAAGCGGATGAAACCTCATAATGTATTTCTTCCAGTTACACCAAAAAAAATATGTATGTTTTATGAATACAACTTAGTTCTATTTATTTAACCATTCTGGTGAATGTAAATTAACTATTCAAAAAATAAAATAAATTGTTAACTGAAGGGTAAAAACAAACTTATCGCAATCGGCTGAAAGTCGTCAAATGCAGGATTTTTATTATTTCAAAACTTTATTTTTTGGAATATATTTTTGGATACCGTCTCTAATGTAGGGAAAAAATCAGATTAAATTGCTTCATTAAGCTGTACTCTGCCTATCTTGGGTCCCTTGATTATTGCCCTTCCGCTATTTCCTGACAGTCCGACATGCTTTTTTTTGGTGTTAGTACCTTATTCATTCGCTCAAAAAAAAAAATAAACTCTTCAAGTAAAGCTTTATTAATTTGAGAAATTTGTTATGATAAGCTTGACAAGTGTGTTTATTGATGAATTTGAACTTTAATTAAAAACCTTCTAATAGACATGACAAAAACATCAAAGCACTTATCTTCACCATGAGTCAGATTCCGGAAAAGAGCATAAAGAAAGGAAAATAGGAGAGTTTAGGTTTTGTCATGAAGAAAACTTCAGATGATATAGCAGCTTGTAAGGGGTTGATGTTCTGTCTTTTTGCGATGGCCAGATGTGTTGTGAGAATCAGCAATTATCTCAGAGGAATTTGAGACTGCAGTAATCATTTGCTAAGGATGCAAAAAGTGTATATGTTTATTATCCTCCTCACCGAAACTAGAGAAACGTTACTAATACGGCACCATTTAGTGTACATAAACATTGTTCCTGTAGGCTACCAGTGTATGGAAATGATTTGGTAATGATCATCAGCATAACCTTAAGAATGGTAAGGAGGATAAATATGGAGATCAAAGTCAGCAAAACAAAGTCCTCAGAATTGGCAACTATTCCAACCATAAAAGGATAATAATTAGCGAGTTTTAACTGTCTGAGGAATGTGTAGCCAGTGGACTGGAGAGCAGGTCAGTAGATCAGTGAAATTGAACTTGGTCAGTACCTGAATGGATGAACAACCCCCTTGTACTCCTTTTCGCCTTTGGGTCCTCAGCGATCCCTCGGTAAGATGTGACCATTTAGCATAATGGAGGCCACCCATCAGGGGTGGATGGTAAAACCGTCCATCTATAATGGCCCAAAAAGAAGGGCATTATAAAAAAAAGAGTATTTGAATGCTCATTACTTTATTGAGGTTGGATTCGTTGATATAAAGATTAGGGGGAGGATGCGATCAGTTTAGTTCTTTATCCTCCTGGGAGGTGGCTGGGGATATTAACAATAATATTAAAGTGAGTATGTGTGGATCAATATTAAAGTCAATACTATTGCTAAGACATGATGTTGACAATAATATTAAAATGACTTGTCAATTTAAATGCACATATCTTTCAACATAGTCATTTCTGTTGCGATTGAAAACTTCATTGAGGAAGGTGGTTCTGATCACAAATAAGTTTGTAGGCATTACAGAGCTGAACGAAATACAGCCACAATAATGGAATTTACATTGGCAATATTAAATCAAGAAATACAAATGAAATTTTATTGTAGCCCAGTTACTTGAGTGCTACCAGAGAATATACATTTGTAGAAGATGAACACAGTTAGAACAAATTTATTTTAAAAGTAAAATGCAAAATAGGAGCAAAACAAGCGTTTATTCCTGCTCCAATTTGCTTCTGAGCGCTACCCCCACTTTGGCTTCTCTGTATTGAGAGAATAATGACAGTGAAGGGTCTAATGGAAAAAAAGATCCAGTAGCGCTGGATTGTCAATAATATTGCGTAAATGATAGTGACAGTATTATTTCAGTTATGTACGGTGCTTATAGAGAAGCATTCTCCAACTGTGGAGTGGATTGGTGCAATAACAGGTGGTAGCTGGCTTCGGAACGAGAGCTGTGGTCCAAATTCTACAGATGACCTGACCCTTACAACACAGTAGAGGAGGAAAGGATTATGTCAAGTTACTCCAATTAATGCTGTAATGGGCATGTATTGTTTAAGTTTTTGACAATGGATTAAAATACAGGATAAATAACACAAAAATAAATCCTTATTATTTACAGTAACTTTTAATACCCTATAAAATAACAAACAAATATGCAAAAAACATTTCTACTGATAATCACTAAGAAAACCATCCTGGAAGGTTCAAATGATGTTTATTTCGATCACGATATTTTTTATAGCCATCTTCAGTTTGCTTTTGCAATTTTTTCTGTTCATTTTCTTCTTCTTCAGCTTTTTTGGATAATAGGTCAGGAAAATCAAATTTTTCTTCTCCTGCCTATACAAACATAGAAAATAAATAAGTAAGATACAAATCATAAAATTAAAATAGTGTTGCCCCTAATAATCTGACGCTCATTTACATACAGTTGCTTTTGAATTTCAGGTGTGTTATAAGTGTTAGGGTAGTTTGTGAAACAGTGTCTACGAATTATGCGAATTTTTAATTTCTTATTAAAACAATGAAGTACAAGATGTTCTTAAAATATACTTAATTGATTTATATTTTAATACTTCTTTAATGTTTTTCCTTTACTTATTTTGTTTTTGTTAAAGTTAGTATAATTTCTATTCATATTTTTCTTTATTTCTACAAATATATTAGAAAATGAAACAAATGGTCAAGTGTATAATATTTCTACATTTAATGTAAATGTATATAATTTGTATTTGTAGGACACACATAAACAAATGACCTCCAGTAAGGAATAGGGTCTGGAGGCAAAGAAAGCCATTATTTATACAGTGAAAACAAAATTTTAATCAAACTTCAGGAGCGAAACGAGACAGAGAGCTCACCGATTCAAATTACATAAACTACATTAACCTATCTTAACCATTGTTGAAAATTTCTGATTCCACACATAAGTACCCACAACATTAAGTATTTAACATAAATCATGAACTTTATTCAACATAAAAAATAAGAATTAACATCCATTTAACATTCTGCTGTTGGATTTTCAGCTGAATCTGATATTATGAGACACAGGGAGCAGAACAGTTTACATATTTCCCAGCTAAACGATGTCAGGTTATTTTGGTGTTAATAGTACCAGGGCATCAGTCAGTTATTTTAATAGTTTTGTCATTATTTGTCTCTCTTAATTTAAAATTTAAACTTTTGGGAAAATGACAAAATGTTTACTTTGATCATGTATACAATCACAATCGATAGAAGAGCTCACGAAGGAGGGATTATAGATAGATAGATGGAGTGAAGGGGGGACCATAAAATTTATCAGTCCGACAACTAAGCCTGAATTTTTTATCATCCCACACTACTGTTCCTCCTGGAATCTACCTGCCCTTCTAAAGAAGTCTAGAACTAACCTCCAGTTAATGGAGTTAAGTTCTTCTAAAGGAATCCTATTCGAGGCTACAGTGTAAAACATAAGTATGTTGAATGCGTCACATTCTCCCAAAAAGTAGTACGAGGTTTCCTCTTCCAATTAACATTTGGGGCAAATGGGATTCTGGGATAGGTGTCAGTTTAATCTGCAGAGTCTGGTCAAAATGCCATTTTGCCATTTGCAATTTAATAACCATGAGATATTTACTTTTGATGAACAGCTTGGCCTGTCTGCACCTAAAGCTGTTGGACCACAGGTTGTTCACCTAATGCTTAAAGTACCAGAGGAACTATGATCATATGGAATTTTCTTCGGGTATTACACAAAAATAAAGATATAAGAGGTGAAGACCTGCCAATAGGGAACCAGTCCAAAAAAGCAGTGGAAGATGACAAAACTGGCCTGAAAAACTGAATCGATATAGGGAATGTGGCGGGGAACAGTTATCTCATATAAATAATAGGCGACTAAAGAATTTCACTCAGAGTTCTATTAGGAATCCCTCACGAAGCAAAAGAGAAACTGCTGAGTTACCAAGTTACCTAGACTAAAACTCTTCTCTCTGTCCCAAATTAATGAATAATTTAATAATAATAAATAAATTAATCAAAGACCAACACACTCAGTGTTTGCTATACAGGTAACATAAATAGTAAAGATTAACATATAAATTTTGTTGTGATGTTGATAGTGTAAACCACCAAACAGGAACAGAACTTCACTTCCCTATAGGTTGGTGTCCTAATTAGTTTAATAATTACTAGAGCTATACTTTTTATAGCTTATAAATATGTGTTGTTTTTTTATTTTCATGTAAAAATTTATATGTATCAATTGTAACCATAGCATTGACCATGAATTTACAGTTGTATATGGTCCTGACCTTTACATTGTAAGTAGTGGAAAGAAATATTCCCAAATTCAGCAGATCGTGATCGATCAAAGTCAGTAGCAAGCTTAAAATAGCAAGATAACCAAATAATAAAAATTTAGATAAAAGGCTTACCAAAGTTACAAAAGCTCTTTTGTAATCATCGTCTTTTACAACATAGTCTCTCCTTCTTATCTTCCTCAAATTTCCTAGAGAAAAAACAAAATAAAAGATAAGTAAAAAACACAAATACCAAAACTGGTGACTGTGATAAGCTGAAGTATTATTGACTGTTTAGTATGTAACAACGATGTATTACTCTTTGAAACTGATCCCCACATATCTATTCTGGTTAGATAATTTAACTATAAACAGTTAGATTCCAAAATAGAGAGATGAAGTCTAGATTTTAAAACCAAGTGACATGGGCTGTTTACCAACATGTTTACACCATACACACACATTTTGCAACTTTCTGTAATTTATTTTCTTATGTGGTTTACTTTGAGGACTTATTCAATCTGAACCATTCATATTTTCAGAATTCATCTATGCAGCTAAGCTATTAGTATTTTGTTCTTCTTTAACCAACTTCCTGTAATTTTAATTACTCTCATTATTTTTTCAAGGATTGACCTGAAATATATTTATCTGGAGGGATTGAACTTCTGATATTGAGGCATTCATATGTATTCAAAAATGTAATGTTAGCCCCGCACAAATCTTCAAAAAAGGGTACATCCCGTTCTCAAACCTCAACCTGACACAATGCCTCTAGACTCCCAGGCCTCTGTGCCCCACCCAACAGAAGGCTTTTTGGGCCATAATAGATAGAATAAGAAGAGATTTTGCAAACCATCACCAACCCTCAACAAATCACCATGCCTCTGTACACCACCTTAGGAAGAGGAGGCGAATAAGTGATAAAAAGAGACATTCAAATCTCCCCAAAAATTGTCATGTGAGATTCAAGAGATGTCATAAAAAAAAAATTACATACACCCCAAAAATAACACTTTTATGGAAGTAAATGGATAAGTGAATAACAAGAAATCCGGTTGCTTCTATGAAAGAGCACATGAGATGCACAGATGGCTGAAAAAACATTACACCTCATCTCTAGAACCCTTTTCAACATGCCTTTAGATGCATGACCCCTGTCACCAGACTTCTAAAATAAATAAATAATTACTTTTTCCAGAACTTAATTAACTATCAAGCAGTAAAGTGTCGCTGAACAAACTTGATTCTGATATTATGTACTTAATGAGTTCAAAACTCAAAATGTTTTTATAGAATATCTGACTGAATTGACTTGAATTGGAACTGACTGAAATTCGTTACAGGTTCTTACAGGTTTTGAAATCACTTATAGAAAAGAAGTTTATAAATAAATTAACAAGGAAATTATAAACTGTGTGAGATAAAGTATAATAGAAGTGAGCTGAAGGATATACTAAACCTGTAATAAAAATTATTTGTCTTAATTTTTCAAGTAAGAGCTTTTTGTATTATAATTTCATAGATTATGGCCCACTAAATCTAATTTTCCTTTTCTTCCATTGTAGGGCATAGTAAGTTGCTGAAAGCACTTTTCATTTTATTCAAAATTAAATTGTGCCGTGCCATAAGTGTTGTCTATTCCCTCAAAAACTGATGGTATTATTTCCATACGATAAATTAGGAGCGAGAACAAGTGCAATAGTGCAGCAAATATAATAGAAACACAGAAAAACACGACATACAAACTATGTTTTAGGAAAGTAATAAACGATTTAAAGTAAAGGCAATACCTGTGCCTTAAATGGATGGGTACACAGCCGTCAAATTACTGTAATCGAACAAACAGCAATATCTCCATGAAAACCAGCTACGAAATCTAGTGGTTTCCTCCCTTTAAAAAAATATCATTTCATAGATTATTTTATAAATAAAAATAATATACCTTCCACAATTTCAGAACGAACATCAGCAACGGGTACTTTATAAATCTTCTCTAAATAATTTTTTATATCGTGATTTGTCATTTGAAGTGAAGTGATAAATTGCACGATATTAGATGGCTGCTCATGCTGGGGTCGCACTAACTTCATCCAAAAATCAGGTAAAAATATCCTTAATTGAGGATTTCCTTTTCGGTAAATAGGATACCTACATATGAAAAATAAATATGAATGCCTCAATAAAACTAAAAAAAATTTTTTTATTAAACTAAGCAAATATTATATTATGATAAAAGTAGTTTTAAGTATTCCGGTATATTTACATTCAATATTGTCTACAAACCGAATTGTTTACCTGCTATAAATGCTTTGAAAAGTATCAATGTTAATTTAATTACTAAATAGGGATTATACACAGGAACTACAGTCCTATGCGAAACTCAAATAAATTTATTCTTGATGTACGAATGAACCAAGTTGAAATAATCTGCAGTCTGTTTTAGTAATAGCTCTATGGATATTATCCATCAGGATAATCAAAAATTGACATTTATCAGTGGACATCGATAGGCTTCATAATTATTGCTTCAAAAGAGGAAAATGTCTTCTGATTATCATTAAACATTATGGCCTAGTGAACTTACCATCTAGTTGACATTATCTTTGTATTAAATACTGTACAAGCTGACTTCAGAAAGGGAAGAAGAGTATTTATAAGGATTAAGGTATTTTATAATAATCCCAACATCATTTGTTCATAAATAACTAGAAATCTACCTAATACAGAAACATAAAAAAAAATGTTAATTTATATATTTATTGTATAAATTAAGTAATCATCGGAACATTTGTAGTTTTTAAAAATAAATACGTGATTATTACCAATTAGTAAGCCAAATAATTGTTGAAAGTTACAATCCTTGAACAAAATTAGAGTTTAAAACCTCCCGGAGCTCGAAATCATAACCTAGCCTTCAAGTAACCACGATTTTTTTAAAGGGAGGAAACCACTAGATTTCGTAGCTGGTTTTCATGGAGATATTGCTGTTTGTTCGATTACAGTAATTTGACGGCTGTGTACCCATCCATTTAAGGCACAGGTATTGCCTTTACTTTAAATCGTTTATTACTTTCCTAAAACATAGTTTGTATGTCATGTTTTTCTGTGTTTCTATTATATTTGCTGCACTATTGCACTTGTTCTCGCTCCTAATTTATCGTATGGAAATAATACCATCAGTTTTTGAGGGAATAGACAACACTTATGGCACGGCACAATTTAATTTTGAATAAAATGAAAAGTGCTTTCAGCAACTTACTATGCCCTACAATGGAAGAAAAGGAAAATTAGTTGTAGTTGAAAGAAAAATAATGTTTAGATAATTCCTCAAAGCCTCCCACATCAGCTCTTGCCTAGTCATTTATTAGATTCAAATGGTATTTTCAACAATTTTCAGTTCCTGCCTTAGCCTTATGTGTGGAGAAGGATCACTATTAATGTGCCCTTCATATTAAATATGTTTGAATAATTCGGGGTCCTAGGAGGGTACGGGCTGTCGTGCTTTCAATTCCCTACCAATCTGTCCTATTGTAAAATTGTCCACAATTGATTTTGTGAACACCTGACTATTGCCATCTATCATTCTTTTTTACTCATGTGAGATGTCTCTATGTGTGTTCTTGTTAAGACTTCAGTGGGCCAGCCTCTGCTTTGAAACCTCTTAGCTTCTGAAAATTACAGTTTACTGTCAGAAGCGTGTGCTCAGGTAAAAAAAAAAACTCTTGTGGGTAAACAAAAACAACCTACATACAACAACTGGCTCACCATCTGAAATAATTCATTCATTTAGAACAGAGCTGCTGAATTCATTGTTTTCGGCAATGTGGTATCTATGTTTATTCCAGTTTTCTACTAAGCCCGTTTGAGGCTCAGCCTCAGGTAGGGCGCGAAAAAAAAGAAAGTTTTCTACTCAAATTTGTTTTATTACTTTTTGACTGTGATATTTCTATATCATCAAGTTTTAATGTTTTGATACTTTGTCATATATTACAATATACTTTTTTATATAACTATTTTGTTTTCATACATGCTTCAATATTTTAGCCTGCCTTGAGGGTAGCAATGTAACTTGAAAGCAATTCACATTTCTTAAAAATAAAATCCGGGAAAAGAAATTGTTTTCACTGCTGGAGTGCTATGTCATCAAACTTCTGTGTAGCATTTAGATATTTTATTAATGCAATATTTCAATATATTTATTCATTGATATGTTTTATTTAATATACATAGCCCATAATTTCTATTTGTTCTTAACTAATCAATATAAATATTTTTAATTAACCCTCGTTCCCAGAGGGAAAACTTTCTATTTGAAGCAGCAGGATGGTGCGAAAAACAACAGTTGCAGTCTGTACCCTTAACCAATGGGCAATGGATTTCGAAGGCAACATGAACAAGATTTTACAGAGCATACAAACTGCCAAAGCAGCTGGAGCTAGATACAGGGGAGGCCCAGAACTCGAAATTTCGTTAGTTTTAAAGCTTTTATTACTTACAGTTGCAATGGACATTTTAAAATTAATATAATTAATTTTCTAGGGGATATACTTGCGAGGATCATTTTCTTGAATCAGATACAGTCACCCATTCATGGGAAGTACTTTTAGCCATTTTAAACTCACCTATTTCTCAAGATATCATAGTGGATGTTGGTATGCCTGTAAGCCACCGAAATTGCACGTACAACTGTAGAGTAGTTTTCTATAACAAGTGCGTTATTTTTGCCTATTTGATATGTAACATATTAAATTATGTATTCGGTTCTGTTTTTATTAATTTATTTCTGTTTTAGAAATATATTTCTAATAAGGCCAAAAACCCTTCTTTGTGATGATGGTAATTATAGAGAATCAAGGTGGTTTACTCCATGGAGAAAGGTAAATTGCTATTATTGTATGAAATTGTAATTTTTTTCAATTTTATGTACTAAATTTTATTTAAAAAAAAAATTTATAGACAAAATAAAGAACATAAAAGTCAAGGAACAATATCAAGATATATTTAGAGAACTATTAGAGTTTCATAAGTACTTTTAGTTAATTTGAGAAACCATCTCGGTTAGGGAAAATTACCTTCTCGACCGATTGAACAAAATAATTTCTTCAAATCGGCTTAAATGGCATTAAATAAGTGTAAGTGGTTTCTATTGTTGGTTCCCAATTTCTATAGAAATTTTTTTTTCTATTATCTTTAAAATTATTTTTACATAACTCTCTTTAATGTGTTCTAAACTGAAGGAAAGCAATAAGAACTTTAATTCTTAAATAGCTTCGGACTTTGAGAAATCTTAAAAGTTAGTAACACGTTCTGACCCAATTTTTTCACGTTTAATTTTGTTTCTTCATAATTCCCGTAGCTGTACTTTTAACCAACCACTAATTATCATATTAATAGTAATATTATTATTATCCTGAGACCATGTCTCTTTGATAGTGTACCAGTCCCGGCTAAAATTTCCAATCTATAAATAAAATTAAATAAGAGAAGATGTAATAAAAACTATTTATACGCAAAAAAGACTCATATTAATCAGGAATTAAAAATGTAAACTGAAATGAATGTAAACAAAACATGAAGAAAATAAAACAAACTGCACTGACAGACAGACACTCACACTAATTCACAGTTGGCTATTCATACATAAACATATAAATATTGGGTTGGCCAAAAAGTCCATTCGGTTTTTGTCATCACAAAACTTCAAGCAGTCTAATATGTAGCTAACTTCAGTCCCGTCCCTTGCGAGTGTGCTCTCGTCAGATACTAGACACTTCAACGTAGTTTGACGCGAAATTCCGACGAGACTGATTGTATTTGGTGTGTTCACCTGGATCATCCTGAAAATGGAACCAAAACGAACATTATCGACACCTCATGCTTTTTTATTTTAAAAAGGCAAGAAAGCAGTGGAAACTTGCAGGAAGATATGTGCTGTATACGGAGAGGATCCTGTTACAGAACGTGTGTGCCAGAAGTGGTTTTCAAGATTTCGATCAGGAAATTTTTCGGTTCAAGACACACCTGACTCTGGCCAGCCAACTGAGATTAACAGCGACAAAGTGAAGGAATTAGTCGACACCAATCCCCGTTATACAACTAGGGAGATCACAGTTATCTTCAAAATATCCAAATCGAGTGTTGAAAACCATTTGCATCAACTTGGCTACGTGAGCAGGCTCAATGTTTGGGTTCCCCATCAACTTAGTGAGGCTAACCTTGCCCAAAGGATTTCCAGCTGTGATTCGTTGCGGAAACGTGAAGAAAACGATCCTTTTTTAAAGAGAATGATGACAGGGGACGAAAAGTGGATCGTCTATAACAATGTGGAGCGCAAATGCTCATGGGGGAAGCAGGGTGAATTACCACAAACAACCCCTAAAGAAGGTTATGCTCTCGATTTTGTGGGATTGGAGGGGTGTCTTCTTTTACGAACTTCTTCCCACAAACAGGACCATCAATTCGGATGTGTACTGTGACCAGCTGGACAAATTAAACGTAGCGATCCACCAAAAGCGTCCCGAACTAGCCAACCGTAAGGGGATTGTCTTCCATCACGACAATGCCAGACCGCACACTTCTTTGCAGACGCAGCCGAAGTTACTGGAGCTTGGCTGGGAAGTTTTGCCGCACCCTCCATATTCGCCCGACCTTGCACCTTCAGATTTCCACCTGTTTCGGTCTCTTCAAAATTCATTGAATGGACAGACCTTCAACTCTGAAGAAGATGTAAAAATCCACTTGGAAAATTTTTTTCCCAGTAAAGACAGGAAATTCTTTGAGCATGGAATTATGAATCTGCCCATGAGATGGCAGAAGATACTGGAACAAAACGGCAATTGTATAATTGATTGAATAAATCGCTTTGTGTTCAAAAGTTGTGTCTTATTTTCACTTAAAAAACCGAATGGACTTTTTGGCCAACCTGATACATTCATACCTAGATTTACACATTTTTCACATATTTTGAGGTATTGTTGAAAATACCTTGAAAATTTATGATGGATTCAACCTTTTTTTTCTCGTCTACTCTATAGTAGCACATGCAAGCAGTAAAGTTTTAAAAACCCATTATTTGGTTCACAGATAAGATACTTTCAACTCCAATAGACTATTATAACTTTTGCAAGATTTTTTTTTTTTTATTTTAGTTGAAACAAATCGAGGAATTCCGTCTACCCCAATTCGTCACAAATGCCACAGGCCAGTTCTCCACTGTTATTGGGGACGGTGTGATTGTTACCAGAGACACATCTATTGGCTACGAAATCTGTGAGGAGTTATGGAATCCACAAAGGTTGTTAATTTGTACTATTAAATTATTTATTTTTGATTAATTCATTTTTATGTTATCATTTTTAAAATGTAACTTTGTTTAAATAGCTCTCACATACCTTTGTCTTTCAATGGAGTAGAAATAATTGTAAATGGTTCAGGATCTTATATGGAGCTGAGAAAAGCTTATGTGACTGTGGAATTAGTCAAATCTGCTACTTTCAAAGTAAATATTATTGTATTAAATGGACTAATTTGTTTTCAAGATTCTTACCTATTTTACAATTTGATGGATTTGATTATAATTTTTTTACATGTTTTGCTTTTCAGGCAGGGGGTTGCTATCTCTTCAATAATCTTCGTGGTTGTGATGGTGGTCGGGTATATTTTAATGGTTGCTCGTGTGTAGCTCTGAATGGAAATATATTAGCTAGGACTCAACAATTCTCATTATTAGATGTGGTAAGGTAACATATTTTTAGAATGTTTATTATGTTGTACATTTGTTTGTTACATATTGGGTTTGGTATTAATTCAGAATCTAAATCATTTTTGACATCTTGTCATATAGTGTACAGCAAACGTAACCATGCAGCCTTATTTCAGATTAGAGATTCATAACCTTGCTCTGTAGATCACAGAAAGTAGCTTAGGTTTTTCCATGGTAGCTAAAAGTCTTCATAGGCATGGGCTTTTTGTGAAATCACCCTACAGTCTATTTTTTAAACTCATTAGTTACCAGGCCATGTTCCTGTTTAAATTTTTTAGCATTTCTTCTGCATAACAGTGCTTTAAAAAGTTTTCTCTTTATTATAATGGTTCTGCAGTAAATTGGATCAAGAAATATAACTTTTCTAGAAAAATTGTATATATATCTGGAATAATTTAAAATTTTGAACACTATGAAATGTGCTATGTCAAAGCCTGAAAGTGAACTATACTTCAGATTTTTAAGCATATTGTTAAATCTGAATAATAATGAGGGAATTGAAAGTCAATTTGATGGTAAGGTTTAGCTACTTTCTTTTAAATAATTATGTAAAGTCAGATTTTCTGAATTCGTTATCATTTCAGAAATACGCAGGAATGAACTTTTTCAGACTCATAATCTGCACTTGGATCTCTGAAATTTTCTCCCTTTGTTTTCAATAAAAACAATAGCTCTTTAAATGAAATATTTGTTCTGATCAATAATATGCTAGACACATTTTGAAAATTTGCTTTGATGCTACGAATTAGTGAAACTCTTGTAAGTATGCAATTTTTTTCATGTGGTCCACATATTCTTCATTGTGGAATGTTAAGTTTTATGAGCTGAGTGTCTGAGGGATGGTGTCTCCTGTTAAAAAACCTAGTTCTATACAGAAACAGATAATTTACCTAAAGCAATTTTCACCTTTTAATAAAATAAAAAACGTACTGACACAAATTTTTTTCAGGAAGTTGCAGCTGCTACTGTGGACTTGGATGAGGTAGCCAGTTATCGAGGTTCGACGCGTTCTCGCTGTTACCTGTCCTCTATGGAGTGCCAGAATTATCCAGAAGTTAAAATCGATGTCTCTATTACGACAGAATTATCTTCCACTCCTTTATCTTTTCCTATCACTTGGCTCTACCACACACCAGAAGAGGAAATTGCCCTTGGACCAGCTTGTTGGTTATGGGACTATCTCAGGTACACAGCTAGCAGTTGCATTGATTAGTGAAGTTCTCACTTACACCTGGCCTAAATATGTAATCTATTAGTAAAAAAATGCTGTTTTCTCTGCCCACGATACATGTAGACTAAAAATATATTTAATTAGCTAGAAATATTTTTCAAAAATATCTAGTCCATTTTTCAAAATCCTCAGTCTACTGCCGAAATACTTTCTTGCTCACTACACCTCTCACTGGAATTATTTTTCTCTTAATATCCATCAAGACTCGTCCTTATGAATCTTCAAAACCCTTCTATTCCTACCATACACATATAAACCAACCAAAACCATCCAGACACACCATTGCTAACCTGGGAACTATTTATTTATTTCTAATGATTAGGCTCTGTGTTTTCATTTTTTTAACTATGTGTATATAAACAGATGTTTGCCTGGCACCTTCCTTATTTTTTACTATTGTTGATTTATCTTGTATGTATTAATTTCTAGGTTTTCTATTAATTTAATTAATTTTTCTTTTTCTTTTTAAAATTATTATAATGATTCAGCCCTGAATTTATTTATTGAATGCTTTTAAATATTTTTTATTTTTGAGGTTTACACTTACATTTTTATTTTTGTTTATCATGTAATGTTTCTGTTTAGTTAGCCAGAGTTTTTTTTTTAATTGCACTGGACTACCATATTAAAAAAAAATCCTATACTAAATAAAAATTCAACTAAGTGATTGTAATAGAATATTTTCTTTTCTGGTTGCAGGAGGTCAGGGCAAGGAGGTTTCTTTCTCCCTTTAAGCGGAGGAATAGATTCTGCAAGCTCGGCTGTGATAATTTTCTCAATGTGCAATCTCATAGTTAACTATTCCCAGGCTTCCGGTATGTGCTGGTTTACTAGCAATCATTTATTGTTTTCTGTAGAGAAGCTTCTCTTTCAATAATATTAGGCAACAATCATCAAGAGTGATCAGAACATTTTGAAGAGATAATATTTCATAATTTTGTTAAAATACTCAGAGATTCCATCAAATGAGAATGTTATTATAATAGGACTAAAAGGGCCGTAGGCCTAGTTGTTAGACCAATATACCTTTATGTATCATCCCTTCCCTTTATATATTTATTATTATAATATGTATTGGCATGAGTTAATAATCATTTGAATACATTTTTTGAAATTTTTCAAAATATTTAAAACTCAATAATAGCAGAGTTGATGAAATATTTTTCAAGCTTATTTAGTTGTAATAAAATAATGTTCTATTACTTTTTCATATAGAGGAAGTGCTCAATAGTATTAGGAAAATAGTTTCTGACCCCAGCTATTGTCCTTCTGATGCCAAAGAGCTCTGCGGTAGAATATTCTTCACTTCGTATATGGCCACTGAGAACTCATCTAGTGAAACTAAAATGAGAGCTAAGCAACTCTCACTTCAAATCGGCAGGTATGTTCATTATTGTGTGGAGTATCTTGAATAGATTTTTTTTTAACCTTCTCTAATGATTTCAAATGTTCAAGACTTTATTTTGATTATTGTCATGTTTTGGTATAATAATGACAATGGCCTTCAGAACTTTTATATGAATGCTTTGCTGTAACTTATTTTGTATATGATTCATCATTTGCTGGAATTTGAGATTTTTTACCCAGATTTGAATATTATTATTAAAATTTACATTGGCAAGTGTAAAGATTTTTGTAAGCCTATTTATCTTCCAAAAAAATGGAATTTTCCTCAAGAAGAAGAAACTGTTATTTATACACTTCATTTTATATCTCCCAAACTAAGAAACTTCTTTGATTGTTCTATTTTAACAAGGCATTTATGTTATTTAATAACTAGTTAATTCTCCTAATATCTGAATATTTTGAAATATTCTGAACAATATGTTTTATATTTTTTTTAGTTATCACATTGAAGTGAATATTTCTGCGGCAGTGACTGCATTATTGAGTGTCTTCAGTCTTGTTACTGGCATGAAGCCTAGATTTTCTGTCCTTGGTGGATCTCCTAGAGAATGCCTGGCGCTACAAAATGTACAGGTTAGTTATAAAGAAAGAAAGGGTTATATTTTTACAAATTGCTAGTCACAAACAATTTATTTATGAATTCGTTTGTTATTCAGGGTTTTTATGTTCTATGTGTATGCTTGAAAAATTACTTTAAATTACTTATTGATATTTACTCACTTTAATAACAATAATTTGAATTGAATTTGCAATTTGAATTCATTAAAGCAGTTTAACTTACATAATTCACAACTTCCAGGAAGTGGTTCCTCGTCCTTGTAAATGATTTTTATGAACTTGCTATTTCTTGAAAGTATTCCGAGCTATCTCTTCCTAAGTAGGTCTATGCTCCTTCAGCTTCTCATATTAAAACCAGACAGTCTCCCATACTACTTTACATTATCTCTACTTTAATAAAAAATTCAAATGTGCTTTCGACCCTGAATTCAAATACAAATAAATTTTTAAAAAATGTCTAATTGGAAACTGATATAAAATATCATTACAATATTTTTTATTTGCAGGCTCGCATTAGAATGGTAATGGCGTACTTGCTTGCTCAACTGTTACTTTGGGCAAGAGGTCGCCCAGGTGGACTGCTAGTCATCGGGTCAGCTAATGTTGATGAAGCCCTTCGTGGATACATGACCAAGTATGACTGCAGTTCAGCAGACGTCAATCCTATCGGAGGCATTTCTAAAACTGACCTCAGATCATTCATAGCTTACGCTAAGGAGAAGTAATTTAAAAATATTTCTTTACAATAATTTGTTGATTTAATCATATTGCTTATACTTTATCAGCTGAGTGTATATTGACTTTGAACCGATGTAGCCAAGCTATAGGACATATAATGACCTATTGTTAATAGATTCATTTATGTAGTCTAAACTGATTTACATAATTTATAATAACAAGGGAGGGGATATAAAGGGAAAAAAACAAAAAAAAAACTTTTGACTGAGAATAATGACTTTTCCTGATTGTGTACTGTTGCAAAGAGGGATGATGATAACATGTTACCCAATTGGGTCAGTTGCACTTTGGCCATGTTAAGCAACTGCATCGCTGGTGCAGGGTGTATTCAAGGCTAATTACTTCTGTGTTACTTTAGATTAAGAAGTGTGAAGTTCTTCATTGTTTACCTTTAAGAGTCCATAAGTGGATAATTTATCTGCTGTTACTTTTTGAGACCTTTTACAATTTATGTCATATCCTCAGTTCCGAACAACCATTTCTTCTGATTTTCCTAATCTCCTTAACTCTATTGTTGTCATTCCAAGTTCTACACCTTCTTTTCACCATTTTCTGGGCCTTCCATATTTCCCTCTTTCTTTTAGAGTGAAGTTTTGAATTTTCTTGGGCTAGGGTTATCCTTCTGTCCTCCTTAGGTGTCTATAAATACCACATTTGGGTTTTGTTTTATTGAGTATATTTCTGATTTCTGATATTCCTACTTTAGTTCTGATGACTATATTCAGGATTCGCTGTTTCTCCTCTATCCCGCAACTTATCAAAAAAAGTTTCCATGAGAAATAGCTCTTTTCTATGAAGGAATAGTATATTCTTTTCTTTGTGAACATACTTATCTCATTGTTGCAAATTTTTATAGTATGTGCTATCTATAATCATTCTGCTATTGTTAATTTTAAACAGGATATCCGCCTCACTGGTTTCTTACGCTGTTATTCAGTAACCAAAGTGTTTGAACTCTGTTTGCATCTAACAGCCAGTTATTTATTTGTTGGTGTTTGTCTGAAGCATTGAGGATCACAAATTCAGTTTTTTTTTATTTAAGATCAAACCTCCCCTAGAGTATGTGTATGCTAGTTTCCTCACATTGTAACTTGTGTCATCGGCATCTGAAGCGATAACCACTTGATCATCCACATACTGATAGTACATATAGCTCTCATCAACTTGAAGGCCCATACAACCAAAGCAGACCCGAATTTCTTAAGGATATTTTATTTACATATTAAAGTGGAGAGGGAAAAGGCACCAGTCTTGTTTCTGTATTTTATTGACTGAAAAACTTTATTAAATTTATTACTCCACTTTCTCTTTCGCATGCGAGGGACGTGACAACCATGTGGATATGGGAGGTCTCTGGACTGTTTGTAAATACTGTATGAATGAGCGAATGAATGAAAATTGTAAATATGGTATGAATGAAAACATTTATCACAATTACTTATTGCCCAATCAGGCAGATTGTAATTTTATCATAACAAAGTTGTTTTTATCAAAGTTAAAGTTAATGATTTTAAATTATAACAAAATTGAAATACATAAATTACCAAGTTTTTTTTTCCAGGTTCAATCTGAGCTCACTTGACCCAATTCAGAAAGCTATAGCAACAGCTGAGCTCCTTCCACTTTCAGAGGGGTCAATTGTTCAGACAGATGAGGTTGAAATGGGCTTAACGTATGAAGAACTGTCTTGCATGGGGAGGCTGAGAAAGTCCAATCGCTGCGGACCTCTTTCCACATTCAACAGACTTGTTGACGTTTGGAAAGATATATCCCCACAAGAAGTAAGCCATGAGATTTTTGTTGATCTTGAATTACTATGCATGTTGTGGTTATTCAAAACTTTAGATCTTATGGGGATTTATGATCCATATAGTTAGTTGTGCATCTGTGGCCCCATGGAGTAAGGTGTGAAGTCTAAAAATATACATTTTCAGGGTAACATGTTTTATGCTTTCTGGATTATTATATGTTTTATAAAAAATAACTCTTTTTATATTATTAAGGATCAAATGCACTCCAAGTCAATCATACCAATTTTTTGTATGAACAATAAAGCCTAACGTATGTACTCTTATTTTGTGTTGAAGCTAAGTTGGCTTAGTTAATTATTCCCTGAAAACACAATCATTCAGACGGCCAGAAGACAATTCCCTCGTATGGTTAATAAAGCTCGGTGCTTTAGCCTTGTACTCCAGCTCAGGTTGTACAAGGCACCTGGATGGTCTCACTGCTACGTGTTGGTCTCATCATATACATGACTGATTATGAAGTGCAGTGGATGGATGTATTTTCAGAACATGAAATGTGTGAACAAGCAGGAAACTATGTAGTTCTTGCTCAGCCAAAATTTGAGCTCCGAGATAATTGCCCCCCCCCCCAGTCTCTACTGGTCATGGTCAATCAATATTTTGCATTTATGAAAGCTTACTAAATTTGAGAACTAATATTATTTTTACACCAATGTGAAAGTTAATGGAGGTCATTTTTTTTAAAGGTAGCAGAAAAAGTAAAACATTTTTATAGATGTTATGCCTTGAACAGGCATAAAATGACGGTTCTTACTCCATCTGTTCATGCTGAAAGTTATTCTCCTGATGATAATCGTTATGATCTTAGACAGTTCCTGTATTCTATATCTTGGAGGTGGCAGTTTTCAGCTATAGATAAGCAGGTATTATTACAGACATCTTTGAATAGAACTAAACAAATTATTTTTATATATATTTTTACATGCTAATTAGTAGGTTAAAATATTATTGGTAACAGTATTACCATATTTATGGGTGTATAAGATAAACGTTTGCTTGAAAATACATGGAAAGTGTCTTAAACATCAGTACTTTCCCTCCATTTTAGTTATTTAAGATGCATTTGGTTTTAATAAAATCAAATAATTTGGTAAGTTATTTATAGTGATATGAAAATGATGAGTTCGTGTTCATCTTCTCTAAATGTCAAGAAGTATGTGAAGGCTAGGATCTTAGAATATTTATATTGGGTTGATTTAGGTATTGACCCCAATTAGTGTTTCTCATCTTGGTTAGGAAAGCTCCATTTATTTCTTTTATTTAGGTCAATACTATAGAACATAATTTAAACAATTTAGTGATTCTTTCTTATTTTGGCTTGCTTTAATCAAGGTCAAAAGAGCATCTATCGTCAAATTTTTAGTTTAAGTGATAGCAACCACGAGGCTCTTAAAAAATGGAGTCCACTGCCTTTAGAAAAAAATAATTCCCAATTTAGTGAAAACTTTCAAAATTGAAAAAATCAATTATCTATGAATTAGCCAACACATATTTTTCCATTACTTCTTAATAATATTCCTATTCCTAAAAATTATTTGATTGGTTTAGGTGCAGGCGCTTGGTTCTTCAAATACTAACAATTTGTTTGTTTCAAGACCAACGGCAAAAACTAGAACATCTAAAAGTAATAATAGTGAGTTTTTATTATATTATATATTATTTATATTATCTTTGGTATAAGCATTATTATTATTAAGGTGGTTCTATGGCCGTCTTACGAGTCCTGACTCCCTCTAGCCAATTGCCAGACATCTCTATAATAATTATCTAGAGCATGGGTGGCCAACCGGCAGCCCAGGATTTTTATTTTTAAGTTTATCTAATCAACTCATAATTGGCCACCTGTGATTCGTTAAACTTATAAGAAAATTGGTAAGTGCTAAAGGTAAAGGGGTAAATATTGTTTTTGCTGCTCTTGTTTTTCAGGTTTTATAACTCATTATAAATTCCTTAAATATAAGATCAGATTACTTGAATTTCTTAAAATAAACAGTTACCTACCTACCTAACTTGAATTACTTCTTCATATTGTATTAAATATGCTTGAAAAGTATAAATTGTTCAATGTTGTGTAAATTGCTTTTTTTAAGGTGGGTTTATGGGTAGAGGGAGGTAAGTGTAGGCCCACTTAAATTTGTGGAACCGCAATTGTGGCCCGCTACTGAAAAAGGTTGGGCGCCCTTGATCTAGAGCATATAATGTATAAAATACATAACAAAGAACATTAAAGATAAGGAGTATGAGTTACAAGAGTAAAAGGTTGCAAATTTAATCACAGCTGGCATGACTCCTATGGTAGAAAATGACAATTTTTCTGCAAACTATATGGTAATAGTTTGATTGCTTCATTACTTCAAAAATATTTCTTCATTTCCAAACGCCAGATTGAACCAAGACAAATATTCATAAACTCATAAATATCATAACATCAAAGGTTCCAGTTTATCTATAATTCCAACACCATGCATTGTGCTGATTATTTGTCACCTACTAAATTAGTATCACTAAAAATGTGGAAAAAAAAAAAAAGATTTAATTCTAAGATATTACAAAAAGTAAAGTATAGGGAGCCGACAATGGAAATCAAATGTTTAGTGTCATTCTACTGTATTCATAAAGTTTTTTTTAGTCAATGCTTCAGCCATTTGCGATTTATTTGTTTTATGTAAAAAGCAATTTTTGGAGATGGAACTGGGAGATCGTTAAATAAAGTAAAGTTTCTTTAATAAAATATATTCAGTATTTTGTTTATAATCATTTATAAATATATAAGAAATTCATGTGAACTATCTTTGGATATTGTTCACTTACTTACTGTAGCCTTAATTTGTTAGATATTTATTAAAAATGTTTGATTATCCATGGTAGTTGGGTTGATTGTCACATGGATAACTGGAAACCAAAGAGTATCAGATTTTGAATTTTAAAACAGGAAGGGTAGGAAACTCAGCATTTTTAATAGTAACATAATAATAGGGGGACCAGAAAGTAATGTCGTTTTTTTTTTTTACATTAAAGTCAAAAAATAAATTTTTAACAAGTTTTTGTTTTTAATCAATGATGTAATCACCCTCGTTACCAGCAACCTTTTGCCATCTAGTGTGCAAATTTTCAATGCCTGATCGATCAAAATCAATTGGTTTTTGAGCAAAATATCTGGAGATGGCATTTTGGACATCAGCCGAATTTTCAAATTATTAGCGATTGGAATTAATGGAAATCCGATGGCGCCTATATTGGGCGAATATGGTGGGTGAGGCTGGAGATGAAAATTGGGTCCTCTATGATAATCCGAAAATCTATCCGCATGAATCGGCGCAAAATACAGCTAAGCCAGGTTTACACTCCAAAAAGGCGCTTTTGTGTGTTTGGTGGAGTATTCGCGGGGTCGTTCATCGCTGATACCTGGAAAACCTGAGAATGCAGATCTTTACGTTTGTATCTTTACATGAATTGGATCGAGTAAATCAATCATTAATTGAAAATTGCCCAGCAATTGTCAATAAAAAAGGCGTTATTCTGCAACATGATAATGCAAGACCCCACTGCGCCTATTTTTTCTGCAAGAACCCTGGAAAAAATTAACGAATTGGGGTGGGAGGTATTGCCTCAACCACCATACTCGCCCTATATCGGATTTCCATTTATTCCAATCACTACATTTTCCAAGTGGCAAAAAATTTCAAAATTTGGATGATTTCCAAAATGCCATCTCCAGATATTTTGCTCAAAAACCAATTGATTTTGATCGATCAGCCATTGAAAATTTGCACACTAGATGGCAAAAGGTTGTTGATAACGAGGGTGATTTCATCAATGATCAAAAACAAAAACTTGTTAAAAATTTATCTGTTTGAATTTAATGTAAAAAAACGACATTACTTTCTGGTCCCCCTAATATTTGCTGTATTCATTATTTAAGAAAAAAATATGTTGAAATATTTTATACTTTTTATAAAGTAGAAATAAACAAATCAACACTGTTGGTGACCATTCCAGCTTTTGTAGACTGATTTGTTACTGGTACATTCTGTTGAGTCATCATAGTACCAAATGTACATCTAGTACTACTGTTTCACTGTAAGATTGCTGTCCCTGTCAGATTGCACCAAGGCATGAGTACTCAGCCTTAATTGAGGGCCTTTTTTCAAAACTCTTTACCTGTCCTTGCCCTTTTTACCTGACCCTTACCCTTCTTACCTGACCCTTACCCTTCTTACCTGACCCTTACCCTTCTTACCTGACCCTTACCCTTTTTACCTGTTCCTTTACCCCTCCATAAGTTTTTCCATTCTTTCATCCTGTTAGTGTGTTAGTGTTGAGAGTTCGTTCAGGTGCTTGTTTTGTGCTATTTTTCGAAATGTCTTTAATAAAACGTTGTGGTGATGATCCTGAGGAGAGTTTACAAAAGCTAATTAATAATGACTGTGGAGAAAACGGAGAATATCCTGATGAAGATATTCAGGGATTGAGGTATTCAAAAATTAAGATTCAAAAATGTGATTCACGACAGAAACACCAGCAAAAATCCAGCCTTTTCAGCAGCTTCACTCGACTGCCGTTTTTAAAGAAATTTAATTTTTCATCTCAGAGAGCCTCTACAAAGAAACAAAATGAAGGACATTGAGGTGTTCTTTAATGTTTTTAAATACGGATATAATGTAATTATTCAAAGTATATTACTTTAAATCTTTTATTAATTTAATTCCACTTTTATTATTATATTTTATTTAATTTTTTATTAAGGTTTATTTATCTCTTTCTGTTTTAGGTGACAACAAAAATGGTGTGATAGTTTAGTCTAATTTACAATTAATTATATATTTATGAGTTTATTACATGGTGGATCGTATGTTGGGATATCAGGCTTAAGCTGATAAAATATTAGATTTTCATCAAATTTTTTAATAATTTGAATCACTCTAAGCTGATATTCCTACAAATAATCCACCCTTGTTTAATTTCATGACTCGGTGAAAAATTCAGTTAAGTGTAGATACCTAACTCCTAATCAAGGTCAGTTGTATTTCTGATGTCAACTTTAACCAAAACTCTATCCATGTATATACCTACATTTATTTTAATGGTGATAAAATTTTGACTTGTTATATTTTTCTATTAAAAGTTGTATAAATTGAGTTTTGTAACTACTTATCATACTGTTGTAATATCCGCTTGTTTATTTGAGTATAGTCAGTTTTTATTTTATTAACGTCAGTTAAATAAATGAACTATCATTGGTTTAAATTAGGATTGTCTTCTTTCAAATCTTTGCCAAGTAAAGGTTATCCAACTATTACTTCATTTATATTTATATTTTTATTATGGGTTTAATTTTTACATATTAAGTAGAATAGAATAGAAAAAAAAATTTATTCTGGGACAAAGTCCAGGTATGTACTAATAATTCTGTTCACGGTTTAGAACAATTGCAAACTTCAAATAGATGATTTTGATTTTACGTGCCTTACAATTGAGCTTATTACTTAATTAGGGTTTTAAGGTAGTTGACTATTATTAAGAATTAGAATATTTTATTTATTTATTATTTATTTATTTTAATAATATTTGAATATATCTATTCTTCTGCAGGTAACGTCAGTACATTCTGGCATGGTTACTGAGGCTAATATCATTGTTTTTTAAATTGCTTCAGATTATGTTACTTGCATACTTGTTTGTTATAATGGCCACATGGACCTGGAGGTTGCTGTGAGGATATAAATGTAAAAGCTTATACCACCTTGATCTAATCAAAACTTTCAGTGATTGTCTGATCAGTTTGCAGTATTGAATTGTCTTTCCAAATTCCATGATCCAAGCCACATGACCTCACAGAGACACACACTATGTTTGGCCGTCATAACAAACCAAGTAGCCTTATATTTTTATTTTAGTACTATTTAATAGAACAATTTGTGCATTTTTATAAATTTATTTTATAGAAAAGGTGCTTGTTACATCACTGCCATCAGTTTGTTTTATATTTAATGTAATTTATGTGTTAGATCATTTTTTAATACCTTTTAAGATGTAGACTTCAGAAACATCTGAAATTTTTAATCAACTATTATTTGTATTAATAAACTTATGTTCATTTTATCTGATGTTTTTAAATATTGAGTAAAAGTTATTTACTGAAATTGATAGCACAAGAATATTGTGGTGATCTATTGATAATTCAAGAAAGATTTGGGACATTAATTCCTCATTTCTGATAACAATTTAATTGTACAAAAATTGTCAAGGCTCAATTGTACAAATGGTGCGCTACTTACCACATTTTATTTTACAAATGAATTTCAAATTATAAATGTTAATTTTTTTTAATTTCTCTATACAGAATATACTGTGGAGATTATTTAAAATAGCACAAAAAACAATTTGAATTATTAAAATTAATTTTCTCTTTGCCTCAAAAGCAAAGAGAAAATTAATTTCTTGCTTTGTACGAACATGAAGGTTTTATGTTAAGTAATCAGCTTGATATTGATTTTTATTGTTTTTGTATAGGCAAACATGTTTTGTACATATTTGTTGTTGATTTTGTAAATATATATTTGTAATTATTATGAAGGCTTATAAGATGAAATCATACCCACATTCTTCTCTCTTCCTGATAACATTCCTTTCAAAAAAATTATTTAGTGCAAAGTAGTGAACTGAACAAAGATTGTACCCACTTTTGTAATGTCAGTAATCCCTCGTAGATTTTATTAATTATATAAGTTTGCTTGTACTCTCCAGAAGACCTTTTATTGCAGAAATGTTACTAAGATTAATGAGAAAATATTAGGTTGCTATTAAAAATATAATTTTTTGAATAAAAGTATAATTAGATTTTCTTATTTGCTTTAATGTTAAGCTGTTAAAAAAAAGGTATGCTGATTCATTCATTTGAACCAAAGATTAAATGGTATTAATAATTATTTACATTCATTCCAATTTTTTATAAATTACCCAAAAAAAAAAGATTTTGTTTTGACTGGGCCAGGCAGGGCTCGCTCAAACCTGGGATCTCACAAATCCCTGTAGTTGGATCAACCTTTGAGCTATCCCTAGTTGCTATGAGATATATTTAGCTTTCCCCTTGCAAGTTTGGAAGACATTGCACCAACCGTAACCGTAACCTTCAGCGCAGTCTGGCAGAGGAGGCTGCAGTGTACTTCATTAGTTTTCTTTCTGTGTATTACGTATATCATATTGAACATATTGTAATGTTATTTTAAAGCTCACATAATATTAAATCTATTTAGTTCATTAAACTGGAAATGTTAAGTTTGGTTAATGGGATTAAGTTGGATTGAAAATAAAAATTGTGAAATCTTATGGCCAGTAACATAGATGGGAACAATCTTTTAAGAACAAAGGTTACACTACGAACATCGCTTAGAGGGAAACAACTACAAAAGAAAGAAGTTGAGGAGACTTTCTCTGTCTTTTACTGGATCCAAGCAAGGAAGACATCGCTGAGGCAAGCATGAGGTAGAGGTACACATGCTGGTCATGGCTGAAAGATTGAGATACGAGGTGTGAGAAGCTTTTGTCTTACATTCCTGAAGAATGTTGAGCAGAATTTTTTGAAGATTTGAAAGTGTATTTATAGGATAGAAGAATGCATCATTACCTCATCGAGCTAATGCAAGACCAATAACTGAGTACCAAAAATATTTAATTATTCTCCAAAAGTTATGACCACAACATATTCCGGTATAGTTTTAGATTATAAGGATTTTTAATGTGTAAAATTAGGTTAAATGTATGAGTCTATAGTGTGTCTGAAATCCAACCTGAGATTTTTACAAGCATAAATAATTTAAATGAAATTATAATTAAAATTAAATTCTCCACAAGTTATTTTGTTTGTAATTGTATAAACACATAGGGTAAAATGTATTATTTTAAATATTCTATCGACTTTATATTATTAATTTTGTTTAATTATTTACTCCCATTTAGTGCTGAAAGGTAGGCTAAACATACTGGGGAGCCACCCACTACTATTTATGGAAATTAAATAAATTTACTCTCCATTTAGAGAGGGATTTGAATCCAGAACCTTCAAATCATGAATCAGTTACATTAACCGCTACACCATATGAGAGACCCCTTAGTCATGGTGTTGATTCCATTATTATTAATTCTTACTAGGCCCAAAGAAAATATTTTGACAGAGCCAGGATTCGAACATGCATCCTCCCCAATCAGGTGCGAGAGGATTTGATATTGACTAGGCTAGTATTCAGGCAGGGATAGTTTAGAGGTAGAACAGTCAACTGAAAATTGTAGAGGTCCAAGGTCTGACCCCCGGTCCTGTCATTATTATTTTTTCTTACACAGTATAAATAATGAATTTTATTACTCTAGTGAAATAAGGTGAATTGTAATAACACTTAACAACATTACTCTGTAATTTTAGAAGAAAAATTGGAAGGAAAAGTCTCACTGCCTCATAGTAAAAGGTTATGTAATCATAGGAATCAATTTTCTAAACGGTCATTACTTCTTCGCAGAATGATACATTCTTCAACGCTTCATAGGAGAATCATTCCTCATCGCTTTGGTTTTGTTTTCAACATCTTGTCCAACTATGTCAATTAAAAAGTAAATTACATAATATAAGAGAATACTAATTGTTTTGTTTTTTATTGTATTATTGCCATCAATCAGAAATGAAAATTGATGATCATAGTTTTCAATGACAAATATTATTTTAATAATCTATTATATTATTTCGTTGCTTACAGCTCCAAATGAGATAAATTACTTTTTTTAAATCATATTTTGTGTTAATTAACTCATTTTATTACATTGGCCCAACTTTTAAGCAATTTCTTCAAAACAAATAATAATAATAATTAATAGTCCTATAAGAATATGTTATGGTTCACCCTAGCTTAAAAGAAAAAAAATTCAAAATAAAACTGTACATATTTTCTATTTTGAAATTAATTACTATTATTCCATCTTCATCACTTTTCAATTAGTTCCTTTTATCCTTTATCAGCTGCTCGGTGTTGGCACTTAATAATAAACAGTGATTTCATGTTGCAGTAAGAATGTTTTAATTATCTTATATAAATATAATTTTTCACAATTATAAGATTCTGACAATAAGAAGTACAAACTAAGTAATCCTCATAATTATTTAAAGATAAATAATAATTGTTAATTATTTACATATTTATACATACATTTAATGTTTCTTAAAATCTTTATTTTACAATGATTCATTTAAGGAACATGCCATCAATTTTTTAATGGAAAGATAGATGAAAGTTCTAAGATGTCTGTCAAATCCAAAATAAACCACCATGCAGGTTATTAATATATAAATATAATAATTTCTTGATATAAATAAGCTTTTACAATTATTTATGCGTAAAAGTTTTATTCTAAATGGTGTTTTTGTTTATTTATTTTTCAGGAGTGAAGTTCAATGGTTTAAACAATAATTTTGTTAACTACTTTCCATATACTGAATCTATGTATAAATATGTAAATAATTAACAATTATTTGTTATCTTTAAATAATTATCAGTTTAATTTTATCTTCTTTATTTTGTACTGTTATAATTTGCTTATACAGCAGAAATCATTCAAATAGTGTATACAATTCCACCGACTTATTAATTAATATAAAAGGATTAACAGAAATGAGTCATATTTTTATGAATCACATTTATACTGGGTTTATTTTTTAATTCTACAGTTTACATTATATGTGTTTGGGATCATTCCTTGTATATTTATCCAATTTTATATTCAATTTATCCAACTTTAATGCAATAGTGTTTGTATTTCAAATTTTTATTACATTTTAAAGTTATAAACTAAAACTAGCACTGAAGGCTAGTTATTAACATTATTATTATTATTTTGTGTATTACAAGCTTTGCCCCCTTGGTTTTCCCTAGTTTATGGTTATAATTATTTATCTATTTTTATTTAAATACTTGATAAATCACAGTAAAAACATTATTTTGTTATGAACTGCAACAGAATGTTTTTATAATTTATTGATTCTGTGTATATGTATATTTGTTAATATGTGTATTGTATATTTTCTTCTACAAAAACTGAGAATGATTTGAACCTGAGATGTACATTCTTTGCCAAGCCCAAAGGATGAGGCTCAGCTTTCAAACATCTACAGGGTAATTGTGTTTATCAGCCTTTTATTTTCTGTGATGGCATTCTTAAAAATCTGAAATTTTAAAGGTTCCATAAATATAGTTAATTATTGATTATAATATGATAACAGAAAGTGAGAAAAAAAAAGAAAAAAGGGTAAGTTTAAGATTTCTCCGGTCACAGCTCAAAAGCTATTTAAGATTTAAAATTTTGATTTTTTTCTTGTGGTCAAAGAAACATAGAGATAGATGGTAATTTATATCATTTGAGCCAATTACAATAAGTTTATTTAGTCAATATTTTAGCTATTTACAGTTCTCTTCATTTGTTGAAAAAAGAGTTTCCCTGGTTTAAAATGGTTTATCAAGTAAAATTAAATTTTTTAAACCAAAAATTTCTTAGTATTTTTTTTAAAAATCATTCAATGAGGATTTAGGAAACTCGTGCTGTACATAATGAAGCATCTCTCGTTATCGTGCTTATATGTTCATTTTATAAAATACTATTTAGCCCATAATTCCTATAAACAAATTTCATTTGTCCGGATCATAGAGGCTAATGATCCTTAAATCAACAAATTTAACTCATTTTGATATTAGATAAATGGTTTTACTATTTGCAGCCAAATGTATACATTATTGTAAAGAGATGGAAGACAATTATAATCATGGATGGAATAATCTTGCAGGTATTTTGTAAACATTCTCTAAAACTGCTCCAATAATAATTCAAAAGAAAACAGTTAATGCCAATATTCTACTTAATATATTTTTCAGAACAGAGGTATAGTTGTTATGACCACAGCTACTTTTCAGAAAAAAGTTCGAACAAATATTCAGATTTTTGCTCTTTTATTTAAGTTCCTAAAAGTAAGTCTAGGGCAATTATGTTAATGGATAATACCCTTATTTTTGTGAGGATCCTAGTGAAATGTTAAAATTTGAGTAATAAATTTGGTATCTTTTTTCTAGCAAAGATAGGACTTGGTTAAATGATCTTCTACCTGATTTAGAGGATAAAAAGATCAGTGATGGGAAGTTGTTGACGATTTTAGTCATTAAATTGTAAATAAATATTCTTTTAATTTGTTATCTGTGATTTATTTATTGTTTTCAAGATTGGCGGCAAGATCCAGTCTCTTAATTTCCTTTTGTGTTGCTGCTCTGTAAAAATATGCAATGGTTATAGTCTAGGCTAATGTCATCTAGGTATTTGTTTCACTGAAGCATGTTGTCTTGAATAGTTGTTATTCTAAAAATTTCATTGATAAAATAAACAATTTCATTAAGTTTTGCTATAGATATAATTTTACTAATAAAAATGAATAAAAGGCCTAAAGCTTTTACAGGGTATCAAAGGTGTACCCGTTTACCATATCATCTAACTTTGTGTAGTAAGAACAAAATTAATATATTCTGCTCATATGCAGAAAAAATATTAAGAAGTAGAAGTGAAGTTTAATTGAACTTTTGATTTCAATTTGAGCATTTTTTCTCTTCCATTTTTTTTTTGAATAAACCAGAAAAAAGTTAATATGAATTGTAAAAATTACTAACTCTAGAAAAAACTAAATATTTTGTTAATTAATTTCCATAAATTTCAACTCAATAAGATAAAGAAATACTCAAATACAGATAAGCGATTTTTATTACATATAATTTTTGCATAGGACTGTGACATTAACGTTTTAAGCTTTTGGTTATACATATACAGCTTTGGGAATTTTATAGAAAAAATAATAATAAACTATCGATTAGCCATCTCCCAATACAATTTATTTATGACTTAAGCAACTATAAATCGTGTTGTGATCTAAAATAGCACCTTGACAGTTTTCAACAACAAACCCTCAGCACACAAAATTTTTGCTGCTGCACATTCTTATTTATATTTATTTAAATTCTTAATTAACTACAATCACAATTGCACTAGAATACGCTTAGCACAGGCTACACTATAAAAACAGAGAGGGGAGGAAAGGGGGAAATAAAAAAAATCTTTGTGAAAAGTAGAAACCATCAAAATTTTTTTATTTTTTGATTGTCAAGTTGATTCATTTTATGCAGAATAATTGTTACATTTTCTTTACTTCACCATAGTTCCATACTTGTAAGCACCAAATGACTGGCTGTTTGCCACGTTGTCTGCATGCGGATAGTATTTTGGTTGCCTCTTGAAATATAATTGCTCTCTCTGAGTCAGACCATCATAAGAGAGTGGTTGGGGCCTCTGGGACAGCGCATATGCAAGTATTTGAGGATTGGTAGCAAGCATAATTCTGATCAGAAGGGCTGAGAACCACGGATCATAAGCCACTGGAGGGAGGCCTTCGTCGTACAGTGAGCTCACCTACAATGATAAACAGAAATTTTTTCTAGTAATAATTAGTTGTAGTGGTATGTAATCTCAATGTTGTAAATTTTGGTAGTGACTAGTTAAAGAGAAAAAAATTCCTGGGAATCAGAAGGCCCCATATTCAAATCCTAATTGAGTTACTATTTTTCCTCTAACCAATAATTTTACGTTATGACCCTTTTCACACCTAATGAATCTGGATAAATTATGTTCTCCACATCTTTCACTGATTTATTTGGACCAATTCTGAATCTACTAATGAGAATGCCAAAAGTTCAACTATTCTTTAAGTTATTTTATTAGTTATATAAGATTATTTATTGAAAAGGGTTCAATGCAATCAATAAGCTTAAATAGGCTTTGAACAATACTTGGGACCTTGTGCTAATACTGTTTTGTTATTTTTTGGGGCAAAAACTCATTAGCCAAATCTTCTCTTATCACTTATAGAGTTATGTTAATTGTTTTTATAAGGCGACAAAGCAACATTAACCTTAGGTGTCGCTATTGATTCCCAGTGAAAACATTGAAGAATAAAGGATTCACATAGGGATTTAGGTGACCAGGAAGGTGGGAATGGAAATTGTGTTAACAGGAAATGACTAGATCTTGGATGAAATGGATGTTGATATTAGAGTGAAGGGTACATTTGTTGACAAAGAAGGGAACATTGGCTATTTTTTGAGGATTTTGGATCGCAGGGACTGGCTGAGAAGGATATTGGAGAGCTGTAGATTGTCTCCTGATTTCATTAGTTAGTTATTAGCAAACTTCCGCAAGGTGAAGTAAAAGTTCACTTTCTTTTTATGGGAGAGAGGTCCCCGTATATAGGTATAATATGATACTAGTTATAATTTAATACTCGTTCAAGAAGTAGGCAGGCCTAATTTTATAAAGGGGCACAGAAGGCAGTGTCAGATCAAGTAAAAATAGTCCCAACCCCCATCTAAAAAAAGAAATATAAGTAAGGTGTGTAGATAAGAATCTGTTCACTAAAATAATCATCTTGTTTCGAACATTTAATGTTAATTTGCGAATCTACAATATAGTGAAATCGTTTCTGTCCTGTTTTAATACTACTTTAATGTTTTAATAGTCCTTTCAAACAAAATAGAAATTATTCAAATTTTACAGAAGGAACCATATGGTCAAATACAGATAAAATTCGTATTTCGGGCGGCCAGTCATGACCTATGCGCTTGAAAACTATATTAGACTGTACAATCCGTTTTTGGTTTATATCGATCTTATAAGATTTAACAAAGATCAAACATAAGAAATAGATAAGATCAGCTAATAACGCGTTCACGGAAGTTTCAACCGTGTCTCCGGTCTGTTTAGAACTCATTTTTTTGTCAGCTTTAGACTCTTAACAATGGGTTTTTGGTGTGTGTTTTTACACATTACTAGGCGAATATATCTTTTCCTTTTCATGAATTTTCCTTCTATTACGATTTATTATTACAAAAAATTTAGTATTTATATCTAAATTATCTATTAGTGATCTTAGTTCGATATTCGTATTTTATTTAGTGTTTAGTTTGTACATTGCTATTAAGTACTACTTTGTATGATGCTAATTCGTGATCTGGAAACTTTTCTAGAGCCAGGCCCAAAGAATGGTCACGAACTTCCCCTAATCATAACATGAACACCCTTAATCATAACAGATAGTATTGAAGTCACATAATTTTCATATATTTACTATTTACGTTTATTTTTGGTAACAGAAAAAACCCATAGTTCCGTGAATAAAACATGCTTCCGTTATATAATTGTAATCCGTGTAAATACGACTCTATATGGAAGTTGCTTAGTGGAAAATGTTCGAACTTATGAATTTTATAACATTCTAGTAACTAGATATACTCACTGCAGATTGTGAGAAGATGATCACGTTAAAAAGTACCACTCCAAGACGCATCTTGACGGACGTACCTGAGGATCACTATTGAAGAAAGAGTGGCGATGGTGGTCTGTTATCTTGCTTGTACTTACTTTCTCATTAAGTGCTCCTTGTACTGCTCGGACACCATTTAACAGGGTAATCACTTTCTATACCGCCTGGAGAAAACAAAAGGAGGACAAAAGTCCTCGTGCACGAAAACGTTATTGAGTTTAAAATAACATATTAAATCCTTAGTCGGCTGTTTTGTTTATGTAATTTGTATCATCGTTTTTATTGACTAAGCTTTTATTAAATCATGTCCCTCTGGAAAGACGGCTCGTCTCATTTACTATAGTGCATTGCAACGAATATATCCGCAGAAAAAATAGTGGTACGCAGTAGTTAAATGAGAAAAAAACGCAGTACAGAAAAGTACGCAGTAGAAAAAAACCATCGAGTGCTAATGAGGAAGCTTGAGAAATTTGTTATGAAATGTAAGAAAATCAGTGGAAGGCGATGGGAGGCCGCATTGAAATAGGACAGCGCTTTGGCCCAAACTTTTAATGTTGGGAATGAGTCTTTTTTTTTTATTTGAAAACCCCTTTATTGATCAATAAGTTTAACAATTTACAAATTTCTCCTCTTACTGCATACGCAGATGCATTCGAAGGAGGGTAGAATTACAATAACAATTTTCTATTTGAAGTTAAAATTAGAAATCACTGGGTACAGGACTAGGTGATGGGGCTCACCTTCAGATTACTATGAGGGAACTACAAACTAAAACGTTCCTGCCTTGACAGCGTCCTGCCATCGATAGGGGAACGGAGCGGGGCACACTGGTTCCTAACGACGAAAAACGGGACAAAAGTCTGCAAAACAGTAAAGTTCGCCTGAAAATTTTTTTTGCACATTTTTAATGAAGGTATAGATTGCCCTTGATGGAAAACTGGTGATAAAATTTCCAAAAATAGCGCAAAAATAGTCCGAAAATAGACACACAAAAAACGTTCACAATAATCAAGTGTGATTCATGAATTTCAAAGTTTTTTTTTACGCTGAATGCAATGGTGTTAGTTTACGCGACTTATTCAACAACCAAGAAAATATTAGGTAAGTTTTCCACATAGTCATCTTTGTTTTTAGTGTGAAAAAATGTATTGGTAAATAAATACATGTAGGTACACAGCACATAAGCATAGGTAGCTCCTCACAATAAAACTTAATTACCCCGATTAATGGCTATATTTGAAAAAAAAAAACATGATGAGTGAAGTAGTAAAGTTGGTGAACATGAGTTTTTAATTCCGTCTTCGTACATAAATCCAGAGAGTTCGTGATTATTATAATGTTACTTAGATGAAAGTCTGTAAGGAGATTTTCAGCCTCTTCCTCAAGTTCAGTTATTGGAGATTTTGCCAATTTGGTCTCAATCTTGCAAGGAGTGGAGAACTATTATCCCAATTAGTAGCTATTAAAAAAAAGTACTTATGGGCAGAAAAATAGTATATGAAAAAAGTTATTGAAAAATAATGTATATAAAATGATACCCACACGTGGTAAAGTTGGTAAACATCAGTTTTCAATTTTGTCTTCGTCCAGAAATCCAGAGCCTTCGTGACTATGTGTTGGATGAAAGTTTGTAAGGAGATTTTCAGCCTCTTCCTCAAGTTCAGTTATTGGAGATTTTGCCAATTTGGTCTCAATCTTGCAAGGAGTGGAGAACTATTATCCCAATTAGTAGCTATTAAAAAAAAGTACTTATGGGCAGAAAAATAGTATATGAAAAAAGTTATTGAAAAATAATGTATATAAAATGATACCCACACGTGGTAAAGTTGGTAAACATCAGTTTTCAATTTTGTCTTCGTCCAGAAATCCAGAGCCTTCGTGACTATGTGTTGGATGAAAGTTTGTAAGGAGATTTTCAGCCTCTTCCTCAAGTTCAGTTATTGGAGATTTTGCCAATTTGGTCTCAATCTTGCAAGGAGTGGAGAACTATTATCCCAATTAGTAGCTATTAAAAAAAAGTACTTATGGGCAGAAAAATAGTATATGAAAAAAGTTATTGAAAAATAATGTATATAAAATGATACCCACACGTGGTAAAGTTGGTAAACATCAGTTTTCAATTTTGTCTTCGTCCAGAAATCCAGAGCCTTCGTGACTATGTGTTGGATGAAAGTTTGTAAGGAGATTTTCAGCCTCTTCCTCAAGTTCAGTTATTGGAGATTTTGCCAATTTGGTCTCAATCTTGCAAGGAGTGGAGAACTATTATCCCAATTAGTAGCTATTAAAAAAAAGTACTTATGGGCAGAAAAATAGTATATGAAAAAAGTTATTGAAAAATAATGTATATAAAATGATACCCACACGTGGTAAAGTTGGTAAACATCAGTTTTCAATTTTGTCTTCGTCCAGAAATCCAGAGCCTTCGTGACTATGTGTTGGATGAAAGTTTGTAAGGAGATTTTCAGCCTCTTCCTCAAGTTCAGTTATTGGAGATTTTGCCAATTTGGTCTCAATCTTGCAAGGAGTGGAGAACTATTATCCCAATTAGTAGCTATTAAAAAAAAGTACTTATGGGCAGAAAAATAGTATATGAAAAAAGTTATTGAAAAATAATGTATATAAAATGATACCCACACGTGGTAAAGTTGGTAAACATCAGTTTTCAATTTTGTCTTCGTCCAGAAATCCAGAGCCTTCGTGACTATGTGTTGGATGAAAGTTTGTAAGGAGATTTTCAGCCTCTTCCTCAAGTTCAGTTATTGGAGATTTTGCCAATTTGGTCTCAATCTTGCAAGGAGTGGAGAACTATTATCCCAATTAGTAGCTATTAAAAAAAAGTACTTATGGGCAGAAAAATAGTATATGAAAAAAGTTATTGAAAAATAATGTATATAAAATGATACCCACACGTGGTAAAGTTGGTAAACATCAGTTTTCAATTTTGTCTTCGTCCAGAAATCCAGAGCCTTCGTGACTATGTGTTGGATGAAAGTTTGTAAGGAGATTTTCAGCCTCTTCCTCAAGTTCAATTATTGGAGATTTTTGCCAATTTGGTCTCAATCTTGCAAGGAGTGGAGAACTATTATCCCAATTAGTACCTATTAAAAAAAAGTACTTATGGGCAGAAAAATAGTATATGAAAAAAGTTATTGAAAAATAATGTATATAAAATGATACCCACACGTGGTAAAGTTGGTAAACATCAGTTTTCAATTTTGTCTTCGTCCAGAAATCCAGAGCCTTCGTGACTATGTGTTGGATGAAAGTTTGTAAGGAGATTTTCAGCCTCTTCCTCAAGTTCAGTTATTGGAGATTTTTGCCAATTTGGTCTCAATCTTGCAAGGAGTGGAGAACTATTATCCCAATTAGTAGCTATTAAAAAAAAGTACTTATGGGCAGAAAAATAGTATATGAAAAAAGTTATTGAAAAATAATGTATATAAAATGATACCCACACGTGGTAAAGTTGGTAAACATCAGTTTTCAATTTTGTCTTCGTCCAGAAATCCAGAGCCTTCGTGACTATGTGTTGGATGAAAGTTTGTAAGGAGATTTTCAGCCTCTTCCTCAAGTTCAATTATTGGAGATTTTTGCCAATTTGGTCTCAATCTTGCAAGGAGTGGAGAACTATTATCCCAATTAGTAGCTATTAAAAAAAAGTACTTATGGGCAGAAAAATAGTATATGAAAAAAGTTATTGAAAAATAATGTATATAAAATGATACCCACACGTGGTAAAGTTGGTAAACATCAGTTTTCAATTTTGTCTTCGTCCAGAAATCCAGAGCCTTCGTGACTATGTGTTGGATGAAAGTTTGTAAGGAGATTTTCAGCCTCTTCCTCAAGTTCAGTTATTGGAGATTTTGCCAATTTGGTCTCAATCTTGCAAGGAGTGGAGAACTATTATCCCAATTAGTAGCTATTAAAAAAAAGTACTTATGGGCAGAAAAATAGTATATGAAAAAAGTTATTGAAAAATAATGTATATAAAATGATACCCACACGTGGTAAAGTTGGTAAACATCAGTTTTCAATTTTGTCTTCGTCCAGAAATCCAGAGCCTTCGTGACTATGTGTTGGATGAAAGTTTGTAAGGAGATTTTCAGCCTCTTCCTCAAGTTCAGTTATTGGAGATTTTAGCCAATTTGGTCTCAATCTTGCAAGGAGTGGAGAACTATTATCCCAATTAGTAGCTATTAAAAAAAAGTACTTATGGGCAGAAAAATAGTATATGAAAAAAGTTATTGAAAAATAATGTATATAAAATGATACCCACACGTGGTAAAGTTGGTAAACATCAGTTTTCAATTTTGTCTTCGTCCAGAAATCCAGAGCCTTCGTGACTATGTGTTGGATGAAAGTTTGTAAGGAGATTTTCAGCCTCTTCCTCAAGTTCAGTTATTGGAGATTTTTGCCAATTTGGTCTCAATCTTGCAAGGAGTGGAGAACTATTATCCCAATTAGTAGCTATTAAAAAAAAGTACTTATGGGCAGAAAAATAGTATATGAAAAAAGTTATTGAAAAATAATGTATATAAAATGATACCCACACGTGGTAAAGTTGGTAAACATCAGTTTTCAATTTTGTCTTCGTCCAGAAATCCAGAGCCTTCGTGACTATGTGTTGGATGAAAGTTTGTAAGGAGATTTTCAGCCTCTTCCTCAAGTTCAGTTATTGGAGATTTTAGCCAATTTGGTCTCAATCTTGCAAGGAGTGGAGAACTATTATCCCAATTAGTAGCTATTAAAAAAAAGTACTTATGGGCAGAAAAATAGTATATGAAAAAAGTTATTGAAAAATAATGTATATAAAATGATACCCACACGTGGTAAAGTTGGTAAACATCAGTTTTCAATTTTGTCTTCGTCCAGAAATCCAGAGCCTTCGTGACTATGTGTTGGATGAAAGTTTGTAAGGAGATTTTCAGCCTCTTCCTCAAGTTCAGTTATTGGAGATTTTAGCCAATTTGGTCTCAATCTTGCAAGGAGTGGAGAACTATTATCCCAATTAGTAGCTATTAAAAAAAAGTACTTATGGGCAGAAAAATAGTATATGAAAAAAGTTATTGAAAAATAATGTATATAAAATGATACCCACACGTGGTAAAGTTGGTAAACATCAGTTTTCAATTTTGTCTTCGTCCAGAAATCCAGAGCCTTCGTGACTATGTGTTGGATGAAAGTTTGTAAGGAGATTTTCAGCCTCTTCCTCAAGTTCAGTTATTGGAGATTTTAGCCAATTTGGTCTCAATCTTGCAAGGAGTGGAGAACTATTATCCCAATTAGTAGCTATTAAAAAAAAGTACTTATGGGCAGAAAAATAGTATATGAAAAAAGTTATTGAAAAATAATGTATATAAAATGATACCCACACGTGGTAAAGTTGGTAAACATCAGTTTTCAATTTTGTCTTCGTCCAGAAATCCAGAGCCTTCGTGACTATGTGTTGGATGAAAGTTTGTAAGGAGATTTTCAGCCTCTTCCTCAAGTTCAGTTATTGGAGATTTTGCCAATTTGGTCTCAATCTTGCAAGGAGTGGAGAACTATTATCCCAATTAGTAGCTATTAAAAAAAAGTACTTATGGGCAGAAAAATAGTATATGAAAAAAGTTATTGAAAAATAATGTATATAAAATGATACCCACACGTGGTAAAGTTGGTAAACATCAGTTTTCAATTTTGTCTTCGTCCCGAAATCCAGAGCCTTCGTGACTATGTGTTGGATGAAAGTTTGTAAGGAGATTTTCAGCCTCTTCCTCAAGTTCAGTTATTGGAGATTTTGCCAATTTGGTCTCAATCTTGCAAGGAGTGGAGAACTATTATCCCAATTAGTAGCTATTAAAAAAAAGTACTTATGGGCAGAAAAATAGTATATGAAAAAAGTTATTGAAAAATAATGTATATAAAATGATACCCACACGTGGTAAAGTTGGTAAACATCAGTTTTCAATTTTGTCTTCGTCCAGAAATCCAGAGCCTTCGTGACTATGTGTTGGATGAAAGTTTGTAAGGAGATTTTCAGCCTCTTCCTCAAGTTCAATTATTGGAGATTTTTGCCAATTTGGTCTCAATCTTGCAAGGAGTGGAGAACTATTATCCCAATTAGTAGCTATTAAAAAAAAGTACTTATGGGCAGAAAAATAGTATATGAAAAAAGTTATTGAAAAATAATGTATATAAAATGATACCCACACGTGGTAAAGTTGGTAAACATCAGTTTTCAATTTTGTCTTCGTCCAGAAATCCAGAGCCTTCGTGACTATGTGTTGGATGAAAGTTTGTAAGGAGATTTTCAGCCTCTTCCTCAAGTTCAGTTATTGGAGATTTTTGCCAATTTGGTCTCAATCTTGCAAGGAGTGGAGAACTATTATCCCAATTAGTAGCTATTAAAAAAAAGTACTTATGGGCAGAAAAATAGTATATGAAAAAAGTTATTGAAAAATAATGTATATAAAATGATACCCACACGTGGTAAAGTTGGTAAACATCAGTTTTCAATTTTGTCTTCGTCCAGAAATCCAGAGCCTTCGTGACTATGTGTTGGATGAAAGTTTGTAAGGAGATTTTCAGCCTCTTCCTCAAGTTCAATTATTGGAGATTTTTGCCAATTTGGTCTCAATCTTGCAAGGAGTGGAGAACTATTATCCCAATTAGTAGCTATTAAAAAAAAGTACTTATGGGCAGAAAAATAGTATATGAAAAAAGTTATTGAAAAATAATGTATATAAAATGATACCCACACGTGGTAAAGTTGGTAAACATCAGTTTTCAATTTTGTCTTCGTCCAGAAATCCAGAGCCTTCGTGACTATGTGTTGGATGAAAGTTTGTAAGGAGATTTTCAGCCTCTTCCTCAAGTTCAGTTATTGGAGATTTTGCCAATTTGGTCTCAATCTTGCAAGGAGTGGAGAACTATTATCCCAATTAGTAGCTATTAAAAAAAAGTACTTATGGGCAGAAAAATAGTATATGAAAAAAGTTATTGAAAAATAATGTATATAAAATGATACCCACACGTGGTAAAGTTGGTAAACATCAGTTTTCAATTTTGTCTTCGTCCAGAAATCCAGAGCCTTCGTGACTATGTGTTGGATGAAAGTTTGTAAGGAGATTTTCAGCCTCTTCCTCAAGTTCAATTATTGGAGATTTTTGCCAATTTGGTCTCAATCTTGCAAGGAGTGGAGAACTATTATCCCAATTAGTACCTATTAAAAAAAAGTACTTATGGGCAGAAAAATAGTATATGAAAAAAGTTATTGAAAAATAATGTATATAAAATGATACCCACACGTGGTAAAGTTGGTAAACATCAGTTTTCAATTTTGTCTTCGTCCAGAAATCCAGAGCCTTCGTGACTATGTGTTGGATGAAAGTTTGTAAGGAGATTTTCAGCCTCTTCCTCAAGTTCAGTTATTGGAGATTTTTGCCAATTTGGTCTCAATCTTGCAAGGAGTGGAGAACTATTATCCCAATTAGTAGCTATTAAAAAAAAGTACTTATGGGCAGAAAAATAGTATATGAAAAAAGTTATTGAAAAATAATGTATATAAAATGATACCCACACGTGGTAAAGTTGGTAAACATCAGTTTTCAATTTTGTCTTCGTCCAGAAATCCAGAGCCTTCGTGACTATGTGTTGGATGAAAGTTTGTAAGGAGATTTTCAGCCTCTTCCTCAAGTTCAATTATTGGAGATTTTTGCCAATTTGGTCTCAATCTTGCAAGGAGTGGAGAACTATTATCCCAATTAGTAGCTATTAAAAAAAAGTACTTATGGGCAGAAAAATAGTATATGAAAAAAGTTATTGAAAAATAATGTATATAAAATGATACCCACACGTGGTAAAGTTGGTAAACATCAGTTTTCAATTTTGTCTTCGTCCAGAAATCCAGAGCCTTCGTGACTATGTGTTGGATGAAAGTTTGTAAGGAGATTTTCAGCCTCTTCCTCAAGTTCAGTTATTGGAGATTTTGCCAATTTGGTCTCAATCTTGCAAGGAGTGGAGAACTATTATCCCAATTAGTAGCTATTAAAAAAAAGTACTTATGGGCAGAAAAATAGTATATGAAAAAAGTTATTGAAAAATAATGTATATAAAATGATACCCACACGTGGTAAAGTTGGTAAACATCAGTTTTCAATTTTGTCTTCGTCCAGAAATCCAGAGCCTTCGTGACTATGTGTTGGATGAAAGTTTGTAAGGAGATTTTCAGCCTCTTCCTCAAGTTCAGTTATTGGAGATTTTAGCCAATTTGGTCTCAATCTTGCAAGGAGTGGAGAACTATTATCCCAATTAGTAGCTATTAAAAAAAAGTACTTATGGGCAGAAAAATAGTATATGAAAAAAGTTATTGAAAAATAATGTATATAAAATGATACCCACACGTGGTAAAGTTGGTAAACATCAGTTTTCAATTTTGTCTTCGTCCAGAAATCCAGAGCCTTCGTGACTATGTGTTGGATGAAAGTTTGTAAGGAGATTTTCAGCCTCTTCCTCAAGTTCAGTTATTGGAGATTTTAGCCAATTTGGTCTCAATCTTGCAAGGAGTGGAGAACTATTATCCCAATTAGTAGCTATTAAAAAAAAGTACTTATGGGCAGAAAAATAGTATATGAAAAAAGTTATTGAAAAATAATGTATATAAAATGATACCCACACGTGGTAAAGTTGGTAAACATCAGTTTTCAATTTTGTCTTCGTCCAGAAATCCAGAGCCTTCGTGACTATGTGTTGGATGAAAGTTTGTAAGGAGATTTTCAGCCTCTTCCTCAAGTTCAGTTATTGGAGATTTTTGCCAATTTGGTCTCAATCTTGCAAGGAGTGGAGAACTATTATCCCAATTAGTAGCTATTAAAAAAAAGTACTTATGGGCAGAAAAATAGTATATGAAAAAAGTTATTGAAAAATAATGTATATAAAATGATACCCACACGTGGTAAAGTTGGTAAACATCAGTTTTCAATTTTGTCTTCGTCCAGAAATCCAGAGCCTTCGTGACTATGTGTTGGATGAAAGTTTGTAAGGAGATTTTCAGCCTCTTCCTCAAGTTCAGTTATTGGAGATTTTAGCCAATTTGGTCTCAATCTTGCAAGGAGTGGAGAACTATTATCCCAATTAGTAGCTATTAAAAAAAAGTACTTATGGGCAGAAAAATAGTATATGAAAAAAGTTATTGAAAAATAATGTATATAAAATGATACCCACACGTGGTAAAGTTGGTAAACATCAGTTTTCAATTTTGTCTTCGTCCAGAAATCCAGAGCCTTCGTGACTATGTGTTGGATGAAAGTTTGTAAGGAGATTTTCAGCCTCTTCCTCAAGTTCAGTTATTGGAGATTTTGCCAATTTGGTCTCAATCTTGCAAGGAGTGGAGAACTATTATCCCAATTAGTAGCTATTAAAAAAAAGTACTTATGGGCAGAAAAATAGTATATGAAAAAAGTTATTGAAAAATAATGTATATAAAATGATACCCACACGTGGTAAAGTTGGTAAACATCAGTTTTCAATTTTGTCTTCGTCCAGAAATCCAGAGCCTTCGTGACTATGTGTTGGATGAAAGTTTGTAAGGAGATTTTCAGCCTCTTCCTCAAGTTCAGTTATTGGAGATTTTGCCAATTTGGTCTCAATCTTGCAAGGAGTGGAGAACTATTATCCCAATTAGTAGCTATTAAAAAAAAGTACTTATGGGCAGAAAAATAGTATATGAAAAAAGTTATTGAAAAATAATGTATATAAAATGATACCCACACGTGGTAAAGTTGGTAAACATCAGTTTTCAATTTTGTCTTCGTCCAGAAATCCAGAGCCTTCGTGACTATGTGTTGGATGAAAGTTTGTAAGGAGATTTTCAGCCTCTTCCTCAAGTTCAGTTATTGGAGATTTTGCCAATTTGGTCTCAATCTTGCAAGGAGTGGAGAACTATTATCCCAATTAGTAGCTATTAAAAAAAAGTACTTATGGGCAGAAAAATAGTATATGAAAAAAGTTATTGAAAAATAATGTATATAAAATGATACCCACACGTGGTAAAGTTGGTAAACATCAGTTTTCAATTTTGTCTTCGTCCAGAAATCCAGAGCCTTCGTGACTATGTGTTGGATGAAAGTTTGTAAGGAGATTTTCAGCCTCTTCCTCAAGTTCAGTTATTGGAGATTTTGCCAATTTGGTCTCAATCTTGCAAGGAGTGGAGAACTATTATCCCAATTAGTAGCTATTAAAAAAAAGTACTTATGGGCAGAAAAATAGTATATGAAAAAAGTTATTGAAAAATAATGTATATAAAATGATACCCACACGTGGTAAAGTTGGTAAACATCAGTTTTCAATTTTGTCTTCGTCCAGAAATCCAGAGCCTTCGTGACTATGTGTTGGATGAAAGTCTGTAAGGAGATTTTCAGCCTCTTCCTCAAGTTCAGTTATTGGAGATTTTGCCAATTTGGTCTCAATCTTGCAAGGAGTGGAGAACTATTATCCCAATTAGTAGCTATTAAAAAAAAGTACTTATGGGCAGAAAAATAGTATATGAAAAAAGTTATTGAAAAATAATGTATATAAAATGATACCCACACGTGGTAAAGTTGGTAAACATCAGTTTTCAATTTTGTCTTCGTCCAGAAATCCAGAGCCTTCGTGACTATGTGTTGGATGAAAGTCTGTAAGGAGATTTTCAGCCTCTTCCTCAAGTTCAGTTATTGGAGATTTTGCCAATTTGGTCTCAATCTTGCAAGGAGTGGAGAACTATTATCCCAATTAGTAGCTATTAAAAAAAAGTACTTATGGGCAGAAAAATAGTATATGAAAAAAGTTATTGAAAAATAATGTATATAAAATGATACCCACACGTGGTAAAGTTGGTAAACATCAGTTTTCAATTTTGTCTTCGTCCAGAAATCCAGAGCCTTCGTGACTATGTGTTGGATGAAAGTCTGTAAGGAGATTTTCAGCCTCTTCCTCAAGTTCAGTTATTGGAGATTTTGCCAATTTGGTCTCAATCTTGCAAGGAGTGGAGAACTATTATCCCAATTAGTAGCTATTAAAAAAAAGTACTTATGGGCAGAAAAATAGTATATGAAAAAAGTTATTGAAAAATAATGTATATAAAATGATACCCACACGTGGTAAAGTTGGTAAACATCAGTTTTCAATTTTGTCTTCGTCCAGAAATCCAGAGCCTTCGTGACTATGTGTTGGATGAAAGTTTGTAAGGAGATTTTCAGCCTCTTCCTCAAGTTCAGTTATTGGAGATTTTGCCAATTTGGTCTCAATCTTGCAAGGAGTGGAGAACTATTATCCCAATTAGTAGCTATTAAAAAAAAGTACTTATGGGCAGAAAAATAGTATATGAAAAAAGTTATTGAAAAATAATGTATATAAAATGATACCCACACGTGGTAAAGTTGGTAAACATCAGTTTTCAATTTTGTCTTCGTCCAGAAATCCAGAGCCTTCGTGACTATGTGTTGGATGAAAGTTTGTAAGGAGATTTTCAGCCTCTTCCTCAAGTTCAGTTATTGGAGATTTTGCCAATTTGGTCTCAATCTTGCAAGGAGTGGAGAACTATTATCCCAATTAGTAGCTATTAAAAAAAAGTACTTATGGGCAGAAAAATAGTATATGAAAAAAGTTATTGAAAAATAATGTATATAAAATGATACCCACACGTGGTAAAGTTGGTAAACATCAGTTTTCAATTTTGTCTTCGTCCAGAAATCCAGAGCCTTCGTGACTATGTGTTGGATGAAAGTTTGTAAGGAGATTTTCAGCCTCTTCCTCAAGTTCAGTTATTGGAGATTTTGCCAATTTGGTCTCAATCTTGCAAGGAGTGGAGAACTATTATCCCAATTAGTAGCTATTAAAAAAAAGTACTTATGGGCAGAAAAATAGTATATGAAAAAAGTTATTGAAAAATAATGTATATAAAATGATACCCACACGTGGTAAAGTTGGTAAACATCAGTTTTCAATTTTGTCTTCGTCCAGAAATCCAGAGCCTTCGTGACTATGTGTTGGATGAAAGTCTGTAAGGAGATTTTCAGCCTCTTCCTCAAGTTCAGTTATTGGAGATTTTGCCAATTTGGTCTCAATCTTGCAAGGAGTGGAGAACTATTATCCCAATTAGTAGCTATTAAAAAAAAGTACTTATGGGCAGAAAAATAGTATATGAAAAAAGTTATTGAAAAATAATGTATATAAAATGATACCCACACGTGGTAAAGTTGGTAAACATCAGTTTTCAATTTTGTCTTCGTCCAGAAATCCAGAGCCTTCGTGACTATGTGTTGGATGAAAGTCTGTAAGGAGATTTTCAGCCTCTTCCTCAAGTTCAGTTATTGGAGATTTTGCCAATTTGGTCTCAATCTTGCAAGGAGTGGAGAACTATTATCCCAATTAGTAGCTATTAAAAAAAAGTACTTATGGGCAGAAAAATAGTATATGAAAAAAGTTATTGAAAAATAATGTATATAAAATGATACCCACACGTGGTAAAGTTGGTAAACATCAGTTTTCAATTTTGTCTTCGTCCAGAAATCCAGAGCCTTCGTGACTATGTGTTGGATGAAAGTCTGTAAGGAGATTTTCAGCCTCTTCCTCAAGTTCAGTTATTGGAGATTTTGCCAATTTGGTCTCAATCTTGCAAGGAGTGGAGAACTATTATCCCAATTAGTAGCTATTAAAAAAAAGTACTTATGGGCAGAAAAATAGTATATGAAAAAAGTTATTGAAAAATAATGTATATAAAATGATACCCACACGTGGTAAAGTTGGTAAACATCAGTTTTCAATTTTGTCTTCGTCCAGAAATCCAGAGCCTTCGTGACTATGTGTTGGATGAAAGTCTGTAAGGAGATTTTCAGCCTCTTCCTCAAGTTCAGTTATTGGAGATTTTGCCAATTTGGTCTCAATCTTGCAAGGAGTGGAGAACTATTATCCCAATTAGTAGCTATTAAAAAAAAGTACTTATGGGCAGAAAAATAGTATATGAAAAAAGTTATTGAAAAATAATGTATATAAAATGATACCCACACGTGGTAAAGTTGGTAAACATCAGTTTTCAATTTTGTCTTCGTCCAGAAATCCAGAGCCTTCGTGACTATGTGTTGGATGAAAGTCTGTAAGGAGATTTTCAGCCTCTTCCTCAAGTTCAGTTATTGGAGATTTTGCCAATTTGGTCTCAATCTTGCAAGGAGTGGAGAACTATTATCCCAATTAGTAGCTATTAAAAAAAAGTACTTATGGGCAGAAAAATAGTATATGAAAAAAGTTATTGAAAAATAATGTATATAAAATGATACCCACACGTGGTAAAGTTGGTAAACATCAGTTTTCAATTTTGTCTTCGTCCAGAAATCCAGAGCCTTCGTGACTATGTGTTGGATGAAAGTCTGTAAGGAGATTTTCAGCCTCTTCCTCAAGTTCAGTTATTGGAGATTTTGCCAATTTGGTCTCAATCTTGCAAGGAGTGGAGAACTATTATCCCAATTAGTAGCTATTAAAAAAAAGTACTTATGGGCAGAAAAATAGTATATGAAAAAAGTTATTGAAAAATAATGTATATAAAATGATACCCACACGTGGTAAAGTTGGTAAACATCAGTTTTCAATTTTGTCTTCGTCCAGAAATCCAGAGCCTTCGTGACTATGTGTTGGATGAAAGTCTGTAAGGAGATTTTCAGCCTCTTCCTCAAGTTCAGTTATTGGAGATTTTGCCAATTTGGTCTCAATCTTGCAAGGAGTGGAGAACTATTATCCCAATTAGTAGCTATTAAAAAAAAGTACTTATGGGCAGAAAAATAGTATATGAAAAAAGTTATTGAAAAATAATGTATATAAAATGATACCCACACGTGGTAAAGTTGGTAAACATCAGTTTTCAATTTTGTCTTCGTCCAGAAATCCAGAGCCTTCGTGACTATGTGTTGGATGAAAGTCTGTAAAAAAGTTATTGAAAAATAATGTATATAAAATGATACCCACACGTGGTAAAGTTGGTAAACATCAGTTTTCAATTTTGTCTTCGTCCAGAAATCCAGAGCCTTCGTGACTATGTGTTGGATGAAAGTTTGTAAGGAGATTTTCAGCCTCTTCCTCAAGTTCAGTTATTGGAGATTTTTGCCAATTTGGTCTCAATCTTGCAAGGAGTGGAGAACTATTATCCCAATTAGTAGCTATTAAAAAAAAGTACTTATGGGCAGAAAAATAGTATATGAAAAAAGTTATTGAAAAATAATGTATATAAAATGATACCCACACGTGGTAAAGTTGGTAAACATCAGTTTTCAATTTTGTCTTCGTCCAGAAATCCAGAGCCTTCGTGACTATGTGTTGGATGAAAGTTTGTAAGGAGATTTTCAGCCTCTTCCTCAAGTTCAGTTATTGGAGATTTTTGCCAATTTGGTCTCAATCTTGCAAGGAGTGGAGAACTATTATCCCAATTAGTAGCTATTAAAAAAAAGTACTTATGGGCAGAAAAATAGTATATGAAAAAAGTTATTGAAAAATAATGTATATAAAATGATACCCACACGTGGTAAAGTTGGTAAACATCAGTTTTCAATTTTGTCTTCGTCCAGAAATCCAGAGCCTTCGTGACTATGTGTTGGATGAAAGTTTGTAAGGAGATTTTCAGCCTCTTCCTCAAGTTCAGTTATTGGAGATTTTTGCCAATTTGGTCTCAATCTTGCAAGGAGTGGAGAACTATTATCCCAATTAGTAGCTATTAAAAAAAAGTACTTATGGGCAGAAAAATAGTATATGAAAAAAGTTATTGAAAAATAATGTATATAAAATGATACCCACACGTGGTAAAGTTGGTAAACATCAGTTTTCAATTTTGTCTTCGTCCAGAAATCCAGAGCCTTCGTGACTATGTGTTGGATGAAAGTTTGTAAGGAGATTTTCAGCCTCTTCCTCAAGTTCAATTGGAGGTTTTTGCCAATTTCGTCTCAATCTTGAAAGGAGTGGATCAGAAGAAATAATTAAATTACGTATGATGTCTTCGCTTGTTGATGTCCTCGATATTTTGCGGGAATGGTTCAGCGTAAATCGTTAAAAATCCTTGTTTTTACTTTCTTGAGCTTCCTCTGATATCCAACCAATCGGTAAAACAGTAGAATCCAGAATCGCTTTTCCGTGGATCAAAATTTTATGAAGAGAGGATGGCATGTAGTACCATTCATACAAAGAAACATATAGCTCTGCAGTTTCGTGGCAGTATTTTTCAAACTTGGAGGAGTCCACAGAAGCACCAGAAGAAATCACTTGAAGAATCACATAAAATTTGTGGATCAAGTTTTCGTTAATTTCGGTAATCTCAGTTTTTCAATCTCTGAAAAAACGTCGCGCGTTGTTTCAACCGTTGGTTGTACCAGATCCTTGTTTCGGCACATCCACTAAAATACCAATTTTCTCTTTCAAGCTGTGCTGGATATGTTCTTTTGTAGTTTTCATTCTACGCTTTTCGTCAGGCTTCCTACATTGCTCATAAGCTCTGAAATTTTTTTTGAAAGATGTGTGAGCCCGTTTTCTGTCAAACTATACTTCATTGCATATTGATGTTCAGAAATTGAATATAATTCACTCAATTGCTTGCCTTTGCGTTTGTTAGAACTCCAAATACGGCACTTTTATGGCAGAAACCATGATTATTATCTTTAGGATGGTGGTAACAACTGAGTCAGAAGATCAACAAGGAATGGACCACAGTGGTATATTTCTTTCAATTTTAATAGCGAGTCAAATACTCAGAATGTAAATAAACAGACGCGTTTGTCTCCACTAATAAGGATCTAGAATCAAGGGTCGCACTCGGTCACAGCTAATTTGTGTTCTAATCGCTTCTCTATACTTGTATGAACACGAATCAACTTGATTTTCAGAAGCGGGTGGAAGCGGAAGATTCATAAGCTTCTAAAAGCGTAAATAATGTATACAAACTAGAATTTTTCTTATATTAAACGATCTAAGCGCACGTTATCGTTACATTTTCCTGAGTGTGAATAACGTGGTAGCTTCATTTTTTGCCCTGTAAAAGAAAGCCACTGAAAGACAATTTTAAAATAAGCTTGAAATATCTTTTACCCGTCATTACAAAACTTGGCTTTTCCTCGCGATTTTCTCGTTTATTCTTAACCCCTTACTCTTTCTTCAAGTAGATGAGCTTACAATATAACGACCAGAGCTTAGAAACCATCGGTTCTGAATACCTTAGGTACCTCTCTAACTGAATTATAATGCCATTTTATGGCCACGAAGGTGTCAAAAATGGACTTTTGTCCCGTTTTTCGTCGTTAGGAACCACTGTGCGGGGGTTCACGATAACAAGTTTAACACGAAACAAAGGGTTTGTCAAGTACTGGGGGGAGTCGAAAAAGTTGATATGTCTACGTTGGATGAATTCATGCACCATCGCCGAGCTGTCGTATACGTCAGATGACGAAAAAGCGGTCACCATAAATGGGAATGAGAGACTCACCCCATTTTTTTTTTTTTTTTTTCATAACCCCCTTTATTAATAACATTTTTCAATTGCAATTAAAATTTCTCCTCTTACTGCGATGCGCTGATGCATTCGAAGGAGGGTGGGTTTTAAAAACAATATCAGATTGAAGTTAAAAGGTCAACATATATACAATACTGGTTGATGGGGCTCACCTTCAGTTTGCCTCGATCAGGTCATCCCCCTGGCCCTTTAGATGTCGATGATCATGAATTACTCTGAGAGTATAACTCGAGAGAGGGCTTACAATACCACAATATTTATATTAAAATAGTTCCATGCAAAATATGTTTGTAATAAGTTAGTAGTTGTTTGAAAACATAAAATAAAGAAGTAGATTCAACAATTTCAACAGCTAATTTTTTTCTCTTTACCAATCTAAATACAAATATGTGGCGGTGTTCTTTGCGCTTATGACATTTCCGTTTTATATCCCATTCACATTCGCTGGTTGAGAAACCTTTTCAAAGTTAAGAATTCATTGGAAAATACCAAAAAAAATATTGTAATAAGAGTATGTTCGAAAATTGTGGGTAAATAAAATGTACTGTTATATAAGTAACCTAGCCTATAATGGTGCTCTTTCTGTAGCTGCTGGTAACATAACATTCATATTCATGTAACAATTTGTAGCAGTGACCCTTAGTACAGAGTTTTAAATTACATCTACCAAGAGTTCACGATTTGCAGAATCAGCTAGTAAATTTCTCGCACAGAAAGATGCTTTTTAAAAACATTTCTTCGATGTGGTTCATTGTAGAAAAAGTATAGAATTTCTTGACAGCCTGGCTAGATCAAGAAGTTCCTGTGTCTTGTGTTGTCCAAAATGAACCAAACTTCATCGTAATTATTGTTTTATAAATTCCTGAAGCTAGACAATATTTGAAGCAACCGTAGAGTGGTTACTGTTACTTCACCCCAGACTATTATCTAAATGTTCATTGTCACTGTTAAAAAAAACAACATTTCATCTTCTAACGAAGTCATACAAGCTCCGGTTAAATAAAATATTGTAGGCTCCCAAACATTTTTCTGAATTTCTTTTTCAGTTGCCGGTATTTAATGTCATTAACTATGGGAGGAGGGCTGAGAACTTAAGTAGTTTCTAAGCTGTTACAAACTTTTTGCACTTATATTTTTCTCCCATATTTCCTGTAATTGTACTTCAACTAAAACCTAATCAGGCTATGTGGAATATACCTTTAAAATCGACGATCTATCGATAATTTCTAAGGACCTACCTAAGATGTAATGATCTGTTTTTTTCCCCCTGGCTATAATGAAAAAATTATTTCAAAGATATTCAAAAATAAAGCTCAAGAGAGATTTAATAATTAATTTTGGTGTTTTTTTGGTCAATATTTCAACTATTAATAATTTGAATGATCTGTCAAAAAGGGGAGATTTCGATACCGCAATGTGGTTTAAAAAATAAAATGAAGTTTTTTTGGTGTTGATGAGATGCTTTAAAACTATGGTTGAAAGAAGAGAGTATAACATAAAACTGCAAGGTAGATACGTCACTGATTAACTCTTTGTACTATTTATCGATGTACAATACAAGTTTACAAAAAAATTTCTTAAAAATTGGGTTGTCTAATAAATGAAAAATGTCTTAAAATCTATCTTTATAATGCGATAATTTTCTTAAAAATTAAAATGTTTGACAAATGTTAATTTGCTTTAGGAATTGTCCAATAATACCAGAAAGGCTAATAGCATATACCATTAGATGTATAGCTCCACAATGGGGAAGAAGTAACTAAAAATAAACATTAAGCTCCTGATCATTACGGGAGTTTACATACCAATTAGTCTTTATTTGGCAGGAACATATCTGCTGAATGGGTCCTGACGGAGAGTCCATAAGCATAAACCACAAACTAACCATAAGAGCTGTATTTCCAAGTTAGCGCAGAGGAGAGGAAATGATATTGCACAGATGAGAGGATAGAGAAAGATCGACATTCTGGTTTGTCAACAAACCACAAAAAAGTTATTATTTAAAAAACAAGAATGACTTAAGGGTAATCAAAAACTGGTAGATTTTTTTCCATTATATTAATATTTCTTTTGGGGAAAAAAGGAGTTAGTCTTATAAACCTATAAATGGGATTTAAATTTTTTTTTTATTATTATCAGCAACAGAAAAAAAGGTAGCGACAAGGCCAGGATTTGAATCCAGTACCTCCTGACCAGGTGCTCTTCCATCTGAGATAACATATTTTTCTTTAGGTGATAATTATAAAAATAGCGGGATTACTGATCTAGTAATTATTTTTTGTTGACGGTTTTAAACAGTAGCACTGTTTTCCTTAGCATTGTAAAACCAAAGAAAATTAATCATGTTTGCTTAGGGGTTTAATGAGAAATTCAATAAATATAAAAATATAAACAAACAACTTTATTAAAATTTAATTCATCAAAGTTGGTAAAACTAAAATGTATTCGCTAAATACATAGTAATATATAAATAGTTTTCTATTTAATTTTCTGAACAATCTAGAGTTGTAAGTCAGGTATGAAAATATTTGAAAAATGACTTTATTTACCTCAATAAAAAAAAAAAAAAAGAATAAATAATACAATCAAGGCAGTAAAAGTAGCACACTCCATTTGGTTGTAAAATAGAGAGCTGCATACTTAGCTGAAATATTATTTTAAATTCTATTTCTGAAAAAAATGACTTTCGATTTGACTATTTTTATTTCATTTAACAAAATAAATACTATATAAAGATCCACACAGGAGAACTATTGGTCTATTTGTCATCCATTGGAATTATATCTTCTCTCTTTCACTTAAAATTTAACAATTAACAAATAAAAACAATTGAACATTCATTGGTTGACGTTTAACCTCTTTTAATAATAGGAAAAGAATGAACTATACATAAACTTTGCAATCATCAATGTACATTTCTCATAAAATATAAATAAATACAATTAAAAAATAGCTCTTATTGTGGACTTCATCATCATTTACCAGTGTTGAGAAAATTGTGATAGGTCCATTGTAATAACCCTGCTAATCAAGCAGTCGCCGACCTGTAACAAATATTTAGGATAAAGAATGTTGACTTTATAGTAAGAGCCAATAATTTGATAAAAAAAGAGGGTAAATTCTTACATCAGGGCAGATACCAATGAGAGATTCAGCATGGCTAAAAAATTCCTCTTTGAGAGAAATGACAATCGTCTGGAGGTTTTGGAGTCCGTGGATGTAAGAGGCTACCTTGCCGATATTTGTATTGTCTAAGGCGGCATCTATCTCATCCAGTACAAAGAACGGAGCAGGTTGATAACTGAAATTATAAAAAGAAATAATTAGATGACATCAAGAGAAAATAACTAGAATAATGTATAGGATAAATTTAAAATTAATCATTAGTTGTGGCTGTTTGTTTAATCATTTACGCCTTTATATACTCCCATCAAGGGTTATTCAACCCAGAATCTTCAATATCAAAAAGCTTATGCCAACCACTAAACCGTATGAGAGCCCTCAGTTGTGAGATTGATTGCACTTTTTGGCTAACAATTGTTAATTATTATTAACCAAAGAGAAAAGGCAGAAGCATAAGGGACTCGAACCCGAGACCTACTCAACACTTGCCTAGACAATATCAAATGCCTTTAACTTTCCTCTCACAAGTTTGCAAGACATCTACCAATATAGGCTGGAGTCTGGAGAGGGGGCTACCCATGTAGTCCAATGGTTTTAAATTTACTGAGAGTTTACTTACAGCATTATATTTACCTTCCTAATATGACATATTGAACATATATCGACTTTAAAATATTTATTATAAGTTGTGGAATTGATCTCACTATAATAATTATTAGTCAAAAAAATTTACCAATTAGTAGCATGATGTTATGTAGAATTCCACTCAACATTAAAGATTGTGAGAGCTAAGTTAAAGAGGTCTATTTTTAAGAATAATAGTATTCGAGCAGAGATATCTCACAAGAGGTAGAGTACCAGCCCTCTAAATTTTTTTTTATACAAAAACAGTTAAATGCTCTCATATCCCAGTTAGCATAAGGTATATGTTCCTCAGGAATTAATGTTATTTTAAAATTGCTTTGCACGGGATATATATATATGAAACTTCACTAATCAATATCTTTTATAACAACTTCGATTTTCCATGATAAATTACATTTCAATTTATGCGGTCTGAGCTAATGAACTTCTTTAATAAAACGCAATGCCTAATTATGGAAAAATTTATCACAATTATGGAAACAGCAGATACATATTTACAGATATACGTATAAACAGTAGAATTCACTTCTGATTTCAGGGTGCCCCAACAGCCGGAGTAAATCCTATTTTGAATTATCAAACTACTTTCTTTAAACATTAACATATCACATATTAATTTAAGTTATAGAATAGATGTTACATATAATAAACAAAATATTTATTATTAGACATTAATCGATACATACCTGTGGATGGCAAACAAGAGCGCGAGGGCAGCAATTGTTTTCTCCCCTCCTGAAAGGTTGGACATAGGCTGAAATCTCTTTCCTGGTGCAACACAATTGTAAGAAATGCCATCTAAATAAGGCTCTTCTGGGTTTTCACACGAAAGGTAAGCTTGAGCAGATGGGTTTTTGGCTAAAGACTGAAATTAAAATTTAATTATATAAAAGTTATACAATTAATAAGCTTGGATTCATATGGATTAAATAACTAGTCCTGAAAAATTAGCCTAATCGTTGTTGAGGGCAGGCATGACACCCCTGACAAAATTCTGAATACAGAGAAAGGCGGATGGGACAGAAAGAAGGCTCAGCCCATTGACTTACCTGCAAGGGGCAACACTGCCACAATAACTACGGCCAGCAGAAACAACCTTAAGCACCAAAAACACAAACACCTGCAAAGTCTGTCAGCAGTTCTTAAAGGCTCAACATCCTCCAGTTTACCTACAATTCTCCAACTGGGATGGGTCAACATTCATTCAATACAAAGTCACAGTGGAGCGACAAATTTTCATCATTCATCAACTAAGTATACAGTAATTTAAAGGACTTGAGCCTTGTTAATTTCACCTACTAATTCTTTGTCTTGACGGCTCAATTCCCTCATTTTTTGTTAACCCATATTTATTTGTTATAAGTTCATTTTCATACATGTTCCCGTGAATTCAAGCATGTTTCTTCCCTTCTCAGGTATACAGTCCACTCATACCTTTTTCCACCCATTAAGTTGATTCTCTAATTCCATCACCATCATTTTACCAGTAAGGCTTGAGATCCAACTATGTTATTGATACAAGGAAATAATATTTTCAGCTCTTGTGAACATATAAACAGACAAACAGCTTTAAAAAAAACAAAATAATGCATATGCTTTCATCCTACTTCATCTTAACCCACGGCACAAAAAGACTACACAACACTCAACATTTTAAGTTATCCATATAGAAAACTAATTGATATAAAACAAACATCATCCTATAACCAAACTTACCTTGTAAATATTGTCAATATTATTTGACACATGTTCAAAACATTCAGTGAATCTATCATAACGGTCTTTTTTTATCCTTTCAAAATTAGTTTTAGCCTTTTTTGCTCTTCGTCTAGCTGCTTCAAATTCTTCGTTGGTCACGGCGAGTTTCCCACGAGCCAATTCTAGTTTTTCAATAGCCTGAAACAGTTTGATATAGTATTTACTATTTTATTTAATTAAAAGAGAGAATTTGTTGGATATCAGAAAAAAAAAACAAAGAGTTAGAACGAGGACAGAAACAGACCTTCATATTAGGTGCTTGGATCTTCTGTAACATCATCGACTGGTCATTGATAACTTTGTTCAACTTATCACCAACTTTCTTTACATCATCATCATCGATATCCTTCAGATTATCGTTCAGTCCAGAATAGTCAACAACAATCCTGAAAACAAAAACCAATTATACAATACTAATAGAATAGTAACTTCTGGATGTAGTGTATTTGAGTGTGAAAACTGATATAAGAATATGGCAAATTATTTTAACTTGTTGACATAGTAATAAATATTTGTGTGCCAAATTTTCAGTTTTATCCTTTGAGAATGGCATTTTTATGTTGAAAGCTCTCAGGATAATAAAAAAGGTATCAATAATTTGTGGGTGAACAAACCATTTCATCTATCAATAAAACGAAACCCACAACCGGGTAGAACACTTTTTTTTTCTTTTTGGAAAAAGTGATTTCCAGTGATCAAGACAGTTTAAAAGATAAAATAATGTCATTAAAAAAATTCTGAACAGTGTTCGAACAATCATTTGTATACAGGAGCTCGCATATACCTCTTGGTAATACTCATTCAATTTCTACATAGTTTATATATATATTCATAGTTGAGGCAACACAATTCTAGAAAACAAAAATAATCTTTGATATAATGAGGAGCAAAAGAAGTGAGAACTAGTTATATTAATAAGAACCGAATCAATTACCTGCTTTCTCTATCGTGGACTTGTTGAGAACTACCCATACTGGAATCGGCATTGGAATCATTAGCTAACGACTCTGAACCTTGGCCGATATCTTCCATGTTGCCTTTCAACATAGGAATGGGTATGTCTTCCATCTATGAAAGAAGAATAATATTCAATATTAGCTAATAGTTATTGTTGTGCCAACCTTTTTACAGATAAGATTAACTTTTTCTATACTCTGTGTAGCATATCAAATACAAGTATTACAATGTAAATAATAATACTCTGTCTTATATCAAATATTAGAATGTAATATAATAATACGTATAGTAAAGCCAACTTTATAAATAAAGAATGAACTGCAACAGGATTAGTTCACAGGTCACCTCTAGGAAAGCCTGATCAAACTGCCCAGTCAGACGTGTAGCCAGTTCTTATTGGCCGAAACAAATGGCCGCCTGACTATACGAGTATATAGCTCTGATTCTAGGCTGACCAGGCATTCAGTTCCAGTCAAGCCTCGGGGCTGGTACGTGCAGTTGTACTTATATGTCGTAATAATGTCTTCTTATTTAACCTCTTCACCTCTCCTTTACTATCCTTGCTGTTTTAGTCTGGTGTTGTCAGACCCCACATATTCCTAGAGGGATTCTCTGGCTTTGTCTCACTAAAACTAGCAAATCCTTGGAAGGGATCACTTCCATGCAGACAACAAACTCTGGGGCCCTACAAAATGTGCCTAGTAGCGTCTCCCTCAGTGGTCCAGTTTGTCTCTTTCCGGTTCCCATTCACTCTTGAGGGACAGCTTTCCCCTAACCTAGGATTCTGAGTGTGAGCTCGTGGCACTCCAAGACCACATAAAATCCCCAAATCCTAAACTATACCTACTTATTCTCCAGGACACAGTGCACTGTAGGGGCACACACCTATCAAAAGAAAATGGAGTCAGATAGATCGAAGATATTATCCGGCACTAAGCCTTTGTCAAGGTCATAGACCATCTTACTCTTTCTCCGCCACCAGGGACCTCAAAAGACTTCCCTCATGACATATCAACAATGACGGCCTGACAGTTATGATTAAAACTTAGTAGTGAAAAGCGGTCAATAAATTAAATATAATACAAAGTTTCTTACCTTACAATGCATCAAAATGCTGTGCCTTTCTGACTTCTTCATTTCTAGTTTTGATTCAATGTTAGTGACAGACTTTTGAGCAGATTGAATATCTTTGGCAATGGCACCAACTTCTCTTCTTGCCTGGTAAAAAGGAAATGATGTATTATTAAAATGTTTCACCAAACAGATATCGGCTCTTTTTGGTTAGTGTTCTTTTAGTTTAAAGATTGCATCTGGAGGCAACAAAAACAAGCAAATCTTTCATTTGTATTTTATGAACAGTGAACGATTCATACACTGATTAAACTTTTAAACATTATCTGTCTGTTATCAGGGAAAGCTCATCATCCAAATTTAATTTTTTTTAACAATTTCGAAATATTAAAACACAAAAACATATAAAATAGGATATAAAAGCAATTGGGTTACTAAATATAGAGATTTTGATGATTATGCCTATCTACTGGTGGCCATTAATTGCGAGTCTTAGTGCTATAATGCAGTAAATTAATGAGGGTTTTTTTTTATTTTTAATCTGTTTATTATGTATAAATTCTATCACGGCTGAATTGTTGTATAATAGTATTTATATATCTATTAATAATATTTGTTTAGGTGGCTTTGTTCACGTAATGCCAACTTTATCAAGTAAATCTAATTTTCTAATCATCAATTATTTTTTATTGTAAACTTTGCTACATTGTAATCAAAATAGCTAAATTTAAATAAGGAGGACCACCTAAGGGGATAGTCCAACAGTATGCTCCTCTGTTAGACCAAGCTCTTCCTGACTTCTTGATAAAGCCCATACAATCAAGATTCATGCTATAGGGATTATATTTTGCAAGCTGCAGTTTATTAACCTCAAACTGTTCATCTACAGGAACTGTCGATAAATAGCTTACAATTGAAGCTGTTAGATCTAATTAAACTTGGAATGATCAAACAGAATTTTCTTTTTTTTAATGGGTTTATTTTTATTTAACAGTAGAATTTTATTAATTATCTAATGTAATTTAGAAAATTTACGGCCGTTTCAAAAAATATTAGATGTAATTTTAATATGCTTACTTATGATCATAACACACAAAAAAGTTTGGGCTAAGCAAGGAGCGGAACCATTGTTCATTCGTCCCAAGCCAGCTATTGCCCTGTCTAAAGCCATTTCCATTGCAATGTTCAGACAATGGATAGGGTACAGGACAGACGAGCAATGGTCCAACAATCTAAGGTATTTATCAACAAGCCTTCTAAGGCAAACATTTCCCAATTGATAAACTGTAGCCGGAAAAATATAAATCTTACAACAGTCATCTTGACCTGACACTAAATAGACGAAACTTTTTTTTAACTTGGTGTAACTCAGAACCGTTTTGGCACTAAATGTAAAATAGAGGAGGAGCCTCCTATCGCTTATTAGAAGAAAACAAGTGCTTAATACATGAAGGCTTTAAACCTTAGCCTTAGGCAAGAAAACTTTATCTACCAGACTCTTTATAACTTTATAATATGACTCCATTAAATAAATGGAAATCGATCGATGAAAATATAATAGCGGACAAAAGAGCTTTAAAAAAAAAAAAAAAATGAATCCTGTTTATAAAAGCTAGACTCAATTTGTAAACGGACACTTCTCTAGAAACAAATTATACAATAATTATAAATTACCTTTCCGATGGCCTCTTCAAACTTGTCGGTTTCTTGCTTACAGGCAAGCCGTTTTGATTTTAATTCTTCGATCTGTTTCATATGCTTCTCTAGGTCTAGCTGCTGCTTTTGTTCGGCCATGCGAGCGATGTTGAGCTCTTCTTCATCGTCTTTCACAGCCGTTTCCCATCTTATAACATTATCTGAAAATATGTTTATTGTCATGATAGTTTTATTAAATTTTAATATTGGTCTTTTTGTTTATTGTTTTACGCACAGTAGGCCATTTTTTTTCTTCTTCAAATGTACAATCATCCACATAAAACTCTCTTATAGAAGCACTTTTATGTAAAGTGGCAAATAATCCATATAAAAAATAAACATAAAGCAAGTAAACACATAAAAAATTCTTATAAAATCTTAAACAATACCTCTGATCTTTTTGTCTTTAGATTTTTCGAACTCCAACTGGTTCGCTATTCTGTTCTTTTGATTTTCAAATTCCATTCTTTTCTTCATCCTTTCTTGTTGAGACCTGCAATGACAGATAAAGACATATTTTTCAATGAATCTTCGCTAAAAACATAATTTGGAGACAAGAAAAAAATAAGAACATAATCTCCCAATAGTGTTTTGTATAACTCTTGAGATACCTCTAGATTTTGTCCCTCAAATTGCAAACAGTTATAATAATTTCTAGAATATTGGAAATAATAATTTATGATCAATTTTTTTAATATTTAATGTAATTTTAATATGTTGAAGTATGATTATTACATTAAGAAATGAGGGTTTGGTAGTTTTGACCATTGGGAACAATTATGCGTTCCACGACTTTCTTATACTTAAAGCTGCACTAGGGTTTTTTCTTTGAAGGATGGGTATAATCAGGGTTATCTTAACCTTGTGAGGCTAAATGAATAGTTGCTTGAATAAAAAAGTAGCGAATAATCTGTTATGAGGTTGAGAGGTAATGTCTAGTGCTGTGCACACTAGCATTTTAGTGCCACCCTACCAACCAACGTGAGAACCTTGGGCTGGCCCCTACTTCTTCATGAGCGGTAACAACATGGACAATTAATTGATAAATTAAGTCACAAAATTTCTTATCCTCACTTATTTTTACCTCAATTCTCTCTCTTCATATTGACGGATATTGGCCATTCCGATTCTAGCACAGAATTCTTTGAAAACAACATCCTCTACACAGTTCATTCTTTCCTTCATATCTTGGATATGCAAATCTCTTTCTGCCATGGATTTTTCAATTTTTTCTCTTCTAGGCTGTAAATATATTTTATATATTAGATGTATATTTTATTTTTCTGTCATACTAAGTAATAATATGTAATATGGGTTGGGGCTTAAATGGACTATAATTAAAAAAAACCATTAAAACTGTCAATAAAATAATTTTCGCAACCATAACAACACCTTTAATTGTGTGATGCGTCACATTTGACTAGACTTTTTTATTATAATTTATCTTATTAATTTGTATAAAATATTAAATGGACCTACACCACTGTCTTCATAACGCTGTTCCAGAACTTTCAACTCTTTCTCAAGCTCTTCAATTTGCTTCAACTGTAAAAAATAATAACAATTTTAAGTACTCTTAAAAAATATAGAAAAACATTGAATTAAAAAAAAAGCACTTAAAAAATTAAAAATTATTTTAATTGAGGAATCACTTTAAATATTAATTTGATAATATGAACTAATAATTACAGTTTTGTCTTTATCTGATTTAGCATATCTGATTCTGGTCTCAAGCCCACGAATCTGTGATTCCACAGTGTTTAACTCTGATTCTTTTCTCGATTTCTTCACAGCTTCTCTAAGATCATCAGTCAATTTTTCCTAAAAATAATGACATGTTAATAATTTATTTTTTCAATAACCATAAATACTTTAACATACTATTTTTTAGTCAGTACCTTTTTAGACTTCAACTGGGACATCTGTTTTTCATCCCACCTTTTTGCTTTCCTAGCTAAATCCAAGCTACCTCCAGACATGATGCCTGATTTTTGATAGAAGGTACCATCTAATGCCACAGCCTTAGGAAATAAATTGTAGATTTTATAAGTATTACAACCAATAACATATGAGACATAAATGAAAAAAAAAATTACATCGTATCTGTTGGAGTCAATTTCATATGCAGCTCTCATCGCATCTTCTGGCGTATCACAAACTAAAGCATTGTTCGTTGCAAACAACACTGCTTGCTTGATATCAGGTGGGTGAAAATTCAAGATATCATACAGCAATCTAGTGTTCTTTGGGTCTTTGATAGCTCTACAAAGAATAAAATATATAATTTGTATCATTATTAAATAAAACAGGCACATTATTATATAAAAAAAAAGTTGCAAAAAAAAAAAAAAATCGAGATCTTCTTAGATCAAAATGTTTAATGAAATATTTCATTGCATGTGATACAGACTATGGGTTATTTTCGATGTGGATTCAAACACGCATACATCTTGGGTTACTTAAGTGTATTCTTAGGTTAAGATATAATACTGGTAATTATCTAATAAGAAAATTAAATGCGAAAAAATATTACTTAGAAATCTTTTGAACTTTCTCAAGTCAAAGCTCAAAGACTACATAACATTTGATGTTCTAATTTTACCTCGTGGTTGAAGACAAATTAAGATGTCAACACAAAAAGAAATTCAACGATATACCAGAAAATAAAGTTTTTGAAGACAACAAAAATAAACTATTTAATGTTGACCCAGATGATTTCATTAGTTTTTTTAAATATATTATTTCACTATTTTTCTTTATCTACTTTTTAAATACAAATTAAAGTATTTTTTTTAGTTTTGTGTGGATACCAGTAAGGATCTCTAGAGTATTCTTCACTTTAATTTTGTTTAGAGATATTGAAAAACAAAGCAATTTAGTTTATAATTACAGTGACAAAATCTCATACATTAGGGGGAATTTGTCAGATGTTTAACAATAGTTTCGAAAATATTTCATTATACACACTATTTATGGGTTGATATTTTTTGGTTACTTTATTTTTGAACTTGCCTGTTATGTCCCATGAAGAAAATAAAAATTGAACGTTACCTCAACCGCTCTTTGAGTGGTTTCGTCTGAATATAATCAAGCGGCAAAAAAGTTTCTGGATCTAGAAGGTTTTCTTTCAGGTACTGGATACACTGCCGAGCTGTCTTTTCAGTATCAACAACGATAGCCTCCATATACTTTCCCAATACTTTTGTAACGGCAACATTGAATTTTTTATGTTGAGGGTGGCACATATTGATCATACGATCGTACTGAAATGATAAAAAACATAAGTTAATTACTTGTTATGTTTAATTAAATAACAACCAATTTCAGAATCAGAAATGGAGATTGCCACCTAGCAGGCCATCTTACCCATTGGGGCAATGTATGAACCCATACTTCACACGATCCCTTTATCTTTTACCTAAACTGAGATATCTTGGGATAGTTGTGCCTATGTAGACTGAGATTATAGCAAAACGAATGAAATTATAGTCTGTATATGCAAACAAATTTTTTACAATTGATAAAACTACGATGTATGCCAAGGACTCTACTGGTCTTGACCCTTTACTTTAAGAAGCAAGCTTTGAGTTAGTTCATTTAGATCAGCATTACAGAGGCCCCAAAGGATTTTGTCAGAAATTCACTTTTGTTTTAAAGCTAATTGATAAAATGTCGGCAAAACTTATGTATGTTTTATGAAAAACTGTAGGTATTACTAACATATTTACGGTAACAAGCATGAATCAAAAGTCTCTATAGGGGTTTGATGAGACCCTAGTTATCACTTTATATTTTTAAAAACTTACAACTCCTTTAGGAAAATTCTTTTTGAAGTTCTCGACAATCTCTTGTTTCTTTTTCCTTCGGGAGTCTTCATGCTTATCCACTCGGGCATCACCGAGTTGTTCCAAAATCGATTCCAACTCGGCTTGCAATTCTTTGACCTTATCTTTAGATGTACCGACATCACTTTGTAGATCTTGCTGTAGCTTTTTCTGTTCTTCTAATGATTGTTCGCTACTCCTAATAAAAAAATAATTTATGATAAAACGATAAAATTAATGCCAATAACATTTATTGGAAAAGACATAATTACCTATTATGATAAGTATAAATAGGGGTGAATTGGCTAAATAAACTAGTTTATTATCCAAAAGATTCACTTTTTGACAAAATGTTTATATTTATTGACTTCAGCTAGCAAAGAGAGGTAAGAACTTAAGACAAATATATAAAAAAAAAAAAAATTCATAGTCTAAAGTGCATGTCTACAACAACAAGGTTAATTAAAGATACTACATCCCTGTACCTTATATGGTCGGTGAGCTTATCAACACGCTTTTGAGCTTCTTCCTTCTCATGCGCCTTCTGCTTGATCTGATTTTTTAACTGCACCATAACCCTAACTTCGTTGTCTAGCTCATCTTGTTCAGCTTTCTGTTCGCGGTTAATTGAATCTAAATCTTGCAAATACTGTGCTGATTTTTTCTGTGCTTCGACTTTGAGATTGTGATATTCCTGAACCTAAAAATACAAAGTTTCAGCAAAAAAAAAAAAAAATAAATAAAAAAGGACAAACCACCCCTGACATTGAATAGATTTTTAGTGAAATTTGTCTTAAGTTAGGGTATGAAAAAGAACAATGATACAAAACAGCAATAAAATAAATGACAGATTTACCTGATTTTCCTCTAATGTAATATCTCTTCCTTGACTCTGTGAAACATCTTTTTCAGAGTTTTCATATTCTTCTCTCTTTCGATTGACTTCAGCAAGTTCTTCGTCGAGTAACCTAGTGTCTTCGGCATGAGCTTCAGCTGCTTGCCTCACCTCGGCTAAGGATTTTTTTGCAGTGTTTAGCTTCTTCTGCAAATGCGTCGTTCGCTCTTTACTCTTGATGAATGATGGCCTTTTTTTATTAACCTCTGCTTCCTATAAAATAATTTCCGGTAGTCTACATAAAAGTTTTACAAAAGTATAATAAGTTCATAGGAATTAAACATAATCATAATGTGCACCACAAATATTTTTTACTTATAACAAATATAGTTCACTTTTTGGAGAAAAGCTAACAAGTTGAACTGAGGTTCATTATTTATATAAAAATTTTGTTTTACAGTGGAATCTCGATATTTTGTATCCCGATTATTCGTATTTCCGGCTGATTCGTACAAATTTGCCGGTCCCCAGAGAAAATCCCGGTAAGTGGTATAAAAACAATGCATTTCAGTCCCCTCAGTAATTTGTATTATTATAATATAATAATTTCCAGCTTAAAAACCTCGTTAATTCGTACTGTTTTAAGAAAGGGAAAGAGTACAGTGAGAGACCAGAGAGTAGAATGAGTGCGAGATAAATGTTTTCTATAAAATCCCATATGTAATTCGTACTCTTTTTACTGAAAGGAAATAAGGAGAGGAGAGAGGGAAAGTTTTAGGAATTGTACTAAGCTTTTCTTTCGTTTCTACAGTTCAGTTTCATTTTCCTTATCGTTGTGACACGTTACCATGCCTTTGAAAAAAGTTAGCCTCTCTATTAAATAGAAAAAACAAACCATAAACGCTGTGACCAGTGGCTTTAACGTCCCTTGTTCCACAATCATATCAATCCTGAAGAACAAAGACAAAATCAATTCCCAGACATCAAGCAGCAAAGTAAAACGCTTCAAGACAGGTGATTACCCACAACTTAAAGAGAACTTAAAAAAGTGGTTCACGCAAGCAAGGAATTCAAATGTACCAGTTGGAGGAAATATACAAAGGAATTGACAATACCCGTCTGCAAGGATTGCGTCAAAAAAAATTACAAATTTTTTCGTACAAATGATTGGTGTATATTTAATCTAGAACATAAGTATGTACATATTTTTTATTGCATGTATTGTTTACTGTTTAGTTTAGTATTAAGCAGTGTTTAATACTTAGTTTTTATCCTTACTACATTGTACATACTTCTTAATACATACATGTTTGCATTGATACGTTTTTTAATTTTGTGCTCCCGATAATTGGTATTCCCTGATAATTCGTACCAAACTGTCAGTCCCTTGACAATACGAATTATCGGGTATTACAGTAGAATATTGTATTCGCAAAAACTGATTTACATACAATTGTAAATTTTTTTTTTTAAAACGTATATTAGTATTATTAAGTATATAGTAAGTTAAGGAATAATATCTAAGAGGTAACCAAGTTTGGACTGGATTCTCATCAGCATCAGGATGACTGGAGTCCCATAAATTTCTTTATGAATTCTTATTAAATGATTGTTAAAAACCTACTTGGCATTTATTTTATTGGTAAAACCATCTTGGTAACTGAGAGTTGCCTTAAAAAAAAAAAAAATTATCAAGTTAAAATCTCTACTTTTGGCTCACAAGACTTTACTTTTTGGAATCTGTTTAAAATTAGTATTGCATTACTGTCTTTAATGAGTCTTTGTTAATTATGGGGAAAAAAACCAGAATTTAAAATTATATGTAAATAATTGACTGTGAAAGGACTACTTATGACTAAAAATACTTTGTATTGTTTGTTAAACCATCTTAGTTACTAAACTAAAAAAAAAACAAAAAAAAAACTGCAATTAACTAAATATATAAGGGCACTTTATATAGTTAGTTTTCAAAATCTTATTTTTTGGAATTTCTTTTTGTGTTAATATCTTTGATGTACCCTTCTAGATAAAGCTTGAAAGCCAGATAGATACAGACCACTTAAGAACATTATATATGATAACAACTATTATGGCCTTGAATTTGTTTCCGTACACTTCCCATTGCCCACTAACTCAATCTGAGGAAAGTCAAATACACGTTTAAAATTTCAGATCGATTGAATCACTAGTCAGCAATCGTAGAACTCAATGACATACGGTCAGACAAAAGATATAACCCATATATCTGCTAGAAAGTCAAGTCTCCCCTTCTTTCTCAGTAATGATAAAATTGAACGATTGTTTGTTTAAATATAATTTAACTTATTGAACTTACCACTTCTCTTATTTCTTGGTCAATTTTGGACAATTCCCTGTTTGCTTTGCCTTGCTCTTTTTTTTTCTCTTTTAGTACTTCTTCTGCCTGTTCCTTCTTTTTCTCTACCTTTTCTACATCCTTCCTTTTTTTCGCTAACTCCTCTTCAAAGTACTGGATGTCATTTTCATTATGGAAGAGTCTGAATAGCTGGTATTCTATTTCTTTCTCTGCCTGCAAAGTAGATTATTAACAAAGAACAGATGTAATAAATACACACACTTCATCACTCATAACAAAATAACTGCTTTACCAATTCATCCTTCAATCGTTGATATTTTTCAGCTTCGTCCTTTTCCATTTTAGCTTCTTTCCTCTCGGCAACTACACCCCTTTTTTTTAGGTAAGTAAAATTTGTCTCTTCTTCAGCTTTCAATACTTCAGATTTTACATGATCATATTCTTCTTTTAATGCACCGGATCCGCTGATTTCTTCAAAAAGTGCAGTCAATTCTTTAGGATTTTTCATCGCAATAGACTCAACTGCACCTTGAAATACGAGGAAATTTTTAGCTTTGACATTAATGCCTATGTGCTCTAAATCGCTCAAATATTTCTGTGTTGTAACGGGCTTTAAAAAAAAAAAAAATTAAATTAAAATTATGGTCAGAAAAACATACTTCCTTGTATAAATTAGATCTATAAAGGTACCTCTCTGTCAATTTTATAATCTGACGATGATCCTTGGACAGTCCTAGTAAACCTTTTGGTCGCACCATCTTCCATCAAAAATACAGCTGTCACTGAAGCACTACAAATGATAACGATAGATTTATGATATTAACAAAAATATTTCCTCAGTTTTATATAGAATAGAAATCAATTTTTAGCGCGATATCATTGGAAGATGCCAAAGTCCAATCCTGTAAGTGACACTTACACTGTCAGTACCTAACATTTTGGTGTGTAATCTTAGGAGCCTCTTCAATGAAAAAAATGCCTAGTTTACAGCATAAATATTGTATTGACACAGCATTTCTGTTCATAGACATAAAAGTGTTCTGTAATCTGTGCGTTATTGTCCTTTTCACAGTATTGAATTCAGTGAACTTTCGCATAAAATTTGGACATTGCATGATAAATAAATGTGCATCAATCATAACCAGTTATGAATCGTTTTAATTTATATGACGTCATAATTGGTTTAGTTGACTACATAACCTTTCTCAGGGATAGTATGACATTTAATAGAGCAGGCTATAAACAATATGCTTGCACCATTTATGTCATATAAAAGGAGTGGTTTTAATGTTGGATGACACTCAACATAAGATAATTAAAAATGGTAAGCTGCTTTGTTGGAATCAGAATGTTGTGAACTACAGAATTACAAATTTGTATTGATCATCATGCAGGATGGATGTCTTTATAGACTTCCGTAAAATGCTAGGGCTCAAAATATTTGTTTACTTGTATCAATTTAAAAATGTTGAAGGAAAAACAATTAAAACATATTGATTAGATAGTTTAATCAAAGAATATTTTTCAAGTCATAAGTCGGGATTCCAACAGGTAATAAATAAAATGAAGACAGCGTAGTTTACTTTTTGACAAGGGCACTTCTTCCTTGACAAGTCTCTTACCTACTTGAGGAATATTTAAATAAAAGTAACAAACTGCTTGAGTACAAATTAATATGAAAATAAAGTTACATACACTTTTGAAATAGGTCTACCGATAGAAGCTCCATGAATAAGATCACTCAGTCTTTTAACCCTCAAGGCAGATGTCTTTTCGCCCATAACAAAACTGATAGCGTCCATAAAATTAGATTTGCCTACAAAATAAACAGGAAAACTTAGCGAACGAATAATTCCCGGATAAATTCAATTAAATAATTATAATGTACAAATGTTTACCAGATCCGTTGGGTCCAACAACGGCGGTGAATGACTTTAACGGGCCGATAGTGAATTTACCTCGGTAAGATTTGAAATTTTCGACTTCGATGCTCTGCAAAAATGCAGGCATCTTCCGATGAAAGATTTCATTCGGCTCGAGCGAGTACATTTTGCTTTGTTTTGAAGCACTAATGTAAAACGAAAATACAAACAAACGCCATCATTTAAAAAACTTACTACCTAATCCGTTAGGTTCGCTTATGGTTACAATTGGAATATTCAATGTATCGATTTTTCAGTACTACAGTGAATTATTTGATTGGATTACATGGTTTTTGTTAACATTCATTTTAAGCCTAATGACCTAATGGGTTTTAGTTGTATTTATTAGTTGTATCTATTCGCACATACAGCGGTTCGCGGCGCCTGGCGGTTTTTGGCGCGGTTTATGTTCATGCGAGTCCAGTCAGTTCGTCCTATTCCGTAATCTAATTAAAATTAAAAACATTTAAGCATCTATGTTAATAATTTTTAATTGAAGTAAAAATTATTAGTAAAAGTTAAATCATGTTATATTTGTAAATTGAAGTTAACATCTGATTAAAAATCTTATAATTAGTTTATCGAGAGAGACCCCACCACTCCTCACCATTCTAACCAGTTGCCGCCTTAGAACAGCCGAGTTGTAAACCCTACCTGAATATAGGTAATATTATTATTAATTTGGTTGCACAATCTCCACCATGAATCTGTTGAGATAACTTGTCCAAGACATTGAATATCATATAAATATTTTAACTTTTACCCGTTGAAAGTATCTAACGACTCAATAGCTTTTTTTTATGTAATTATTTAAACAAATATTGTAGCTTTAACAAAAAAAATAAATATATATATTATCCTACAAATGGGAATTCCCCTAGTGAAAGGCTAATACCAATCCAAGATAAGTATCCTTTTTAGTTTTCCCTTATCCTATTTTTATTATTTTTAGAGATTGGGGGGGGGGATATTATTCTAATAAATAAAAATGAAATTCGTCAAAGGAACCTATCTGCGTACGAGTAAAATGAAAAAAACAAAAAAACATTTTCATCTTCACTTAAATCAGGAAATAAACTATAAAAACTACGTTTGTCTGTTCTACTGCCATTTTCTATCTCAACAATACTATATCTGCTCCTTCAGTATCTTGAATAATTTCTCACTAACTTTGGAACACTTGTTTCCATGAGTTGTCATCACCGCGTTAATCAAGCTGGTGGTTCAGCCCCTTCACTTTGGTCAAAACTCCTGTGTGTATTGTTAGCTTAATATTATAAAAGCAATGGTATTTATTGATTTATTATTTCTTTTTTTTCTTTTTTTCCCCCCTCCATAGCTTCTTTAAATTTACAAATAATTCTATATAATATTACTCATTTATACATAAAACTGTATATATCATAATAAACAGTTATTTTCAACGCCTACAAGGCCGTGAAGGTAGGAGGGGGGGGGGTTCATAAAGTAAAATTCAAGTTAAAGCCATTTTACAATACTCTTTTTTACGAGCATATTGCCCGTAGAACGAAGAGCAGAGAAAATTCCCTTCTGTGTCTCGTTGTTCGATCTTATACGATGGCGTACCCAAAAGAAACCGAACTGATGTTGTACGTGGTGGAGTTATCTTTTATAGGTAGGACCGTGTAAAGCAACTTTTCACCAGTCTGCATGCCAAGTTACTGGTGCCGTCACTGGAGAAGGTTCCGTTCTGGTTGTGTTAATTTATTCGTGACAGTTCTTTTGCGCGATCGTCGTTTTTGTGATGGCTGATTTACGTGAACAGTGCGCGGCCGTGAAGTTTTGCTTCCTGCTCGGGAAAACTGGCACAGATTTTGAAAATAATTTTTTTATATTTTTGAAGGTCATGTCAACCACACGAGACAAGCACCGAGTGGTCCTGGCCAAGGCTAGGTTACCAGTGTTATATAACGGAACGGCATCACTTCAACCTATCTATTATAAAAACAGCAGCAACTTGAATCTACTTAAGCCCTAGGCGACCCACTCAGTATTAAATTTTAAAGGAACATTTGTCTTCATTATATGACTATTAGATGCAATTTTATTCACACATATATTTATTGCTAATTCACCTAGTACGTGCTGTGTACACTTCCTCTTCATTCGTGATTGTTATTTGCATGGACTGATAAGATGAGAGCTGATGATAAACCTGACTGAATCATGCATGTGGAAATAGAAACTGATCTCATCGGATTATCATTAGCTAACGATACTAGTTTCAATTATATAAAAACGTTTTTGTCGCGTAACGTAAAACCTTTACGAGCATGCGTTTTTAATAATGAATCGATTGTTGGAGTCCCCCCCCACCCCGCAAGGGAGGTCTGGTGATTTAGCCAGCCCGGTAGGTGAGAAGAAACAGCTAAAAACGTTTATGGGGCCTTGGAATGATTAGGAACTCACACTCGATATGTAAGGGTAGGCAAAGACCACCCAGATCCCAAAGGTGAGTATGAATTGAAAAGAAGTTGACTGAATCAAGGCGAGGGTAAGGATGTGGTGCCACCTGAAGCCGTCGACAGGGTGGAATGGGTGCCTTCCAAAGTGTGCCGGTCTGATGGGTAGGAATTCAGAATTGAGTATTCATTGGGAGAGTTCGTGGAGCCCGTCAGTGAAATTAGATCTAGCGGGCAAGGAAATAGAGAGATGCAGAGGTAAGTAATTAAGAAATACATGTTCCAGTAGAGGAGCAAGTAGACAATGCAGCAAGAGATCAGCGTCCAATACAAGTGAGTTAGTAGGAAGATTGAGACTGTGTTCAGCCTTTTTTTTCCCTGACCCCTTGAAATATATTTATTGACTCAAATACAAAAACAGGATATGTACAATGGATGGGATCCTTGTAATGCATCAGATATACATTTTAAGGAGGAACTTAAAACTAACAAAATAATTTGAAAATTATATTAGCTAAATAGGACCAGGTGATGTGGCTCACCTTCGAGCTACAAAGAGGGAACGCTGGGAAAGGGGGCAAAGTTGGGCGAGTTAATCCACCGGAGCCACATCAAGTTTTTGACCAGCTCGGTGTTTAACACCATGACTCCACCACCTATATCCTGCATCATTTTCAATAGACTGTACGGGAAACATATGTTATGTGAGCTTTAGTCTACTATCTTTCTGGAAGGTGAGCCCCACCCCCTTAAAATTTAAAAATTCTTGCATTATACCTATAAATGGATTAAGTGAATCAGCTTTTTAACTCCATATACTGTATAAAATGTGGCATAACTTCAGAGTATAGAATAGAAGAAAAGTTTATTAATATAGAATCACCGGGTGCAATTATAATTTATTTACTCCCTTATAGATTCTGATTAATGTAATAAAGGGGTTTAGAAAAAAAAAACATTGACCTTATTGCTGTCTGTTTAAAACAGTCCGAACTCTGTAGTTTTACTAGGAAGAACCCGCAGTGGACTCGCATCACTTTCCCCAGTCCACTAACACGTCATCAGAAGACTTCTTCACTCCTCTTACACCAAACCGTCAAGTATTATTTCGTGGAAAAAGGAATCTATTGCCCAAAGTCCATTTTCCTTTCGTCTTTTAATTCAAATTTGTGAGCTTTGAAAAAATCAACGACAATAAACTACTTCTCAACATGAATTCGCAACATATTCTCGTTTCTTTGACCTCCAACACAACAAGCCACTTGAAATAAGAGTTTGTATTGGGCTTATATGACGCCGTCTAAACTCTTCTTTTCTGCCCTTCAAACTAAGTTACTCCTTTCTTCGCGCTCTCTAGGATCCACATAGTGAGCCTGTGTTTGTTTTATTCTAATCCATTGCTTCTATTATTATTGCTTCAACAGGCGACAATGACCTCAAGGTTTTACCCTGTGCGAGTGCAGGGAGGATTCAAAGGATCCCGCCATGAGGTGGCTACTAGTGTCGGTGGTGGCCGAGCTGGCGCTGGGGCTGGGGGCGGCGCAGGCGGCAGAAAGCTGTCAGTGGCTCTGTACGGAGGTTGCCGCTGCCGGTTATCCACACTCGTCCGATCGTCTTCGACTCGGCGTCTTTCCAGATCGTCTGTCATCTCACCAGGTGAGTGCCCGTCAGTCTTTGTATCTAGAAGCATGTATGTATCCCGTGGCGCTACCAGTGGATTACGGTTGAATTCGGGGCCTCACAGAGTCAGGGCTGACGTCGTAGGAGTGGTTGCCTGCAGCGTCACGACATTGAGACATGATCTGCTCGCGTGCCCGATGTTTGTTCTGTAACAATGACAACAGTGTTGTTGCCAGGCTTGTGTATCGATTCCCGCCTCACCCCCACCCAGCACCCGCTCCTAGCACCGAGGGGATTCCCTGTGACCACGAGGGCAGGCTCATCTTAGTTCCTTATCTCCCAAGCAGATATCGCACATATAAGTAATCAAATACTAACAACGTCTTATCAGAAAACCTATTAGAAAATGTCTTTGTGTCGTCTAAGGAAGGGTTTCACAAAGGCAGCGTATAAAGTTGTAAGCTGTAGCGTAAAAGTTGCCAACACGACTTTTATAACTTTTTTAAACTAAAGTCTCAGCACTTAATACGTAACATTAATCAGGAAATCCAGATTCTTGATACCCAACTTCGATTTGATAGGAAAATATTTATTCTTTAGATTCCCAGGGATTAATTAATAAATGTTCATATTTTTTTATGTTTTTTTTTTAATTCTTAGCATCTTGGAGGTATTAAATTGGAATGTCACTCTCAAGTCACAACCACGATTTAAATAATGGCTTTAATGATATCTTGTAATTACAGCTAAAAAGATGAAAAAATAAAAAAAACGAAAAACCCACATCGAGACCTTTACTTAGATATCCTACTCAATACATAATAAAACATGTTTCTTTTTTTTTATTACCGATTAATTAATTAATGACACTAAATCTAAACTTAATAAATAAATGATAATACTAAAAATAATTAATAAATGTTCATATTTTTTTATGTTTCTTTTTTTATTCTTAGCATCTTGGGGGTATTAAATGGGAATGTCATTCTAAAGTCACAACCACGATTTAAATGATGGCTTTAATGATATATTGTAACTACAGCTAAAAAGATTAAAAAACCCACATCGAGACCTTTACTTAGATATCAATACATAATAAAACATGTCTCTTTTTTTAATTACCGATTAATTAATTAATGACTCTAATTCTAAACTTCTGTTATTCAACTATGAAGTAAATTGAATTTTAGACCCAGTAAACAAAGGTATTGCCAGTTTTTGTCGAGGTATAGATGCCACTGTTAACAATTATTAGCTAAAGATAAATTAAGCTGAAAGGACTATTTTCGTTCGGAAACTAATAATTAGTAATAGCATTAGTACTATTCCGCAACGGAATTCGAATAAATAAAAACCAAATACATTGAAATATCTTATAACTAACTATAAATAAGTGATAGTTATCATTAAGCCCCCTCCCCCCCCGCTGTCAGATCAGTCGTGCCCATGGCAACGACCGCGCAAGAGTTAGGCCAAAGATTCATAATGGGAAGATCCTCATTCAGGACTAGCTCAGTTGCTTCAACACACGATAGGGTATCGTGGTTGTGTCTTCGGTTACGATTTTTTTTTTTTGTTGGCCGTTAATTATTTGATAATCAGTAAACAGGGTAATCTAGTGTCAATCTAAATCAATGAAAATTTAAATTAAATTTTATATTGTATAATTAAACAAAATGTAAATAGCTAAAGTATTGACAAAAGGAATTAAAATCGGTTTGTACTTAATACGCGACTTATATTGTAAATTAAAATTAAATTAAATTAGCATAATAAAAAAAATGATACTCTCAAACTAAAACTTCAAAAGTAAAATAAATTGTGAGCTCTGACTCGAGAAACTAATAGACGTAGAGGTAATGAACAGACAATTTCCTGATTAATTATGTTTATCTTACTTCCTGTTATTGTAATTTAAGCTAAACGTGTGTGTAAAAGTATGTGGGATAGCCAAAATGTTATTAGAGAGAAGGTGTACAAATTCAACATTGTAGAGATACATTAAAAAAGATGCATGAACAGAAAAAGAAGTTTTATAAATAAAGATGTTTTCTGAAAATATAATCATTTTTTAGAGGATTAAACATGGAGAAACTCTCATAATAAAATATATCGAACCAACAAAGTACGAAGATAAACTTGATGGTTGCAGAGCTTAGGATTATTTTCAATAGAAAAAATAATAATAGTTGATTTGTCAATAAAATAAATCAATAAAAGCAATGCTTGATTAAGTAATTGTAATAATAGAAAAAAATCAATATAACAGGGGCGATTCTTACAGAAAAATATATTAAAATGCTATTTTTTTAAAGTTTATAGTTTGCGAATTTTCTGACAACAATATAATAATCTTAAGGTTGAATATTAATTTAATTAAAATTTACTATAGATATTAAACGTTTAGTCAAACGTTTCTGCTTTTAATAACTACAAACGCCCGAGTAGCACTTATAGAGGTAGCCATTGGAGTTTACTACACTCGTTGGAACAGAATGAAATTAATAATTTGTCTTCTACCCACTCAACACGGCACAATATACAAATTATTCATAAAGCACAAATTGAATTCAGGCACAACTTTATATGACCGTATTATACTTTATTGTTTCAACGTGAACAAATAAAACCCTCTGTATAACACAACCTTTAGTGTACTGTGTAACGTAAACGGATAAAACTGTATCATTCTTCTAGAAAACATAATGCGTAGAATTCGTTTTGTATTTAAAATTTTTCTAGTGGTAACTAGCAGAAAAAGGTTTCCAATTCATTAATAAATTATTATTCATTACTGATGACATAATAGTATCGTGCATGCTCCTAATTCTTATACTTGCCTAATCGAATTATCTGACAGGTTTTCATTCGAAAGTTCTAATTTCTTGGGCTTTTTCCTGTGAGTATTTTAATTTGGAATTATGACTATTTGGTTGTGGTGACGGTTGAGAGCGAATAAATTTAAACAAATATTCCACGGTCAAAAATGTTAATAATTTGCAACGTTTCGGACAGCTCTGTCATCCTCAATGGCTAATTAATTAATTTCTTTAAATTTGAAATTCATAAAATCTATATAAATAACATGACTGATATCAAAACCGCCTAAGACGTCTGAATGATAAACAATATTGTGGTGAAACCAAGGAGTATTTGTATTGCTTACATAACATTTCTAACGGTGAGAGTTGTCCAGATATTTTAATCCAAACTTGATAAAAAGATCCGGAAGACTCACGAAATTATATTAAAATACCTCAAAAAAATTATTATTATTTATTAGAAAATATATATCAGGCGGTTTCAGCCCATTAAGGACGGCATAAAAACAAAAATTGTAGTTATTTAGTCTTTAGTAGTTAGACGGGTTGTGTGACAGTGTTGACCTTTTCGTTCAACCACGGCCATAAAACATAAATGTTTACATGTATATTACGTATATTATGTGTACTTGTAGGCTTATAAACAAATAAGTCTTAGCAGCAGAGCAGCTTATAAACCGAGGGATTTTCATGATTATTCTCACTTTATACAATAAGCGTTTTTCTTCGAATTTCTTTGCTGAGTTTACTTGACATTCAAATTTCTTGCATTTTTACAGCGCACTCTCTTGCATCGGGCATAAGATTTTTTTGTTAATTCTCTCCTTACTCAAGCGGCATTCGAGCCACCAGTACGACATAGGTCTTACCGGCTTACGCACTTCTTAACTTCACCTAGCTTCTCGCTTCGTCTCAAACTGATGATATATAAATGTGTACTTTGGTCAGCTATGCTGTACGTTGCCCCACTATATACTCACTTGACTGACAATACCGCTAAAAGTCTCTAGCATTTTCCGAATAGGATCATGAGAAAAGTGGTCAGACATACTTCTCTCCAGAGGTTAAAGAACGCCGACCTGCACCCGTTGCTTGGTGTGCCGTCAGCGAGCGAGTTCCTCCACCGGAGAAACGTCAATTTTTTTGACTTGTTACAGCACCATTGTTTGTTGTTAACAAATCCGGTATTTAACACTATGGTATATATTTAACATCATCCTTTCCGCATCGATGGCAACAGACTGTCGGGGATAATTAGTCGGGGAAAATTGTTTCACAAGGTGATCCACTTTTAAATGTGTTAAGACAATGAATGTGTAATGTGCATTATACTTTTTTAACAATTACTAATGTAATGTAAAATTATTAAAAAAAGTAGCCAAGCTACAGGACCTACTAATAAATAGATTGATTTATGTAGAATATATACTGATTTCGATAATTTATAATAACAAGGAGATACGAAGGAAAAATAAAAACCTATTCAGGCATCATCAAGTATATTACAAAGTTATTTATATATAAAGAATATGACTGAAATTTTTTTTTTATTATTTCAGCATTGGTTTGGAAACAGTATAAATACGTTGAAATACAAACCAACCGTTATGGAAAGGTTTCATCGTGGAAAGGTATGGAAAAAAAAAATCGTGATATAGATTTCAAACTTGAAATAATAGAATTGAAGTAAAACTTTTAATTTATCCCTATTTGTTAAAATGTTGGCGTAGAAATTGCAAACGTTACCAAAACAAGTATAGTTATTTCTTTATTTGTTTAAATTTTCACCTTTTGTTTTAGGGATTCTAAAACTATTTACAAAGAAAGTTTTTGTTTTTTGTAACGTATGTTGCAAAATCTATTTAGATAAAAATGTAAAGGTGAAGCAGGCATATGCGCACATACGATTGCATTAAATAAATTGCTGACTGTTGAGATAGGCAGTGTAAGGTCCTGGCTATCGCACAACGAGCTGGAACTACTGCGGGAATAAATTGGCTTCGGGTTCCACTGGTGCCTTATTTATTGTGTTGTGGTTCGCTCCAACAGCTGGAGCATGGTGGGGATAAAATCTAACATCTTAGTACAAATAGGGTGGTCGTTATTTAGGGCCTGCGTGGTACCGCAGAAGCCCCGTTATTTTTCATAGCAAGTTATAATAAAATATGGTGAATTCAATAAAATAATATCAGCTGACCAGATCTATTTCTTATCGAGAACACACTACATCCTGGTAACAATATCCTGACTAAGTGACATGATAATTACAAAAAAAAAAGCTTTGAACATCTGGTGAAATTTCAATCTGTTATATTTAAACGATTTTTTAAATTATATGACAGTGAAAAAACTATTCGGAAAGAATTAAATTGATTCGTCGATTCGTCCGAGGAAAACGAATAAAAATCATTAAAAAACATGATTTTATTAGGGACTCTCAAAACTATATTTTTATGAGGACACATGTGCTGCCAACCATGTAGGTTCGATTGTAATGCCGCAGAGGAGCCTCGGTTTTTTTCACTTAATCGCATCATTCGGACTAGGTAGGTCGTTGCTGTGTATAATAGCATAAAAACTCCAAAAAAAGTGAACAAATCTCTTTCCAAGCGTCTGTAAAATACTTATAAAAGTGTAAAATAATCACGCAAAAGACAATTACTCCTGACACGTTTGAAACTACAGCCTCCCTGCTCAGATATTAAAGGAGTGTACATGTGTAGTTATAATTCTTATTAGAGGTGTATGCCATCGTGTTTTGGGTACGGTCATGGGTCTAGGAAGTCTAGGTAGAGCCACGAACCATCAAACCATGGCACGAATTAGTATCATAGAAAGTGGGCACAAAGTAAAATTTTTTTTTTTGTGAAAACTGTTTTATTTTTATATGAGTATTGGTAATTTTGAGTGAGTATTGGTAATCACACAGAGACAAGCGTTTGTATGGTATTTATATAAGTATGTTATAAACAAATAACTACGAGTTTCTCTCAATGTATCTTTTTATTGATGTACTATTATTTGTCAACGTTTCGCCTATTTGGGCATCATCAGGACTACAATTTAGAAGTTACACATTCAGAAGAACAATAACATACAAAAACACTCATTTTAATTAATGGTTAAATTAATTAAAAATCGTTGTTGTCAAACTAATACTAAGGCAATTATCGACTATATGCGGACGTCAATGACCCTTCTCGTGGACATGCCTCAAAACAAACTTTATTTTTTTCCGAAAGAACTCCGAGTACTCTCTGAGAGAAACAAAATGTTACATTAATGGTCTCATTTACATACTGGGAATACTGATTCTACCGATCAACAATATGTAATTTTTTTTTGTAAACTGTGATTGCAAATGCCATTAAAACACCTATAAAAATATAGAGGGGTTATTGAAAATTACCTTGCACCAATCTTCTTACTTAGAAGGACGATGAGCTATAACGACCCTCGTGGCCGACTTAAGAAAATGAACATGATTTTTCTTTAAATCTCCGAAACCTTCAGGCCTTCATGCGTATCCTGTTAAAGCTTGTGAAATAAAATTTCACATGAAAGTCCTACTTGATATATCAAAGACAAGAAAAACATATCCATAAAATATCTTGGCATTAATCTTTCAATTATTTCGTTATAAGAAAATATTTTTTTGTTTTCGTATTGGGTAAGGTACCAAATTTAAGATCACAACATATGTAATATACGTATGTCGGTGCTTTAGTGAACTGTAATTATAAAAAGTCATCAAAATCGTTTTCGTAGCCGTAATTGTTTGATTTGTATTTCAAATTAGTATTCCGTCTTTTATTTTCCATTGAATTTAGGAATGGCGATAATTTTGTATTTATTTTATGTTTTAACTGTTTAGATTTTTGTTTTATATGATATTATGATTAGTTAAGTATTTAAGAAACTATCGTCAGTTATCGCAAGGAACAGATCCTTTTATAACGATCCCAATATACTTTACATTTCCTTTTACTTCATCCCTTAAAAGTTCTGATCCCCTAACACAGTTATTTTACATCTTCTCACATCACTATAATCCTTCTCGAATATTAAAGTGACAGCCAAATTCAGTCCTGAAATTGCCAGTTTCTCCAATCGTGCCCTGAGCGTCTGTGGCTCTCACGGCCTTGTTCAGCCCCCACTAGGCCGTACGCTGTTTTGTGGCTAATTGAGGAGCGTTGGAGATCTCCTGAGCTTCTACAACATGAGTAGATGGGAGGTCTTTGCCCCTTGTGTATTTGCGTATGTATATCATGAATGATTGATTGAATGTTCCACTGAAAATATTAGACGAATGAGATCATTGAACATTCAATAGAGTAGTTTGTGATTTTATTGCAATAAAAATATTTTCTATCTATTTGTAAGTATTTCTCGATCCGTTTAAATATAGGCATTAGAAAAAAGTCCAGGATCGGTATGAAAATACTGTAGCGTGCATAAATGCAAAACCACTAATCTTTCAACTGGAGTAAGTAGCAGCTGTTGCTGTTAAGTGATGCACAGCCAGCCCCAGTGAGTTAGAGCCGAGTACAAAGACCCTGGTCACAATTACTCAGAGGAAGTGGGACCAGACAAAAAGCTATTTGCTCAGCCTTGGGTTAGAAGGCTGCGCACAAACATCACCACTCAGCGAACGGAATGCCCGGACTTGGGGCCTCATAACGACTCCTTATTCCGAACGAGTTTTGAGCAGACTCCTGGCGGCTTTGCATATTACATTCCTCTGTTTACAACCCCTTGCCATCCCCAGGACAAGAATTCCCTACGGTCACACTCGCCAGTATATCCCGGGCTATTGGAATTTGTCAAATGCCAACCGTTATTCACCGTTCAAAATTGGATACCTTTTCTTTTTTCTTTGCTCACATACAAGGAGGGCATAAAGTTTTGAAACTTTTTTATAAAGATTTTTTTGCAGTGGGGTAGCCGGAAGAAGTGTTTGGGCATAGGGCCCTCCCCTTCATAAAAAAAAAAAAAATCATCCTCCCCACTTTTGTTTTTCATTAATTGATTTTTATTTATTTTTTTGGGGGGGGGGATAAACAGTAAAGGTAAATATCTATGGGGGTTCACAAAAGTTAATTACATGTAGATGTATTGCATTTTTAAACAGTGCTAGTCACGTAAAATCGCCTATTCATCTAATTGAAAAACAATTTTTAAACGGCTGAAATAATACAAAGCATGTGGGTAATTATGTTACCGGGTTAGGCTGATGAAAGAGAGGTTAATGGAAATCGTTTTGACATTCGGTGTTTATCAACCATTTCATGCCATGACATGATGGAGCATTGCATAGCATGCCGAAACGATGCGCGTTAATCAATTTGAAGGAAATCTAACATCTCTCATTCCCCAATAAATAAACCTATATCATCCACTCATATCTAAAATATTAACAAAAACTTTCTATTGCTGGAGCTCTCCAAAATTTATTTTTTGGCATAAATTTTAATTTATTTTGTGTTCACGTGTTTACTGTGAATGTAACAATGAGTGGAACATTAATTCTAAACCAGCTCCTGAGCTGTGACTTGAGATCGCTAATAGACCTGAAGAAATGGAGTTTTTATGTTGAAATTAGTTTCACATATTTACCGTTGTCTTATCTTGAACTAAAAAAACAAATAAAAGTTTACTCTAACGCAATCAGTAAAAAAGGTACGGTGACAGACAGACAAGCATGCGAAAGCCAATTACTCGGAACCCGTTTGAAACTAGAGCCTCCCCGCTCTGATATTGAAGCAGCGCACATGTGTAGTTTCTTTCACGAGAGGTGGGTGTCCACAGGGTTTGAGTACGGTCATGGGTCTAGGAATTTAGGCCACGAACCATTAAACCAGGCCACGAATTTAATATTGTAAAAGTAGTAAATGTAGACACAAAGTAATAAATTAATTTTTTTTTAGTGAAAATTTCTTTTTTTTTGCAGTAGTGGTACTCATACAGAGACAAGTGTTTGTATGGTATTTATATATGTATGTTATGAACAAATAACTGCGAGTTTCTCTCATGTATTCATTTATCATTCCTCATGTATCCTTTTTGTTGACGTACTATTTTAGTTGACGTTTCGCCTATTTAGGCATCATCAGGACTACAATTTAGAACAAGATACATATTTAGAAGAACAATAACATAAAAAAAGGATTATTTTAATTAATAATAATACTATTTAATAAAAAGATTTGAACACACCTGTGAATGATATCTATCATCTTTTCAATTTTTTTTGAAATCCATTGTTAGATACTTCGAATTGATAACCTTACTGCGAAACAAAATTTTACAATAGTCAACATTATATTAAGTATTGTATTAAATTACAAATCTGAGGTAACAACTCAGTAATTCAAAACCGAAAACATAATTCGAACATTTTACAAGAAAAACAAACAAACTGTGTTGGGGGAGCTTGTAAAACTTGGGATGAAATATCAACGCTCATCTAATTAAAATTAGAGGAAAAATGATACTTAACATAAAATTCATGGTAGCAGAAATCATAAAGAAATGTTCCGAAATTGACATTACACCACGGTTTCCAAACTGGAAGGTGCAGCTGCTAGGAAAAGCATCAAAAATTTTTAATAAAAAATTAATGTTCATATCATAATAGCTACGTCATATCGTAACGTAACACAGGGACCCCTTGTTAATAAAAACCCAGTAAAACCTATCATTAAAAATATGATGTTATGGAAATGAAATCTAGAAAAAAAATGTGCATATAATATATTTTCAAAAGATTTCTGGCCTCAGCCAATATTGAAGGAAGCAAAAACCTTTTTGTTGAACACTTGGATGGTTTAGTGCTAAATTTTTCAAAATGTTTCGAAGGCCATGGATTTCTCAAAGGTTTTGTGGATACAGAATCCATTTATCGACAATGAATATGATGAGCTGACAACTACTGAAAATAAAATATTGATTGAATTATTCTTTGATAGCTCACTGGAACAAAACTTTCAAAATGAACCATAATTCAATTTTTGATGAATCTTCGTTGAGAGTATGAGTCTTTGTATTTCAAAGCATAGCTTCTACTTTTTGGAACGTCTTATTTACTGGCTGCAATAAAAACCAAATATCGAACCAGGTCAATAGTCGAAAAAGAGTGGCTCACTTCAAATATGCGCCCAGGATTTGATAAATTTTGAGCCAATAAACAGCAACAACCCTCGCATAAACGTTTGATTCGTTAGATGTTGTAATGCTTAAGATTAGTAATTTAATATCAAAATGAATATAAATATAAAAATTTAATAACAAAATAAATTTTCATGTTCGTATTGTTATAGCACGACTTTGTTATTATTCTGTTAATTGTAGTCTTCAGTATTTTTTTTTTAATAAAGTTATCTTTATTTCAAACGTGTATATATTATTATAGCTATTAAAAGATAGGGAGGTGCGGATAACTTTATAATAAAAGTACGAAAGCTGCAATTAACAGAATAATAAAAAGGTTTTGCTGTAACTTTTTTTTTTTTTTTTTTTTTTTTCGCTCTCAAACTTATAAAATAGGATGTGGGAAAATTACTTTGGGCTAATGAGCGCCTTTCACTAAGGGGAGTCCCCCATTTGAAGGATGTATGAGAAGGATATAGGGTGGGGTATGCCTAAAGGAGGCGGGTGGAATCAGGAAGGTAGTGAGAGTCTACCGAGGGTGGTTGCTGTAACAATACGAAGATGCATATTTATTTTGATATTATTTTTTTTTTTTTTAGGGAGCCATTATTTTTATTGTAGCATAAAGGTTGGAAACCGCTGCCTTACACAGAAGCAAGTCTACTCCTTGAGTTTGATCATTGTTGGGCCTCGTAAGGTCGATTTAAACCAAAGATATATAGATAGATCACAATCGGAAAGACAGTGAATGACGATAACCGGTATTAAAATGGTAGTAATCGCTGAACGTAATTGTCCTTCAGGCTACTTCTTTAATGCTAATATATAAGATATTAAACCCAAATACTAAAGGTTCATAAAACAAGATAAAGTTTAATAAGGGGAGTAAATAATTAAAGTTATAAACTAATTGCCTCAAAAGTTTCTTACTGATAAAAGGCTTTTTAATAAAATTGCTGATAAAACTCAAACTAAAAATTCTTGAGGTGGAATAATGGTTTTATTTAATTCGGAATTGCTCGTAATTCAACGATGCAGTCCCCGAGTCCTCTAGATGTTCAACTTTTTAATTAATTATAATTAATCGTTTTTATTAGTAGCCCTTTAAAATATGCGTGCGGTCTCGACAAAGGGTGCGGCAAATGTTTTCTAATTGGACTTTTTTTTTTTTTCACGTAATTGAAAGGCAATTTATCTGTCTGTTTGAAGACCTGGTTCTCAGTGTCTCTTATGCACTAAACTTTCCGAGATCTCTCTAAAACTCATTGATGCTTCTACTCATATGTTGCTAGAACATAGACTCTCTTGAAACAGGTACGGACCGGCAATATTTTTACTGCCTACCTGGATGCTTTAAATTTAAAAAATATTTTCCGATTCAGATGTTACTGATGACATATTGGCCAGAATACTGAAAAAAGTAGGTTTCGCTAATTTTTATGATCTCTTAAGAAGGCGGCCGATGTGGCTAAACCTAAAAAAAATGATTATTTTCGCTAAAAGTTCTGATTCGTTTTTTTACAATCAATAATAAGTTTTGGTGAAATTATTGCACGCACTCACGTGCATTATTGTACGTACGGCCAACGTATATTGTCTGGTCCAAAACTCAATATAGTGACTTTGTCAAGTGTCTAAGAATTTTTGAATGTTTCTATTTTTTATTGGATTTGGAGACTTAACCCAACAGTCCAATATTTGATTCAATCAAAAATGATAAAAATCACTAGCGTAATCAATGGTGTCGTGTGCATATTATATATGTGTGTAAGTATAACATATGTATTGTACCTATTTCTCTTTTCTGGTCGTCGGTATGTCCAATGATTCTTCATCTACAGTACTTTTTCTTGAGGTGACCCCCCACCACTATGTTAATAGTGGAAATATTCTTTATTCGTAATTTACTTTTTCTTTAATGATTAAAAGAAAACCGATCACTATAAACGGGAGTACGTCGTTTTCTCAAGGATAGTCGTGAACTAACCTTCCCCTCATCTCAGCTGACTTTCATTGGCCAAAGGAGAGGTCACGTGTTTGGAATTTTAAATTAATCAACATTAAAATAACAGGTGGTAAATTTTGGAAAATCAAAAATCCAGGACATTTTAGTATATATGTAAAATATAAAATTTTTATCGCCTTAGTTGGTTCGTTGCGCTGAGGTTATGGAATTTACGATTGGAACAAGAAAATTTAGTGGTTGAAGATGTCACACTAAACTTTTTTGTAAGTTGTTTAAAAGTTTATGTAATTTTTTTATTGCTTAATTCTGTTGCAGCTCATAAAATAAAGTCTACTTTGTAAACTACCCTTTGTAGTCACAAAACACCTGTGGTGATTACAAAAATAATAATAACGTTGCATAACACCATCGTATATTTACCCCTTTGTTTAAAGATCGATTGTATCACGTTCATGAATGCTATCTTAAGTCATACTATTAATAATGATAATAAAATAATAATGACGATTATTCGGTACCTGTTTGAAAATCAAGCTCCTCCCTTCAGGCTTCGCAAAATTTCATTCATTAGTTTCAATCAATTTCAAATTGAGATTTAGTACTGTTGTTTTTGTTTTGAACCTAAACGGTGTGTTCCATGCTCTGACAATAGTCCACAGTGAAGGAAGGAAGCCAGGCAATGTCATTATTGAAAGGCTTCCAACAAGCAAGTGTAATGTGAGCCAAATGAAACATCTCATTCCGTAAATTAATCTGACGGTTCAAGCGCTACTATAATTTCAGTAATGGGGAGGATAGGGATGGCAAATTCCATTATCCCCGCATTATCATAATGTGAAAAAGTATAGCAAAAAAACTAAAAAGAAATAAAGAGTACCATGGAATTTGCATATTTAAATTTAGAAGGCAGTGGTCGACGAAGTACTTTCGTACAAACGACGAGGGAATTAAACTAATTATGTACTCATATTTAATGGACTTTTCTAGTTAAGATTTACAACAACCACGCCTCCAGAACGGAAGGGTTATTACTAGGTTGTTTAAAACTAAGTTAAATTAAAAGATCAAGGAGGGTCTTTAAGACTGGTATTCCCAGCATTGAATCGTTTGAACCAAAGCTATTTGTCGTATTTCGAAGTAGAACCACCTTACCCTTTATGAAACACATTTCTTCGGCTGCCGTACTCGATACTTTTTTCCAGAACTGCTACAGAAATAGTCGGGAGTGTTATAAATTGAACCGTCGCTTGAAATGTGCTGAATTTAATAAAGTTCTAGCGGGAGGGGAGGATCTGAACGGAAGCCCCAAGTCCCCACCTCGAATCCCCAATGACTTCTAAACTCCTCCTTCTTGGATGAAAAAAAAAAAAATGGAAGTTGACAGATCTGTATTGTGTAGTCATCTTGGGTCCGCGGTCTTAGTCTGCGTCCGTGGTCGTCGTATCAAAATGGAATGAATGTACCTTAGTTTTACTACGTAGCATATTTTTCGACTTTAAAAAGTTAGTCAAGTATATAAAATATACATACACAGTGTCTCGTTATAATAATACGAATGTGTTCATGATTGGCACTTCTATAATACGATTAAATTAAAAATATAATCCTAGACACAACACCTTATGAAGAGGTTAGGCCGATCGAGGTAGCAACCGCAAGTGGTTAGGTGGAGAGAACATGATTGTTACCTTTCAACCTTTGGTTTACTTTGGTTTTTAAAATCAAATTGGCATTTTTATTCAAGTAGCTACTCATTTCCCTTCTCGAGGTTGAGTAAGCCCTGAGAGAATAACAACGACCAGACCCTTCGATTGGGTGGAAGCCCTGTGCGTTTCGTATTATTGGTAGTCAAGCGGGTTGACTACAAAGTTATAAAAAATTCTCGATGAATTTTTAAAAGATTCTGTCATGAAATTGGGTGGTATTTTTGTAATTGTAGCCCATTGTAGTCTCAATATACAATAAATATCATTCATCAAGACAATCATAAAAATATTTCATATGAAAAGAAACTATCTTTTAAATTACCACGAGATAAATCATTACGCTTCTTGTACTTGCTTCTATTCAAAACACAGGTAGCAAAAAAGTGTAGGAAACACAATGCAAATGGCTCAATCGTGTTTTTTAGTCATTTCCCCAGGTCATCCAATAAAAAATTTATGCAAAATGTCGTGTTTTTAGGTAGAACAGACATTTCGTAAGCGCTTTAGTTTAGGGTGGAACACAAAGATTTAGGGGAACGTCCTACTCCAAAGAAAGACTGTTGCACCAACTTCTTCGCCACGAATAAATAGAAGTTCCTCTCTTCTCGTACCAGAAAATACCCACCTACGTTTCCTTATTTTAATCATAAAAACCATAGCCCTCAGTTAGAGAGGGGGGACTGGTTTACGACTGGCCCGAAGCTCACTAGAGGACGCGGACATAGCCCAGCCTGTCCTGACTTGCCTATATAAGGCCGAAATTCGGAGCTTTTTCCATTCATTCGGAACCCGGCACCTGAAGTGAACACTGCACTTGCTGCTCTACTCGAACCATGGCTTTCTTATTCAACTACCTCTCGTGGTCATTCCTAGACCACATAAGCTACCTATAATACCTGCCCTGACCTCTTCTCCTGAACATAGTGCACGGTCGGGGCATACCTTCTAAGATCTTATGGAGTCAGATCAATACGAATAACTCTGCCCCCCAATTAGGCCACCAGCAAAGGTCAAAGACCAAAGCTATACCCATTTTATCTCTTTCTTGACGCCCGCCGGGCAGAGGCCGGGTCGAAGAGACCCTAGCCCACGGCGGGCATCCCCCTATAACCTGACAAAGACCAAGAATAATGTAATAAATAAATTTGTTACGTACAGTACTTCAAAAAGTTTAATAATTTATTAATATATTATAAAGGAATATATGAAAATGTAAAAAATTCTACTTTTTCTACAGCCCATTATAAGAGAACTAAAAATTAAATCTTCCTTTAACAAAAAATAAACTTTTCGAAAAAAATGTAACACTGGCTTACCAATTTAATAATACTGAAACAATATTCATTTTGGAAAAAGCTAAATGCCAAAAGAACGAAAAACCGCCAAAGGAAACTTGAATTGAAAAAAACCGGAGACTTGAATGACAATGAAAGAATAATATTGTGATTATAGGACCCTGGGAAACAAAGGAGGTTCAATAACAAGCCCAGGCTAAGACAAATACAATATTCAATCACATGAATGAGTTCGCTCAAGTGAATCTATGTTTTTACCTCTTAGGGAACAATTATTATTACGATTCGAAAACTCATTGAGTATTTTTGTCACAGCTTTTTGTAATAACCTTTACAATTCATATCATTTATGCATTATCAACGCAACAATTATATTACGTTGGAAAAACACAATCAACGTTGCCTTCCATAAATAAGGAATATTAAGCCAAGAATGTTTAATTGTGACGGACCTGTCACATTTTAGAAGGTTTTCTAAAATTGCTAGTCTAGTTATGGTGCAGACATTTTACCAACATTTCAGTTTGGTTTTAGCAGTAGTTACCATCATGGCGTTTGACCATTCGTCTGGAGCAGTATTAGTTATATCATCCTAAGTCTCAAACAACGGAGACAAGTCGGCAGGGTTCTTACTTTCTTTCTTACTTAGGTACCAAAACACTGATTAAACTGTTTGTGTAGGGCACAGTAGTGCTGATCAAAAAGGTATAATATTATTATTGTATTTATCCGATACACAATGATATATACAAATATTTACTCTGAATATTTGCTTAAATAGGATCAGGGTAAAATTTACAATATTAATTAATTGTTTCACTTACTTGGAGGAACATTGATAATAAAGGAAGGATGCTATTTATTTAGCCACATCGCGCCCGAGACCTGACAATTTAGTATCTTTGTTTATTAGACTTCAGGGTAATCCTTTTGTGGCCCAGTTTTCGTAGTAACCGTTTTAACGTCGAATTTATAATGCTGTATATTTAAAAATAACTTTTAGTTACGCAGCCTGTACGATATTTATGTATCTACTTTATCCTAGTCCTAAGTAATGCGGCATTACATTATGGGAAGGAAGCCAGTGCTGTAATGAAGACATATTCTTGAGAATATAGTTCAGAGAAAATACATCCCTGAATTTAAGATGAAGATAGTTTAATGAAATTAGTTGGTCTATGGATCAACTTGTATACTTTTAATTATAAATTGTTTATTTGGTTTAGTAATTTAAAAAAGAAATTTAAGCAAAGTGTTTTGTTTCGGTTGCGAGAACAACCCAAATATGGATTTCTTCTGTGGTAAAGAGGTGTGGTTCTTATTCTAATATATCATTCTTCCTGGATGCATAATTTATTTTGAAATCCAATTTATTGACTGAAAATCGACATTTTATTATTTATCATAGAGTTGTTTCAGGCCATTCCATCAGGCTAAATAAAAATACTGAATACTCTTTTGATTACAGTTTTAATGATTGCGTAATTATAGCCTACTTAAACTGCAGCACATAATTACATCATACTTTTTTTTTTTTTTTCCTTCATAGCCCCTTTAAATTTACAGATAATTATAGATCCTCAGGCGAATCTATTTACAAATTATTTTGTATTTCCTGTAGCATCACTACATTATATACAGGTTTTGTTATTTTATAGAAATTATATAATGTATAAACAAGTATAATGATATACATTATACGTGACTTGACTAAACTGATTAATAAGGTGATGGGGCTCACCATTTTGATCAACCTTAAAACTATCTTACATACTAATTCTTATCCTAATTTTTCCCCGACAGTCTGTTGCCATCGATGCGGGAGGGGTGGCGGGGTCATAGTGTTAAACACTGGATTTGTCAGGTGCTGCAACGAGTCAAAAAACTTAATGTGTCTCCGGCGGATAAACTCACCCACCGACGGCACACTAAGCAACGGGTGCAGGTCAGCGTTCTTCAACCTCTCGAACGAGGTATGTCGGACCACTTTTCGCATGATTCCATTCTGGAAGTGTTGGAGACATTTGGCTTTATTGTCAGTCAAGTGGGTAAATAGCGGGGCACCGTACAGCAGAGCTGGCCGGAGGACACATTTATATATCATCAATTTAAGACGAAGCGACAGGTTAGGTGAAGTTAGCAAGTGCGATAGCCGGTAAGACCTTTGTCGTACTTTTTCTATTTTATTACTAAAATGAATAGAGAAATGGAGATGCCTATCCATTTTTATAACCAAATAGTGCATTGAGAAAGCTGGTGAGCTCTCTTGCCCTCCCACGCTATACGAATTACATATTCATAAGAAAATATTTCTAATTTTATACCCGAATCTAATAAAACGAAAACATTTTTTTTTATAATACCAAATGAAGAATTAATTATTAAAATAATTGTTGCCATGGAAGAATATAGTCCGTCCCTTTGGGCGAGGACACTAATTTTTAACCAAAGAAGATAGAATCGTTTAAACAAGATTCCATATCGAATTGAACTGAGAATAGGTGAAGCCTTAACTCAGAAAATCTAGAGAATGCTTTAGTTATAATAACTAATAATAAAGTTCATGATATTAGTTATTTAGATTCGAATTTTAGAAGGTTTTTGTTATGATTTACAACATTTATTTTGTTTTGATATTATTGTATTTGATTTGATCGTTTATAAATTCATTTTTGAGATCTACACTTTGGAAAATGAAGAATTGCGATGAAGATCCTAGCCCTAATGGCAAACGTATCATGATAGTATGTGAGTAATCATGCACGCCACACTGATGTGTCTTGCGGAACTGTATACCCTGTGAGCCGTCAACTGTCACCTGCTATTGGACGATTAATCTGCAAATGAAGGCTTTGGGTTAGAACTACTCGACGGAAAGTGAACTAGGAGACTCTCGATAGCATATCCCATGTCTCAGTCATAAATGGGAACACATGAAAACGCAAATAATTAAATGATCTTCATTAAAATTTAAGTACTTTGGATTAAAACAGACAGTAGTTTTATCTATAATAACACAATATTGTCAAAATGCGTTGGCTGAATCCTAGAGCATTATGCACTGACAATAATATGGATTTTATAAGGTTGAGATCCCAGTGAGAAAAAAAATTATTTTTTAAAGTTCTTTTTTTTCAAAACCAGATACGCTCTGTCTGTCAGTTCTATTCTTTGTGATTGCCCTGTCCAAGCTGTAGAGATTAAATTTTAAGTGAATCACATTTGATATATTTAAGACAAAAAACAATATAGCATTGAACAATACAACATATCCATAAAACATGATTAAGAGTAATTAATTCATTTATTGTTTGTTGTTAGGGATTTATTTTTGCGTAAAAGCTCATTCATATTTATATTGCTGTATTATAAAAAATATATTTCCTTTAATTTTGAAAGTAAAGATGTCAATGTCTTTTCATCTACGTGATATATATATATATTGAAACCTACCTCATTTTCTACCATTTTATTTTCTAATTTATTATATTAATTGACCTTAACTAATTTGGTAGGTCCGTCATGAGATCTTTAATTCAACTTGTTTTTATGTCTTCGACATAGGAAATTATCCCGATTGAATCGCCCGATCTCAAGGCTAATGTTATAGTTATTAATAAATTGAGAAACTGGGAATTGTGAAATATATACAAGTAAAATGGTTATAACAAATAATTATAATTATAAATAGTGCTGACATTAATTATATAAAAAAATATTCAATTCCTTTTGAACAAGGATAGTTACTACTAATTAGTTATATAAAAAAAATGATAATTGAGCTCAATCTCTTTTTAATGGATCCATAATAATAAAAAAACAATATCTATATCACCCAATCGATGATCTCCGTTTAATCCAATCAACGTTACTGTTGATCTCCTCTTCTTCTTCTTCTTCTTCTTCTTCTTCTCCTCTTCTTCTGTTGGATACCGCCAAGTCGGGGTCTTGCTCTTGTTCGCCCTCTGGCTGTTAGGCTAAGACTGGCTAAGGCTGGCCCTTCATCCCATCCCCACTCCTAAGAGCATAAGGGCAGATGCTGGACAAAGTGGGAGGGTGGCTGGTCATGATATTCTCAAATATCATGAATGTTACAATTGCCTTCCCTTATAAATAAAAAAAAAAAATTTATGAAATTTTTTTTTTTTTTTTTTTAAAGTGGATCCACAATATTATGTTGCTGCGTTCGGTTTGTTGAATTGGTTGTTTATAACGGGTGTTGAAATTTTACAAAGTTTATAGTAATAATAGTTCAAATTTTGCAAGGTTTTAAATTGCTTGAAAAGCGTACAAGTTGTTTTAATTTTTTTTTACTTAACTAAATTATTATGCTAATTAGTATGGATTAGTTCGAAGGTACATTGTTTTATGGATCATAACGCGATTTGGAAAACATTTGTTGAAAAGACGGTTGAGTGTGATTAGTAATACATATTGGTTTTTAATTAAAATACTAGACAATTCTACTGGTAATTAGTAACAATAGAGAAAAATTGTTGAGTGTGTGTGTGTGTGATTTGAATATTTTACCTGAGTGAAAAGATAGTGTTTATAAAAAAATTATAAATGCTATGAAAAGATAGGGAGGTCGTTGTCGTGTATAAAATAATATTAAATAAATCAATTAAATGGACTTAAGCATTCAAGGGATATTTACGATTTGTTCTATAGATTAAGTGATAGTGAAGTCAGAAGCTTCACTTGCCGATAATTCCATAGACTTTACTAGGGTCAGCATTTCTAATAATAGTTCTGTTTTTGTTTGTGTAAACTTTCTAAAGTTTATGTGTCATCCGATCAGTATTATTTTCATTTAATAATGAAAATAATAAAAGAAAACTATAATTTTCTTTCTTTTTTTGAAGTCATATTGTATAGCAGAAAAAACGTCCTTTGTCATTACAATAATGTCGTCCACATATATTTGTACGTAAGGTCGGAATTCGTCTAAGATCTGTCCGTCTGTACATAATCTTAAGGAACCGTCTTTTTTATAAACGCAAACTAGAGGTGAAATATATTGACTCCTGGTTGGTTCAATTATATTCCCTTCGATCAATCGTTTGATCTCTTCTTCTACTGCCTTTGTCCCATGGAAGGGGATGGGATAGTTTTTGTATAAAAAAGAAAGATCGTTTTCGATTTCTAGTTGGTATTGAAATCCTTTTATAGTTCCAGGGACGTCACTGAACATTTCCTTAGATTCAGTGATAATTGATTCGAAGTTGTTTGAGATTTTAGGGTGTTTTTCCTTTATCCGTTGGAATTCTTGGTAGTATCGCTTGTTAATGTCGTCGTTTGATTCAGTTTGTATTTCGTTGACCTTGGGTAGTGTTAAAAGTTCGCTGTCACATTGCGTCGTTGAAACAAAGCTTACTCGGAATTTATTATCTTTCGACAAAATGACCATTTGTCCTTTCCGGATATCGATTCTGGCGTTTAATTCGCTCAGTGAGTTCATCCCTATGATTAACTGTTGTTTTAGATCTTGCACAACATATAATGAGATGTTATATTCGTAATCCGCGGATAACTTTACCGGAATTATGATTTGTCGATTAATCTTTTTTGATTTCTTGCTAATCGCTGTGATAATTCTCATGCCTTGTACGGGCAATTCACTGATTTTTTTAGGGTTAAGGTCTTTTTTTATGTTCAAATATAACTCCTCGTTTATGCAACTTATTTCTGAGCCGGTATCAATTAGTGCTTTGATCTGTTGCTGATTAATTTGTATGATAATCTCGGGGCATTGTAGATTGTCCATTGTCGTTTTTGGAGTTAAAAAATTGTCATGTGTGGGAAGCTCAGTAAATTCTTTGGTTAATGATGCTATTGTGTAAGTCTCGTCATATTGTTCTCCTTTGTTCTCTGTGGTTGTAATTGTTTTTATTGGTTTTCTGTCGATTTTTATTGTTGTTGCTGCGGGTCCAACGTCCCGCAAACTTCGCCGTTTTTTTGATTCAAATTCATTCGTTTCTTCCTCTTCACTTTCCGGGGGGTCCGTGGCGAATATCTCGTCCAATCGGTCTTGGAATACCTGCATGGTTTCAACAAAATGTTCCCTCTTTTTATTGCCCATTCTGGGGGGATTTTGCGGATCTAGTTGTCGAGATGGTTCCCGGTTTTTATTCCCGTACATCTGTTTCGGATAGTTGAAATAATTTCCTTGGTTGTAATTTTGATTGTATCTTGGGTTTTGGCCGTAATTTATTCGGTTGTACCCTGAATTATTATTATCCCTATTGTAACTGTTCGGAGGAGGATAATATGTTGTTGGTCTATACTTTGATTCACTGGTATTTCGTCGTTGGTATTTTGGAGGCATTCGTTTATTTTCTGGTCTATACGAATTGAAATTTTTACTCTTGTTACTCTCTCGCCTAATCTCGGATCGAATGAAGTCCTCTCCTAAATTCATTAATAGTGATAAAAATGATGAAATCGTGGCGATTCCTTGAATTTTGACGCTTAGTTCGACCGTTGGCCCAAAGTGATAACAGAGGCGGTCGCATAAATAACTTTCATCGTAAGGTCGGATGCATTCTTGGGCACGAGCGACTAGTTTTGCAAAATACGTAGTTGAATTCATGTGTTGAAAATCCGCGTATCTTTTCGAGTCTAACTCCCTAGCTACGAGGGTGTCATAGCTGTTGCCGTGGAATTGTTTATTAAATGTTTCTATAAAATTCTGAAAATTATCTATACAAAGTTTTTGTGTAGTGAACCAATCGAGGGCAAAACCTTTCAAGTGTTGCGAGATAAAAGTATGAAGATCTCGGTATTTGCCGTACAGATAATACGCTTGAGTTAAATTTTTTATAAAACTTTGTGGTAAGTCGTTATTAAAATTTTCGAAATAAAATTTGTCATCAAAGTCCCTTTTTATATCTTGGGTAACTGACTGATCTTGAGAGGGTACCACGTATTCCGACATGGGCGGATGTCTTTGCTGAGTTCCCTCGAAACGGGGTGGGGCATGCTTATCCGGTCCTCTCGGTTGAATTTGCTTCCCAACTGTTTTTATGCCATCTTCGATTTTCCTGGGAATCAATGAAATTTCCTGTTGCATTGACATTATTTTTCTATCGAAATCGGTACGAAAATAATTATATTGGCTATTGATCCTCTCGACTTCTCGGTCTAATTTATCGTTGAGGTTCGAATTTGATGTTTGGACTTCAAGAATTTCCTGGTCTCTTTTATTGATTTCTTCATTTAATTTTGAATTTAAATTATCATTTCCTTGGAGTATTCTCTCCTCACAAATTTGTAACTGTCTATCTAATTTCTCGTTTACATCCGTGTAACATTGTTCGAATTTAGCCGATATTTCCGATTTTAGTTCTTCCCTTAAATGGTCAAACTTCCCGCTCAACTATTTTTGTTCTTTATTATTTTCTTTAAGTGCGTTAAATTGACTGTTTAATTTTTCATTATTTTCTTTGAGTGCGTTATTTTGACTGTTTAATTTTTCGTTCATTTCTTTATTACTTTCATTAAGTTCGTTTAATTGGGCAAGGATTAGTTGTAACATCTTGGAATGATTTATCGTGGGTTCGGGGTCGGGGGCTGGGGGGTCTCTTTTAGAGGCTGGGTTTGACCCAACCCCTGTACCTGAGTCTGACCCGCACATGTTTGTGTTCGTCATTTGTGTCTGTGTTTGTGTAACAAATGTAAAATTATAGGAAAATATAATTTGTTATGGTTAGTTCTAGTTATTATTCTAACATGCAATACCTCACAATTCCTTTGGTTTCTTTAGAATTTTTGAAGTTCATCCCGGAGCGGCCCCCATTGAAACCTACCTCATTTTCTACCATTTTATTTTCTAATTTATTATATTAATTGACCTTAACTAATTTGGTAGGTCCGTCATGAGATCTTTAATTCAACTTGTTTTTATGTCTTCGACATAGGAAATTATCCCGATTGAATCGCCCGATCTCAAGGCTAATGTTATAGTTATTAATAAATTGAGAAACTGGGAATTGTGAAATATATACAAGTAAAATGGTTATAACAAATAATTATAATTATAAATAGTGCTGACATTAATTATATAAAAAAATATTCAATTCCTTTTGAACAAGGATAGTTACTACTAATTAGTTATATAAAAAAAATGATAATTGAGCTCAATCTCTTTTTAATGGATCCATAATAATAAAAAAACAATATCTATATCACCCAATCGATGATCTCCGTTTAATCCAATCAACGTTACTGTTGATCTCCTCTTCTTCTTCTTCTTCTTCTTCTTCTTCTTCTCCTCTTCTTCTGTTGGATACCGCCAAGTCGGGGTCTTGCTCTTGTTCGCCCTCTGGCTGTTAGGCTAAGACTGGCTAAGGCTGGCCCTTCATCCCATCCCCACTCCTAAGAGCATAAGGGCAGATGCTGGACAAAGTGGGAGGGTGGCTGGTCATGATATTCTCAAATATCATGAATGTTACAATATATATATATATATATAGAGAACATAATTACGTGGTTACTAAAATGTAATAAAAAGTTTTTCCCCTATTTTTTCGCACCACTAATTGCCGAAGTTTTTAACTAAGTTAAAGCCCCTGATATGTTAAAAATATAAGCAATTTATGAAAAATGATGAAGTGTCAAGTAAATATTATAATTATGATATTGATCGTCTTTTATTCAGTTTGTCAGTTTGTCTGTGTGTTCCAATACAGAAATAAAAATGATTCAATCAATATAAAACTTTAATAGTATATTAGTGATGGTGAAAGTAAAAAAAAAATATGGGCCTGGCATCTTCTTGACTTTTTAGCTTTCGCAAGTCATTCCTCAGAAGTTAGTTAAGATTTAATGAATCCCCCCCACGATTGAAAACCCGAACGATTGAGTTATGGAAACCCGAACAGAAATTAAAGATATCAAAATCAATGTTTTAGTAGCCAACAGAAGGAATCAATTATTTAATATTCTTACAATATTTTGTAAATTTATATTTTTATTAATTTCTCCTTAACGCCATTTTCAGAACCCTATATGGTTGAACAAATAAAATAGGTTTTTTTAAATTATTGAATTTATATTTTATGAATTCAGGAGTCTAGTTTCACCACACATTTTTTTTTGTTTTTCATTGATATCAAAATAAAATGCTTGATAAATGAAAAATAATCCAAATAATAACAAAAGAGTGTAGATCTATGTAATATGTAAAATATGTATTAATTTAATTAAGCTGTATTGAATATTTTAATTGTAAAATTTGAAGCAATACAACTTCAGAGTTGCACAGCGAAAACCTAGAACGTCTTAAATATTGTATTTCCGTTGGGTTTGAGCACTAGTTTTCGTCATGGAGGATAGCTTGGCGCTTGTAAGACTTCTCATTATTGTGGATCTTATACAACTATTGTCTTCTTTTCACATCACAGTTTATGCAATGAATGGTACTTAATCTTTATTACGTAATTAAATGAAGTACCTAATGGGTGATTGTGCACCTCATGTGATACAATAATGATTATTAGCCAGGATTTGAACCAGGGACTGGGTTCTTATTAACTTTCTAACGTCACCTTAGCCATAGACATCAAATATTTGAAATAAAGCTGGACTCATGCAAAACCTCGACGGCAGTATGGATTCGGGCAGAGGAGAATGCCATGCAGTAATTTTGATTAATTTTTTTCGTGAGATTAATAATGTATATATACTATTAAATATGGGATGAATACCGATTTTATATTAGTAATTACTAATTTATTCAACTCGTTTTAATAATTACCAACCAAAGAAAATTGGCTCAAGTCGTGTGGGGACATATGTGCACATCTGTGACGTCTTGAGTTCAAACTTCGGCCCCGACACTACCCTTTGTCATTTGGGTAATAATTATTAAATATGGTTGTTAATTAACAAAACTAATACTTTTTCTTCAGTATTAATTTATATAGATTAAATTGATTAAGAACTGAACGGTATATTTGCAAATAAAAACATATTTACAAACTCCGCGTGTTTCCTAAATTCCATGAAATGATTAGAAACTAATACAAATGAAATACAAGTTCCATGTGTAAAAATGATTTTAATGACTTTTTATAATTATACTCTTTGAGATCTTTAATTTGACGCCTTGCTCAATATGATAGAAAAATATAATTTTTTTATATTTGGATTAATTGATTAAAAGCCTTCATTATTTTTCTAAAGAAAAATTATTATGGCTTCATGTAAAAGACGTGTTAATCTAAAGTCGAGAACACGATTTCAATGGCAGTATAATAAAGTTTTGTAATTATAGTCCGTTGAAGTTGGAATACACACGATTCATTAATTAGTACATCACGAGCCTAGAAAAATATATATTTTTCATCAAAAGTAAGAAATCAATAAACTTGTATATAATGGATCATTTTTTTTGGAGATATCTTGCAAACACCCAATGGAACCTATAAGTAAAATACAAGTTGCTACTTTGGAGAGGGGAATCATTTAAGTCTTGTTCCCACGGCGTGTGACTCGGTGAGCCTCGCGAAGTGGGAACATACTGGCTCGTCATTGCTCGAGGAGATAGGTAGCCGTGAAAGTGTGTGCGTTCCGGCAGGTGACCTGTTTGATTTCGTAGAAGTAATTTATGAGTCATTCATAATCGTGTAGTTTGTTCAAACGGCCCAATTTAATTTTTTTTTTAATTTTATTAGTTTCGGTATTGTATTTAGGTATATTATAATTAATTACCTTCTCATACATTTATTCAATGCTTTTTGCGTTTCACCGTTGTATTCTTTGAAAACCCGCCACTCAACAGTAAATTCAGTAACTTCATTCATTTGGAGCAACGAAACAATTGAAACTCAAGATGGAACCTCTAGAATGGTGTGTTGATGAGATGAGGGTCACTTGAGATTTGCTAAACCACGCACCGTGGGAAAAGTGCAACGTTGAAAGTAGACCAACCACCAGCCGAAAAATATGAACCTTGAGCACTTTAAGCTTTTTCACGACACGTGAGAGACAGATGAGTAGGTATATCGTAAAAGTTTCTGGTTAAAAAAACCAGTAAATAGTGATCCATACTATTGAAGTGTAAGCTATTTGAATAAATAAATTTACTTTAATCGATAGTTATATAATATTCGTTTTTAGCTGAAATGTTTACTTCAGTTGAGACATATGGTCTACCCTTCCTTTGTTCTTTTACAACCCGCCTAGCCCTAAACTACCTGCCTCCAGCAACCCTCATCCAGCAACCCACACTTGTCCTTTTGCCTTAGCCAAAGAATGTCCTAGTGCTGTATTTATGTATGTAATTCATTAATATTTGTATATATACCAGTGTTTTGATTGTTATTCATAATAAAGTTTTTTAAAATACTATCCTCGAACAAGATTATTTAACTGATGCTTAGTTTCCAAAGTTTCTCTAAGTGATATTTCTATTATTTTTTTTCAGTTATCGATGTCATCATCAGAAGTACATTTTATCGAAACGTACCCGAAAATACGCAGCATGTACATACTATATACCGATAAACTGTAACGGATGCTTGTAGTATCGGAATGCAGCCGACCTAACGGTGCTAATGCTAGCCGCTATCAATATTCTACTCGTGCTTGAATATTATTTTAGCCACGGAAACATTTATCGATGGCCTGGACTGGAGATTACCCCTGCTTAGTATACAGGCAGTGCAGCCTGCAGGCCGCTCACAGCTTGCCCCTGCACCCAATTATCTCTTATTCCAACTTAGCCTCGCTGTTACTGCTTGAGGCCCAAGTTTAACTGCTATTAGCGCTAATTGTTCAGTCTGCTTACTCTCGAGACGGCACCGGCTTAGGTCGATTTAGGCAATGCCATAGATCTCCTTCTGACCGCAGCATCAATGCCAACAGTAAGACACTGATAATATCCATGACGTGTTTTATGGCCACCGTTCTGGAATAGACCCGCGGCTCGGGATTATTCCACGGTTTTTTTTCGTTGCTGTAAAATGTGTTTTACTTACGAAATAGGAAAGTTATAGTAATCATCACTATAAACAAAATGCCAGTAGGTTTGGAGTAGGTCACGAGGTCACTTCTGCCTTAGACGTCGCCCTGGGTTGCCGGGGATGAGGTAGGAGCATAGAGCATTAGCGTACGAATTACCTCACACATAAATTGGTGCATTGGCTATCTTGCGGAGGATTCTGGATTGCATCGACTGGATGCGAAGAATATTGGAGGGCATGACACTTCCTTCTATCCCGTAGGACCACGTAAGTTGTAGTATTGTTGTGTAGACCAATATCTTATTTTATATTGTTATTTTTAAAAGATAGTCCATGATCCAAATAAGTAGTTTGAATCACCTGTTACTGTTTTGCTTGGGCGTGATGTGGGGGCCCCATAGATACTTGGTCATTAAAAGTCCTAGATAAGTGGTTTGGAATTTTACAGGAATGGGCTGGCTTCTGATCTTTTTTGTTTTTTGTGTTTGATCATCGTAGAAACATTTGAGGTCAATTAAAAAAGATACATTGCTAACAATCTGAAAATTACGAAGATAGTCTTTAGGGGCGAAAAAATAGTTTCTAGGGCCATAGGTCATGGTGGCGTGAACCATTTCAGTTTTTGTCTGCAATATGAGTATTAAGAATTAAGTAAGTTTGAACCTCGAGTGAACTGCACGGTTGTCTTGGAAACTACTAATTGGACGTGTTTTAACAAATCATTACAACTTTTAGGTTGCGAAGATGGCTTACGCACAGTTGGCCGTTCACGGAAAGTGCAGTAGAGGAAGCTTTTGTGGAAGTAACTAAACTATTCGACTTGAAAAAAAACGAGGCAACGGTCACTGGACAGTCAGCAGCTTACACACACATTGAGAGTGAATAGAATATGATACAAATGATGAATCATCGTGCCATCATCAACTGGACTTTAACCCACTATTGAGCCTACTTCAATTAATAAGGATCACTAGACTATCAAGCTGTAGTTGTACAAGATTTGATGGATGACGTATGAATAGGAATTGATGGCAATTTCCAAGACCTTTCAGCCGAAGAAGCAAGAATTTCAGGTTGAATTCCGTTTTTAAATTTCTGGGTATTTTCCACATTAACGCAATATCTGTGATTTCCGCCGTTGGAGTCATTTTGAGTGTTAATTAATGATAAATAAAACTTTTTTTTCTGTTTTATTCAGAGGTTCCCGGTGCGAGTGAAGCTGTGAGTTTGATGTATTCACCTTCCATGCATCCCATACAACTTGGACGAGACATAAAGGTCGGCGAGTTGAGAGTTGAGGAATTCCTTTATGAAATCTCCCAGTGGGGAAAAAGTTAAGGCTTTAGGGAGAGTTAGTCCCGCCGGCACAGGGAATAACCTCTCTCTCCTACGTTCCCTCATTCTATGGGCGTCAGTTTTTTTATTTCCATTTTGGGAGGTCTGAATTTTAATTTTATGCTATCCAACTAAAAATCGTTTAAAGGTTTATAATTGTTATCTTGTGGTCAACAAAGACTGCAGCAGTAAGCGTTCGTTTGGCGAAACAATTGTATTGTTATTTTTCTGGTTATCATTTTGTGTTATCTAAAACAGTTATAAAAACATCATAACCTCCCAATCACTGCTTTTAAAATACATTGTTTTGTACTAAAACGTTAAATCTTTTTGAGTAAAAGAGTTCATTAGGAGATGGCCTTAAGTCGATAAAAGAGATTTTAGTTTTTTTTATCAAATTTATTAATGGTTAACGTTTCGAAAAAACCATAGATGTATGCATCAGGACTTTGCATGATACGAAACGGACTGTGGACTGTTTAAAACACATGCGTAGCATCTAGTGATCTACACTACGTTAGTAGATCGGTCAAGCTCTTAGAATAAGCATTTATTTTTATCGGTTGATGTATTATATTTAAATTTATTACACAGTCCAACAAGTGTTTTGGTGCCGGAGTATTTGGAGCATATTTCATATGAATTTGATAGACTGAATTTAAATATGACATTATTTTTTACCTAGAGGCTCAAATTTGTAAAATATAACATTTTAGTGAAATATACGTTACACCATGTTTTTTATAAATCTATCGATCAAATAAAAAACTAAGTATATATATTACAATATTATTATATACCAAGATAGAGGAAACTGTTATCGATGATCCAACTAGTCACTGAACACTTCGGAAGGTTATTTTCCTTGACATTCTTGAATGCATTTTGGAACAGTCCCTTTTTAAACTCCAGTAGTAATCTGCCATCATGTGCGTATCCCACATTCCTTAATAGCGGGCCACCATAGTTTTAATTTCCTGGTGAAATCTTTCACTTTGCACCTTAATACTCATGTTACACACAACTGTTAATCATCTCGTTTACCAGTTCAACATAGTTTTCAGCTTGGCGTTTGCCCAGAAATTTTCAACAAGTGTAACTTAAAGAAATTTTCATTGTCGTTGGGTGAGCAATTGCTATTGAAACATATTAATTCCCATTTTGTAGAAGGAGACATATTAAACTTTACGTTTTGAGGTGTTATTAAAAAGATGTCAATCATCTGGAAAATAGTCAGGAGGACCCATTTTTACCCGGAATTCTCTGATTTCGTGATAAAATACGAGAGTGTCTTCTTGAAAGAAGAAGGGTAGGATAAACTTTCATCTTGTACGGCTAAAGTTAATTTCGGTTCCCAGTTCCAGAACATTTTTGCCTTTCGACATGGAAGCCAGTAATTCAGAAGTTTCTTTTGACTGGTTGTTGTGGTCATTTAACTCATACTGGTTGAAACGTTGAGGAATTGATGAAATCATAATCACTGTCACCTTTATTGGTATCATAAGGGTGATAAGAGAACAACACTCGTCCTCACAGAGTTCTGATAGTTGGTAAAACGTTGGGATTGTCACTTCCTTTGAGTGCAGGACCGGTCGTCTTGCGGAGATTAAATCAGGATAAGTCTACTTGCTAAGGTTTCATATTAGTAATATTTACTAAGCAGAAATAGCAGTCATCGAAGTGGTTTTTTAGTCCTCTCTCTTAGACATCAGACCCCCGAATTCCAAACTTTTTCCCAGTAGTCAACTGACGTAAATGTTCCGTACAAGTTTTACAGACCTGATGCAGTGCCCAGGTTTTGTCTTCATCACCAAGCCTAACACCGCAGTATCCAAGATATGTTTTTTTTCTATTTTCTTTCAACGTGTATTCTCTGGATATGTAGCAAAACACATCAGGATGATTTACACAACCTCTTTTACTGGAATTCATATAATTTCTACCCAACAATATAAATACAACATTGTACGTGTCGGGTTGCCACTCGGGGAGTGTCTAATCACTCTAGCCCTGGTGACAAGTGCGGTTTGTTGTAGTTTATAACATGGACCATGTTCCATGTCGGCGTTAATATCTGACTCCATTTTATGATAGGGACGTGTCCCGACAATACACTGTGTTCAAGAGAAGAGGTACAGAGGTTTCATGAAGAATAAGACAAGTTTTCAGAGTTCGGGCGGGGGGCCCGGCAGCGTAACAGGTACGGGTACAAGGCGCCAGAGGGTCTGCAAGGCGGCTGAGGAATAGGGTGACGAGCTAAGAGGCGCTGAAGAGAGAGTATGCTGACGAGGAGTCTAAGTGACTGCCTTCCAGGGCTAAGCGGACCTGGCGTAAAGCGACCGAGTAAAGCGGCTGAGAAGATGAGGAGACTGAGAAAGAGTAGGCCTACAGGGCGAAACCCCCTGGTTTAAATATTATTTCCCCTTCCCACCGGAAGACGGAGCCTGGCCTGAAAGGGGTATGTTTACGATGTCACACCTGCTCCTCTGTCACAAAGCGCGTGACCGGGGACAAAGGTTGCTTAGTTTATGGCCGTTTATGGCATGCTAGGGACTCACCCCTTAAGGTTTATGAGGTGGCCCTAGGTCTACCGGGTCTGTTTTATGACGGCCAGGTGTCTTTTAAGCCGTGCACCTGCTGTTACCTGACTTGTTACGACTGCCGGCCCATGCATGATTTATTGCTTAAAACTTTAAACATGATTTACATTAATTACAATAGATTATATATGCACCAGAGTATAGGGTGATTTAACACTTATGTAGTTAGGGTCGCTACAATACGTTTTAGGTTAACTTTATAAAAACCCTTTCCTAAACACTAATATCACGCGAGGCCAACTTAGATCTATCCTGCACGGTGAAAACTCAACTAACCACAAACTATAGTTGAAGCGTTGAAGGTCACTTATGTTACCGGATCCTTACTACATCTGGTGGATTTTTATGGAACTAACTAGATAGCAGATCGACAATTGGGCAAATATATAGGAACTAAGCATATGTGATTTAGAACTGCACATTTTGTGTAGAACTCGTTAACAAAAAACTCTGATCTGAAAAATAGATAGAGAAAAACTGCATATTTAGATTCAGCGCCCCAAATATAGATCAAATCAGTTCTTAAATCCTAGGTACCAAAACAATTTTTGTTCTTGTAGGTCTGTGTAATTAAAATAGAGGGTGACTGATATTCAAAAGAGGTTCGCCATATATACTGAGGGACGAGACTTTTTATTTCTTAAGATAGACAATTATCAGTTTAATGATAATTACTAATCAAATATGATGTCACTGACCCTCGAGATTACTTGTTAATTTACGCTACTACTCTTTGTATTTATACATGAGATGCAAGAAAGATAAATAATTAAAGGTAAGTTGAATAAATAGGAAGATATGAGGGAAGTAAGTGCAGCCTGGATACTGGAAGTCTTGTCATACGACCCCGCACGCCAGACCTACTTGGAATATATTACGTTTCCACCATTCCATGCTATGAACTTCATTTCTTGGAATGGGAAAATAATCTTCCACTTCATATCCATCCTGCAACTTCCTCTAACGCGTTACTTTAACAATTTTAATCAAGAGATTAAGTATCTTAACTTCGTATCACAAAAATATCCACTGCGTTGTTGATTGACCTCATGAATGTATAATTTAAGATTCGTGAATTATTTTTTTAAATCGTAATCAAAAATGACTCGCATCAATCATAAAGATAAAAAAAAAATAGTTTGATCATCTAGGTTCGATCTTGCATTTTTATTTTGGAAATTATTTTTTTAGTATCAATAGTTTTATTTTGTAACTTAAAATAAGGGCTTAATAAATGTACACGCCTCCATGATTTACCGATAATTTATTTTATACTCATACAAGTGGTGGGTATACCACCATTCTGAATCTGTATCACATAATTAAAATGATAGAATAGGACATAAAAGTAAAAAAAGAAATATTAAGCCAGAAGTTTAAATAGTGCTTCCTATTCTTACTCAGTCACATCAGCTTCTAGTTATTAATATAAATAGCCCACAACCAGCCTTTAAACATCAATAATGGCTTGTTAAACACATTTATATTCTAAAAATGCAAACATAAAACTCGTTATCATTATTAGGTAGGGCCATGTCTGGTATGACAGTTTTAATCTGCATAATTGTCACAAGTATTAATTAATTGATTGTAAATAAACAAACCGTCAGTTTTGTAAAAGTACGTCTTCGTATTTTTTAATGATCTTGTAAACTGAGTACGGCTTTCAAAAATTATAAATGAATATTAATTACTTATTCATATTTTTGCTTTTAACCATTAAATTAGAGAAAGTATTTTCTAGATTTAAAAAAATTACTCTTTGGTGATTGTCAGCAGAAGAAATTTAAACCCATGATATATCTTTATTTTTGCTGATAATTAAAAAAACAGTAACACAACAGATCACCTACAATAATTACTCACTGCTGAGAAATCGTTTACGATTCTAAGTATTTTTTTCATATTTAAGGTTAAATAAAGACAGAACTGCACGACAAGTGCGTCCATAAACATACAAATTTTATGTTACGACTTTTCTATTGCTTGTGATTTCGTCCATCCGGTGCTGCGCTCTTTGGGGAAATTTTGGGACTAATTTCCTCAAAACTCTTGCAATTATTTTTATCGTCATGGGTGAGGCAGACGTTCAGATTTCCGAGAGGAAGAATATTTAGGCCGAAGTCCAGTCCATTTTTAATAAGTATAAATTCTTGAGTGCCAATAATGTAGAAAATTTTAAATCACTTTATGACCTTATATTCAATTACGAGATACATTTTGATGAAACTCAGTCTAAAATACGTACATAAAAGGAGAATACCAACATCGCAGCAGTGAAAGTTAAGTTTTTTTGGTTTAGTAGTTATCGCTAAAGAAAATAATTACAAATTAGTACTAGCGTGCAGCCTTCCTGAAAAGAATCCAGTGGTCACTCCTTCTCATTCTGTTACTCAGGAGCTCCCGAAAATGGATTTATCTGTATGGAGGAATGGAGTGGGTTCTCTCCACTCTCTCTCTGTTATTTTTTTGGTTTGTAGAGGAACGTATCTACCAACCATAAGAAAATTTCATTACTTACGCTATAGCTTACGTAAAGAACCTCTTATCTCTGCATTCGCTGTAGAGGAAACCTATTATTCCTTAGCTTACAATGCATCGGTCGCTCGGAATCAAAATAAAAGGTGGGTCACCGGGTTCTATATCACGAGGGTGATGACCCCTTCCTTAACACCTCCAGCTGCTTATTTGAAGAGATTCTTATCTGAGCATGAAAATAATTTGTCAACATTACTGGCTTTAGGTATTGAAGACACTCCCCCCCCCCAACGAGGGAGTGTAACGATTTGCATCTGGTTTGCGCTCTTTAGGGAAAATTTGCCTCAACACTCTCGCAAGTATTAGTAACGTCATCACTCTTGTATCGAATGGATGATGAACACTTTGCATTTGGTGCACCCGTTGCTTGGACGAGTTCATCCACCGGCGGCACATCAAATTCTTTGACTCGTTGCAGTATATCACAAACACAGTGATTCACACTATGACCCCACCACCCGTGCAGCATCGATGACAACAGACTGCCGGGAAAAATTTGTTAAGATTTAGTATAAGTGTTTATTGTTAGATGTAAGTTAGTTTTAAGACTATAATAAAGAAGGTGAGCCCCATCACTTATGATAAATTTAGTACATTAATGGATATTATACATCATTATACTTTTGTACAATGCAGATCACTATGTGTAGAAAACAGAATTTGTATAAAATGTAACCAAGCTACAGGATGAAGCAATTGTAAATAGATTTGTTTGTAGAATTTCATTCATTATGAGTATATTCTATAAATAATTTTGCAACATAGAGATATGAAAAAAAACAAAATTTTTTGCATTTAATTTTAATGGCATTTTCTTCAAATTATTTTGGTTGGAAAAAAAGAAGTAGACATGTGTGTCTAGTTTTTATTTTAGACTCAGCTTCTTCTATTGTTAAACATAATATTTTTTGGCAAGATTAATTATTTTTGGTTGGTTTCACGTTTCGGTAAACAAAAATATCTGTTTGTCACGTATACGAATAAAATAGATTTTGAATTCACCTATTCAGCTTTCGTCGTTATGGATTTTCGTTTTTTTTAAACCTTAAGGACCTAAACTAACTATAAGTTGGACCTAAACCCTATCGACCTTGTTACAACTGTTGAAAGCAAAAATGGAAATCGTCCAGCCCTCTTGCTTAAGTAAATCTTAGTTGGTTTTCTAAAGCAATTTTAAGGGACTAAGAAGAATACACAAACAAAATTTGGTACTTTTCGCTAAATAATCACCAGGTGTAAATTCCATAGGGAATCAAACAAATATTTTACTGTTTTTATTACGATTCCGTGTGTGGGTGCTCGTGTCTCAGGGTTTTCATTGAACAACATATTACGCTAAAATATCTGCCATTAAAGTTTTAAGCAATACCAAAGCGAAAATAGTATCGGTTACTTGACCAAAAAAACAAAGGATTCCATCCACAGATATGTCAGGGTATACAATCTTTCCTGACCCATCCTTTTTGGTAACTTCATTTTCCACCCCACCGCGATTCCCTTATCTGAATGGAAGCCTCCATTTCTCTCTGATCCAGAATCAGTTAATACATTCCTCCCAGCAGAAGCATCAGCAATATACTTTTATGTTTGGATCTTATCAATGGCACAATCGAACCTTACCTTACAAACACAATGATTTTCCATAAATTCGTAAATATTATCGTTTACAGCAATCTTGATTTCTGTAACAATGGCCCCTTGATGTAAAATCAGTCTCCATATAATTATAAAAATAAATGAAATATATTTATTTATTGTTATTGCTGACTATAAGTGAAAATTATAAAAAGTTTCTTTTAATTTATTTAAACATAATCACAAAAACTTTATACTTATTTTTATAATTTTCGCTTATTCCTTTTTATGGTATTGGTGCTACCTGTATCCACCAAGCACTTCTCCCCCCCCCCCATCGTCCCTGATTATTGGCAACTCGCACAGTATCCCTCTCACTGTATTACACTTTAGGGGGCGGTCGCCACTCTGCTGCCACTCTCCTCAGGCTGCCACACGCCGCTCCCATCTTCTCGAAGTAGTCTTCTTTCGCTCATGCTCTCGGCTCCTGTCGCGAGCCGGCTCTTCTCCTTCCGTTTCCGACGTTCCTGACGCCCCCGACGATTCCTCAGCTGATGATCCATTCCCCCTGGGTGATATCTTCCTTCTTTCCCGCATCGTTTGCGTATTCACTTCCAAGGGTTCTGCCCTATGAACATCTCTCCTCCGATACACGTAAGGGCAATGCCTAGTGATATGCCCCTCCTCACTGCACTCGAAACATTTTGTGCGGGGGCATTGTGCCACTAAATGACCGTCTTTCCGCACCCATGGCATTTTCTCTCTTCTCTGCGGGGTCCGTACCTGGGTCTCGCCGCCCTGAACCTCATTTCGCCTGCCGCTCCCCTGTCCCTACCGGTCGTTGGTGTTTCGATTTTTTTCCAATTCGATTTAGGGACCGTGGTTCTCCTGTACACTATCCGGCTCCATTCTCCCTCATCCTCCTGCATCCTCGATTCCTCCTCCATGGCGCTGGTGTCAATCATGACTTGGGAACATTCGAGGAATGAGCGCTCATTAGGGAATACCTCTTTTCTCCCTGTTTCCTTAGCCAACTGTACCTTCAGTATAGTAGACAGAAATCCCATTCTACCCTCTACCTCTTCGATGCTCATTATCTCTCTCATTTTCTCCGTTATTTGATTATAACGGGTTAGAAGACCTGCGGCATATTGGCTGCTACTCTGCCTTGATGATTTTGTCTCCCGGAACATCTGAAAAATATCTTCTTCTGGTGTCCATCGCCCTCAACCATATGCTTTCTTTAGCCGCATCTTCACCGTTTCCCACGAACGACGTTTCCTCATCCACTTGGATCTGGTTGAGAATACTTCTCTTGACCCGACATATCAGTGCCGCTCTTAGTGACTCTGCATCCCTGGGGTCCAGAAGATTTTCCTCTGATTTTGCTAGGATTAACGCAGTGAGGCGATCCCCTCCCTTCAGACAGTGGTTAAGTTCTCCTAATTCGCCGGTGAACAATTCAAGATCTGAAATTGCCTTTCTCAGATCTTGAGTGTGCATCGCTTTCACTCTCATCAACGCAAGAGCGGTAGCATGAGCTTCTGGCAAAACGCCCACCCTTCTCGTTGCTACATGTTCCGCGCCATCCGTTACATTCAGAACAGTTGGTCGTAGCACGCCTCCTTCCACCATTCTTTCTTCTCTATCCACTCTTTGATTGAACACGGCCAAAAGGAGAAGTAAAAAAAATCGAACAGACGTCGCTTAGTTTTCTTCCCGCTCCACGAATCCCGGGTTTCGGCACCAGTTAATGCTTATCGGCTTTCGAATTCAAAAACAAAGGAAAAAAAAGCTACAGAGAAACAACACGCATGAATGTTAGAACTAGACTGTTTATTTCGAGTCTATAACCCTGTATATTTACATCCCGACGTTCGGGGATTAAGGTTGAGTACTGATGCTGCCCGGAGCTTAACTTATATATATAAGTTAAAGCCAGAGGCCTGACTATGTCGAATACTTATACGATCATGGAATGTAAGCAACCCATGATCCTATGTATGTCTGATTATCTTCCACAATAAAGCAGTCTTTTACTGGCGTCAGAGTGTGTCGGTGCTTTTTCCTCTTTCGTTACTATCTTTTTATCAATCAACCGCCGGCGATTAACTTATATATATAAGTTATGGCTAATGGTATGACAATGTTAAGCCTAATACCATCTAACCTAAGGTAAACGAACTTGTGATGTGTATATAGAGGATCAGAAGGAGAATAAAGCCAGTTATAAACCAAACCATCACGTTCTATCATTAACCTCCTTATTGATTCTTTTTTTTGATCGTCTACAGCCGGGAGACGATAACTTATATATATATGTCTTCACATAATATCAATATGTATTATATGCAATAAAATAATAGTTCAATTATGAAAACTATATTTTCTCATTACGCTAGCTTCATAAAGGAAAATTTCAAGTTAGTTCTCAACTTTTTTTTAACAGTTCCGAAGCAAACGTGTGGCACTAAATATAAGATCCTATTATGTTTGGAGGCGTGAAGCTGTTTTATAGTGCGCTTATACCATCATCTGCATCTGGGCATACTTTCGAATAAACATCAGGGAATTTCCTAATTTAGTAACTTGCCTAATTTATATTTTATTTAAAAGATACCCTCCCCCCCTGGTGTTGGGGCGGAGAAAAGGTGGAAATATTTCAGGGAAAGGATTTAATTAAAAGGGAAGATCCAGTCGGAATTTGCTCAGACACACCGAGGAGACCCTAAAGAGTGTAAACTCTCGCCGGGGCGGGAAGGAGGAGTTGGCAAAGTTTACTCCACGTTCGATCTCTTTCGGCTAGTCCTCTTATTTCTTCAATTCTCCCTCCTCTCCCTCCCTACCTTCCTCCCAGGAGTGCCATAGCAAACTTCACTCACTCCGTCGTCAAACGTATAACTGTCTTAGCTTGTTATTCTCCGATGTGGAGGTGGCTTGTCATTACAGGGCGCGTTCTATGTATAGGAAAACTTCAAACAAATTTTTCTCAATAAGAAAAATATTACTTGGGTGGAGACTATACTTATCAACTTTGTTAGTTACCGATCTATAATTTAATCAGAGTACATAGGTCTTTGATAAAGTTATAAGTATGGGTGTATAAAGTATGGGATTGTGGTGAATTCGTTACTGACGTTCTGGGTTTGATTCCCTTGAGATATAGGGAAATGTCTTAATGGTATAAATATTAATAAATATTTTGTTACTATACGATATTGATGTTCTTAAACGGTAGCCAACCTCTAAACAACTCATATTTTAAGTGAGAAAAAGTTCGCTGGCTAATCCTAAAAGGAGAATACCATAAGGTATCAGAATGAGCGCCAAAATTGGTATTTTCGAATAAAAGGTCTGATGTACGCTAACGTTATGATATTAAAAAACACTTTATTATTCACAACGTATTTTTTACTCACTGTGAGCAGATATGCAAGAAAAACTAAAGACATTGCATTGATGTTATTTGTCCTAACTTAACATTTTTAAAAAATAACCTGAAAATAGCCATTTATCGGTGGTTGAAGAAACGAATAAAGGGAGCTCAATATTTTCAGGGAAAATAGGGCACATTGGTTTTAGGAGCGAGATAGAAAGTTTGTGTTGTAAATTATTGTTTAACTGTTGATGGGTTTTGTCAATAATGACGATAAGAGCTTGTAGGTTAAGCTTTATAGTCAATATAAATTATAAAAGTAAGTAGCTACACTGTACTGTTTATTTTGTTTCTAGGCCAGTATATAGATTATGTTAATTATATATACATTTAGTGTATGGCTGTAAATAGTTATCATTGTAAGGGTAAGGAACCAAAAACTGTTAGGTTTAACTGAACCACCGCCTAAATTGTATTTTATTCAATTATAAAATTGTAATTTATTAGTATTGTTGTGGCCACCTCTTAATTACAAATAATTAAAAGTTACCCTCATCTCGGCCCAGAAAATATCTGTTTCCATATTTGTACAAATAAAGCTTATGACTATAAAGCTTATAGGGATGGGGGGATGGCTCCCCATAGGGCCTGCCTATATAAACCCCGGGTCTAAGAGGGAAAAATAGAACTTACCAAACCGGCACCTTGAACACTTCTCTCTCTCTCTGCTCTGGCGCTTGCTGCTCTACTCAAAACCACGGTCTTCTCATTCAACTAACTCTGCATCTCTCTCTCCTAACCTCGCTATGTTTTAGTCCGGCGTTGTCAGGCCCCACATCTTCCTAGTGGGAATCACTGCCTTCGTCTCGCTAAAACTAGCACTTCCTTGGGAGAGACCTCTCCCTCGCGGACGACGGTTGCCGTGGCCCTACAAACTTACCTAGTAGGGTCTCCCACGGCAATCCAGTCTGCTTCTCTCCGGTTCACACTCGCCTTTGGGATCCGGATGGTTTTCGCCTACCCTTAGACACCGAGTGTGAATTCGTGGTCATTCCAAGACCACATAAACTACCTATAAACCTACCCTGTTCCTCTTCTCCTGAACATAGTGCACTGTCGGGGCACACCTTCTAAGATCTTATGGAGAAAGACCACAGGTCCACCCACTCTCTCTCTTTCTTGGCGCTCGCCGGACAGCGGCTAAGAGGTTGTAGCGACCCTAGCCCGCGGTGGGTGTCTCCTCCCCACCTTGGGGACTCAAATATCTGTGCCCGATAAGTATTTTTTTATTTCTATAATTACATCTGTTTTTCTAATAATGAGTTCGGGCATACAATGGTATTCATTGTTTTCATTTATAGTTTGTTCCGGATCCAAGTTGCAATAGTTTGTCTTCTTGTATCACTAATTCATTAGGGCATACATAAATTTAATTATGGTATACTATGCGCACCTACCAGTGGACTCTCACCACTGTACCGAAACAACCAGCCTCCACTGAGGCTTCCCACACCCCTTAATCCCCTCTCACCTTCAAGCAGGTACTCCTAGTATAAGGATCCGATTAACCTAAATATTCTATATTTTTCCCTCATCCTGAATTTCTAACTAGACAGCTTGGAAAATATATATATATATGTGTGCACCTGTAAATTGTAATTGCAAATTGTAAAATGTTATTGATAAAGGGGGTTTGAAAAAAACAAAACAAAAAAAAACGTTATGGTTTGCAACTGAGCATAAGGGTTTCGATACGCATAAGGATTGAGATATTCGAATTTGCACCGTTATGTTTCAAGAGAACGGTATCGTGTGCTTTCTGCCAATTGAAGAGTGTACATGGATGTATATGTGTACTCTAAATGGATTTCCACATTCAAAATATTAGAAAAATACATGTCGACTAATATTATTCTGTTAATTATTATGTTGAAGGACTAATCTACAATGTATTTTTCAGTCGTCCGTGGAAGTTTGCTTAACGCCTCATTTAATCATGGGCGCTGAAGCGAGTGGCGAGAAGAAGGGACGTGTTACAGTCGACTGACCACAAACCTTTGTCAGGACAAACTTTGTGGTCCAATCCGGATGGCGGAGTTCGGGGCGACATAACCACAGTTAACAATATTTTATAATATATTGCTGGCCTATAAAAAGGTAGTGAAGCCCTTTGCTCTATCTGCTAGCCCTTGCATTATGTCCAGCAGTAAAAGAAATAACATTCCTTTGTCCTTTATTCTTGAATAAATGAAAAATAAACTTTATTCTGGGATAAGTGCTCTGAAAATTGCCACAAATGAGGAGGTAAATAAGCATAGGATAAAAAAAGTTGTACAATAAATTGAAAATGATATCGATAATTGGGTAGAATTCAAATTGATTAGATAATGAGAAAGTAAACGTGAGATTTATGAAGCCAAACATGGATGATGGATCAAGCATATTTTGGAAATATTGATGGATCAAGCATATTTTGGAAATATTGATGGATCAAGCATATTTTGGAAATATTGATAGGCAACTCACATCCTCCAATCTGTCGATCGTGGCCTGTTTACCAGGCTGGTGGGACTGAGGTGTCTAATGCTTTATTATAGCGTTCGTGCTTACTTGGATCTGTAAGATATATAGTTGCTGTGTTTAATAGTGTGGACTTGAGGGCCCCTGGGCTGTTTGTAAATGTTTGTAAATATTGTATGAATGTGCGAGCGAATGATGAATTGTAAATATGGTATGAATGAAAACACTTATCTCAATTATTTATTGCCTATTAAGTAAAGGCAGACTGTAATTTCATCATAATAAAGTTGTTAAAGCGCAATAGTATAAAAATCCCAAAGCACCTCAATATATTTTTCCCTAGTGCTATTAAATAATAATAATGGTTAAAATAATTGCAACGTCGCTATTGTAAAACTAAAATAAAAATGTTATCGTATAAAGGACCCTTGTGGTTGACAAGCATTAAAACAAAAAAATGGAACGTATTTTAACTTATTTAATTTATATTTTAAATTTTCATGGTTCTAGAAACTATCAACTAAAAAAATTAAGTGAAACTTATTATACTTAAATAAGAATTACTTCAAGATATATTTTTCAATTAAAAAATACACAAGAGGCATAATTTTAGTATTATTCACACTGACCCTTAAACTTCTTAAATTCACGACCACATTAGAACATAGTACAAAAACATTTACGATAAATTTCAGACAGACCAGCCCACACAAAGATTGTCTACACCTACTCTTGGTAATATCCACGACAACTTAGGTCTCCTGAATTAATATCAGTAAGAAATCTTCAAACGTATCTTCATCAAAAGGGGGGAGAATTAATGGATTTTTTTTGATATTTACATAACTGGTTGTGACATTAGTCATTTATATAAATTATTGGATAGAATATGGATAAATTCATGACAGCTATTTAAATCAATTTATATTTTGTATGCATAACATCTTTTATATATTCATTATACTTATATATATATATTATGTATATGTCTCAAAAATATATATTGATACTTTGATACTTGTATATATATGGTTTTATATACTTTTATGCTAATTATTTCTTTGAAAGGATGTAGTATCATTTCGTTGCTTGGAAGAACAATGCTTGTTGTCTAGAACATGGTTCAGACATATATTCAAAATATGACCCCAGGGTAAAGGAAACACGAAAGACCATAAATGATTGCACAATTCTTTTTTGATGATGTTGGTAATGGTTTTCATTTAATTGAACCTCTTCGAAATTAAAGAGATTCTACTTGCCACTCACAAGGGTCTCTGATTTTGAAGTACAATTGAAACCCCCAAAACAGCTGCATCGTTGTAACTCGTGTAGCTTAACGTCAATGGGGAATATGTACCGTGATAAAATCAACTGAATGCGTAACAAACCCCATTTTTAATATTTAAAAAAAATCAATTAAAACGAAAATCTGTACAGTACTCTATTGGTAAAAATCGCTTATTATAAGAAAGGCTTACACCCTAAGAACATTTAAGAAACAAACAATGCTACTCATTATTATAAGAAAGTATATATTTTTTTTGACTACAAAGTAATCTAATATGGGCTCACCATGCAAAATTGTCTCTTTCTAGCTGAGGATAAGGATGAGTAAAAAAGTAAGAGAAACGAACAACAAACACCAATTCCTAAGTAAATTGGTTCTACCACGTTGAAAGGATCATCAAGTCAGCTTATAAAAGTAGGGTGTGCCATGGCAAGGTATTTCGCCCTCTAAGTAAACTCTTAACCCTATATAGAAAGTTATAATTAAAAGAACGAAAAAACACCGAAAAAAAAAAAATTAATTCTCCAACTTAGGAATCATATTGTGACGCTCCTGTTCGAACTGAAAGCGGGATAAAAAGTACTGAACAATTCCATCCCTTAGCATATGAGAGAATAAATAGAATACAATAAGAAAAAGCAAGTGAGAATGAAAAAAATATTGCACGAGGAGTTCCGTGAGAATTTAAACGACGCGACGACAAAGGCAGGTATAAAAAAACAAAACAAAGAGGTTTGATATGAATTGAGGGGAGGTTGGATTTGAAAAGATGAAGCGAATAAAAAACTTCGTGGGAGGGGAGAGAAGGTTGTAAAACCTTTTCGCCAGGCTATATTCTTTGTACTGTCAATGACTTATACCTGTGCGGTTTTAGGCAGCTATGAGATTTTGCAACAGAAAATTGAAAATTGAGAATAAAAAAAAATCACACGTTCGTCTATGGTGATGTACTCGTATGTATTTATCGTTGATTGCACTAGGAAAATAAAATATGTTTTTTTCTGGCACAGAAGCTTGTATCTTACAAAGAACGTTTTAAGCTGAATTCAGACCCAATTTTTTTTCTATCACTCATGAATTTTCTTTTAAACTCAACTTTTTTGCTATTGTAAACGGTTTTAGAACATTTTACTACGGAATAGAGGGAGAAATACTAATACCTTGGCCAGAAATCATGGGTATTCCTACAGTATTTTTCATGCTCTCTTTTATCTGAAACCTTCTTATTTTTTCCTATCACTTTTTTTTTTTTTTTTATTTATTTATTTTTTTTTTATTAAAGGAAAATCTTATATTTTTAGCTGGTTATACGATCTTTAGGCCATTGGGGAAATAATTCAATCGATCATTAACGAAATCATTTATACGTTTATATGATTACACTTGTAAATAAATAAATAAAAAAAAAATATATATATATATATATATATATATATATATATATATATATATATATATATATATATATTAATTAGTTAAGGCTCGTGGTATGGCAATGTTAGGCCTAATATTACGTAGCCCCATGTAAACAAAGGCTGTAAACAGAGATAGAGGATTAGAAGCGGAATAAAGACAGTTTAAACCTAGCCGTTGTTCAAATATCAGTTCCCTTTACTCTCGTTTTCTTTTTTTTAATCGTCTAAAGCCGATAGACGATAACTTATCGTAAGTAATTAAATTATTGCTTATATATATATATATATATATACATATATGTATATATATATATATATATATATATATATATATATATACATATATGTATATATATATATATATATATATATATATATATATATATTGTAACATTCATGATATTTGAGAATATCATGACCAGCCACCCTCCCACTTTGTCCAACATCTGCCCTTATGCTCTTAGGAGTAGGGATGAGACGAAGGGCGAGTTTTAGTCAGTCTTAGCCAAGAGCCAGAGAGCAAAGCAGAGCAAGCTCCCATTCCGTTGACGGTCATCAACACAAGCAGAGGAGAAGAAGAAGAAGAAGATTACACGGATATCATCGATTGGGTGATATAGATATTGTTTTTTTATTATGGATCCATTGAAAGGGATTGAGCTCAATTATCATTTTTTTTTTATATAACTAATTAGTAGTAACTATCCTTGTTCAAAAGGAATTGAATATTTTTTTTATATAAATAATGTCAGCACTATTTATAATTATAATTATTTGTTATAACCATTTTACTTGTATATATTTCACAATTCCCAGTTTCTCAATTTATTAATAACTATAACATTAGCCTTGAGATCGGGCGATTCAATCGGGATAATTTCCTATGTCGAAGACATAAAAACAAGTTGAATTAAAGATCTCATGACGGACCTACCAAATTAGTTAAGGTCAATTGATCTATTAAATTAGAAAAATAGAATGGTAGAAAATGAGGTAGGTTTCAATATATATATATATATATATATATTATTTAGTCCATGATCGATAGAAACAAAGTTAAAACGTTTTGACGACGAAAGTTGGGGCAGTTTTTATTAATATATATATATATATTTTTTTAAATATATCATCCTAAACATCCTATCAATTATAATTCATTACAGACCCAATTTTTTTTACATCACTCATGAATATTCTTTTAAACTCAACTTTTTTGCTATTGTAAACGGTTTTAGAACATTTTACTACGGAATAGAGGGAGAAATACTAATACCTTGGCCAGAAATCATGGGTATTCCTACAGTATTTTTCATGCTCTCTTTTATCTGAAACCTTCTTATTTTTTCCTATCACTTTTTTTTTTTTTTATTTATTTATTTTTTTTTATTAAAGGAAAATCTTATATTTTTAGCTGGTTATACGATCTTTAGGCCATTGGGGAAATAATTCAATCGATCATTAACGAAATCATTTATACGTTTATATGATTACATTTGTAAATAAATAAATAAAAAAAAAATATATATATATATATTAATTATTTAAGGCTCGTGGTATGGCAATGTTAGGCCTAATATTACGTAGCCCCATGTAAACAAAGGCTGTAAACAGAGATAGAGGATTAGAAGCGGAATAAAGACAGTTTAAACCTAGCCGTTGTTCAAATATCAGTTCCCTTTACTCTCGTTTTCTTTTTTTTAATCGTCTAAAGCCGATAGACGATAACTTATCGTAAGTAATTAAATTATTGCTTATATATATATATTTTTTTTTAAATATATCATCCTAAACATCCTATCAATTATAATTCATTACAGATAACAGAATAATAATTTTAATGGACTTATATTTTACTAGCTAAATTACTCAATGTTGCCCGGGATAGTTAATTAGAATTTTAGTGTGTTTTTGAATGCAACTCGTTAGCGTGTAAACTGGGACTGTTTGTTTGTATTAAACCTTAAAACAGAAAATTGTGAGTATTTGTATAGCTCACACTACATATCCGTTGTATTTTCATATGGTAGATATTTTGAAGAGAATATTCCCGACTTTAGGTTAAAATATTTCACAAGCTGATACCCTGATGGTGAAGGTAAAAAAAATATTGAGGATTTCATCCCTTTTAAAACGGTGTGCAAATGGAAACTGGGTTTTCCCATGGGAAAGTTAGGAAACAAAGAACCAAAATAAAATACGAAAACCGGTGTTACGGTGTTAGCTCTTACTTTTGTGCAAGCTGACTCTTCAGACGGCAAGGGCGTGCAAATTGACACCAATATGATTAAGGTTTTACTGTCAATGTGATATTCACTCTACTTGAACAAAAAATCAAACCTGACACCTGAAAACAGATTAATACTACTTAGAGGAATAATCCGCGTTACAATGACATATGCTGTACCAGTTTGGAGTTACACTTGTACCTTAAATTACAGAAAATTGAAAGTCGTTTAAAAAATTAACAATTACCCTTGATAAAGCAAGATAACTACCATGCTAACAGATCTGCAATTACCAACAATCCAGCAGTATGTCCACACCCAGATAAAGTATCATTTTTTTAGTAGAAGTAGAAGTAGGTAATTACGGTAAACATTCACTGAAAAAGTACATCAGAAAATTACTAAAGATACATAATCAAATTTAGTTGTTTGTCTACTTAGTTACTTTTTTTTTATTTGTATATTTTATTCAGTATTATTATTATTTATTTCTTAACTTTTGTTTCTTTTTATCTTGTTTTATAAGTAGGAAAAAACTTACTAAAGTAAATAAGCAATAAAAAAGAATGTACACGGTCTCAATGACCAAAACATGTTCTATTTTGTTGTACTTCTAAGCAAAAATGTATATATAAAACTTCAAAAAAGTTCCGTGTGACGGTCCTCGTTCACTTTTTACTCCTACCATAACACATATTCTACATTCAAATTTTAAATAGTAAAAAATTGGGAGGCTACTGATGCTTGTACAGAATAATTATATATACACTTTTAAGGGATTAAAATCAGGGAGACAAAGGATATTTATTTTCTACAAGCAATGTTAATTATTTATCAGCTGTTCATTCCCATCGCCAGAATATTGTCCGGTGGCTTCGATTGGGCGGATGGCAGATATATTCCGCTCTGGACAAAGGGTATTCAATAAGTCCGTCCTAAGAGGAAGAAAGACTCTATCCCTTCCTTGACCCAGGCGTTTTCCGCAATCTAGGTCAAGTGTCTGGAGTATCCTTCTTTTGGTTTCTCCTCGTGCTCTCGTGTATTAAAAGTTACAAGTTACTTTTTGTATTGTATAAAGCGTAAGGAATCGGAGCATTTCTCAAAGTTCAGGAGTGCACTTACCTCCCGGAACCAATCCATTATCTGCAACGATCTGCCTTTCATCTCGTGGCATAAAGGGATATTTCCTCCTTTCTTCTCTTCATCATATTCCTAAAGTATTTCTTTATAACAACTGTTTGAAAGCATCTACCAACAAATGAAATTGACTTTATCGTTCCTTTTGCGAGTTCACTCTCTTAGATCCAGTAGTATGATCTTTTATTTATTAAAAAATGTTTCTGATTCTTCTTACTTTTTTCCATGTTTAAGCATCGTAAGTCATGTTTAAGATACATCTTACAGTAAACGGTTCTTTACGATTATGAAAATGATTTTATTGTGTTATGTTGTATGAATTGAGGTTTTTTTTATTTAAATAGACAAATTTTTACTTCTTATCGATACACTAATATATCTGATAACTGTATCCGAATACATAAACTGTAAGGCAATATATAAAGGATGTATCTTTTATATATATATATATTGAGACCTACCTCATTTTTCACCATTTACCTTTCTACTTTATTTGATCAATTTACCTTAACTAATTTGGCAGGTCCGTCATGAGATCTTTAATTCAAATTATTTTATGTCTTTGACATAGGAATTTATCCCGATTGAATCGCCCGATCTCAAGGCTAATGTTGTAGTTATTAGTAAATTGAGAAACTAGGAATTGTGAAATATATTCAAATAAAATGGTTATAACAAATAATTATAATTAACATAGATTATTGACAAAAGTATAAAAAAATATTCAATTCCTTTTAAATTAGGATAATTACTACTAATTACAAACATGAATTTGAGCTCAATTTATTTTAATGGATCCATAATAAAAACAATATTAATATCACCCAATCCATGATCTTCCTGTAATCCAATCAACGTTACTTTCTGCTGTTGGTTCTCCTCCTCTCTCCCTGTATGGTAACCGCCAATTCGGGAGCTTGCTAAGTCCGCTCTTCTCGACGGTTGTGCTAAGACTGCTCGTTTATCTCATCCCCACTCCTAGGAGCATAAGGGAAAATGCTTACCAGATGTGAGGGTTCCTGGTCTTTATTCTCAAATATCATGAATGTTACAATATATAGGTAGCTCTAGTTGAATAAATATAATATTTAAATTAAAGATATTCCTTATAAATATTCATTAAATTTGATTCCTCTATCTAATCCTGAGTGTATATATAGCATTAGTGTAAATTTATACCAAATTACCTTTTCTCAAAATATTACATTGACTTACTATTGGTGTCAATGGTATCTTAACCCAAAGTAATTTATTTTTGTAAATAAGGAAGGAATTCAATTATAAAATATATTTTTTTTAATAATTGTTTTATTACAAATGATTTAAAATGTTTTACTGAACTATAACTGAATTTAATACGAATACAAGTCATGAAAATATTACAGAGATCTTACCTATCTATGAATGAAAATACTTCATACAACTGTGGTTTTAAGATATGATATGATGAGTCCAGTCCAAGTCGTCAGTGCCTCAAAGGTTCACCGGCGGCTATTCCTCAGCCATAGGTTTCGTCAGAGAAAGATCTTGATCCCCACAAGAAGAGCTGCCACGGAACTCCCTTCGGATGCGTCATTCGATTGTTTATATTCCGTCCTACTGGACAGGTAAGTTTCCTTTAGCGAGGGTGGTCTTCCTTGCTGATCTTTTGTGTTAAGAGAATATTACTTCACACCAAGTTGCAAACAAGATTTTATTACAAGATTAAATACTGAAACACCAGATTATTATATCTCTCGAAAACAAATAAAATTTTACAACATTAAAAATATAAAAAACCCATCCAAGACCCATTTAATGTAAAAAGGGGAAAAAAAGATTGACGATGTGAAAATGTGTCTGAATACATATCAGAAAAATATGGGAAATGTTTCTCCAATGGGTCTGGGGCTGTATGGCCTACTACTACATATAATGGGGATCATGAAGCCGATTGTCGATTGGGAGTAATTTAGAGAATTATCGTAGAATTATTACTTTGCTACGCATGACTTCAAAAATAAAAAAACTTTATTTGGTATGAAACACAATATGTACAATTAGATATGGTTACAACTGATAGCTTGCTAGCCATTTGAATGCCTGAAGGGAATCAACACTCTGGCTTGTGCCTAAAGGTATTTATGTGTGTATGAAAATGATAACAGTACAGATATTACTGAAAGGTCGTGGGAGACAGATATCGGGGTCTGGGAAAGGAAAATAAGTTATTGATAATTACAATAGAGCTGATATATAGATTGTATATATCTCTACAAGTTAAGAGATACAGTTCTTTGGATGTTATTGATAAACATACCATGTGTTAATGATAAGATTATATATATACATAACTCCTCATCCCATAAGATTTGAGCTCCTGGGAGAATAGTGAGGTCTAGGTACGTGTGTCCAAGAGATGAACTCTATTGTCTGTAAAGGGATACCTTCTACTGGTGCTGGAGTTTATTCCTATTCCTCAAATTTCTGTAACTAAGCTAAGCCATAACGAATATTTTATAAATATGACTAGTAATAAGGATATTAGTATATTTCCCCTATCATTTTCACAAGAAATACTAAGATATCACCACATGAATGTCTCTTTTCATGAATTAGCATCTTGTGTTAATATAAACCTAGCACCTCTAACATGGGATAATTATTCCCAATATAATTCAAATTATTAGTTTAATAATTGTATTTTATCTTTTCTTGTATCATGTAAACCTCAAGTATTCTGATCTAAGGAAATTCCTTAAAACAAGGCTTCTGGGTCAAACGAAAGACCAATACGCTGGGGAACTGTTGGCAACAATATTATCCAAAAGATGAGAGAAACGATAAACCTGGTGGAAGTAGAAGCCAGGATGGCCTACATGTCGACAATTCTAAAAGTACAGCTAGCCAGGGAGACAGGTAAGTGGGGTAACTTACCGGGGGACCGATCGTTCGAGGAGAGCGCCTATCCAATGGATGCTACTTACTAGCGCCAGTGAAGAGGAAGGCAAGCAGGGAGCGGAGGATGGAGGTTGGTCCAAGGTGACATACCGTAGACCTAGAATGCCACAACAAAATTTGGAAAAGAAGGGAGCCGCCGCATGTGGAAAGAAAAAGAACGATGTCAGAAGGGAGGAGGCCAGGGCATGGAATACCTAGAACCGGAGGAAGGAGGAAAAAACGATGATGTCACAGATTAAGGAGAGTCGGACACCTGGTGGCGCAGTGTCCGCGCACGAAATGCTTGGAATGTGGGATGAAAGGGCACTTCGCCAGGCAGCGTTCGTACCTTTAAAGGTATCGGCCGGAACCTATGGAAGTAAATGAACAGGGGTGTGGGCGAGAAACAGGAAAACGTCTCTGAATCATCGAAAACGTCGGGAGCCTCAGAGACGGAGCAAGAAGAGGATGAACCTGGGATCAGCAGAGGCGGCAGAGGAGAGGACAGCAGGGACCACGGAAAGGGCAGGTGGCAGAGCGTGGACGTGGGAAGAAAAAGGCAAGCGGCGGCTTGAGGAGCAGGCTGGCAGAGGGGTTACCGTACGTTAACAAATTATAGTGTGGGTGGAAATTACGACGGAATACCAACTATCTGAGTGGTGAGAGGGGTGAGGTGTCTGGTTGACACAGGGAGATCGTATACTCATATATAGGAAGAACGGCGGTGAGAAAAGTATGCGCCGAGGGGAGAGGGCCGCAGATCCTACCATGCAAGTGTAAACTAGTCACCCTTGGAGGGCCTTGCGAAGGTGAAGGGGAAATAGCAATGGGGTTGGAGCTCGAAGGTCGGATAAGGAGAAGGAAATGATGAGACATGTGGTGCAAAAGATGCCGGAGGAATACAAGGGGATTATAGGGTGCGACCTCCTGGGAAAAGTAGGAGCAAAAGTCAGGTGCTGAGAGGGGGTGTGGTCCATCAGGATAGGAAGGACACCGTACGCGAGAGAAAGACTGGGAAATGGACATTAGGCAGGAGAGAGAAAGAGAGAGAGAGAGAGTGAGTGAGTGAGTGTGTGAGTGAGTGAGTGAGTGAGTGAGTGAGTGAGTGAGAGAGAGAGAGAGAGAGAGAGAGAGAGAGAGAGAGAGAGAGAGAGAGAGAGAGAGAGAGAGAGAGAGAGAGAGAGAGAGAGAGAGAGAGAGAGAGAGAGAGCGAGAGAGAGAGAGAGCGAGCGAGAGAGACCGAGAGAGAGTGAGAGAGAGAGAGTGAGTGAGTGAGTGATTGTTTGAGTGAATGAGTGAGTGAGTGAGTGAGTGAGTCCAACCCCTTTGGAAGGTATGATCTGTTCTGAGAATAAGGAAAGTTATAAGTCAAACATAACTATTGTGTGCAGTTATGCAGAATGCCTAAGCCTGAAACTAATTTATGTTCATGGACGCCCTTTCTTATTGACCTGACAAAACAGCACAAGCTCTTCACCATTCGCTGTCCCTTCTGCTCCATGATTACATTCAATCAAAACAGTACTATTTCAAGCAATGCTTAGAAATTCGGTTGTACGCTGTTTGGGGGGGGGGGGTCTTTGTGAGAGTTGGGTATTGAGTAGGGGTCTAGAGTTGCCCTGGAGAAGTATATTAGTCTATGAATGAGGATGACCAGCGGTGCTAGAATGGACGTTCTGATAGCGGGAGATGGTTGAATCTTAAATGAACGGGCAGTTGACTTCAGCTTGAAGGGTACGGTTGTTGATATAGAAAGAAGAATTTTTTTTCTTGTGGAGGAATTTAGATTGCAGGGAAGAGATGCGAGGAATATTGGAGGATTTTCCTCTCCCTCAGATTTCTATTCCGTAGGATCAAGTAAGTTGAATAATTTTTTTTGTTTTTGGCTTTTTTGGGACGAGGCAAATTTGTAGTTTTCCATTGGCTTGATTGTTTCTTAGTTTCTGGATCGTATCCATAACACCAAAATTAGTTACCTGTGATGAACATGGAAAAAAAGTTTGGTTCACTTCGGAGCTCTTCCTTCAAAGCTGAGCATGCTTCCAAGCGACCTTGTGTTTTCTGTGCAGTCGGCAGTCAAGGAACAAATTTTTCAGCCACCCTTCTCATCCCCAAATCTTGCCTTAAAATTCACTGTACTGAACTCCAAGTCACTCAAGATTTCTCCAAACTTCTTCAATGGTCCCTCGTCGATCTTCCAGGACAATTTCGTGAATTTTTTCGACATTCTAGTTGTTTCGGGCCGTCACTATAGTAGTGGAATTTTTAATCGTAATTATTCTAATTTATCTTTGATTATAAAAATTTAATTATATAACATACAGGCAGATTATCTAGTAAATTTTAGAGGATGAATTTCCATGTCTTTTAAAGGTGTTCAACCCTCGTCGTGAGTTGCTGCAATATTATTCCGGTAACCAACTTTAGTTAATAACATCTTCAATTGTTATTAGATTAAGTGAAACAGTAAATATAATATATGTTCTCGGTAAAAAGCAATAAAACTGATAAAATCCACACCTGTTTGATTAGGGGCCAGTAAATACGAGACATTTAGGAGGTGGTACATTCAAAATTTCAAAATAAACATTTTCAACAGTTTTCAAACAGCTCAGATTTTAGATTTCAAAGAGGTTCTTGAGGTTGATGAGACATCTCATGTTGCGCTAAGCAGTAACGAACGGCACCACTTTAGTGGCATATTTAACGTCTGATGACGACTATAGTTTGAGCTAAAGTCGGCTTTAGGGCTGCTTGAAGCTGCTTGTAAAGGCGACTGTTGTTTTAGAAAGACACATTGTTAGCACATCCACTAAAACGTTTTTAAGGCATGATGATGATGAGTTAACTGTACAGTTAGTAGAGTACAGTTTCAATAATATAACTAATTACTCCATTTTGATTAATTTCCCAAGTTTTGATGAATTATTTTTATTTGCACATAAGTATTCGAAAGCAATTTCTAATATTAAAAAAAATAAAAAGTATGGAATTTTAAATAAATAATTCTCAACTTCTTCAAAATGTATGATCACCGATTGTATTATTTTATTGGTTAATTGGTAATGATAAAAAAAGAGTTCGGGCTTTACTGCACTTAAAGTAAAGGCATTGCTAAGCACAGTTTGCACCTTTAAAGTAAAATATTAATTATATTTACTACATACATATGATATAAATATTTTTTTGTTCAACATTCCAACAGATAAATTAGATTTTCCGTTTGAAGGAGCACTTTAGGAGAAGGGGAGAAAGGTGGGGGGGGGGGACCCTCTAGCTTCCGCCTTCAGTAATTGGAGGAATTCCAAAAATATTTTCTTTCCTTATTAGCCGTCTTACGTCTTATTTTGACAAATAGCCCACTAATAAAGTTGAAAGTTGCTCAAAGATAATACTTATTAACGTCTTTTGCAAAGATCGTACTGTTCAGTCTATTCTATAAATAAATATCTTGTATGTCAATTGGTAATGATGGATAAAGGCTCATCTTGTTTAATTAGTAACATTAATGCAACAATGCTATAATTTATTGAATAACAAACTATTTCAGCAACAGACCCTACTATTTTCTGGTGCTATAAAGATGACAAATTATTATCGACTGCACTTTGTAATACTACTGATTTTGTAATTACTAGCTACAGAAAAATAAAATTGACAGGGCAAGTATATGGACTCAGAAACTTGCCAATTTTTATATTTTTTTAGGTTGCATAGTTCTGAAGGTCAGAACCGCTTTTTTTTGTTTTTTTATCATATGGCTCTGGTTTTGGTTTTCCTAAACCTTCTCTGACTGAAAATCGCCTAGCTTCCCAATAAAAAAATCTTGCAAATAGCTGAGAAATTGAAAAAAAATTACACAATTACTTCTCAAAACTTTACATCTTTGAGCCTATTTTTCCAAAACCATCTTTATACCTCCTGTCGGGCGTATTTAATCTGTGAAATGAGTAGTATTTTTTTTGGACACCAAATGAGTGGAAGTTTTTGTGTTTCACAACATAGGGCAAGGCTCCCAGCTATATTACTGACTCCCCATTACTCCCGACAAGCCCGCTTCGATGAAATATATGAGAGGAAGTCTAGAAAAGTGCAAGATAAGTTAGCGATATGTCCCAATAATTAACAGACAACTATACGAATGAGGTATAATGTAGAGAAATAAAGAACGTATGCTATTCAAAATACATTTGTAAAAAATGCTGCTCAGTAGTATTTTGCTTAAAAGATGCGTGGTATTTGATAATTTCTTCAAGACAAACTTTGAGTAGTTGAAAATGATTCCAAGCAGTACAAGAGATATCCTAATTTTATTCAATATGTGTTCATATTATTATGTGATAGGATGCATGTTTTAATATTTTGTGTTAGTTTTGTATTGCATTTTTTAGTAATTCTACTTTACGCCTTTTTTACAGTTAGTATTTCACCTAAACCAAACTGTGTTTTATTTTCTAACTTTTCTTTGAAATACTCTTTTGTTTTAAGTCATAGTCTTACTTTTTCAATTATTATAAATATAAATATACAGTACTGTAACCACTTATTATAATTTGACGAAAAAACTAACAGACTGAAGCAATCAATAAGGCAACATTTTTATAACAATTTTATATGAATGAAAATGTTATAGAATTATACCTTGTGATTTTTATTAATATATAAAATAAATGTTTTATTAAACTTGCGTGTCTCAGTGCCTTATCGCAATGAAATGTATTGCATGTTTGCGTACTTAATCTCTGTGATGAATCACGCCCGATCGAGTTATGAATCACATTGCGCCTGACAGAGGTTCAGAATGTGTTCTAAGCCTCGGGGGGAAAATACAGAATCAATCGAGAATATCAAAAATCTAAAATAGCTTTAAGATGTTATTTGAAAAATCTTGAAAGCCAGAGGGAAGCAAATTTTTTTTCACGTTTTCAGATCGATTTGACTTTTTTACATCCTTTAAAGTATGGATCGTACAATTGATAGACATACGGACTGACATACAAACAATATACGATTGTAGCGTACCTGTTCGTTGTAAGAGCCTCTTTATTCGGGCATTATAGTACTCGAATTAGGATGATTTAGTTCTTATTCCATTATGTTTTTAAATGGCTGCAAAATACTTTAAGTTTATTTTCAAGGAGATCGATGTCGTGCTGTGTGGTGTATGCAGAAGTGTTGAACACGAAAATCACATTCTTAGGAAACTGAACATTGCTTGGGTCATATGGTTTTTTTTATAGCTGTGAAATGGCAGTATGGCTGGATAGGTATGCTTGGTATTACCGTGATCCTATTTGTATGATACTCATTACTTGGATCCTGCTTGTATGATAGTACTTTGATCTTCCTTGTATGATGCTCAATACTTGGTTACTGCTTGTATGATAGTACCTGGATCATACCAGCATGACAAACAATGATGATTCATTATGCATATTAGAGGTCCTACCTGCAATATTAGGTGTATGTTAGTACATACTTGCATACTTTTGGTATAGATAAACTATGTGTCTTTTAGACAAAGAGATATGGTATTTTATGTCTTTAGAAGATCGATGCAGTGGATGGGGATATGGTATCATTTTGAAAGCTAACCGTTTCTAATGTTCAGAGCTATATCGATGAAGTAAATTGACCTAACCGAAATCTAGAGCTCCCAACCTTTCCGCCCGATCCCCAGCTCGAGCCATTTTTTATCTTGGAGATGGACCTGTTCGGTGTTAATTCAGTCTTATGAAGATAAATGAGTTACTACTCCACCTAAGAAGTAGCAAATCTGGTTACGTAAACCAGACATTACTTTGATAGGTAAAGCCTGGTGCTAATCACACTCAGTACATCAGAACCTACCATTGTGGCAACCTAAAGTCGTTCCAACGGTTTTCATGAGGTGTTTCGTCTCGGATTCAATTATTTTTTTTTCTAGAGCTACAAGTGAACTAAGATTAATCTTAGTTAATAAGACACGTGGCAGAAGAATCAGCAGCCAGTTAAGAACTAGGAAGACTAATGGCGAAGGGAGGATGGGGCGAAGCTTATCTGCGCGATTGGATTAATGTAGGGTGGTCCCAGAGCCTGCTAAGTGCCCCACAATTAGATGGTCCCTTCCTTAAATGTCTGCCTTAAACCAATTAACTTCGCTTTAACAAGGAACCTCGCACAATTAACCGTTAAATTTGTATACTTTACCCCTCACAATATGATATTACGTTTATCGCAGGCGAGCTAAAGAACGATTTCGTCTGAAATTTAATAGGCAACTAAATTGTGTAATGTAAGGTGCACAGTAGGAGTGAAACTTATTTGATACACAACTGCAGGAAATCACTGGAATTGTAGGGGTTTCTTGGCTTTTGCAAAACCAGAAACCATTATTGCCAATTTTATTTGTGGTATAAATCCTGAAATAAGTTATACTAACTGAATGCAAATATACTGGCCGGGTCCTCACCAAATTCTATTTAGGGGCTCTACCGACTGAGCGGGCCTGCAGAGTGAACGATCTTCTTATATGGATCTGTTTTGTCTATTCGCATGCTGCGACTTAAATCACTGTTCCGTAGTGGTGGTGGCACGGAAGACTTCCCAATGCAAGCGGTGACTCCTAATGTAATTCCCGTAGACCCTTATTTGATAATTTTATCAATATTGAAATATAAGTTATATTTAAATAAATTGTTAATATGTTGTTATTATTGTTTGTATTAACTGGACAAAAAAAGTAAACTGTAACAATGGTAGAATTAATATTGTGACTAAAAACTTTGCGTTTCAATGTTTGTTGTATTTCCTTATAGTATAGTATCATAACATTGGCACAAAAGCTCTCGGGAATTACATATTGGGAAAATACGAATTTGTGACCTGATCATGTCAGAAACCATTATTTTCATCTGTACGACAGGCTTTTCTAGTGTTAGTGAGCCATAGATTTCCAAGTGAGGGGGTAGTTCCATTTGATGCCCTTACGATGTTATAAATGAAAGCAGCCCCGTAAAAAAAATTAATTATGGCTTAGTACTCAATTGATTGTTAATTAAAAAATAAATATTTTCCGGTCATATCGAGTAGGGAATCAAATGAAATATCTCCCTGATTAATAATATCTACCATATTATGGGACTTTAGTAGTCTATAATTTCATTCACTAAAGTGGATCTAAGATCTGTTCAGTATTTTATTCAGGAAGCATAATATATCTCACCTCAGATCAATTTCTCAAATTAGCTGGCCATATTCTCAAATTAGCTAGCCAGGCCACCGGATGGTGTCAAAAACACCCAAATAAAGCCACAGCAGTTATTACTTTTTTCATTATCTTAGGAATAATTAGAGATAAACACGCCGCACAGTGGGACGAAACGGTTGCTTCTCTGGACATGTGTCACCCTTCTTTAGGGGTGGTCATAAAATAATCATATTTAGCTCACTCATTCTCTCAACCGTAGTTAACAGTAACTACAAACGAAGTGACTCATTGCCTAGAGCCATATGTATATTTTAACATATCGACGAATTTTATGCCAGTCACAGCATTCAAAAAAAGGCTTGTGCCCTGTTACTTCACGTTCTTCAGATCTAAAAAAAATCCTCTGGATAATGGAAAGCTTTGGATAGCCGTTCATTGTTTTTTTTCAATAAATCTTTCTTTCTGTTTTTAAATTTGTGTCCATTTTGTTTTTAAATGGCTGCAAAATTCTTTAAGTTTATTTTCAAGGAGATCGATGTTGTGCTGTGTAGTGTATGCAGAAGTGTTGAACACGAAAATCACATTCTTAAGAAACTGAACATTGCTTGGGCCATATGGTTTTTTTTTGTAGCTGTGAAATGGCCGTGGCTTGTTTTAAACATTTTATAAAATTCAATGAATATATAAAAAGATTTCATAAAATTATTCCAATGACAATACAGGTTTGCAAGAAACTGAAAGACAAAAAATAAACTACCTAACAATACTGATTATCCTGAAACCCTTTTGAAAATAGTTTATTTACTATATATTATTTACAAGAGAAGATCAATACCATTATGATGGAGTAATAAGTGATTTATAAATACTTGATGTTCGCGTCATATTATTTAAAGTTCCCAACTTTTGAACAGTTTTATTAAAATGTTATTATTGAAACACTTTGGAATCGCTCGCAAACTGACTATGTTATACTTCGCGATATTCGAATGCATAATATACATATTTCGCAATGCGATGTATGATTTCATTTAGGTTATTTTGCATTAAAGTTTTACTTGCTCCTTCAAAGATACTAAAAATAAAAGTGATCATCATCAACCAATAATTGAAAAATAAAATATTAGGCAATCATATTTAGTAGGGAATTAAATGTGAAGCTCTTTGTGCAGGTACCTTTGGGTTACCGTTAACGATTTGGGGACTCCTGAGGGTGGTAGGTGTACGCGTTTTTGCACTATACGAACCCTCCCCTCTGCTTAAGTTTTAAGCCTTTGTTCAGAGTCAAAAATTTGCCAAAGCAACATGTGCGAGCTTTCAGTACGAATTAAATTTTAGTGTTTATTTTAGCGTGGGTTTCTGACACCAGTAGCTTATTTTTCCCCTTTTTATTCACCTCCTTGGTTCCTAAACATCCTCCCATCCAATTATTACCGCAGGGTTAACTATTATTAAACTAGAGTGTCCTTTTCGAAGTCTTCATTAATAATATTTATGTGGAGTATACCTACATAAGGTTTTAAAACTATCAACATTAGTTTTTGTTGCCGTACGGAAACCTTTTCCTGTGAGATGCATCACTAACTTAAATTTCGTTTATTTCTAATCTTGGGACCTAATGTAATACAATGGGTAATCTGATACCCATTGCTCGATTTTTGTATTTCATGGATCCCATTAATCGATAATCCGATAACTGGGAAAACTGTTCATATATGCTATTGTTTCTCTGGAGTATTCTAAAATTTCCCTACCCTCCCCAATAACAAATGAGCCGGCGAAAAGTTATTCCGCCATTGTTTACTCCCTGTAATAATGCTGATGCTTTATCAGGCGGAGGAAGGTATGAAAGAGAACAATGGATGGTAGCGAATGCACAAAAGGAGGCCATGATAAGCTGTAGGGAGAGATAAAAATAAAGAGACGATTTAAGGTGGGCGTTGCCGCATTCGTCTCTGTTTATAAAGATAAGGAAGGAGGGAGGGTAATTACCCACTCAGATAAAGAGGCGAGTTCCCTCCTCGTCGAATAATCTTTTCCTTAGCAGCCCCTGGTCCACCTTCCCTCCGCCTACGGCTCAAGAGGCTTAATGATTTCCTTTATGTTACTTTATGGCAGCCGACTCGTTTGATAGTGATAACAGGTCTCAACGAGATTACATTTCATGGCAAGGCTTGATTAAAAAACGAGTGGACCATTGCATAGAATCGATAAATAAGGAGTAAAAAAGTTCATTCTCTACTATTTAGGTACATTCCCAATTTAGAAGTGGGGTTAAAGTCAGCTAGCTTAGAGACTTGTAGTTTTGGAAAGCACAAAAATTTCTTTTCTTTCTGAAAAAAACAGGTTTAGGAACATCCTTATTATCCAGGACGAATATAGAACGTAACTAAAAAAAAAAATTAAAAGAAAACATTCCAGATAAACTTTCAGAATATAAAACAGTTCAGGACCAACTGAAAGTATTGATCGTAGCAGTTGCTGGAATAAGAGGATTTTTTTGACATGTAATTTAAAATCTTTGTTGAACTTACAATCTGCCTTGTTGGACAATAAGTAATTGTGATCAATTTTCTCATTCATACTGTATTTACTTATCATTCACTCGTTAATTCATAAAATATTTACAAACAGCCCAGAGACCTCCCAAATCTACTTGGTTGTACCTCCCTTGCATGCTAAATTGGAAGCGGAGTCTAGGGAAGTCCCCCATGCTCCTCCATCAGTCGCGTCACAGGATACGCCAGTGGAGGCTGGCCAAGAGTGTGAGAGCCACAGACGCTCGTAAGCATGTAACGATGAAGTATTGTGAATATTAAGAGGGAGAGAATTTCAGAAAGTAGTGAAGAGGCCAACAATAGGACGGTCACCACGGGCCACGGAATGGTGCTGTGTGAATGAGTATAATGATCAGAAAGAAGGGATTTTCCGTTTTAGGGGTGGAATGACGATTTGAACTATAAGCGATTGTAAATGATGGAAGGGTGTTGAGAATTAAGGTCATGGAAAAGGTATGAGTCGATTAAATATTCTCTACGATGGATGAAAAACACGGACTCTTGAAAAGAAATTTTTAAACAAGGGAAACCTACTAACAATATCTTTAGTTTTCGTCGTATTTAACATTTAACAGTTTATTCAGGTTTGCTCTGTCACCTAACTAGTTATTCCTTCCATCTTTACATCGTGGCAAATGCTGCTAATAACTGAGTGACGTTGGAGGGAAGATAAATAGAACTGGGAGTCTTCTTGGATAAATAGAGATCTTGGGAGTAAAGGTGATGGGAGCAATTAATAATGGATTTAGGGAAATCATTAAATAAGGAACTAAAAAGAATGAGGCATCCTACACCTGAGGGCAGAGTAAGGGAGTGAGATAAGTATGATTAGGGCTAGTGACTAGTTAAGTACGGTTAGACAAGAATGATTGAAACCAGAGTCAAACAGGGTGGGAATTGTCAAGAGTCAATACTCTGACAATTGTCAATACCCTGACAACTCTCACCACATGGTCAATAGTCACCATGTTTAATGGTTATGCTTTTAATATGGAAAGAAAAATTGAGAATCTAATAAAAGTAATAACGTACATAATGAACATGATAAATTAAAGGACGCTGTTGTAATGGCGGATATTATAAAATCGAATGCGAAGAAAAATACTCTTATAAAGGTAGAAAATATAAAAAACTAAAAATAAGAAGCTAGGAACACCCGAGAAGAGGGGATAGTGGGTTATTTCTACATGGATGCATCTTGTACGATCTACGTAGTAGACTCGTTAACGTACTTATGAAATAAGTGACGAGAAATAAAAATATCGGAAGGAAATTAACCCACAGGAAATCAGGTATAGACCTTTACTCTATGACCCCTCCCGTCAGACTGAAAGATTCCAGATCAAGGTTGACATGCTTATATATTTATAAGTAAGCTCCTGAATAAATATTTTCGGTTCCTGATAATTAAACTTTGTGAATTGAAAATATACTTTGCCCTATAGTATTTACAATGGAAGTTTTAACTCTCATAAGTAATTTTGATTTATTTTATATACCTTTACAATGTTTTCTAATGAACAGAATTGCCTAAAATTGCTCCAAAAAAAGTGTTCCAAGTCTCCATAACCAATATATTTGCACTTTCCTTCATTAACTTTCCATTAACTTTAATTTTTCAAGATACCCAAAGTAATGTGTTACTGAAAATGAAAAAATGTCATTGAAAATTTCTTTCAAACTCTTTTTTCATTGTAGTTATATGCATCAAGAACTTTACTACCCATTAAAATTTATCATTAAAAAAATTTCCAATGTTTTTTTTCCAAATATGTTTTCAAGGTGGCCAGAGTTTTCGTAACATAGATTTCACTTATTATTGAAAAAGGCTAAAGAGAATTCTCTATTGTTATTGAGAAGCATACAATTTCGAACCAAACTTAATTTTGGATATTCCACTGAAGGCTGTATTAGAAGCTGTTTAAAGTTGGAAATTTCCTTGTCCCAATGTGAGCTCCGCATCCAGATTGCGTGCTCCCTATAAAATAAAAAGGAATTGGGGATTTACTCCCCTCCTTACTGGCTCACTGTCCGGAAGTAAGGGGAAGGAAAGAAAAAGGGGAAAGAAGGCGCCTTTCCAGGGAGTAACTGCGTGCTAGGAGTTAATTGGAAGTTAAAAATAGGCTTTTGGTCGATACTGATTAAATGAGGCGGGGACTAACGAACCATGTGTAAACTGCAGTCTAGTCCGATTGGTATCACGTGCTATCACGTCTATATAGAGCCCTTATATAGAGCCCTTTCTCAGCTATACACTCGGTCTTGTCTATCAGCTTGACTATGACTCTTGGAAAAGGGAGAGGTTCTATTTTAATTTAGGTACAGAGTGAAGAGTGTACAGGTACACATTAGGCACAGAGGATTGTCTTCCCCAACCCGCAAGCGTTTTGGTCAATGATCCAACATACAGTTTAAGAAGTGTGCCAACTTTGTAGAACGTTTTATTTTTTTACGTTATTAACGGTGGCTCACTCAAAAAAGTTTATCACTTATTTGCCTGTTATTATACATTTCAGATGAAATATTAATAATATTTTTCAGCAAGTGAAAATCAAATGTTTAGTAAAAGCTCTAGTCTCTTCAAAATCTTTCATTTTATTTTGAATCAACAGACGTTTCGTCTATTCAGGCTTCCTCAGTACTATGCTTCCAGGAATATATTACCTAATAAAGTAACTGTCCAACTCTTTCATTATTGCATACAGAATTGATACCTACATATATATATAAAAAAGTTATCGTCTCCTGGCTGTAGAGGATCAAAAAAGAGAGAATAAGGATGGCAATAACACACACAGGTTTGATTGTTAACTGGCTTTCTTATCTTCTTATCCTCTATCTATTGCCTTCCTCTTCACGGGCGCTAGCGTCCATCAGATCTTGGGCGCACTCCACGAACGATTGGTACCCCGCTTACCTGTCTCCCTAGCTAGCTGTACTTTTTACCACAAGATGGCCATCCTGACTTCTACTTCCGCCAGGTTTATCGTTTATCTCATCTTTTGGGTAATATTGTTGAACCGTGCCAACAGTTCTTCGGTGTATTAGCCTTTCGTTTGACTCGGATGTCGCTTTCCCGAAACATTTGAAAGATATCCTCTTCCGGTGTCCTGCCTTCTCCGGTGTCTGCAACTTCAATCGTTCCTTCACCCCGGCCCATGTCCTGTCCTCATCCGCCTGTATCTGGTTCAATACGTTTCATTTTATACGACATTTGTCTTCGCTTCTACTCTCTCCATTAATTCTATCGCCGCCTTTAATAAAGTGATTTAACTCACCAAGCTCTCCAGAGAATTTCTCCAGGCTGAATATCGTCCTTCTTAGGTCATGCGACGTCGCTGCTCGAACATTCATCCAGGCGAGAGAGTTTGCACGAACTTCGGCCAACGTTTCGCTCGGTAACGGAGTCGGCACTTCAAAGGCTGCCGGCCGTAACTCTACCATTTTTCCGGATTAAAAGGATGAAGAAAGGAAAAGAAACGAAAAGAGAGTAAGAATCAGAAAGTAAAGGAAAAGTGAAAAAACAAAAATTAGTTGCCTCACGTGTCGTTTTATCCGAGCACTCGTTAGCTCCCGTACCTGTTATCGTCTCCCGGCTGAAGACGACCAAAAAAGAGAGAATAAGGATGGCAATAATACACACAGTTATCTGTCTTTATTATCTTCTCATCCTCTATCTATACCCAGGTATATATATAAACTTTTTTTTAACAACTTGCGAGGAAAAAATGTTTTTTTATCTAAGTAGAAAACAAAAAAAACTTGTATGGTCTTTGCAATTTCCCCCAAAACAGTATTGTTTAGAGAAGTTACAAATTCGGTATGAAATAATGGAACAATGATTTAAAAAGGATATTATTCTTAATACTGAAAAAGCCTAGTGATCTAAAAATAAATAAATTTTTGATTTTCACATAGTGTAGATATTAAAATGCAGGATTATATTTTTGGAGTGATTCCTCTTTAAAATATTAGTAATATTTTGTATTACCCTTCGTTACCTGGGATAGTAAAAATTATTGCTATGCTTATCGTTGAAACTCATCAGTAGATAAATCTTTAGTGTTCCTTTGTATCAGTCACCTTGAAAAATATAAAGTTTTGAGTATTTCAATTGTTTACAGTGCCTTTCTATCTATCACAGGTTTCAAGATATTTTATTGATAAATTTCAAAGAGGTGGTATCCTAGTTTAAATTTAGTTAAATTAGCTCAGAAACAGTGACCACATGTATGTTAGTTTAACCTGTCTTTGGCCACTTTTGACCCGGCAGAACTAAAAAAGTTAGGAAAAGTGAGGCATGAGAACTCCCGTGTGAGACTTTCTCTCAAATATTAAATTTTTTTTTTATCAGACCATGCTATACATTATTATATTGCTTTCAAAATATAAAGGAATAATCAAAATGCTTTTACAAGCTAACAAAAAATATATTAGTTAATAAACCACAAAGGAAATTAAAAAAAACTTAGTTTAGATTCCGTTAAGTAATAATAATTAAATAACCATTTCACACTCAATTGTGATAGCATAATATGATCAATTGTCAACACTTTTCGGGCACTTATAATGGTGTAAGAGGAAATCGCCACTTAGTAGATAGTCTATAATAATATAGAAATACTATAGATAAATTAACAAAAGCTCGTGATTATTTATAAACAAATTAGTGTTAAGGGTATGTGTTAATAATACTGCAGCAATGAAACTAATAGAGTAAACAAATAAGTGACATCTCGAAAAAGTTTAATACATTATTTTTGTATTACAAGGCGGATGACCTTGAAGTCTTCCAGCCACCTTTCGCCCCCAACTAACATCTCTTTTTCCTTTCCTTTTCTTACCGTATCGCCTGTATCTGGAAACTGCATTTATCGTCCTCCTCACGGTCCTGTCGATCCTGCATTTCAATGCAGTCTCTTCCGTGTTTCTTTATTTAATTCTCTAATTTTAGTAGGTGAGCTAAATACCAATTTCCTTAGAATTTTCAGACAAACGCTTCCTTGAATCTCGTTCTAGTCCCATTTCTGCTGTACATTGTATGAATATCTCAGATTCCTGGTTAGATATTTTTATCATAGACTCCCCCGTCAATCTGATTTCCTCTTTTTAGCTTCCAGATTCTTTCCTTTTAGCCCTCGACCTCATTTCCTTATCATACAATCTGGATATCAGTTATTACTCCCATGGGAATATCACCTACCAATTCACATTCATTTATCATATAACAAATTATTCAATTATCTAACATTTGAGGCAATCTAGCCTGATCTGGAGAAAAATCAATGGGTCCTTTTGTGTTCCTCTACCTCTATAGATCCTATGTATGATTTCCTTTCCACCAGCCTCTTCGCCATATTTAATGAGCATTCACCTCTTAAGATTTACCAAGCAAACCCCCAGCTCCTTGGTTGACTCAAAACATTAAAGACTTAATGAGGCGTCGGAATGCAGATTAACCTCCATCCCAAACTCTTCGATTGTCTTCCGGTTTAGCTCAGGGTATGTATTTCGCCATTAATTTTATGTGACTTCCATACAATCTATCATAACTGTCCATCACTGTTCATCCCACCTATATGCCAATGACATCCAGATTGACATATCCTTTCCTCCAAGTCAGATTCAGTCGGTTCAGCCACTTGACCAATCGGATTGTCTACTTCAGTAAAAAAATCTAGGATTGGTCACCCGCGATAAATTTCGATTCTTGAACTGCTCAATCAATACTCAATGTATGACTCATTATGAAAAGCTCTAACAAACAATGTAATATTAGAAACACAGCAAATAAATTAAACGAATAAAAAATCAAATCGTGGTACACTTACAAAACGTGTTGGGAAAATGTGATATGAGAGTGTACATACGACTCACGGTACATACGTTTTCCACAAAAATGCGAAGACTGAGGACGGCAAAACATGGACTTCCGACGATAATCATGTAAACAAAGAATGTATACACAGCTAAACGGAAGCACGATCCCCCACCAACCCTGCTTCCAAATTACCAATTATTTTCTTAGAACGTGAGAGAAAATCTCACATCGTTTTCTCCCAGGTTAAAACTGTATACAAACAAAATTCGAAGCTCTTGGAGTTGAAAAGTGAAGAGGCCAACAATTGAAAAAAAAACAGAACAATCGTGGAATTTTCATCTGTTTTTCTCTCTTAAAAACGAATTGAATTTTAAAATAAACAAATGTGCTGGTTAATCACTGTGCAGAATTCGGCCTCGATCCGTGAAATAGTTAAGAGTTACGTAAGCCAACCATGCAATTTGCACCTGTTCATTCACAGATTTGCTTACTGGTGTTGTTTGACGATTTATTCAGAAATCGCCCTGCAATTAAGCCTCGTTAATAAGATAGTTATTGAAATTCCGAAAAATGTTGAGAATTATTTGAGTTAAATATCGCTCAATGCATTTAATTAGCCAACTCACGATAGAGTATGGCATCACTAAGTTTATTAATTATAACATGGAAAAGCTAGGAAAATAATTAATCATCTGCTAATAATAACTCTGTATTCATCTAAACACAAAGGTTACTCCCTGGTTACAATCGCAGCCTTCGAGATACAAAACTCATATCTCTTAAATCCCTTGACATATGACACCAGGGTTTGCTCTGTAAACTCAAAGACAACCTTCCTATTACCTGATACCTCATTGTTTTGTCATATCTGACTGAAAGATATATCAGCCTCTCCTACGCTTCTTCCACATCTGCCTCCTTTCTGCAACCTGCCGGAGTCCCCAGGGTGGGATACTTAGTCCCACTGTTACTGTTTCTTGTATGTTCATTTGACATGCCTACTCATCATTCAACCTCCCTCTATAAAGTTTCTGACGACACAGTTACCCCCTCTTCCAATCGCTAAGCCATCCTTGCTCCCCAAGCACTGCTGGAACGCCTGGCCCTTCTAGAACCATGACTCTTGGTTTGATGTAGATTCAAAGCGAAGGCTAACAAGTCCTCTCATGTCATGCTCACATCCAGTATTACTTTTCAACCAAACCATTCCTGAAAGGACTGGAAACTTTAATGATCAACTTCAAACTGAAATACTGAGTTTCAAACAAATTCAAATCGATCAGTATACTATAAAACAAAGCAATTCCCGATAAATACTTTCTGGTGTAGTTTGACGAGAACTTATTCTCAAGTATATAACGCTGTGAGACACCTGTTTTGCCGCAATCCATTTATACATAAACCAATGTTACACGCTAGTTGCTAACAGAATAGTCACTAAGCCAAACCTGAAGCAGAATTATTTCTTATTCGACGGATGCTGGTATTCTCAAACCTTAGGATTATCCATTGGAATTGTCTTAGCAGGCTGCTTGCCGAAGTACTAAAATATGTACTTATTTCAGGCAGCTCGTTGTAAAATAGTATGACAACATAATACTTATTCTAGTAACCACTTTTAAATTAATAAATACCTTGACTTATTGTTATTGTTAATAAATACGATATTTGTTTTTCATCTCTGAAGAAATCAGCTACCGAGTTGTCATTAAAATACTTGAGCATTAAAACATTATTGAGTTAAAAATAGCTTAAAATGCTTATTTGACTCTTTTGTTAATACAATTTATATAACTGTTTGTATTGGTTAATGCAATATTTAACTATGTCTCTCAATCATCTCTGCGTGTCATTTAGTTTATGTATTGAAACGAGAATGCCTTAATAAGAATTTTTAATTCGTGGTCATTTAAAAAAATACTAGAGAAAAGCATTGAGTTTAAAGGTGACAGCCGGAGAAATGTGTTACGTGTAAAGTAAAGTGATGCATCAAAATACGTAATCACTTCGGTTGAAACGTTTGAATGCTGGGAATACCAGTCTTTATCCCAGTAGTCTTGAGAACTTCTGTAACAATCTAGTGCTATAATCGAAACACTTCCAAAGTATTAATGGAACATGTGAATAATCCTTAATAGAACTTAAGGAAATCATTGTTATTTAATAACTTATGGTGAATATTAATTGAAAATTTCATTTGGCTAAGGACTAAACCTTGAAGCCATTAGAATATAACTGCTCTTCACTAAACCTGCTAAAGTAATACAAAATTAAGTTGGTTGGAGGGGTTGAGTTGTATGTAAATCACAGCGGATCTGGGAACACCGCCTCTATACTAATATTAAGTTGATTTATCGATAGGCCTGGGAAATAATCTAATAGTGGTGTAATATGATTTACTAGTGAATAAATTTGCATAATAATTCCGAAGCATCCAGTGTTTAATTCTTTCATTAGTTGTTAAGGGATTCTTCAACATTTATCGTTGGTTGTTTATCGTATTTGTTGTTCTTGAATAAATGTACTAATTTTCTTTCAGCACATTTTTTGTTTTAAAATCACATTTACTTAGTTATCCTTACATTCTCAAGTGTATTAAAAAAATATGACTTAAAAAAAATCGAGATGTTAACAGACAAAGTAATGACTTAGTACCTGTGACAAAAGTTGTTCATTTAATTTAAAGAGTATTTTTATTAGGGCTTGGGTGGAAAGCATGTACGCCATTAAAAGCTTAAGACGCCTACGTTGGTTAATGAAATCGTGAATTCCAAATAGGCCTGGGACAATACAATAAAAATTAATTGCAAGAAAAAAAGTTGTTTATTTATTAGTGATTGTTCTGTATAACACAATTTCATTAGTAATAATAAGTGAATAATACCACCATTCATTGTGGGGCTCAAACCCACAGTGAACAAGGTATATTGGCTCCCTCCCAAAAAAAAAAAGTACCTTTTGAGTAAAAAGTATAGTTATACTATAAATAAAGATAGCTAATAATTTCAAGAGTAGGCTTTCCAAAAACAACACGTTATTTAAGCCCCCCCCCCTCAAAACCTAATTATTACTGAGAGGATGTATACTTGTTTATGAAATAAGATTTTACTAAACTTTTTTTAGGGGGGGATATTTTCCGAGAAAATGTTCTTCACAGCGATATTCTGAAAGTTACCCCTAAAAAATAACAAAAACTTTCCTGACAGACTCATTCAGGCCTTATATAATCCCGAGTTGTTAATGCATCCTTTACAACTTTTAGTGTTTCTTCAAGTTTTTATATTCCTCTTGGAATATCTTTTCATCAGGCGAAGGGCTAATAGTGAATTTCACTTTCTGTGAAATATTTCACCCCCACCGGCTGTTTACCTCCAGCATAGAATTTAAAATAACTTTCTTCTTTATACGGGGTTACTTTTTCCTAATTAAATATTGTATTAGATTTACAATGCTTTAAAAATTTTCTTTTTAAAGCCAAGTTTTAAGTAATAAATTATCTACTGGTTCATTAATTGGTGTGTAAGTTGTTGCCACTGGCAATTTATGAAATACTACTCATTAAATCTTTTTCACAGTATAAATTGTTTATGTATGGTGCTCTATGTTGACTCGTAATTGTTCCATGTAAAATTGTAACACCTAAATTGACAGTAGATATATCTTTGGATAAAAGTCCTTTGTTAAAAAAGAAGTTAATAGTGCTTTACATTTAGGCACGTTAGTAAAACCTGATGAAGTTTCCTATCCTTCATTACATATTCTATAAACGCCTGATCATAATTTTCGTTGCTCGAAACAAGAGCTAAAATTGGCTACAAGGGTTTCATAGCTTCTTGAAACCAGTAAACAAGAATGAACGAACGGAAACACCAGGATATATCCTAACGAAAAGGTGATGTCTTGATTAACAATAGACGTGGGTGCAATCATAGTGTGAAATAAACTTTTAATATGCATTGAAAGAATGATCAACTTATTAAAAATTAAATGATTATATCGGATGACAAATAGGTTGTAATAAAAAAAGGTCAACATTTTTGAAAACTTATGCTCTAAGTATGACTATGAAGCAGTTAAAAAAATATAACGCTCCCATGACCCTTCATAAAAGAAACTTATTGTAATGAATAAACTAGTAGACCCAAAACACGTCATCTGTTCAATATTTGATGTATTTCATTTATTGTAGCTTGGATGTTGATTTGACTGTGGCTGACTTCTGTCGAGACAGTTCAAATTGATGAGCACCTGACCAAAGATCAAAAAGGTTGCAGTCTTCCTGTGGCAGCTGTAGAGAAAGGTTATCAGTTAATAATACTTTCTCCCATAAATGTTTATACATATACGTTTTCTTTGCTTAAGAAGATTAGTTATTTTTCAGAAGATTGTCTGCTTGAACCCTAAAGTAATTTCGACAGTGATAATGTCCGAAGAAACAACTGTGATTCGTCGTTTTTTCAGGCACTGCTGGGAAAAAGTAGCCTGAAGGTGAAGTAATTCATCGGTGTAATGATAAGAGGTGCCGCGTTCAAATAGGGCATCTCTTTGGTTTAAACGCTTTAATGCTGGGAATACCAATATTTATGACGCGCCTCGATCAGGCTGCATTTTCATTTGTCGATATATGAATTACTTGAGGATGTAAGGATTAAGAGGGCATGAGATGGACATCAAAAGCCACCGTAAGAAAACCAATTTTTGAAGTAAACTAGTTTTATGCACAAGAACCACTGCAATAACCTACTATAATCATTTGAAAGGAAAATTCAACTACATTCCTTAAATTAACCGTACAAGATTATTTAGGCGGGTTTGCGTTTTGTGGGTGAGCTGAGGGCAGACAGTTTGGGGGTCGAAGGAGGATTCGGAGTTGATGAGGATCGGATCTGATTAATTATGGATCTGATTTGCATAATCCTGTCGTAACCATTGCGTCATGTAGCTGTGCCTCCGAGTTGGAATAAAGGGAGGTCCTGTAGTGCTGTTATGTCGGTTCTAGGTGTCGGTGGTAGCATTGTCTATGCTAATGGTATGTAGATGTTTATGTACTGGTTGTGATATGTATGTCTGACCACGAACAAACAATTATTCCTGTGCTATACTTGTGAGTGCTGTTATGTTGGTTCTAGGTGTCGGTGGTAGAATTGTCTATGCTAATGATATGTAGATGTTTATGTACTGGTTGTGATATGTATGTCTGACCACGAACAAACAATTATTCCTGTGCAGTACTTGTAAGATGCTACACTTTCAAACAGATAAACAACAAATAAAGTCTTGAGGTGGTCTATGCGTATATTGGAAGATAACGATTATAAAAACGGAAGCTACTGCCATCAGCACTACGAATCACGAATCATTAAAATATGAAATAAACTTTCCATCTCTTTTAAGTGTCACAAATTTGTATATCAAGCCACAGTTCAGAAGTTATTTAAAATTTAAATATTCCCTCTATGGCTAAAAAAACTAGTTTATTTCAATCATTAATAGAGAATAATAACTAAAATGTTACACCTGAAAGTATAACCTATTATTTTTTGGTCACATTCGAATCCTGGGTGGTACTATTAAGTAGTTTGTTTTCTTTGAAAAAAGAAAAACGTCCTGAATAATGGTGTTCCAAGCATTCAAGAGTTTGAACAAAATCGGTGATACATTTCATTGTACAACAATTTTTTTAGGACATTGCCTTCACATTAAATTCTGTTTTTCCAGAAAAATCTTGAAAAAACACGGATCAGTATTTTTTCATTGGATTAAGTTTTTTGTCACAATACATAATAGTACATGGAATGCAAAGAAATTTGGGTTACATGATTGGTTAAAGGATTTGTCAATGTAAAAATGATATAAATTACAAATAAACGAAAGAGCTAAATGAAGTTTTAATTCTTAGTTTTAAGCACGAAATGTTTTTTCAAGCACGAGGAACATTCAAGGTCGAAACACAGAAATAAATTCAAAGATATTTTTAGGGTCATTAGAAGTGTAGTTGAGCTATTTAATTTTTTTTTTTAAATGAACTTCTATTTGTTGAAAAGGATGTTTCAACATAACAAATTATTTTTCATAAAAATATTAATTGTAATTATAATTATTTACGAAACCTATTTGGAGGCGTTTAAGTTTCTTGAGATATTTTATCTTAATTCTGTATGCTCATTATTTCGATTATGCTCATTTTTTAAAAAAAAATACAATTTAATTCGTATAATTATAATTTTTCTGAGATTATTAAGAAGTTAGCAGATAGTTGCCTACCAGAGTCAACTAAATTAAAAACTAGGGTTAGATTATGTGATTACGCAACCAAAAAACCTATAGTTGCCGTCACGAAATTAGAAGCATGAGAACCCGCAATACATGGAATATACATGACAAGCTCTCTGTGCACTACTATTCACATAATCCCTTTAGTCCGATAATGTTAATCACTAAGCAATAAGCAAGGTAGTCTGTTGGTAAAGAATAATGATTAAATCTATCATGCATATGCCGTTTTTATAAATCTGTAATGTTTTTTTTTTGTAATAAAATATAGTTGTTCACGGTTCATCACATATTGTGTTTTTTTTTTCTCAAGCGCATGTACTCATATATGTTTTATCATTTCTGTAGCTGAACCTAATAAGTCATGATTAATTAGGATATTTAATCGTTGCCTTTTTATCTACCTGCCACGATATACCTTTGTGTGAACGAACGGCGAACAAAATTATTGAACATATTATTTTCAACTCATTTCAAACATATTACAAATGTTAAAAGGGATGAATACGTATGATGCTGTAGCCTGAGGCGTCGCACAGTATCTAAGTAATTGAGTGTTATTTGAATGTGTCGGTTATTGTTTAAATATTTTTTTTATATGTACAATCTGCCTTATTAGGCAATAAGTAATTGTGAGAAATGTTCTCATTCATACGACATTTACAATTTTCATTCACTCGCTCATTCATACAGTATTTGCAAACAGGCTTCCAAATCCACATGGTTGTCACTTCCCAGTCTCCCACGTTCCTTCGACTGCCGCGTCACCGGATACGAGTCAGTGGAGGTTGACGAAGAGCGCGAGAGCCACATATGCTTAGGACATGATTGGAGAACCTGGCCATTCTCAGGACTCCCACTGTAACTTATTTCTAGCAGGTCACGAGGCCACTGCCGTTTTAGTCTCCGAGGATGAGTTATAGGGATGAGTGGCGCAGTGCAATGACTGTGCTATGGGATTAGTTGGTTAGGTTACTATGGAATTTAATGAACTTGGAAGGGATGAGTTCAAGAATGTATGTTATATTAAGGTAGTTATGAAGGTTTTGTTTCTGACGTAATAAGGGCATTTACTATTGTTCTCAGGACTTTAGATTGAAATCATGGGATACGCTTGATGTTCGACCTTTTTGCTGTCCCCCATAGTCCCATTTCGTAGGTCCAGATTGGCTTAAGTATAACTTTGTAGATTATTAATTTATTTTCTATTTAGAGATGGGATGTCCTTTAAAGTAGGCTGTACGGTTGTCCAAAGCGTCTGTTTAGTTCTTGTCTTTTTAGCCTCATGTTTAATTAATTTAACACTTACTTTTACAACTGTATAGCCCAGCTCCAATTAAATATCGCACTGCTTTGTGAGATATTGGCGGGTCGGCCTATTTGTGGCATTGTTCCAGCGTCAATTTATGATTGCCCTCTTCCCAATGTTAAAAAGGGTTTTCGTTTATACCAGTTAGAAAAGAGAGAACAAAGATGTTTTCATTGATCAACCCGATTCTTCGCATCCAATCATATATAATACCATTTACTATTTCGACTATAACAGCGCTACTACAATAAATATATTGTTCACTACGAGTTATTTTTTCTCTCTATAAATAAGATGTAGAGTCAGCCTTGATAAAAATAGAACTTGAGAAAAAAAAAGAACACTTTTGAATAGTTAATGAATGCTAGTAGTAGTGGCTGGGTATTGATACAGAAAGTGTCTTTAGTGTTGACAAAGGGAATACTAATTCAGGCTGCACTCTCCGATGTAGCCTTTTCACTGTCGGCCTGAATTCTTAATATTGACTGAAATCAAGCGGCTTTTTTGACTTTTTTTTTCTTCTAAAAGCATTCTTGGAAAAATTATTCAAATTGATATTTGAACTTTCAATAAAGACACTCTTCGATTAGGAACGAACAAAAAAGAAATGTATAAAAAATTCTCCTGAGCTATTTTTTTTTTCATAAACTGAGCAACGATTCTACCTTACATTATATTAAACTTTTTTGAAAATCGAATTATACATTAACCGCATTTCTAAAATGTGTTGTGGCTACACATTGTTAAATATACATATATATGTATCTTAACGTCAATCATTTTTAGAAATGATGGCATTTGAAATGAAAATTTTCAGAGTTCTGAATGATGTTTCATTTGTGTCTACATTTTTTTTATATACAGCTAAATTTAACCCCATTCACAGTAAGGCGGATGTTTCTTGAATTTAGCTAAAGGCAAACACCATTAAGAAATTACTATGTTAATCCGCTTGCATTGAGATGAATATTAATTATTTAGACAACATAATTGCCTTTCTCCAATGTTTTAAATTTAAATTTCAAGTTATATTTAATTACGAGACTTACTCAACTTCTTAGTAATAATTTCTCAGAGATGGTTGATAGACATTTCTCAGTATCTGCAAGGTAGCAAAAATGCTTTCAAAGTTATTATCCCTACTGAATATTCGCATACTTATACTTAAACTATTATTTGTTGGTTTTATTTCGTTACAGTTTTATGATGTCGTTATGATGGAGAAAGCAGTTTTTGTTTTTTACCTTGAAAGTAGATTTTCAAAATTATTATTTCAATACGATATTTTTATATCTATTCCTTCTAGCAATTGTTGGCTATGGTTTCTTTTATGGCACTAAAAAATCCTGAAATCAATAAAAGTCGGTGGACATAACAATTTTTTTTTTTACATACATGGGCATATAGTGTAGTTTGATTAGAAAAAAAATGAAAGACTCTGCAGATGATTCTGCAGTGAAGGCATAAGGGAATGGCTGTGCATTTAAATTAATTTGATCAAAAGTGCAGTACATTTTTTTTTTGTCTTCGGGCATTAAAATCAGTCGATTTGAAATTTAAAAAAATATATATATTCCAAGCACCTCGGTATATGCTCATCAGTAGTTTGTTGAAATATAATAGTGAATATAACAAATGTTTTAGAATTCCAAAGTAACAACTAAGAAGCTATTTAAGAATTATAATTTTAATTTTTTCACATGGCTAAGTTGATTTTCAGGATTTTAAGGGATTTCAGGAAGTAAAGTTTTAAGTGAATTTGTGTACTCACGTTCATAGTCGAAGTTAATAGGATTTCATATTAATAGTTTTACACATCTATTTCCTGTGATATGTGCTAACAAATCAAATAAACTATTTTTTTTATTAAAGTATTACCAAGAGTTTGTCACGATCCTGCAGGTACATAAATATATATAATTACCTCTTTTTTAATTTGCTAGATGGTTGTTTTCATTGTCTAATGATCTATAAAAAAGAATATTTTACTTTCAAGAAAAAGGCTTTATCAATTTTTGTTTTTGCGATAAACTCTATTTTCTCTCTAATCAGTTTCGGTTAAGACCGAGAGGTTGTCTGTAAGGACCTCTATAAATGGGTACTTTTTTCACTGGGCTGCCGTGCAATAACGACGAAATTTTCTCCCCAGGATAACCCTTTGGCTCCTAACGTCATATGCTTGAAATATTTCTACAACCGTTTTTGGCAATGTACTTTCTTTTAATAGGAAATTTTTGACTTTTCCTTGCCTACTGTTGCAAACTTAGTCTATTTATGATTTCATGAGTCGGAATACATTTTCATTGCCCTAACTCGTACATAAACCCATATACTTTTGTAGTGGAGAAGTTTTTAAAGCCCAGACAGTAGGCACTGAGACTCAGACCCGCACTGAGAAGGAGAAGTAAGTTGTAAACTTTACAGCCTGTTAGTTTCCACAGTTCGGGATCTATTGTCAGGGAATTAGTGAAGATCCCCTCTAGAACACCTTGTGCTCCCCGCTATTCAAATATGGCACCTCGAAGTTTTGATACTTACTTTTATTGGTATTAGATCCAGGAATTTCGAGCGAAAGCATTTGCTATCACAGCTAGGACTACCGATTTTTATTATTAACATTTTCTTTATTGTAATGTTTACATGCAACCAATTCAGTAATATTTTAAGTATTGCTTGAAACTTCTTTTATTATCTCTTGTTACTTAATTATTAATATGAGCTAACTAACTATAAACGAAATTGTAATTAGTTCAGAGAAGGCTACAAGGCCACCGCTGCTTTAGGTCGCTCTAAGTTACTAGAGATGAGAGGATAGAGAATCAGGAAACGGATTTGGGTGTCGAAGGAGGTGGTAATAAAAGTTATAGTGGTGGGAGGTTTCTGAATGGGATGTCGAGATCAGCTTGAAGGGTACGATTTTTGATTTAGAAGGGAGCATTGGCTCTCTTGCGGGAGATTCTTTACTGTAAAAAGGCTTGGTTAAATTGAAGTCACTGTCGATGAGCTCAGAGACAAACGACGTTTCTAAAAAACAGTTTTGTCTGTCTGTCATAATGCTCTGTGATAGTGATCGTGAAAATGACTTAATCCATTTAAAATGTCAAAGAGATGATTTACGAAATTCGGGAATAGCTTTATTTAGTGCAAAGAGTAGGGACATAGAGAAAACAAAAAAAAAAATTAACTTAAACTATGTCAGGTTCTTTTCAGCAACTTTTAAGATTATCATAACATAATGATAATATTTTTAAAATAAAGTGTTGAGATTCAATGACATAAATCTATTAATATTAGGTATATTTAATATTATTTAAGGTTGCTTTTTTTTAATTAAGAAGTTTTTTAAACTGAGATTGCTTAAGATAGGAAGTTAAGAATTTTTGATAAAATCTACACAGTATTTTTTTAAATTTAATTAACAGTTACTAAGTATGTTATTTAATACTGTCCTGATGTGGATCTAGTTATGCTGTTACTTCAGTCATAACATCATTAATTTCATTTGTAAAAATCATAACAATTTTTTAAAAAATTTTTTTTTTCCTAAGCTCTCAGTTAGAAATTCAGGACGAGGGAAAAATATAGAATATTTAGGTTAATCGGATCCTTATACTAGGACTACCTGCTTAAAGGTGGTGTGTGAGGATTAAGGGGTGTGGAAGCCTCGGTCCCCATAAACAAAAAAGAACAAATTACGTACTTGATAACCGATGTCAAACAATTAAATTAGAAGGGCATAGACTCTTTTATACTACGGGGAATAATTGCAAGAACACTGACCATGGCATCGACTAGCAAGAAAACAGTAGCGTGTGTCCAAAAGCACTCCGGTTTTAAAGTCACATAACCCGCTGTCTACAGAGACCGCAATCAGGTTGCCTGTACGAATGATGAATATTCAGGCATTCATAACTCTTCGCGAGCACAAATAGCGCAGGGACCATTAAAAGAACAGACCTGGTGGATGAACAGTAATAGTGGTGGTGGAGGGAGGTTGTGGGGGGAGGGAGGACGGTTCGGAGGAGGTGCTAAACAGCCGATAGATCGATAATGTAAATATCTAGTTTAATCTGGAGGCCCTTAGGTACTGTGGAGCCTCCATGCATATGTATGGCTCCCCTGGCCCGCTGGATATGAGCTACTTGTATGGCACACTTGCGAAAGCTCGTAATAGGCCAGTTTGATAAAACAATGATACATTTAAAATATTTATTTTTGTAATAATTTTATTAGTACGTGTATTTATCAACTATATTATACTCTTTAAACAAATTGAAGGAAGGCTCTTAAACAAGCTTTTTGGCAGTAGCTTTCATGTTTATATATAAATTGATGGTTTATACTGATGAATCTAAATTAGGTGCTTTAATTTTGTTACCTTCCATCCTTCCACACATCGCCTGATATGTGGGACTGTAGTGCCTCCTGGCCTGGAATCTGCTATCGCCCTTGTATTCTCTCAGGCTATCATCGGTGAGCTCCCCAAAATGAGTTTACAAAGAAGTCAGTAAAATACGTTACAACAAACAACGAAATGAAAATATAAATGATAAGAATGAAAGTATGAAAATAATATATAATGAATAAATCGTTCTGAGACCAGCAAGTGTGTTTAGATGATAAGGATGCCAGGAAAGAGGGAGTTCCAGAAAGTAGCGGAGTGGGTGAAGTACGAACAAGCCTATGCTTCAGTTCCTGTCCAGGAGGATAAGGTCAGAGAGACGGGATCTGTTGTTCCGGGAGTAGACTCAGGATTTGAAATGTACAATATTGCATAGATATATTTTTAGTCATGGCGATGAGAAGTTATGGCTTGGATATGAAATGGATCCATAAAGTTTATATGTATATATGTTTCACATGCTCCTCCTTACTAGAGATCAGATGTGATATTGGCAGATGCCATAGTTCGAATAATGGTGCTTTCAAGTCATTAAATCATCATTCAAGGCCACACTAACGATATCTAAGATAGTATCATTACTTATCAATCCCGTCGCCTTCTCCACAAAGTGCTGGGCATGTTGTATCAAACGTCATCTAGATACTGTCGCAGACGATCCGGGCAGAATGAGTGCGGTCTTTCTCTTGATTTAATATGAGTCATTAACTCCAGCCTGAGTTGCAGCTGTCAGATGTATGTCTTTTTCCACGAACTCTCTGAGCCCACCAGTTGAAATTTAATCTACACTCAAATTATAGAAAGAGACGGGTTGAAATAAGGGATAAGGAATAAGGGCAACATATCGCTATCAGGTAAACTTAACCCAAACTCGACTGTTTTAAAAGAGTTGGTATTGGTAATTCAAAATGATCATTCAATCTTACTTTAATTTTATTTTTGCAAATAGCTGGTGTTTAGAAATATCGTCCATTCTGTAGGTCCACTCCAAAGCTCATGTCCATGTTTAAAATTCAAATTATTTTGAACATTAATAATTACAAAATTTCTTATTTTAAGGTCAGGTGTATATATTTTTTTTCTCAGATTATGGTCCTTCTTTGCATTGATTTTTTTGTTGGGAAAAGAGGTATGTTGTGATTTCAAAGATTGAATCACACCATTTTGAATTACTAAACAAAAATAGTATATAATAATAATAAAAATAATGTAATACTTTTACATACTACATAATATATATTATGTAGTATGTAAAAGTACGGAAGGATCTCACTCGTGGTTCATATTAATGATTAAGGTAGTAACCTTGCCTTTAACCTTTAGCCTGTCAAAAAGTCCAACTCTATTTTTAGGAGTTGATTACTATTTTATAGACTCAGTGATGTTAAATTAATTTTGTTTGCAATGTTATTAGACATTAATTAGATAACGGCAAATCATTTATCCTAATTTGGGATTAATTACAATGTTCTTATGAACTCCCTTGGGTCTAATCCCGAGGCGAGGTGAGCAGATGTTTTCTGCGTGCATTGTACCCGAGTTGATTTAGCAGCACGAGTTAAAATATACATGAAGTATAATGTACACTAAAATAATACAAAGCAACATGAGTAAGTTGAAGAATCAGTCCAGCTCTGACCTGTCGTGCGGAACTGTATATACTCAACGCCGTCATCGCTCTAAGAGGCCAATTTCCTTGGCGATCAATTTTACAGGGGATCTGGGAAAATTTACTAGTCAGGACCAGGATAGCTTAACACGAAGAAGGGAAGTTTCCCCTTCAGTGACTGATCATTCTAATCTATCAATGGCCTTGATCATGGGTGGTTGTGAGCAGTGGACAAAACAGTCCACACTTTTCCTATCTTAACAGGGTGTGGTTATTTCCATGTAACAGTTGCCATTAGTCAGTTGTTTAGTAGCCTATCACCAATATCAATTTAAAATTGTTTTCGAGACGGAAGACAGAATGCAACCATGATTTGGCTTACTTACTATTATCATTTTAATCATTGCTTTAAGGGAAGCTATGTACTAGATCTTCTAGCTATACAATATATATGGTATGTATATATATATATATATATATATATATATATATATATATATAAGTTAAAGCCAGAGGCAAGTTATGTTGTAAACTAATACGATCATGGGAGGTAAACAACCCATGATCCTATGTAGGTCGGATTACTAAGGAGAATAAAGTAGTCTTTTACTGGAGTCACAGTGTGTCGGTGTTTTTTCCTCTGTCATTATTATACTTTTATCACACTTAACCGCCGACGATTAACTGGTGCCGAAACCCGGGAGATTACGGGAACCTCGTACGGCGGCGTAGAAAGTAATTGTTTTTTTTTTCTTTCTCTCTAATTTTTTTTCTTAATCGTCTCCTCTCTTTTACGTTTTTAATAACATGCCAGAGGGAGTGTTACGACCCGCGGTGCTAAGTGGAGCTGCAGATATACCTCAGTTGCCTCAAACGACGATGGCAGCGGCTCACGCGACTACATTAGCGTGGATGAAGATTCAGGCGATCACGGCTCAGGATATGAGGAAGTCCATTTCCGATCTGGAGAGATTCGCAGGTGAGACCGGGGAACTGAATCATTTCCTTAAGGGGGGTGACCGGCTGATGATGCGGATAGAAGGAAAACGGACGGAGGATTTAATAACTGAAGGAGATGCCGATTCACTGAGAGCAGCTCTGGTGTGCAGAGTTAAGCGGAGCATTCTGAATATGATCCAGGCTGACGAGGAGACCCCATGGACCATCGTGAAGGAGCGGCTGAAGAAAGCATTCGGCGGGGGAAGATGGACCCCGGAAGAGGATATTTTTAAAATGTTCCGGGAGACGAAGAGGCACCGACAAACAAACGGGCAGTTCGCCGGAACACTGCTGGCTCAATACAATGGCATCACGGAGAAGATGCGGGAGACATTGAACGCGGCAGAAGTAGAGGGCAGGATGGCGTTTTTGTCTACAATACTGAAGGTGCAGCTAGCGAAGGAAACAGGAAGAAAGGAGGCGTTACCTAGAGAGCGCACGTTTCTAGAATGCGCTCAAGAAATGGTGGATACCAGCGCCAGAGAGGAGGAAATTACAGTTGGCGAGGAAGAAATGGACTGGAGGAAAGTAGTATATAAAAGGCCCAAAATCGCGCCGGTCACATGGAGGAAGAAGGAGGTAGAGTACGGTAGAAGAGAGAGGGCGGCAGTGGGAGAAAGGAGCCGAGGAAACGCGGGACGCCCCAGGAGAAGGGAAGACAGGAAGTGTTATGAGTGTGGGAAGACAGGACACCTGGTAGCTAAGTGCCCACGCACTAGGTGCTTTGAGTGTGGCACGGAGGGTCACGTAGCAAGACAGTGCCCATATATGAGCCCACGCAGAAACGTGAACCGTCCCGAGCCAATGGAAATCAATGCTCAGAGAGTGTGGAGGAGGGAGAGACATCAGTCAGAGGCTTCAGAAACTTCGGAAATCTCCGAAACGGACAACGAAAGGGAAGAGCCAGGAAGCGGAGTGGGCTGTGGAAGCGGCAGTGCCCGGAGGAGCGGCCGACGACAGGCGACGGAGGAGAGGGGAGAACGCGAGATCTGAGAAGAGTGGCAGCGGAGAGGCGACCGCACGTTAATAAATAATGTTGTAAAAGGCACACATGGCGGTCTGCCTATAATTAGAGTCGCGAGTGGAGTGCAGTGCTTAGTGGATACGGGGAGTACCAACACAATAATGTGTCGGGAGACACTAGAGAGCATGTGTGGAGGAGGGAGGATGCCTCAAATGCAGGTATGTTCTTGTAGCTTGGTCACCCTGGGGGGCCCCTGCAGGGTCGAAGGGGAAGCGATAATAGGGTTGGAAAGATGGGATCGTAGCGAGGAGAAATTACGGGTCCATGTGGTGGAAAAGATGCACCGGGAATACGGAGGGATCATAGGGTGTGATCTGTTGGGGAAAGTTGGAGCAAGGATTAGGAACAGGGAAGGGAAATGGGACATTGGCTTAGGTAAGAAAACATATAGGTGCCTGAGACAAGGGAGGGACGTAGGGAGAGACGGTAGGGCGCGAGTAGGGGCGATTAGGCGAGCGGAGGATTGGAGAGTGGAGCTCAAGAGAGAATATACGGACATTTTCTTTAAGGAAGGGGAGAGATTGGGGGCCACAGGAAAAACAGTACATGAGATTCCGCTCAAGCAGGACCGAGTAAGCTACGTGAAGGAGCGCAGATACCCACAGGCTCTGAGACACCATATTAGGGAGGAGCTGGACAACTTGAAAAAACAGGGGATCATCGAAGATAGCACGTCACCATATAATAGCCCCTTATGGGCTGTTAAGAAAAAGAGCGTGGAAGGCGGGGTCCCAGATAAGTATAGAGTGGTAGTAGACTACCGGAAGCTCAATGAGAATACAGTGGACGAGAAGTACCCAATTCCACGGTTCGATGACATTCTGGACAGGCTGAGCGGGGCCAGGATCTTCAGCACCCTGGATCTCAAAGCGGGGTATCACCAGATACAGATGCATCCTAGGGACCGACATAAGACAGCCTTCACTTTTGAGAGAGGTCACTACGAGTTCACCAGGATGCCATTTGGATTGAAAAATGCACCCATCACATTCCAAAGGCTCATGGATGAGTTGCTACGTGGAGTAGATGAGTCCGTTTGCCAGATATGCATGGACGACCTCTTAGTATTCAGCGCGACCGAGGCCCAACATGTAGATCACCTGAGGACAGTTTTTGACCGAGTGCGACAATTCGGCCTGAAATTGTCGGAGGAAAAGTCCCATCTGGGTCAGGAGGTCATCAGTTTTTTGGGGCACACGATATCCAAAGAAGGAGTCCGACCAGATGCCGGGAAGGTAGCAGCAATCCAGAAGATGGCGGTTCCGTCGGACGTAAAAGGGATACGGCGGTTGATGGGAACACTGAACTACTACAGGCGATTCGTCCCAGAAATGGCAGCATGCCTAGTACCTCTTAACAACCTCCTCAAAAAGGGGAAAAAAGTAGCCATCACCCCCAACATAGAGGCGAACATGCGCAAGTGCATGGCACGACTACAAGAACATCCTGTACTGGCTTTTCCGGATTTCACAAAGCAATTCACAATAACGACGGATGCCAGTGAATATGCCTTGGGAGCAGTTCTGTCACAGGCGGGGGGCAAAGGGGACCGTCCAGTAGCGTACGCCAGTAGGCGCCTCACAGAGGCGGAAAGTCGGTATAGCGCGCTAGAGCGGGAATTATTAGGGATAGTCTGGGCAATAGACCATTTCCGGCCCTACGTGTTCGGGAGAAGGTTCCGGGTGCACACCGACCACAAACCGTTACAGTGGGTTGGAAAATTAAAAGAGTCGTCGGCGAGGGTCATGCGTTGGAAGGAGTTCCTCAGCCAATACAACTTGGAGGTGATATACAAGCCCGGTAAGGAAAACGTCGTGGCGGACTGGCTGTCCCGGGCGATGGTGGTCAACGCACTCGAACAAGAGCAGGGGGAATCCTCCCGAGACGGAAGGCAGTTCTTGCGAGAATGGACGCCGGAGAGAGAAGAAGACCAACAGGAACCAGGGTCTACGGATTTGGTACCGTCGGCAGGAGGAGGGAGCTCAACGGACGACAGGCCTGCGGACATGGAAGAGCGGGAAGAAATTATAAACGATAAGCACCGCCAGATAGTCTGGAAGACGAAGACCTTCGGCCCAATGAAAATAGCACATGATAGTTCTCCACGATCGACCACCACGACCATATGGTCGGCTCCAGGGGTGAACAACGACCAAATTAGTCGTGCCCTTAATGATGCTTCCACACCAGGGAAGACCCATTTTCTTTATGTCGGGAACGCAACCATATGGGAGAAAATTAAGCGCCTTTGGAGGGCGGAGCAGGTTGGGGTTGACCGAACATTTGTACGGTGTACCATGATGGTAGAGACCATCCCGGATGAGCCAACGCAGAAGGAGATCACGCTAGCGTACCATCAGGGCAAAACCAACCACAGGGGAGAACAAGAGACGGCTCAGGCGTTGAGGCGGAAGTATTTCTGGTGGGGGATGCGAAAGACAATCCAGGAAACACTAGCTGCGTGCGAAGTTTGTCATCGTACCAAATATGACAGGCACCCACCTACCGGGCAACAAGTCGAGACTCCCACGGCGCAAACACCGCTCACTGACCTTCAAGTTGATACTTTCAGTTGGCGGGGACACAAGTGGGTCACCATGGTTGACCTTTTTAGTAAAATGGCTATGGCATACCCTATTCGGGAAAAGTCATCGGAAGCAGTGCTAGGCGCGCTGAGGCGTTGGTTCCAATTCTACGGCGTCCCAGATCGGATAGCGTCGGACGGTGGAAAGGAGTTCGATAACGCCGACGTGCGGAAAGAGATGAAGGCTCTGGACGTGATGTGGCACGTCAATACCCCAGGGCATCCAAAGAGCCGAGGAGGAATTGAGCGTCTCCACAGTACCTTGGGCAATCATCTCCGCGTCTACAATGCCGACAAAGGGTTGGAGCCGGCAGAGGCAATGCCTAGGGCGGTCATTGCGTATAACCATTCTGTCCACACGACCACCGGGTTTTCACCCTTTGAAATCCTTTTCGGACTTCGTGGGCGTCGCCGAGACACGAGTAGAACGGTGGTGGGAGACGAGACGTCCGCACAACTCACCACCAACCGCGTGGAACTGGGGAAAGTATGGGGGAAGGTGTACGCGAGAATTACCGGGGAAAAATCCAGGAGGGTGTTGAGGGAGAACGTGGGCGTCAAACCACTAGAAGGGTGCGTTGCGATAGGCACTACGGTATATCGTAAGATCGGTTCCAATAGGAGTAAGGAGGTGTCCCGTTATGAGGGTCCCTTCCGGGTGATCACGATTCGTGAACACAATTTGGTGACCATCCAGAGTGTTCATGAACCCGCGAAGAGGAGAACTGTCCATCTCGAGCAGTTAAAGCTTCCAGTGGGGAAGCCATCCAAATAGGAAATTTACTCTAATTTTCTCACTCCTGCACACATCTCTTTTGGTTTTTGGTGGCATTTGCCAGATACATGTTTTTTTATTTTACTGTTTTAACCTTGTACCACATTGGATAAAGTTATGTTCTGTTTTTATGATTATAAGACAGTGTTGTGCTGCTCTAGGCGAGCAGGAAATTATTATGTCAGAACTGTATATAATTAGCATAAGTGTTAAGTTTCAGTTCCCGACGGATGGTCAGGAACTGGCAGGGGGGAGTTAAAGCCAGAGGCAAGTTATGTTGTAAACTAATACGATCATGGGAGGTAAACAACCCATGATCCTATGTAAGTCGGATTACTAAGGAGAATAAAGTAGTCTTTTACTGGAGTCACAGTGTGTCGGTGTTTTTTCCTCTGTCATTATTATACTTTTATCACACTTAACCGCCGACGATTAACTTATATATATATATATATATATATATATATATATATATATAAATATATATGGTATGACAATATATAATTTTATATATATGGTTAATTCTAGGGTTATTTCAGAGAAGTGCCTTCCAAGGTAAAACGTAAAATACATTTTCGAAGAAGAGAAGGAAAAAATAACTGAAGCGTTTCATGCTAGCATCTAGAATAAGAAAATGACTCTCCATTATTGACAGAGTAAACAGCTCCTGTTAAAGTGGTTAATGCAATATCCAAGGCTAGCAGGCTATTTGGGACTTAGTCAATCGAACCTTAAACCTAGATTACAACCGCTCAAAGTTTTTTTTATCCTCTTACCGGAACTACTCTAGTTCGATTCTCAACTGAGAACTATAGATTATAAATTTAGTTCTATATCTCTAGTATTTAGTACTATAAGATTGTTTATTCTAAATTATGTTTTGTGCTTTGTAGGTAAACGTCAGAAGTACCACAAATAAATTACAATTTTGTTTTTTTATTCCTGTTGTGCAAATGGACAGTAGTAATTCGGTTGTATTAAATAAATAACCGAATGATTGATTGTACTTTTTACAAGCTGCATTTCACAGGGCTTTCAGGACTTGTGTTTTACAGTAAAGTTCTGAGTCCTTTGCTGAGAACAAGCATGGAAGTAATTCATGCATTTCTAGAGCTTAATTAGGTGATGGTACCTGGGAGTCTATCAGGATCCCTGTTCAAATGGCAGAATCAAAATTATAAAAAAAACGTACCAAGGCATATTCAACGCTAGTAATGTTATATTCATGTTTAAAAATGTATATCGGTGGTGCAACCACATTTTTTTTTATTTATTGTATCCATATATTTGTCAAGTGCAGCATAATAAAGATATATAAAAAATCTAGCCTTTGTCAAAACACGCACCACCGTAGCGTTTTTCGATTTTTTTCATGACCCTGCAAATAATTATTTGTGTGGAATTTCATGAAAATACCACAACTAACAGGAACGTGGTATGGAGGATATCATACCGAGGTAGCTGCGTGTCCTTGAAATATTTTACGTACAGTACAGAAATAAGACAAAAAATAATGTCCCGCAACAGGGTATCGTGAATGAAGCTAAATGATATGCGTATTTTGGTCATCATATTCCAAATGGTTAAAACACGATTGTGCAACTCATTTCACAAAAAAAAACCTTTCTATTTTAGTCATGTTTAATTGAAACGTTTCCTTCAGTTTTCCTTTATTATTATTATTTTATGTTGTAACGATATTATTATTAAAGTAGGTAAAGGTTAGAGTTTTATTTGAATTTTTTTTTTTTAGTTTTTATCAAAAAAACACATGTGTAAAATTTGTATTATATCTTTTTCAGGTAAAATCGCTACCACGCTAAAGTTGGTGAAATTGATTAGGAAGACATTTTTGACCCTGTCATAATTTAAAAATTATAAAGGTATTTATTGGTACTCGTATTATTTCACATCATTACACTTCTTTTTGTATTAGATTAATTATTTATTTATAACTACACACTCGGGAGCCAGCCATTTTTATTTATGGAATTAAAATAAATTAACTTTCCATGAAACGATTGAAACGAAATATATATCAATATTGCTTACATACATTAAATTTCTGTAGGCAGACAATATTCATCACTTTTTTTTAACCTCATCCTATTGAAAATATGAGATTATTAAAGCGTCACATGTTGATTTGGAATGTAGTCATTATATGTAATAATTTTATCGGTTATACGTTAACATAACGTTAAATTAATTGCGGCTAGTATAAATGTTGGCTTATAATAATTAATCGCTGATATCTTGTGGATAAACTCGAAAGTAGCAATAAAATTTGTTTGAAACTGTTTGCCTGTGTGTCATAAACTAAGAACGATTGGAGTCATTTTGAATTGAATAGGTATGTAAACCTGAAAAGTCCATTTGGTTTCCTTTCTCTATCTTCTAGAGGAAATAGTAATGGTAAGCTAAAGGAAACCGGAAATGAAACGGTTCAATCGAAGCCTTGCCAAGCAAGACATTGCACAGTCGCCGGGTGTTGTTGCAAATGGTTATAGGCCATTTTGAACGCCATCAACGGCTTACTGGAAAGGCTTATTTATCGAACAATCGGTATACACCATTCTCTCCTATGTGAGGGCAGTGTCTATTTGTAACAATACGGAGGGGACATTCGTGCAGCAAATATTAACCTACTTTAATGGACCCGTAATAAAATTTCAGTTTATTGCGCATATATGTAGGGGGTCTATTAAGTTAATTTATGTCACTAGGGTGGCATGGAATTAATTTCTTTGCTTTTATGATTAACGATTATTTTCCATTTACTACTCTTTTTTCATTAAGTTGCTGTAATGTTTACGAGTGGTGCACCACTTCATTCTTTATTGCATCCTATCAAAACAAACATACTGACGTAAAATAAAATCGTGGTATGACGAAATTGGATTCTTCGAAATAACTAGAGTATAGGTACATATATTTATAATATGAAAACTATAAAATAATATAAAGTTAAAGGAAAAGCAACGAATTCCTCCCGGTTGATATATTTTTAAAATACTTTTCTTACTGGAAATCGTCGGAATAAAACATGAATGTTAAAAGATACTATGGATTATTCCTCCATAACTGAATCAAATACAAGTCATACGTATACATATTGGAAAAAATTCTGTTGTTTGTGGTCAGGTTAGGCACTTGTCTGTTACTTTTGGTTAAAAAAAAAAAAACTCGTGAGATTACTAGAAGAGTTGGACTAGTTGTGGAGTTGGCCCATATTTTTAAGAATTCATAGGAGTTAAGTACTTGCTAACATTTGTCTTTAGAGTTTATGAATTTCTGTCTCCTGTTTTAGCTGAATTCTTGAAATTTAATTTTTTACGGTTATTGTATCATTCTCTGTCAAATTTAATAAGAGTTTTCACAATGAAATGGCACCATATATTGTCAATTTTTTTTCAAATACACATGCTTACATTTCACCATTTATGCTTATACTTCGATTTATAGCAAAATTAAGTGGAGAAATAAGCGGTATTGTATTATTCATTTTTCAAACAGCTATGCTTGGGTTAGATTGAAGCTATATATTTATAATTATACAAATATATATATTTATTCTACATGCAATCAATACAGTAGTATTATAAGCAGTGCTCAGTTTTTACGGTCTTGTTACTTTTTTTTTTTTGTGAAGGAGAGGCTGATGTGCCATACCAATGCACTTGACACTTTAGTAACCACCACAAAGCCCAAGTATTATCATGTGTTTGTTGGTTTGACACGAGGCCACATCAACCATAGGTGATGCGATAGATCGTCGGAGATGAAATTCCCATTTCATTCTCCAAAAGTACTCCCGTACTATATACGCATTAGGATGGGAACGGAAGTTCTGGTAGCGGAAAGTGGCTAATTCTGGATCTTGAATAGATGAGATGTTCAGGTCTGCGAAGGGTAGTACGGTTGTTGATATACGTAGCAGAGAGCATCACAGGGCTCCTGTGAAGGATCGTATTTTTGGATGGTACTGGATGAGCGAAATATTGGATGACTTGACACTCCCCCAGACTTCTATTCTCTAGGAAGGTTTGAGTATCGCTGCGTAGTTCTCTCTTGTTTGCTATTGTTATTTTAGAACGACAATCTATGAGGTGAAGAAGCAGTTTGAATCATCTGATAGTTGATTGTGTTGCTGTAGGAGGCCCGCGCGAGCCGCTTGTTGAGTACAAGCTATAGGAGGTCTGGTAAGAATGGTTGATTAATTATAAAGATTCATTAGGTATGTAACCACTTGTAAATCACTATGTGAGCTTAATTATTCAATTAAAACTCGAACATTGTAACAACACTGTGATTTTTCTATACATCGCTCCACCTTCGTACTCCGATACTCGAATGTAACTACTTTATATATTTCACCGGCTGTGTTTGAGTGACTTCTATCTACCATGTATGATTCAGAATGATAACTCGAATTGATTTACCTAGCTGAGTGAAGATGTCCTACTCCTACCAAATTGATGGCCCCTGAAAAGAACCAGTAATTCTTTTGAGACAGTAATTGCAGATAACCTGATTACTTAGTTAGCAGACCCTTTGTGCTCGACATTGCAGAAACAAGCGACGGCCCTCGAAGGGTGAGTGACTCTAATGGAAGCTCTCACTTAGCACACCTCCTCGCTTTCTTAGTTCCTATGCCGTGAGTATGATTTAAGTAATAGAAACAAATATGCATATGTTAAACATTTTAAGGAGTGCATATCTTAAAAACTAACATCTGTTTATGGTTAGAAGTTATGTCATTGTAAAAAGGAGTGGGTGATGGGGCTCAACATCGGGTTACAAAAAGGGACTAAAAATATACTGTTAAAAGTAATACTCAGCCACGGTACTGGATACAGTGGAGGTAATAACGTTGCGAGAGCTACATCAGTTAAGGACTCCTACAACCGTGCATACATTGCATTGAGGCCACTGCCACTGTAATTTTCGAGGATAATTTCGAATCTTTGAGCCATATAATGTCTGTTTTAGGGAATTAACGTGATTGAATAACTTTTGATGGTGTTTCGTGTACCTAGATGGAAGGACGCAAGTTATTAGAGATCGTTGTGAATGGTTCTGCTGCCAACGTTATAAGGTGCGTTCAATATTGTTCTGAGGAACTTTAAATTATTGGGGCACGCTCGACCGTTTTATTTTGACCAGATTGGTTATTGCACTCTGTAAATTATTCGTTTATTGTATGATATAGTATTGAGATGCCATGTAGACTGCCCAGCTGTCCAAAGCGTTTGTTAAGTTCTTGTGTTTAATGACTCGCATGTGACTTCCATGATAGTCTTTCGTCAAGAAAACGTCCTGTATTGGATACTGAGAAAGGTTAATAAAGAACTGATACTTAATAGTTACCCAATTAATGACGTTGAACCCGGTAACTCCCAATACCTCACCAGTGTCTCTTCTGATTGAGCTATCCCTGTCGAACAGGAGCATAGCCAATATCAAATCTGTTCAACTACTCTTTTTTTAAACTTCTAGAAGAACCACATCAGTGCTAAATAACATATGAGAGTAATTTTCGTTGGCTAATAATTTTTAACAGGGCTAGAAATCACACCTAGTGTTTTATAACAATTAGGTTTTACTATATGATATATTTGATAACCATTCTACGTAGATAAACCAGTACTGACAGATTCACCACAATGAATACTTTGAAGTTGGTTCTAAATATGTTAAATATTTTATTTATGCTGTTTTCTCTCAAATCTTTAATTTACTAACTGATCTGGCTACTTGTTGCCAACTATTATGATAAAATTAATTCAAAACTTTGACTTATTAACTATGTCGACATAGTGAAAATCTATCCTTTAACAGTTTTAAAGTTTATGTTATTTTTTTTTTAATTTTCTGGCATGTGAAATGATTCTAAAAGTTCACGCGTTCTGTTATTGTCTTCTTTTACGAAAATTTTGATTTATATAAATTTCTTTGTTATTTATTAAGGGGTTTAATATTAACTTTCTAGGGATTTAGCATTTATTGCAGATAAACTTTATTTAAGTAGATTAGTAATTTAAGTCAGAATAATTTGTTTTTTAATTATTAGAGTAGCACTACTAATCAAAAATATACCCTTCTGTTCCAAGTTAGTGGAGTTTTGACCGCATATTTCGGCAGATTACGTTTGCCTACCAAGGAGGTATCCGTAGTAATACAGTACACTAATAAATCGTTATAAAACTATCGCCATTTTGCAGCATGTATACCGCTTATAATTTGGAGAGTACTGTTGGCTCAGGGATTTCATTCCATGGAATATCTATGTTGGTATAAAACGTTTTTGACATTTGGGCCGCTGAAATATAATCAACGGTTTTCCTTTCGAGGCAAATCTTAGCACAGTTTTTTTTTTTTTTTAAATTCCACCCTTGTATAATTAGAACACGGCTATTTGTTCACCAGCGCCGAGTTCCGGAGGCTCTGATGAGTGTACAGAACTGAACGACTTAATTCCGAAACGAGGATTTAGTCTGAGTCAATATTTACCCCAACAATTTCGGCAGGGTTTTTGAAGAGGGCCTGGTGTAAATTTTAATTACTCTGTATAATTTGGCCAACTTTATGAAGTGTTATAATTATACTACGATAATATATAATTAAAAAGGAGTTGAAGTGTTTGTTGGGAGATACGCTCTGAGAATAGATATAATACTGCATACATACTATGTAACAAATGAACTCATATCTCTTGTTGATCCGCAATTTATTCCATAACGATACAAGCCTTTTCGGCTGCTTAACTACCTGAAGTATCTTATAAAATCATTGATAGAATAAGAAATGTCAATGAATAGTTTAAATAACGTCTCCTATTTTTATGCAGTCAGATCTGTTATTCAGAGGAGGTAACATTATGGTACAGCCGCTAAAAGCTCTTGTATCAGTACAAAAAAAGTTGTCGGTAGACAAGAGAAAGTAGTACATTTATTAACATGAATAGCCCACAACCAGCCTTCCAGCATAACATGTTATGTTATAGTCATACATACTATGTATGTCTGCATCAGATTAAGCGAGAAGGAGGATAGTGCCGATTGTTACCAAAGGGAACAACGTCAAATGTAAATTGTCTAGAAATTAACTTGGAAATTTATCATTTATTTTTCCTCCAGGCAGCCCAAGAAGCGCCCCCGCCGGAAGTTTGAGGCCTTCAGTATCTTTTGCTGACGCTGTTCGGAACAGAGAGCAGTCACAGGCATTGCCCACTCCTCCTCCGCAAATTCTTCTTCCCAAGCACTCCGTTCATCCCGTCAACCAGCAAACTCAATCCCATCCTCAACCACACATCTCGCATATCCCACCACCTTCAAGCTCTTCAGATCTCACCAGCCTTTTAACCTCATTCCTTACAGAGTTCAGAACCCTAATTACCCCTCTCATTTCCCTTCTTACAAATCTTGTCTCCTACCTTATCCCCGTTAAACAAAATCCATAAGTGGATCCTTCTGACTCCTTATCCATTCTCCTTTGGAATGCAAATGGTGTTCGCACCCACACTAACGAACTGACAGCATTACTCCATGACAAAAACATCGACGTAGCACTAATTACTGAAACAAGACTTACAAGTAAACGACCATATACAGTTCGACTTATCGAACTGATCACCCTGATGGAAGAGCTCATGCAGGTACCGCTGTCATTGTCCATAACTCCATATCCCACCACATAGTTCCTTTGGTAGCACATGATTTCCTTCAATCCACTGCAGTGTCAATCACCACCCTCACTTTTCCCCTTACTCTAGCATCAGTGTACTGCCCTCCCAATAAATCCATTACCGATTCCCAATTCATCTCCTTTCTAGACTCCATCGGGCATCGTTTCCTTGTGGGTGGGGACTTTAACGCAAAGCACCAGCACTGGGGCTCAAGATCCACAAATACACGAGGACGTGCTTTGCTGTCTGCACTCACACGGAGACATTGCTCCACTATCTCTCCTGACACAGCCACCTATTGGCCATCTGATCCCAACCGAAATCCTGATCTCCTTGACTTCTTTTTCTACAATAGTTTAGGAACACTAAACTATTCACTCAAGTGCCTGACCTTATCTCCGACTATAGCCCCTTATTATTAACCATTTCCCTAAATCCAATTCACAAACTGCCTCCTCCTTCATTTATTAGGGGCCCAGTGGACTATGACCACTTCCGCCAGATTCTTACAGACTCTGTAGACCTCAAAGTACCTCTGAAAACATCCCAAGACCTAGACGATGCAGTGCATTCCTTCACTACTCTGATCCAGAGGTCGGCCTGGGAGGCATCGTCACCCCACCGTCACCTAAAAATTCACAATCAAAATCCTTTACCTCAGTATCTCAAAGACCTAATCAAATCCAAACGCCACTCAAGAACAGTGTGGCAAAGATCCCGACATCCTGCTGATCGCCGCTCGTACAATCAGTACTGCCGATTGGTAAAGCGGCGATTGGCATCCTTCCGTTCCGATTCTTTCAATTCCTATCTCTCCTCCCTGTCTACCAGGGACAACTCCTTATGGAATCTAACTAAGAAAATCCTAAAATACCATCCTGTTTCACACCCACTCCGTCGTGATGATGGGTCCTGAGCGGCTTCGGATGGCGAGAGGGCGGAAGAATTTGCACTGCATCTTTCCCATACTTTCACTCCTCATCTTACTCCTCAAAACAATAATCACCGTCCAACTGTTGAAGATTTCCTCACTTCACCTATCCCTCTCTCACTACCACCAAAAGCCGTTAACCTCTCCGAGGTTAAATATCTTCTGAAAAAATTACCTTACCGAAAATCTCCAGGATATGATCTCCTTACACCTCGAATCCTCCAACAACTTCCTCCTTAAGCCATAATCTTCCTAACCTATATATATAATTGCATTATCCGAACGACGCACTTTCCTCTCCTCTGGAAACATTCCATCATTGTCTTATTCGCCAAACCCGGTAAACCACCCAATGACGCCTCATCTTACCGTCCAATTAGCCTACTCCCTATCCTCTCAAAAATATTTGAAAAACTCCTATTAAAACGCCTACTTCCAATTGTTGAATCCAAAAACCTTTACCCTACTCATCAGTTTGGTTTCCGCCAACGACATTCCACAGCTCAACAAGGCCTTCGCGTTGTTGATCACATATCCTCAGCCCTTGAAACCAAACAGTACTGCACTGCTGCCTTTCTGGACATAGCTCAAGCTTTTGACAGGGTCTGGCACGCAGGCTTGCTTTACAAGCTCAAAGGATATTTACCGCAAACCCTATTCCTAATCCTACAATCCTACCTTTCAAACCGTTTCTTCAAAGTCCGCTGTGGTTTAGAATATTCTAACTACTATCCCATTAAAGCAGGAGTTCCACAGGGCAGCGTCCTGGGTCCCACCCTCTATAATCTATACACCGCTGATGTCCCCTCTACCACCAATACCTTCTTGGCAACATTCGCAGACGACACTGCAGTCCTTTCAACCCATCCAGACCCTAATATAGCATCCCAAAACCTTCAAAAACACCTCGACGAGATCGAGTATTGGTGCAACCAATGGCGAATCAAAGTCAATGAAGGAAAATGTTCCCACATAACCTTTACCCTCTGCCGCAAGTCCTATCCACCAGTCTTTTTAAATTCAATTCCTCTCCCTGTGTCTGAGACAGTACGGTATTTAGGCTTCCATCTCGACAAAAGACTGACATGGAACCCACACACGAGGCTAAAAAGACAAGAACTAAACAGACGCTTTGGACAACTGTACAGACTACTTCGAAGGACATCCCACCTCTCAATAGAAAACAAACTACTTATTTACAAGGTTTTACTTAAGCCAATCTGGACATACGGAATAGAGCTATGGGGGACAGCAAAAAAGTCGAACATCAAGCGCATCCAATCCTTTCAATCAAAAGTCCTAAGAACCATAGTAAATGCCCCTTATTACGTCAGCAACAAAACCCTTCACAATGATCTAAATATATACCCTATATTCTTGAACTCATCCCTTCCAAGTTCATAAAATTCCATAATAACCTATCCAACCACCCTAATTCCCTAGCACAGTCATTGCACTGCACCACTCACCCGTGATTAAAACGGCAGTGGCCTCGTGACCTGCTATAACTAACTGATAGTGGGAGTTCTGGCAATGGCCAGTTCCTCTAATCATGTCCTGAGCGTCTGTGGCTCTCGCGCTCTTGGTCAGCCTCCGCTGGCTTATCCAGTGATGCGGCTGACGTAGGAGCGTGGAGGACTCCCCAAGACTCCGCTTCCTCCTTCGCATGCGAGGGAGGTGACCCTTGTGGACTTGGGGGGCCTCTGGGCTGTTTGTAAATATTGTATGAATGAGCGAGTGAATGATGAATTGTAAATATAGTATGAATGATGACATTTATCTCAATTACTCATTGCCTAATAAAAGGCAGATTGTAATTTTATCTTAATAAAATTGTTTGAAACTATTTTTCCTCAGCCCATGCCAAACTAAAAACTCAATTGTGTCCTCACGCATAAAATGAATTCGTGGTTTTATTATTATCAATGATCCTGGAGATTTCTCCTAAAAAAAAAATGACGATAATTTGTTAAAACTCAATTTAATGAAATTGATCCCAAAACGATTTGATGAGCATTTTGGAGTAGTTTATGGTATATAGATGACAGTTATGGTTCCGATAGTAAAATAATTAATAAGAAGTCACGCCAGTTTTTAAGATATTTCAATTTTTTTTTTGGGGTGGGTTGGGGTGAGGAGAAATATCCTAAAGTCTTCTAAAAAAAGTAAATATATTCGTCCTGAATTTAAAAAGTAAATAAACAGGATTGGTCCCAAAATGTAGAGGGATCCCCATTCTAATTTTAACTAATATGACATAAAATCGTTGTAATACTTATTGGTACAAGTATAGAATAGAATGTAAATAGTGTACGAAAGTAGTTTCGTTACGCTTTCAAGTATTTACTTAGTTTATCTCTAAATAAATAATGATATTATTGAACATTTAAAAAAAAATGAATGTTCCTAATTAAATAATGGATTATTCTTTGTCTATGAAAATATAATATTGTAAAGACTAATTTGTAGATAAAGCCTACAAACTAACAATTAATAATATTAATTACGAGTATTATGAATATTAACAGTTTCAAAACAAATAAAATTTTTGTGGGAGAAAATTTCATTTTTTAACTTATCGTTGTGTATCTCAAAATTACAAAAAATCTTATATCCTCTTCATAGTAGTGTAATAAAGTTGAAATATGATCTACCAAGACTTTTATTAGATGAATCATTATTTTTTGACTTCATCATTAGTTTTGAAAGCCAAGAAAATATCCATTCATTATAAACATGAATAAAGTTTGACATTGACATTCAAAACGATCACCATAAATGCGAAATTGCTGTCTATATAATTTATTAATAGATTAAAGGTTTCAATTAATGTTCTTTTTTTTTCTTAAGTATTATATGCGTGCTGCTTTTATAGGGAACTTCATCGTACTTAGACGTGTTTAAAAGTACAATCATAATCAATAATAAATGTTATTATGCCACAAAAGTTCTAACTATAACAATTATTGGATGAACCGCAATAATTTATCCTTACGACTGTTTTGATTTTTGGGTTTGGAAGTTTATACGTATATTATACGTATTACGTATATACCCAATTTTCCTGGGTTATTTCCTAGAGTCTCAAATTAACTGGGGTCTCAATTTTGTTTTCAAATAAACCAAAACAATAAACCATCATAACTTATTATTAAACATAAAACATAATTTTAAAAAACATTAAGGATATTTTTGCGACATCTCCAGGATTATAAAAAATATAGATAATTCCTTTGACGTCATAATTCTGAATTTAGAATAACTGCGGAATAGCTTGCATTGCAATATACAACTCGTAAAATAAAAATAAAATACCCTACTTGTTACATGCAACTCAAGAAATGAAAGTTATGTTTTTAGAAAAGCAGAGAAGAATTATACATGGATTATTGATAACAAGGATACAAATGTATACATGACTGAATTGTAATAAAACATGAAGTACCCTGAAGAAAATTAGCTAATGGTATAAAAACAAGTTTACACGAATAATTGCATGTACCCTATAAGTGAAATAATGCCCCGTGGCCAGGGATTTCGTTGGGGCAATAATCAAGGGTACACTAAGCGAAGCGGAAACGGAGTTTCGGCGCTACCTAGAAGAACATTCAAATCCCTCACTTCCTGGAATGGAGGAGAGTTTTAAAAAAAAGTTATCTATTATCTATACCCCTCTTAGAAACATGCCACTAACGGAAGGTTAAGTACGTAATAACCACCAAAGCTGACAATTAAGTAAAAACTTTAGGTTAGCATCATCTCTCATGAATGTCTGTTGAGACGTTTTAAAATTATATCCACCAGAATAATTATTGAAATAAACTCAGGTTTTTAAATCGATCCGTTGAAAAAACTAACTCTCAGAAAACAACAGTTGAAGTTTATGGTATTTAATCTGACCACATTTACCCTAGTCACCGAATGCCGAAAAAAAATTATATGCCCCACCAGCACTAGCATTAAAGAATATACGCAAACATATTCGCACTAATTGTTTCTTTATTGAACTTGCGGAGTTGTATATTGTTATTCTGCTTTTGTTTTGTCTTAGAGGTAAAGCTAACATCTGTACGTACTGCTTATCTTGTAGGCGTTTCCTAACTTCCTTCTTCAATTGTTTGGTAATGAAGTTATATTGTTTATTTTATTTTCAAAGCTATTAAACATCTTTTAGCTCTATATGTCTTTGTCAAAACGATATACTTAAAAATGTTATGTTGAAACAACTGAAGAATATAAAAAAGAAAACTGATAAGAGAAGCCTTGGAGTATCCGATGTTACTGTCAACCTTGGGGAAAAAAATGAAAGACAACCGTGGTTAGGCACTAGGGACTTGAATATCTACAATAGACTCTTCCATATCCGGATTAATCTGGGTGTGAAAATCTGGATATGAGAAAGTGACTAGGATATATAGAAAATAGGGAAAACTGTAAGTAATTATATACATTTTTAATATATTTAGAAAAAAACTATACAATCAAAATATTTGTTTAAAGTTTTTTGTTTTGTCAATTTTTGGTAACCTTCCCAATCCACAATGCTTCGCCAGTGCCTTAAAAGCATGACTTCTATTTAAATCTATAAATTTGTAAATAGATTTGCCTGAGGATCTATGATTATCTGTAAATTTAAAGGGGCTATGAAAAAAAAAAAAAATAAAATAATCATAAAATGTGATTCTCCCCGTAGTTTCGTATTATTGTAAACGTAATTCTCATTTTTTTTTATACGTATTTGCCTGTCCGAATATGGAAGACTCTAGATATGGGAGAGTCTACTTTATATCTCTATAGCTATAATTAGGTACACGGTAATCAACATTTTGGGTTATTTTTTCCAAGCAAAAATCTATGCTCCAAAGGACAATTTTAGTAAGGTGAATTGCTTCACCAGCAAAACATGTCATTAGCAGAAGAACGATCAGTCCAGTAGCCTCAAGGTCGGTTCACAGATGGCGGTTAGTATAGATTATTGACTATCCGCTACAGATATCTAATAATAGATGCCCCTGATAACAAATCATCGACATGGCCACGATTGACTTCGGAGACACCATAAATGAATGATTAATGATGACAATTAGAGGATTACCTTCCTTTCAACACTGGAATCAATCAAATCTCTCTCAGTTAAACACATTTTCAATCACAGTTTTGACAAGCTGGCGGATATGCCCATATACACTCACATTATATTTATACATAAATATCTACATATGCATACAAACGCATAATTTATATTTTATTTCGAATAAGCACAGATAATGAATGATTTAGGAAAGTATTTGAAAGACACATCAAATTGAATCATCGTAGGATTAATGTTTAGCGCAAAATCTATTTGGATGATTACGAATAGTGAGAAAGGTGCGGCATCGCATGGGTTTTCCTGAGATCATCTAACCTAATTTGATCTCATTTAACGTGGAATTTAGACTCGTTTATGAAAAGATATAGATGGCACAAAGTCAAACTTGACACATGATTCAATTAAACAAATTCAAAGAATATTTTAATTACTAAAAAAAGTTATAAAACACACTGAGACTCATTTTGTGTATGATTAACTAGTATTTGTAGAGAAAAATTGTACGTATCATTTACCAAGGAATAAGGGACTGTAATGTAGCAATTTCATTTCGTATGAACCCCCCCTCCCCCCCCCCATGTGCGTAACATAGTTATGTTCATTTGATTCTAAAAGCACAGCCATTACCATTGGATAAACAGAGAAAAAGAGAGAAATACTTCATTGGTGATGCTTTTACAATTAGAGCTAGATGAATGTGTCACGGCGTTCTCATCAATACAGCGTGCATTATATTTCCTTTTTTATTTTCTTATTTCCATGCTTTTCTTCCTTCTAAGAAGGTAACGAATAACTGAATTTGATCCCATTGATTAAAATAAATGAAATTAAGCTTTGGTTCCTTTTTTTATAAATAATAAATAATTTTTGGTTTCATTGAACATATATGATCATTAATAATACCTAGAAAGTAAGTTCGTATTATTCTTTTTATTAATTTTTCAAATTAAAACTTGTTTTTTAAATAAAACTGATTTCTGTTGTTTCCCTAACTTAACACTTAAGGTATCATTCCACATATATCTAATAGAGTGTTCTGTCACATATACCTCTCATTTCCAAGACGATTTGTGCGCTTATCCGAATTGTTTCATAAATTTCAAGAGTGATAAAATAAACGTGTTACCCCTCTGCCTGTGTTGTGGTCTAAGCGAAAGACCGCATCGTGGATTCCGAGAGGCCGCCTGTACCCGCCTTCGAAGAAAGATCGGGATACAAAAACTTTTGTGAGGCAAATCCATCCTAAACTTTTTAAGTAGCTTTTGAAGTCGATTTATACAAAAAAGAAAAAAAAAATGAGTAAACTCAGCAATTCTACTTTTAACTTATTATTACAGGACTGAAGAATTTTTTTTTATGTTTCTGCTTTTATTTTATTAGTGAACAGAAATGATTGGAATGTTTACTCAATAAGTACAAGCTAAGAGAAGGAAAATATAATATATTTACTACAGTGTAAGGAAAAATTGACGCCTAGCTTAAACTGTCACGCCTAGATTTAAAGCTGTATTAAAGGAAGTAGATTGAGATTGAAACTGAAACCGGAAAAAAAAAGTATCGTTAGAATTAAATCGTTATCACTAGTCAATAGTTATATAAAAATTATTATTATTTAATTATCAACAAAATTCACAGGACACAAACAAATTACCATATGTTGAAACATTTAAATTCTGGAAAATATCTGGTTAAGTTATGTAAAATAAAACCTTTGTTTGATATTGTTGTACTATTTTATGAACTAACTCCTCAAACTAAAAAAATGAAAATAACTTATAATATAACCGAAGAAATTCATAGCGTATGCTTAGTTAGGATAAACTGAAAAATCATATATTGAATGTTCAAATGGAAATAAAAAAATATATGTTTAATACATTTTTTTAAATCAACTTAGCCATAATGAAACTCAGACAAACTCCACTTTTCACGAAAAGGATAGCTTAATTTATTTCTGCTCATAGTAAATGAATGTTATTTCAATTAACTAACGTCAGTTGTACCCATCACTGTGCTGTAATTGGTTCCAAACCATCACACAGTTAAAGCGCACATTGCAAACACAAACTGACTGTTTGATAAATACAGAGATTAGCAGTGTTATTATTACTAATATTTGTAATAAATATTATCCAAAGATAAGAGATTAGAACAGCGTTTTGGGAATGTACTCGAGATCGTTTCATAACTGTTTACTTAATTTCCGTTATTGTATCCATTTATAAAGTGTTATTTGGGGTTTTTTTTTCAATATTTTTTAAATTTCAGATGCGTTGGATCATTTTTACGGTTATTATGGTACCCACGAAAAACAATTTTCCCTGTAGATGTCTACAAGGAAAGCCTCACACTTTGGACTAGTTAATTTCCCTCATCGGCTATTAAATAAACTCATATTAGAAATGTATTTACTTTTCCACAAGACTTCTCTTCTTTCTATAAAATTAATAAGAGAGATAATGGGTAATATTCTTGCGGTCCCAGCAAATTTCGAGGTGAGGAAATCTATAATTTTATAATGATTCATTTATTCTCATTAATGAAATTTGAATACACCCCGACTAATGAAATAAATGAGCAATTAACTGAGACTTATTTCATCGTGGTTGAGGGTCCTCCAGTCATAATACAATTTGAGCCTGTTACAAATACAAAATCAATAAGGTTGTGCTTTAACAAGGCTTCGTGAAAGAACACTTCGCAACCTCCTTTAATCAGCCTCAATACATTATTTATTATGAGTGATTCAAAATTAAGTTCTGTTCGCAAAAGCTGATGAGGATCTTTAAATTTCCCAATGGGATTTATATATTCACAACGTTTTAAAACAGATCACTCAATAAAATCAATCAAATATCAAATAAGAATAAAAACAGGGGCGAGCGTAAATGACCAACTTCAGGGTAAAGTTTCTTGAAGAACATTGTCTTCAAAGACTTAAGAGTATCAATCATTTAATAACTTCATCTTTCTTTCACTAATAGAGTCTACTTTTTTTTTTTCCTTTGACATTTTAAAAATGAGAATGAAGTGAATAAATATTATAAACTACTTCTTCAACCCTTTGAAAATTGATCGAAATATATATTAACTTCCAACGACTTAATAAACAACAGAAGGACTTAAACTGAAAACGATCTATGGGTATTATAACAATAATACTCGCAAACATTCAACTATTATGTAAATTCAATCCTTGAAATCTGAAAATCTTCGAAAATTCATTGATACAACATTTAACCTTCAAAATTTATTAAAACCAACAACAAAATATCCCATGAATTGATTATAACATTGGTAATATAACATATGATAATAGAATAAATTTTTCATAAAATATTCTGTACCCAAAAAGGAACCACTTATCTGTCTCCATTGCCTTCCACTATACCAAAAAAAAACCACATCACTACTTGAAAAGGATTCACTTCATAGAAAGTACCCCTTTATTTTCAATTTTCATTATGTTTAAATACAAGCGATTAAACATACTTCAATAATAATAACTAACATAAATAATAAAATAAGACAACTATGAAATAACTAGATATCTAAGAAAGGTGAAAAGAAAATAAGTGATGACTTTTCTGGTTGGCTTCGATAAGGAGTGGAAGTTTAGTAAAGTAATAAGGCTTAACTTGATGTATCTGGTAAAGCAGGGCATGAAGGAGTTTTTCGAAGGGAATGAGGATTAAGGAAAAATGGGAATGGGTAAGATGTATACAAACTCCTGCTACAAGCTAATAAAAGGTTGTAGCAGCAAAATCATAACTCAAAATCAGGGATGTTTCCACTCAGCACGTCAAAGAAGAACTCAACTTTCCAAGGCCGGTCCAACATAGAGTACGGGAGAAATGTGGGGGAAGCAGTTAGTTATTAAAACTAATGAAGTGTTTGCCTTATGAATATACATTATTATTGTACAGGTCCCTTGTATGTTGCACAAAACATTCAAATCCCTAAAATGTGACAAGTTATGTTACCTTAGAAGTTATACGAGGGATGTGATCGTTACAATATATTCACTATTGCTGTTCATCAGAACAGTACCAAGTATATAAATGTGATTTCTGATAAGAATTGTAAATTATAGAAAACGACTATTTATACTACATATTACACTCAGCTGTATCTTGATTAAATGGTTTGCTAATATGTCTAGGAGATGGCAATATAGCATAGGATGGCACATGATCTATGTTGCAATGACATGTAACCTGAATGTAGAGACTAATAGTCGCCATAAACTAGCGGTCAAGTTCAACGCTTGATAATGACAGGCCGTAACTTATCGAAAACGTTCATCATTTGAATTGTATCTCTCTTACTGCTCATTGAAATCGAGCCAATACAGTAGGCAATTAAGTGTATCCAAGAAACCCTTACTATAATCATTTCCGGTGAAAGAGAAACATTTTGTACTTAATAAAATGTTTTTATATTAATTATGATAAAAAAGCAACGTAAAGACTTCCTTACTGGTTTGATTCTTAAATATTTATTAAATGATTGTGAAGAAAACCACTTTATGGATGAGTGATTTCTTCGGGACTATATTGACCTAATGGGAATTTATTTCATAGATACTTTAGATGTTTGTGGATTGTTAGTGATGAAATAAAAGACGCCTCGTTTTGTCTTTCCGCAACAATTATATTTATATAATAATAATAATATCAATAATATATATATATATAACTTATCGTCTCCCGGCTGTAGATGATCAAAAAAAAGAATGAATAAGGAGGTTTATGATAGAACGTGATGGTTTCGTTTATAACTGGCTTTATTCTCCTTCTGATCCTCTATATACACATCACAAGTTTGTTTACCTTAAGCTATGTGGTATTAGGCTTAATATTGCCATACCACTAGCCATAAGTTAAGGATCGTGAGATCTTAAACTCAAAAACAAAGGAAAAGGATTAGAATAAAAATACGTTCGATAGTTGTCACAAGACTGCTTTATTCCTCTTACTAATCCTATATATATATATATATATATATACAGTTGGGATGTTTATATATGTTGTCGGGACTAGGAGAATTGGATATTAAGGCTATGTATTGCTCTGTCCGGATCTATGTCTATGTCAATATAGTGGATAGTAACCTATAATCCTTAATTCAATTAAAGGACTGTCGTACCCAATGTTTACTTTCCATGGAATTAAAAATGTTTATTCAGTGTCATTTGCGTTCTGGTGCAGCAAATTTCTTAGTTTTCGGCTTCGATATTTTAATTTTCTCAATTTTAAGTTTAAAAATCCCTCTTCGGGCTGAAGATGTTGCACGTGGTGTGGCACTTATTGATGATGGACGTTCCATGGCAGCTAATGCCATCGGAGTTCCCTATGAAACTCTACGAGACATGCTAGGCGTTTTCGAGAAAATGGGTCTTGCCATAGAAGGGCCGGTTCTGGACGGCCTAGGGCAACAGAACCACAGGATGACCGGTTTCTTACTTTAAGAATTTTACGAAACCGGCCCTTTTGATAATAATAATATTTTGAGATGAAAACATGAAAAAATCAGGTGCGTGGAATTTTTGGCCTGTCAGTGTATATACTAAGAACTTCTACAAATTTTTAAATTAGGACAATAAATTAGTAATAATTAAAATGTGGTAAAATATGAAATTGTTCTAATCAATTTGGCTTTCCTCACATTTAATCTGTTTTCGCATAGTTTCCGATTTGCAAGTAAAATTTCAATTCACATTAGCGGTAAATGTCAAGTCGGCTCTAGGTCGGGTCACGATATAATCGACATAGATACCTTGCGATCCATTAGAGGGATTCAGACAAGGAGGTCCGAACAAGTCTCAATTCCGCCAGGTCAAGTCTGGATCGTACCAAGGACCGTGGTGGTCATGAAAATGTTCACCGAAACCAACTATCGAGGTCCAAGCCAATTGACATTCCCACTCCGACCGTCAAGAATAAATGTGCTATTTACAAAAGTATGAGGAGTAAACGTCATGTTTTCACGTAAACGGCAAGCAAGTATGTTTGCTAGAAGGAGGGATGCTATCCGCGAACTGTTCGCATTTTACTGCAGGTATTGTATAAATAATAAGTCAAACTAGTTCATCATTCCAGAAACAAATGCATTTATTAACGCATAAGCACTTTTGACAGCTCACACTGCTAAAGCTCCTAGCATAACGAGAAACGAGACAAAGTGGATTGCCTGACCGATAACTCAGTAATAGGTAAGCTTATAAACAGTGTGGTAAGTACTTGATAATGGCATTGTGGGCATCCCAAAGAGCTTATGCATCAATAAACACATTGAATTGTGAAAAGGGGGGGGGCAGGCTTCTCGTTTTATTTGTTATAGATTATTTCAACAGCCGCTACCGCACAATACTCGCACTAACTTACCATGTATTGATGGACACGAGACAATCACTACGCACTTGCAGAGGTAATGTTTGTAAGTAGGGCCTATTCCTTTGCAGTTGTAAATAACCAATGTTCTTGGCCATACATAGAACGTTTTTTTACATCTACGGAAAAATATAAGATTTTAGTATCGGAGTATTTCATTATAAGTCGACGATTAGAGTAGTGTCAAGAAGTACAAGCAGAGTAGCTCCACTAACATTCATAACGGTGGTCTGCTAATGGCTCTCGGAAAAAGAAATATTGGAGGAGGATGGTAGTCGGCTACCAGGGAAGGAAGAAGTGCAGATATTTAACTGTTCGTTGGCTCCTACCATGGGAGGAATACAAAAACAAACGAAAGAAATTGCTGGAATTTCCCATTTCTTTTGTCTCGTTTCTCGTTAGACGGAGGAGGGCCATTACCTGACCACCAGTCTTCATCTTCTTCGTTGCTACCTCTCTCGCTCTTATTTAGCTAAGTTTCCTTTATTAAACACATTCCTCTCTCGTTTCCTTCGTTGCAGGCGCAACTCTGGAGTAAGAAACGTGTGTTTCAACAGCACATTGCCTTTTATTGCCCGGCTCTGCCTGTGGAATGGGCCTCTACTGCGGAATTACATTCACTACTGCCAGCACTGTGTCAAGCCAATGTTAGGAAAATTCAAGTCAATATTTATTACAATCGCACAATTAAGGTTTTGGTTACAGTTGATTTTTTACATAGTAGTCCACCTAATGCCTAAGAAATATTATAAATTATAATTTGGTTAAAAGTGAAAGGTTAACAAAAAGGTCATTATTTCATCTATTGTTATAACCTATCTATGGTTATTTTTCTATCTTTATGTTTTTTTACCTTCCTATTTTTTTTTTATGTTAAAATTTGTAGTGACCAAAAAATGAATAAACAAAACAATACATAAATAAATATCTCTATATTTACTATGAGCACAAACTTAACTATATTAATAGTTTTTATTAGTTATGTACCCTTTTACAGTCTGTGCACCAACTAACACTCCTCGACTATACATTTTCGTTTCCTTCTTCCCACTAGTGTTGCGGGAGATGTAATGTTTTATTTTGTAAGCAAATCTTTCTTTTTCCCTCTTTCCCCCCTTTTCCCTTCTCTCATACACCTTTTATTATCTCCTATAGTGATCCTGATTCTCGCTTATTACAATAAAATTCCCGCTATTGACAGATAATTACGTGTTTAATAATTTCCAGGTGAAAATCGTTACAATACATACGAACACGGTAATACATACAAGTTGGTATGTATGTGCTGTGGACTGACATAATATAATGTTCTGCTATGCAGTGTACGTTATCCTTTCGCTCCAATAGCAAATATGTTCCTCCTTTTAACCTCTAATACCACTTAGTGAAGCCAGACACGTTCATGCATAAAATTCCTACTTCCCGAGAGGATGGGGCATATTTGTTCCAGTTCGTCTGTGTTTGCACTGCCGGAAATTGTGTGTGACTAGTCGGGCTTGCAAAAAGTTCTGAATATAGTTATCATAACATAAGTGATTGCTGGATGTTGCAACATTTATGGATAATTTCGTCAAATAGAAACTATTCCGATTTCATCGTTTTTCTTTATTAACATGAATTGTTTTTTTTTATAATGTTATGTGGTTATTTGTACACGCCAATTTATCTGATAAAGTGTGAAGTTCAAATTGATTTATCTGTATTAGCTGTGGTCAAGTAAAGTGTGACACATGTAATTGCTAAGGTTGCAAAAACAATATTATTCATCCTTTTGTATGGATCTTTGTAATAACAGCCCACAAGCGTCACAGAGCTTATTATTAATTAAGAGATGGAGACCTTTTATTCGATACTTTTATAAATACTACCTGAATAATTAATTAATGATAGAATCATGATTCATAGATATGGATATAATTTTAATGCTAAGAAATGTGCTCTACGTGTAAAATTCATTTCTATAGTTTGAACAGGTGACTAACCAGAACTCACAGAAAGAAACATGGGGAAACAAATAGGTTTCCGATTTTGAAAAATTCAACAAAATGCTATGAAAAGTGGGAATATGATTAAAGAGCTCAACATTTTTAGTCATATTTCAATATTAGCCAGATAAGCCTTTTATTCTTTCCATACTGTCGGACAGTTAAAGCTGGGATTTTTGGGTATCAAGCTTGAGTACGGTTATATTAATGAAATAAAACGAGGTTTGGTATATCACACATAAATACACAATACACAATACATCTCTTCACCATACTACTTTCTCGGATTGGAATGAATATATTTCAATGAGATGATTCAGTGTGACCTCCAAATAAATAAGTAAAAGTTTATTATTTTCTTGTTGTAAATGTTTCAGTGTCTTTAATGACATTTAACAAACATAACTAGGAAAATTTAAAATGGGCATCCATTACTCTTACTGGTTTTAAGCCTTAATTATTCGCGTTTTAATATTTGCAATCTGTATTAATTGCATTTAGCACGTTTGGGATGGTTGAGGAGGAGGTATGTACACATTGCTTTAAGTAAGCAGCTGTCCATTCTGAGCTTGTTTTTTTATTGTAAGCCATGAAATATGCGTAATGTAGGTTGGTATTCATAAAAGGCCTGAGACGAGACTGCATTGATTGTACTATTTTCTCTTTTATGTCCATGTGAGCAGTTTAGCCTAATAAATGCATAATTAGGATATCGGTCTTTGCTCCGTTAATATAGATATAATTATTAAAATGTCTACATGCAATAAATATATAAGTACTTTAAGCAGCGCTTAGGAATTCAGTTCAACGTCTTTTTGGTGTAGCCAAAATCACTTTGACGTATAAGTGATCTTTTTTGGAGTAGTTGCATAATGAATGCATATTATTGGAGGTATTTTTCCATTTGTAGGGTATTCAATAGGACCTTCAAGTGAAAATCTGAACGTAAATGTAATGGTTTATAGTTTTGAAAAAGCATGAAACTCATTTTTTTTCATATTAAAATTGGACGGTCATGCCTCGATCGATGAATCTCAAAGCGTACTAGCGTTCTGTGTTGGTATTTATCAACCGTTTGAAAGGAAAATAACCGTTACGTTAAAACAGAACTGGGAAATATGAACATTGGCAGACTGTTGTGCTCTTGTTGGTAAAGAGCCGCAATGACATAAGGCCCTCAAGCGGAAATGCTATGGCGAAGCCCCGGCCCCACCTAGGCGGGTTTTGACAGCTCCTGTACGGTGGAGTACTCTACGGGAGATGGAGTGGCTTCTACCCTTTAATCTTGGATTTCTCTGTCCCGTTCTTTCTCGAGAGAGATTCGCTATAATTTATTAGCTGGCAGTCGCTTGAGCGGGTGAACAGCTTTCATTGCACCAGGATGATTTTAGTTAATAGTCATAACCCTGATCGAGAACATTAAGCATTCCTTTTTTTTTTCTTTATAACCCCTTGTTATTAAAAATTACGGAATTCAATATAAATTATATATAAAGTAATCCATTCACAATAGATAAATATTATATTTCCTGTAGCATGGCTACATTTTATAAAATCTTACACTGTGATTTGCGATTGTTACAATGGTATAATGCACATTATACATTCATTGTCTGCACATGTTTAAACAGTCATGGGGCTCAACTTATGAATCTTAGACTTAAAACTAACGTACATCTAACAACAAAATCTTAACCTAATTTTTCCCAAAAGTGTATTGCCATCGATGCGGGAATGTTGGTGTTATACTGTGAAACATTGGGTTTGTTAGGTGATGCAGCGAGTCAAAAAACTTGATGTGTCTCCGGTGGATGAACTCACCCACCGACGGCCCACCTAGTAATGTTATTTGACCTCTCGAGAGAGGTATGTCTGACCTCTTTTCTCATGATCCCATTCTGAAATTGCTGGAGACTTTGGTTGTGTTGTGAGTCAAGTGAGTATATAGTGGGGCATGGTACAGCATAGCTTGAGGACACATTTATATAACATCAGTTTGATACGCAGGTTTGAAAGTAGGAAAACCTTTGGGATGTGGGAAGGCCTGTGTCGTACTTTTTCTATTTTGTTTCTAAAATGGGTAGAAAAATGGAGATGCCTATCCATTTTTATACCCAGATGGAAATGGAAGTAAATAGATCGACAAACCGACAACTACTAATTACTGAAATTTACGGCAAAGGTATTGCATACAATTGTATGTTGTGTGTTAATTACTCGACATTTACAATTATTAATAAGCTGGCCTCACCAACCCAAGTCCAAATACTTAATTACACACCTCCCTCCCCGCCAGAGCATTTGAATACTGTAAATGCTACCTGCAATTACATACACTAATGAATGGAACCCACTTTCCTTACCCTATAATGCTGTTCCAAATTAAATATGTTAGGGATAAGAGATTAAATTTATGTTCATCAAATTAAAGCGACGAGATGCGTTGAAAATTAAAATGCCGTATTCATAATTGGTTGGTTAAATTGAATACTTCACGATAAATAGATCTATAAAGAATCGAGGAAAAGAAAACTGAACTAAACATCAGTGTTACTTCCAAGTCAGTCAACTATCGTACGGGTTCATGGCACTCGCACTTGCTGCATTACTCGAACAATGACTTTCTTATTTAATTATTTTTGAACTTCTATACCTAACCCACTAAATTTAGTCTCGGCACTATCAGCCTCCGAAGGCTCAGAAAAACTAGTATATTCTTGGAAGACAAGTTTTCAGTGGCAATTTGACAATAGCAGTAAGTTAGTTTACTATCAATGTTGTCTCTGTTTTATCCAACATTTTTTGAAGTATTGAAATTTTGACGTTGAACGATGACTTTGAAGTTGAATGCCTTTTTAACTTTTTGGCTGTCGTGTTATGGGCCTGCCCGGATATGGGAGAGTCTACTGTATATGTTAAAGTGTATGCACAATTATATTATTCAGGTGCATAAGAGGTAACTACATTCACCATAACATTATCTATACAAACTAATATTAACACAAACGTGCTCCATAAACTAAACATGTTTTTACCACACATTTTACTACTCTCACTACAAACACAGCAATAACGATCCCGTGCTAATGATGAAGAACTCCGTCTGCAAGTTTTTTCATAAGCCAGCAGATTGCTACCGTGGATTTTTATTTAGTTTATATTTTCCCAACGTTGCCGGTGGAAATTCAGCAAGGGGACGGAACTCAAACTAATATATTTGATAAACATATTAATTAAATATTGAATGAAGTGGAATAGGTTTTTACTTAGCAATAGAGGTCAAATTTAATCTTTAACTGTGGTTGTTGGTTGCTGTCCTGACCTACTTCTCATAGGATGTTCGCCTTATTCTGCTATCGTTAAATATATGTATTTTACTAATTACAATAAAATTAAAATCTGCTTGATTAGACAATAAGTAATTGTAATTAATGTTCTCATTCATACCATATTTACAATTCTTAGTTCACTTGCTTATTCATACAGTATTTACAAACAGCCCAGAGACCTCCTAATCCGAAATCCACATGATTGTCACCTCTCTCACATGCGAAAGAGGAAGGGGAGCCTTTGGAAGACCCTCACACTCCTCCGTCAGCCGCCAGTGAAGTGGTACCAATTAACTGCACTAAACAAAACAACACAAACTATTATATTTTACATTAACTGTGTCTACTGGACTCAGGACCTAACTATCAGCCGGTGACCTCATGGTGAGATACACAATAAAAACAGTGAGTTGCGAAATTCCATATCTGTAAATTTTATTCATAAATGTATACCGAGTCCCAATAAAACACCTACTCAAAATACTTTAATTTTTGAAGACTGAATAAATGAATCCTACAGTTGAATAACTATAACTACGACTATATCAGTATAATATAGCTACATTATTAAATATATTTAAATGTTTTTATGATCTGTAGCCATATTTACTTTTAATCGTAAACAGTTTGAATTAAATTATTCCAGCAGAACGTTGACAGACGATAGCAGTTTAGATCTAAGCCTATTATTACCGGGCCTCACCAGGCTTGAGGCTTTCTTTCTCCTCCAGGATAATCCCACATATGGCCCTGGACAAGAGGTAATGCCAGGCTTGTCCTATAGAGGGATTTATTAGGGCAGCCGACTTTCATCAAAAGGGCCTTCCGAGAACAATAGCCTTCCGCGTCGCTGTAGGTTTTAGTTGTCTGCCAGTTTTTTTCTCAACTCATTCAAATTTATGTGTGGCCTCTTGTTCATTTAGCTTATCCGCGAGGAGATGATAAAAAATAATTACTCACACCAAATTTGTGCCATAGTTGCAGTCCAAATACTTAAAACAATTACATTAATAATATCTATTGGCCGAGGGTAGTTTTATTAAAGTATTCGTATTACACGTTAGATAATGGTACAGATTAACACCACCCTTACTTCGTTATCTTTATTATTTATTGTGCTAAAATTACAATCTGCCTCAATAGGCAATAAGTAATTGAGATCAATGTTCTCAATCATACCATATTTACAATTCATCATTCACTCGCTCATTCATACAATATTTACAAACAGCCTCCCAAGTCCACATGTTTGTCACCTCCCTCGCATTCGAAAGAGGAAGCGGACAAACTTAGGACTTAGGAGTCTTGAAAAGTGAATCCCCCCGCTCCTCTGTAACCCGCGTCACCGGATACGAGCCAGTAGAAGCTGACAAAGAGCGCAAGAGCCACAGACGCTCAGGACATGATTGGAGAAACTGGCCATTGTCAGGGCTCCCACTGTCAAGCATTTATAGCAGGTCACTAGGCCACTGTCATTTCAGTCTCCGAGGAGGATTATAGGGACGAGTGGTAGGGTTTTGTCGTTGTGAAGGTTGAAGATCGTTGTGAAGGGTTTTGTTGCTGATATAATAAGGGGCATTTACTATTGTTCTCAGAACTTTTGATTGAAAGGATTGGATACGCTGGATGTTCGACTTTTTTGCTGTCCCCCATAGCCCTGTTACGTATGTCCAGATTGGCTTAGGTATAAATGTGAAGATTTTTTGTTAAGAGATGGGATGTCCTTTGAAGTAGTCTGTACAGTGGACCAAAGCGTCTGTTTAGTTTTCGTCTTATTAGCCTCGTTGGTGGGTTCCATGTAAGTAGTAAATCATGTCCTAGCGTCTGTGGCTCTTGCGCTCTTTGTCAGCTTCTACTGGCTCGTATCCGGTGACGCGGGTTACGGAGGAGCGGGGGGATTCACTTTTCAAGACTCCGCTTCCTCTTTCAAATGCGAGGGAGGTGACAAAAATGTGGACTTGGGAGGCTGTTTGTTAATATTGTATGAATGAGCGAGTGAATGATGAATTGTAAATATGGTATGATTGAGAACATTGATCTCAATTACTTATTGCCTATTGAGGCAGATTGTAATTTTAGCACAATAAATAATAAAGATAACGAAGTAAGGGTGGTGTTAATCTGTACCATTATCTAACGTATAATACGAATACTTTAATAAAACTACCCTCGGCCAATAGATATTCTTAATGTAATTTTTATAGTATTTGGACTGCAACTATGGCACAACTTTGGTGTGTGTAATTATTTTTTATCATCTCCTCGCGGAACTGAAACCATATAGCCTATTCTATGTCTATTTGGCGTCAAAAAAAAAACATTTTAATTTTCACACAGCAGAATAGTGAGGACAAGGGATTGAGAGATAGGCCCTTCTAAATTTCTAAAAAACAAATCATAAATATAAAGTTCTCAATATGTGTGCAGGCATGTTCAACAATGGCTAAAGTTACGTTGTAGTTCGTTATACGTAACTAATCAGATATATGTTTTTGAATATATATGTTAAATATATATATCCTTCAGGAGAAATAAACCCAATGAACTCCCCCTAATGAAAAAAAATCCTGGCCCGGCCAGTTAATAAGCATGGATTATGATTGAGTGACAGTGCCGGGACAAGTCAGTTGGTAGGAAATGAAGTGGAAGTGTCATATATGCAACTAATTTTTATGAAAAATATTGAAATATCATCATTGTTATGGCCACCTCTTAATTATGAATAATTATAAGTTCCCCTCTTCTTGTATGAGACCTCGATATCCTCAAATGAATATCCGAAAATATGTATCTATATGTTTAATAAAGGTTTTGGTGTCAGTAAGAGTGGGGGTGGAGCTAGTGTGGGGAACAGCCGCTGGGGGGAACCCATCCCCACCACACACAGCTGTCCGCCTATATAAGAAACCAGACTAAACCGAATTACCATAACGAACCGGACCGTCACTTGGAACACTACTCTCTCCTCTCTCTCTGCACTGGTACTTGCTGCTCTAATTAAAACCATGGTCTTCTCATTCGAGTATCTCTGCATCTCTCTCTCCTAACCTCGCTATGTTTTAGTCCGGCGTTGTCAGACCCCACACCTTCCTAGTGGGAACCTCTGCCTTCGTCTCGCTAAAACTAGCACCTCCTCGGGAGAGACCTCTCCCTCGTGGACGACGGTTGCCGTGGCCCTGCAAATTTACCTAGCAGTGTCTCCCACGGCAATCCAGTTTGCCTCTCTCCGGTTCACACTCACCTTTGGAATCCGGACGGTTTTCGCCTACCCTTAGATACCGGGTGTGAATTCGTGGTCATTCCAAGACCACATAAACTACCTATAAACCTACCCTGTAACTCTTCTCCTGAACATAGTACTCTGTCGGGGCACACACCTTCTAAAGATCTTATGGAGTCAGATCAAAGCGAACTAGGCCGGCGGCCAGGGTGAAAGACCACAGGTCCGCCCGCTCTATATCTTTCTTGGCACTCGCCGGACGGCGGCTAAGAGGTTGTAGTGACCCTAGCCCGCAGCGGGCGTCTCCTCCCCACTTTGGGATACTCAAGCTACAATCATTTTTGTTTAAGGCATTTAAAGAAGGAAATTTCATAGTATAACCATTGCCAATTTTCAAAATTGATGTCTTGTAACACCATCCGTTTCTGATAAAAACAGTCAAGACTTTAAATTTGGTAAGCTTCTCTTTAGCGGAGGTTTAATATTTGATTAATACCCGTTCAATTCTGTGAAATAAAAAATATGTAGATTCTAAATCAAATAACATACCAATAGTAGAGGAACCAATGGCCGAAAAAATCTCTTTACTAACTGATATTAGAAAAAAACGCTGCTCCAAAGAACTTTTACTGCTAAGTATTTTTGTTTTTTTCTTTATTTCTTTATGTACTTTTTTACTGGTGTATCTCCCACTCACAGCTGACTGGCCACCTAAAGACACAAAATGATGATGAGCCCCTAAGCGCTGATAAAGTCTTATCTTGACGGGTATTAAATCGGAGAAAACCACCCCTTCTCTCGTCCTCTCAAAGCCCTGGGACATTCAAAATGATTACATCATCACTAGAATGAGGGCAAGACCTCCGCTACAAAATAAAACTTTATATTTTTTTCCATTTTCTGAACACAACGAGTGGCTAAGGGTGGAATTGCAAGCAAGGTTGAATTAATTATCTTCCTTATTCTCGTGGTTGTTTTCTTTTATTTCATGAATTCTGACAAGGCATTTTTTTTTATAAAGCAAGTACTTCTTTTTTTTTTTTTGTTCTTCACCCTTATGAACGCCTCTATTCTACTGGGTCATTGGTATCATGAATATTTAAATTAGTTAGTTAGTACAATTAGTACAATTTTGTTGCTTTCAAGACGGTCAGCATGCCTAGTACACATTCTCCTTAACCACCAAAGTATTTTTTCAATCTGTGATGGCAATCTGTGGTCATACTTTTTTCTTTGTACCGTGGTCAGTGTATTAGCAAATGTTGTTCAGTTGAAGTATTCCATGTCGGGAGGTTTATTGCCCAGTGCACACATCCGGTTATTGAAAGGTTTCGGATCTCCAGCGGTGCCGTAATTACGGTGCGAAGTACATTTCAAGAGATATTAAAGAATTGTGTATACATCCGGCGGAGTTGCGCTGCCGTATGCCCGTATTCCTTTTTTTAATAATTTCCTTCGTCTATTTTGTTTTAAAATATATTTGTTTATTCATCCTATTGTTGGCATTTGAATGAGTGCTATCGCCAATTCACACTCATGCGGTTATTGAGGTGCACTGAATTGCTATTGCCCCGCAGCGACGCCTTACGATTAAAACCCGCGTGTTTGGACCCGACCTTAGCATTAGAAAGGAGTTGCTAGGGCACTATGACAAATAGGAAGTCTGTGCAAAAGGCACTATATGCATTTTGAGCCAACGGACGCATCTGGGCGGGGTTATTATTGTACTTTGAATGCTATAATGTCATTAAATTAACATATCCTGCGCCGATTTATTGTTGGACATGCACTTTATATTTAAAAAAATTGGAATTCGTAAAGAATATCTATATGAGGGTAATTAACTAGTATCCTCAATTCAGCAAGACCACTTTGCTTAGAGACCTGTAACTACCCGCAGCCCAGACAGAGAATTTATTCTTTTAACATTCTATTTCCGAGTCCACAAACGCACAAAGCGTATATTATTCGAATAACATAAACTTAATTAAATCTACTGTCTCTTCAATTAATTGTGTTAACTTATCGTTGTATTATATAGTCTTGTGTTGTGTTTTTCCTATTCTTTTTTGTTTTTCCATAAAGATCTTTATTTGAAAAATAAAAATTAGTTTAGTTGTAAAATTATTGAATGTCAGAATTCAATCATATCTATGCCCAGCCTATCTTTCTTAAACACGCCATTGTTTAGGACGTTATTCGGTTGACAATGGTGTTGAATCACTCAAGAGTGTAATCTTACTGTATATGGTAAGGTTCGTGTGTGGCCACCCAAGGATTCGTGATTACATTAGATACCTTGAAACCTAAGCATATTAGTTTTCAAAATAACTAAGTCTCATGCAAAATAAATTAACAATATTGTAGTTATTAGATGGCTGTAAAATACAGTCCATAGAAAGAGAATTTTCAGAGCTTTTATAATTATGCTTATTTATATTTTCAAGAAACATACTTGATCCAGTAATTATAGCTAATCCTCATAGCTGCTAAAAAACACTTGCACTATAAACGAAAAGCAATTAAATTGAAGTCCGATTGATTATATTGAGCAAGTGAGGGGAATTGCCTAATAAGTCACGAATTAATATGCTTTTAGCCTTCGATCTATCACATGGTTGGAAGAGTGGCCATTTGAAATTTTCGGACAACTGAAATGTGTCACGCTTTGCTTATGTTTCCTATTGTGGTTTAACAGTCTTCTCTTGCCAAAACTGGGCAGCGCACGGATGTTTTATACTTGCCTTTTAGTCCTCTTACATTTTCAAATTCGCATACAAGGAGATTTAATTGTTACTTGACTTTGTCTGCACGCCCTACTATACCCTAAATTTTGGCTCCTTGTTATTAATTGACTAAATTTTACTGTAGGTCGTAGTATACTTAGCAATAAAAGATGTAAATCAATGAGTTTATGACTCCAGATGACGTAAGAAGTATTTGATAAAATTCTATCAGGTGAAAGTCCCTGTCAATATCGAAGCGATGGAGGATTGATGCTGCCGATATTGGCCATAGGACTACAGGATCCTAAAACCATTAATATCAGTTACTAGTTTGCTGTTTTTTCTCTACAAGGTAAAAGGCGTGGCTCTTACACCGTCGGCAAGTGACAAGATAAAATTTCTCCTGTTAAATAGTTTCACAACTTTGAAAAACATGAAATAAATTTCGTACTACCTGTCAGTGATTTACTATAATAATGTTATTTAAATGAATTTAGGCAATATCTAATTGGGGACTTGGATATTCAGTTGTAAATAGCCCACGCTCGGAAGGGCGGAAGCCGGGTGATCGCTTGGTTTAGCCATCAGCGTCAAAACTCATTCGGCCCTTTTAATATTTGTATTTTTGTGAAAATTATTAAAAAGAAAATTATATGTATGATTGGGAACAATAATTTTTTTTTTTAATGTACAATAACAACTTTATTATGATGAAATTACAATCTGCCTACTTAATAGGCAATAAATAATTGAGATAAGTGTTTTCATTCATACCATATTTACAAACAGCCCAGGGCCCCCCCAAGTCCACACGGTTGTTGCCTCCCTCGCAAGCGAAAGAGGAAGCGGAGTCTCGGAAAGTCCCCCACGCTCCCCACCAGCCACGTCACCGGATACGAGCCAGCGGAGGCTGACAAAGAGTGCGAGAGCCACATACGCTCAGGACATGATTGGAGAAACTGGCCATTGCCAGGACTCCCACTGTGCGCATTTATAGTAGGCCACGAGGCCACTGCCGTTTCAGTCTCCGGGGAGGATTATAGGGATGAGTGGAGCAGTGCAATGACTGTGCTACGGGATTAGGGTGGTTGGATAGGTTACCATGGAATTTCAATATAGATTTAGAAAATAAACACAACGAAAATTGGGATGAATAGATATAGTAATTTATTTTCATTATTTTCTCAGAGAATATCAAATATTCAACAGAGAATATAAAAATGAAAAGATTCTTACTACACAAAAAAATATATTGCCTCCCTCGCAAGCGTAAGAGGAAGCGGAGTATCGGGAAGCCCCCCACGCTCCCCACCAGCCACGTCACCGGATACGAGCCAGCGGAGGCTGACAAAGAGTGCGAGAGCCACATACGCTCAGGACATGATTGTATAACTTATGATATTTATATATATATAAACACTTGGTCTTGACTATTGAATTTATTTTAGAAGAATATTAAAATTTATTAGCTCTAAAGATGGCATGGTATTCACATAAATATTGAAACATAGTACATTAGCAGTTAATAACTGACTGTGGTTTTCAGTGACCAAACAAACATTAGTGCTCTCCTAAGCAAGCTCGAGGTCAGCTCCCAATCTCAATAATATAGTGCCATCCAATTTTTTTACATTAGGTGTTTTCTCATCAGCGTCAAGCCGGCAAGTGTTGTTTTTCAGCTTTGGAAAAACGAACATCGGATACTAGCCAGTGGAGGCAGGCCAAGAGTGCTAGAGCCACAGACGCTAAGGACATGATTGGATAAACTGGCCATTGCCAGGACTACTACTGTCGCCTGATTAGTCACCATACTACGGCCGCTTTATTCTCCGAGGAGAATTATAGGGAAGTGTAATGGCTGAGCTAGGGGAGTGGTTGGATAGTTTACTATGGAATTTCATAAACTTGGAAGGATACTGATTTCAATAATGTAGGGTATATTAAGATCGTTATAAAGGGTTTTGTTGCTGACGTAATAAGGGGCATTCACTGTTTATTTTTCTCAGGACTTTTGACTAAAAGGATTTGATACGCTTGATGTTCGACTTTTTTGCTGTCCCCCATAGCTCTATTCAGTATGTCCAGATTGGCAAACATCAACAGCCATTCATCCAGAGATATAGATAAAACAATTAAATAATCTACATACTAACTGATGACTAGAGTTTATGATGCATTATGGAAAGGAATTACACGCTACGTAGCGTTAGTTAACAGGCCTAATAGAGTGAACGCTATGTCAGGGTAGGAGGAATTTAACTAAGTTATTCAAGTTTAATGGACCTACCTGCTTTAGTGGGGCTGTTGATGTAGAGCGCTCTCACGGGTTGGACAAGAGAAAACCACTCACTATAGCAGTGGAGTACTGCGCCTGCGCTAACTATATAAGTCGTTTTTCACATCGCTCTGCAACAAACTGTTCTTGTTACCGTTCGTAGGAAGTGCCTAGTTCGCAAAACTGTTCCAACCGACCCTTGGGTGAACCGTTCGCGGTGGACTGTCTACAGGTCAGTGGAAAGAGGAACATTATTATTGCTAACGTAAGTTTTTCATCTCACAATTCATACAGAGGGCGGCCATATTGCAAGATATCAGTCAGCCGTGCTGAGAGTGGGGATAGGAGTGGGGATAGGAGTGGGGAGTCCAGCTGGCCCACTCTGTTCAGGCATCTCATTACGCCACAAGCTATTAACACAAATATCTGTGTTCGAGGCTACACAGTTTTTTTTTTTTTTTTTGTTTTTTTTTTTATTCAATTAAAAACTATTTACAAGAATATGAAACATGCGTTTCTATCAACAAGTTATATCAGAAAATAAAAAAAAACGCTCAAGATCATTGGGACCTACGCCCACTATGTCACCAGTCAAACGCAAGCCACGGCGATCTAATCGGAATATCCCAATAAATTCCTCAGCACCTAGCAGCTCTATGGAAGAGATACCACCACAACCCACCACGTCAAAACAAACAACAGTAACTGATGAGTCTCCCTTTTTCACACCCAATAGTTACGAGGTGTTGAAAAATATTGAGGTAGAGGACATGGACTCTACAACAACACCCACACAGCCCAAGCCACCAGCGATATTCGTTCGCAACATTAGTAATATCAAATTACTATGCACTCAATTGAGCAAAGTTGTAGGTACAGGCAAATATACTTGCCTCAATCGATCTCGGGACACAAAAGTTTCTCCGGACACTCCTGAAACATACCGAGGAATTATAAAATACCTAGAAGATACCAAGGCTGATTTTCATACCTACCAACTAAAGCAAGAAAGATCGCTGCGGGTGGTGATTAGAAACCTGCATCCCACAACACCAGCGGACGAGATAGAAAATGAGCTGATAAGTTTAGGGTACAAGGTTCGCCAAATCACGAATGTCCTCCGTGAGGAAAGACAAGAAAATGATACAAGTATCAAGAAACCAATGCCCTTATTCTTTGTCGATCTAGAGCGAACAGCTGGAGTGGAGAAAATCTACGAGCTTAACCACTTATACTACACAAGAGTACAGGTCGAAAAGCCTTACCCGAAACGAGACATCGTCCAATGCCATAATTGCCAGGCATATGGGCACACAAAATCATACTGCTACCACCCTCCCAGGTGTGTAAAGTGCAGTGGGCAGCACAAAAGTGAATTGTGCAAGAAGCCCCTAAAATCATGTATGTGTGTTCTGTCAGCAAGGCCACCCGGCAAACTATAAAGGCTGTGAGGCTTATAGAATTCTAAAGTCCAGAAGTGAACAACGTCGTCGTCCTGAAGAAGAAACATCAGCCACAGGTAGCCCAAGAAGCGCCCCCACCAGAAGTTTGAGGCCTTCAGTCTCTTTTGCTGACGCAGTTCGGAACAGAGAGCAGTCACAGGCATTGCCCACACCTCCTCCGCAAGTTCTTCTTTCCCAGCACTCCGCTCATCCCAGCAATCGGCAAACTCAATCCCATCCTCAACCACACTTTTAACCTCATTCCTTACAGAGTTCAGAACCCTAATTACACCTCTCATTTCCCTTCTTACAAATCTTGTCTCCTACCTTATCCCCGTTAAACAAAATCCATAAGTGGATCCTTCCGATTCCTTATCCATTCTCCTTTGGAATGCGAATGGTGTTCGCACCCACACTAACGAACTGACAGCACTACTCCATGACAAAAACATCGATGTAGCTCTTATTACTGAAACAAGACTTACAAGTAAACGACCATTTACCGTTCGACAGTACCAGACTTATCGAACTGATCACCCAGATGGAAGAGCTCATGCAGGTACCGCTGTCATTGTCCATAACTCCATATCCCATCACATAGTTCCTTTGGTAGCACATGATTTCCTTCAATCCACTGCAGTGTCAATCACCACCCTCACTTTTCCCCTTACTCTAGCATCAGTGTACTGCCCTCCCAATAAATCCATTCCCGATTCCCAATTCATCTCCTTTCTAGACTCCATCGGGCATCGTTTCCTTGTGGGTGGGGACTTTAACGCAAAGCACCAACACTGGGGCTCAAGATCCACAAATACACGAGGACGTGCTTTGCTGTCTGCACTCACACGGAGACATTGCTCCACTATCTCTCCTGACACAGCCACCTATTGGCCATCAGATCCCAACCGAAATCCAGATCTCCTTGACTTTTTCTTCTACAATAGTTTAGGAACACTAAACTATTCACTCAAGCGCCTCGATGACCTCTCCTCTGATCATAGTCCTTTATTATTAACCATTTCCCTTAGACCAATTCACAAACTGCCTCCTCCTTCATTTATTACGGGCCCAGTTGACTGGGACCACTTCCGTCAGCTTCTTACAGAGTCCGTAAACCTCAAATTATCCCTGAAAACATCCCAAGACCTAGACGATGCAGTGCATTCTTTCACTACTCTGGTCCAGAGGTCGGCTTGGGAGGCATCGTCACCCCATCGTCACCCAAGAATCCACAATCATAATCGTTTACCTTAGCATCTCAAAGATCTAATCAAATCCAAACGCCGCTCTAGAACAGTGTGGCAAAGATCCCGGCATCCTGCTGATCGCCGCTCGTACAATCAGTACTGCCGATTGGTAAAGCGGCGATTGGCATCCTTCCGTTCTGATTCTTTCAATTCCTACCTCTCCTCTCTGTCTACCAGGGATAACTCCTTGTGGAATGTAACCAAAAAAATCCTAAAGTATCAACCTGTTTCACATCCACTCCGTCGTGATGATGGGTCCTGGGCGGCCTCGGATGGGGATAGGTCGGAGGAATTTGCTCTGCATCTTACCCATACTTTCACACCTCACCTTTCTCATCAAAGCCATACTCACAGCAAAACTGTGGAAGATTTCCTCACTTCACCTATTCCTCTCTCTCTTCCACCAAAAGCCGTTAATCCCTCTGAGGTCAAATACCTTCTGAAAAACTTACCTTACAGAAAATCCCCTGGATATGATCTCCTAACTCCTCAAATTCTCAAACAACTTCCTCCTAAAGCCATAATCTTCCTAACCTATATATATAATTGCATTATCCGAACGACGCACTTTCCTCTCCTCTGGAAACATTCCATTATTGTCCTATTCGCCAAACCCGGTAAACCACCCAATGACACCTCATCTTACCGTCCAATTAGCCTACTCCCTATCCTCTCAAAAATATTTGAGAAACTCCTACTAAAACGTCTACTTCCAATTGTTGAATCCAAAAACCTTTTTCCCACACACCAGTTTGGTTTCCGCCAACGACATTCCACTGCTCAACAAGGCCTTCGCGTTGTTGATCACGTCTCCTCAGCCCTTGAAACCAAAAAGTATTGCACTGCTGCCTTTCTCGATATAGCTCAAGCTTTTGACAGGGTTCGGCACGCAGGTTTGCTCTACAAGCTCAAAAGACATTTACCACAGACCCTTTTCCTAATCCTACAGTCCTACCTTTCAAACCGCTTCTTCCAAGTCCGCTGTGGCTTAGAATACTCTAACTACTATCCCATAAATGCAGGAGTTCCACAGGGCAGTGTCCTAGGCCCCATCCTCTATAACCTATACACCGCTGATGTCCCCTCTACTTCCAACACCTTCTTGGCCACATTTGCAGATGACACTGCAGTCTTGTCATCCCACCCAGACCCCGACATAGCATCCCATAATCTTCAAAAACACCTTAACGAGATCGAGTATTGGTGCAATCAATGGCGGATCAAAGTTAATGAAGCAAAATGCTCCCACATTACCTTCACCCTTTGTCGCAAGACTTGTCCATTAGTTTATTTTAATTCTATTCCTCTCCCAGTAACCGTGACAGTACGGTACTTAGGCTTCCATCTCGACAAACGACTGACCTGGAACCCACATACGAGACTAAAAAGACAAGAACTAAAGAGACGCTTTGGACAACTGTACAGACTACTTCAAAGGACATCCCATCTCTCCATAGAAAATAAACTACTAATCTACAGAGTTATACTTAAACCAATCTGGACATACGGAATAGAGCTATGGGGGACAGCAAAAAAGTCGAACATCAAGCGTATCCAATCCTTTCAATCCAAAGTCCTGAGAACAATAGTAAATGCCCCTTATTATGTCAGCAACAAAACCCTTCATAACGACCTTAATATACCCTACATTCTAGAACTCATCCCTTCCAAGTTTATGAAATTCCACAGTAGCCTTTCCAACCACCCTAATCCTGTAGCACAGTCTTTGCACTGCGCCACTCATCCCTATAATCCTCCTCGGAGACTGAAACGGCAGTGGCCTCGTGACCTGCTATAATCGCGTGACAGTGGGAGTCCTGGCAATGGCCAGTTTCTCCAATCATGTCCTATTGTATGAATGAGTGAGTGAATGATGACTGTAAATATGGTATGAATGAGATCATTTATCTGTATTATTATTGCCTTATAAAAGGCAGATTGTAATTATTGCACAATAAAGTTATACTATATATACTATAGCAGTGAGTTCTGCGCATGCGCTATTATTAGACAACCACGTACTACTATCGCTCTCCAAATCAATACCGATAACTACCGTTCATAGACCTTTTTTCATCTATAAAATTGTTTCAACAGACAACTTAAGTGAGCTGGCCAGGAGGGGCCCTCAATACGTGAGTTAATCGCATTTACATTGGTGTAAAGTGTAAAAAGTGAAATCGGACTGAGTAGTCGGCCATCACGGACGCCTTGCATTAGCCGTCGTTCACGGAACGGAGATCCAAACAATAGGCTCAGTGCACCAGACGGTCAGGTGGCCAGAGCCAAGACTGGTGACTCGCCACTGGAATCCCACCGGTGCTACGTATTTTATTTTTTTATTTATTTATTTTTTTTAACTAACAAAAACCGATAATGGTAAAATGAGATTTTATTAACAGTTAATATCTCAAAATAAAAAAAAAAAAATCTAGGTCCTTAGGTCCAACTCCGACAACGTCGCCTGTAAAGCGAAAACCTATACGTTCAAATAGGAACATCCCTATAAATTCATCTGCCGCCAGCTCTATGGAAGATCTACCACCACTTGCCAGCAATTAAAAAGAAGAAACTGTAGCTGAATCTCCATTCTTCACACCGAATAGCTTCGAGGTACTGAGGAATAGCCAACCTGACGACATGGAAGTTATTCAAACACCAACACAGCCCAAGCCGCCTGCTATATTCGTAAGGAATATTAGCAATTTCAAACTATTATGCTCACAAATGAGCAAAATTGTAGGTACCGGAAAATATACGTGCCTCAATCGCTCTCGGGATACGAAAATTTCCCCAGACACTCCCGATACTTATCGAGCGATTGAGTACCACAGGGCAGTGTCCTGGGCCCCATCCTCTATAACCTATACACAGCTGATGTCCCCTCTACTCCCAATACCTTCTTGGCCACATTTGCAGATGACACTGCAGTCTTGTCATCCCACCCAGACCCCGACATAGCATCCCATAACCTTCAAAAACACCTTGACGAGATCGAGTATCGGTGCAATCAATGGCGAATTAAAGTTAATGAAGCAAAATGTTCCCACATTACCTTCACCCTTTGTCGCGAGACTTGTCCACTAGTTTATTTTAATTCTATTCCTCTCCCTGTATCCGAGACTGTACGGTACTTAGGCTTCCATCTCGACAAACGACTGACCTGGAACCCACATATGAGACTAAAAAGACAAGAACTAAACAGACGCTTTGGACAACCGTACAGACTACTTCAAAGGACATCCTATCTCTCAATATAAAATAAACTGCTAATCTACAAAGTTATACTTAAACCAATCTGGGCATACGGAATAGAGCTATGGGGGACAGCAAAAAAGTCGAATATCAAGCGTATCCAATCCTTTCAATGAAAATCCAAAATCCAGTCCTGAGAACAATAGTAAATGCCCCTTATTATCTCAGCAACAAAACCCTTCATAACGACCTTAATATACCCTACATTCTAGAACTCATCCCTTCCAAGTTTATGAAATTCCACAGTAATGTATCCAACCACCCTAATCCTGTAGCACAGTAATTGCACTGCACCACTTATCCCTACAATCCTCCTCGGAGACTGAAACGGCAGTGGCCTCGTGACCTACTATAAACGCGTGACAGTAGGAGTCCGGGCAATGGCCAGTCTCTTCAAGTATGTCCTGAGGGTCTTGGTATCTCGCGCTCTTGGTCATCCTCCACTGGCTAGTATCCGGTGACGCGGCTGATGGAGGAGCGTGGGGGACTTCCCAAGACTCCACTTTCTCTGCGCATGTGGATTTAGGAGGTCTCTGGGCTGTCTGTAAATATTGTATGAATGAGCGAGTGATGGATGAATTGTAAATATGGTATGAATGAGAGCATTTATCTTAATTACTTATTGCCTTATAAAAGGCATATTGTAATTATAGCACAATAAAGGAATATAGAAGTCACTATAGCAGCTATGCTATGAAAGCATCAGGAAACTGGACACATGTATTTAGAACAAGGAAAGTACTACGTTGTTTACTAAGGTTTAGCTGAAGTTTGCTACATCAGGTATTACCGTTTAATTTCCCTATTTATCAGTTTCACGATAGTAAATTAAATATTAAGATATTAGTGTTTTACGAATGTTTGTACTCTTCCTAAAAAAAGTCGATTCTATCAGGAGCTAGCAACTTCTTATTTATCGTGAGGCAAGTGAAGGGAAAAGTTTATAGTGTTCCCAGCCAAGACGTAGCAAACCTCGTATTTTGAAGGATATATACAATTTTCAGAACAAATACATTTAAAAATACTTTTGTGCTGATTGGATGAATTCAACAACGAACAGTATACATCTCTTGAAACAGCTGGCCTATAGCTTCTCCTAGGTAGTTACAGGTGTCTTGTGAAATCACCAGTCATTCAATGTTCAGATTGAGCATGTTCTATTGCTGTGGATCTGGATGCTATAAGTGAATGAATAATCACTGTTCGTAGTAGTGCTTTGGTAATTGTAAGTGCTTTGAGTTGTTTTTGTGCTGGTTGAAGTTTTGTAAAGAGTTGTGCAGTCGCTATTTAATGGTAGTTTTGACATGAAATCAGTCATTTCAGTTCCAACTATTCTTTGGAATAGTTTCTTGAATCGTTACCATGAAAACATTGCTAGCTCAATTTTTGGGGGGTGTTTGTTACTCCTACTAGATTTAGTATAACTTCACACATTATTGACACACATTAGGACTGGAGAGTTTTATTTCATTTTCATGGCTCTATTACATTGATGCGTTGGAGTTGATACATTGGTTTCATGCTTGAATAGTAATTCTCCATGCCATACCACGTCTAATACTGAAGAGTTGTCGTACAAAAAATAAAATTCTCGATGAATGCTTCATGAATCATTTTTCTTATGTATGTTGGGTGGGTGTTTATTTACAAAATTATACGATTTGAATCCAAATGTAATAAATGCAAAAAAAGGATGCTTTGTTAAATCTCGTTTAGTTAGTACAGGCATTAGTCAATGTGATATGGACTTCTCTATTAATAATAATTCTTAGCTAAAGAAAAACTATATATATATTCGAGTCCCAAACCGATGTATTTTTTTTTTCATAGTAATTTGGTTTTATAGAATTAACCTTAACGCGTTTTCCTGAAAGGAATATATCGCCATATTATGTTTCACTATAATTACAAAAATAAATGAACTAAACGCAGGCAATAATATTAACTATCTGTTGACAGTTAATTTAGTTATATTATTAGATTACCCAGTGACATTGGCATCGTGACCTGCTATAGATACATGACAGTAGGAGTCCTGAGCGTATGTGGCTCCCGCGTTCTAGGTCAGCCTACACGGTATCGTAACCGGTGGCGTGGCTGATGGAGGAGGGTGAAGGATTTCCCAAGCCATTCTTCATTCGACATTCTGATGTCCTTTTCAGGTTCATAACCTTTCTTACGCAGGTTTTCTTTTATAAATATAATACACTCGTATATATGTACATAAATTGAATATACATGATATGGATATGTAAATATATATTGAAGCATTCATGTTTCAAAGCTCTTATATTCGGAATTATCTAAAAGGTTGTCCCCGATCTAAAAGTCAGTTTAGGGTTGTCTACTTCCACCAAATACAATTTGAAATAATATATTATATACCAGGACGATTGCCTGGTTAAATAATACACACTAAGCCATACATCTGTGTGAAGGGAAATGGTTTAATGATAGACTAAATAATTGTCATTAAAGGAATAATTAAATGTAATTTCACAGCATTACATATGTATAAATAAGGCTTAGACTACCCCAACATGGTATGGTTCTTCGAGGTGTAGTCAATACTGATGAATGGCCCATGCCTAGAGTTGGCCTGGAACTCGTGAGACTGCAGAAAGGACATGACTAAGTCCCTTCGCCAGGAAGACTCAACCTCCTCTGACCTCAGAACGACAGGTCAGCACTTGAGGAGACCTTGGCTTATATTTTTATTCTGCCCCCCTCCCCCTTAAAATTCACCATCGTTGTTCGTTTTTCCTACACAATTTTTTTTTTATTCATTTAGAGCTGCTAGGATTCTATTTCTTTGGGTTTATGACCAGCATATTTTTTATAAATGGGGCTGTGTATGTCGTTTTTTTCTAATGGAAATTACCCACGTATTCCTTTCCCGTCCAAGATTAACCACCCCCCCTTTTTTTATAAGGCATAAGCATATCTTCGGAAGTGGTAGTAGCCAGATATGGCCATAAAATGTCGCCTTTGTCGGAAGGGTCGCCCTTCTTTGATTATCACCCTAACATATCCCGATAATGAGATGATTATCTATATCTATATTTTATTAATTCTCGCAGTTTAAAATTTTTATTAATGAAAATTAATGAGTATAATATAATAATATTGCTGGATGAGGGGTTGAACGCCTTTATATATATCAGTTACTCTTCCCAACCACTTTTACACAGAATTGATCCTTCATTTTTATTGAGTTTTTTTTTGCCTAGCACAGATGACCATGAGGTCCTTTTTTTATCAAACAGATAGATTGAAAAAAAAACAACTTCATTCTTGGTCTATAAATAATAAAGTGCAATAAAAAAAATCAATTCTGGCTAACAAAAGAGAAATATCACATAAATATTAATTATAATATTACAATATATATATTTAATATTTATTATATATATATACATATAAATTATATATAATGTGGATAACTAACACTCCAAACAAATTTTGGTCCATTCTGCCCAAAAATAAAAAACTCCCGGCGAGCAAAGACACATAACAGCCTTGCAGCCGCTAATTAAAGAGGCTGTTAAGTTTTCAGGAATTTTTTCTCGGAAATTAGTAATTACAGGATGGTTTTACTGTTGCCTGTGTGCGCTTTGAAACGAACCGAGCGGTAATTAAGGCCGGACAATTATCTTGTAATTATGCCCTCGTCATGCAGTCATACCATTTGGGTTGAAATTACGACGGTAGTTATCAGTTCCTCTTACCAACCCCTTTTACACAGAATTGATCCTTCTTTGTTATTCGTTTTTTTTTTTTCTAGCCCAGATGGCCTGAGGGTCTATTTTTATCAAGTAGATAGATTGAAAAAAAAAAAGCTTCATTCAGGCTAACAAAAAAGAAATATCACAAGAAAATGAAATTATAATTATTTAAGAGCATTGAGGTAATAGATAAACGATGCGTTGTAAGAATGTAGTAAACAGAAGACCGGAGAAAAATAATCCTTGATGTTACTATGTACAAGATAACGTAGCATATAAAATAAGAATAGTAAAACATAAAGAGTAAATAAAACATCTGGATATATATTGAATAGAAAAAATACAAGTCCATGAGAGGCGTGTAAAATTAAGATGTGTCAGTAGTGTAAGCACATATTTCACGTAGCTCAATGAGACTTACTCATGTCATTTTTAGCCTTAATTATTAATCCCATTTACTTAGTACTAATAAAAATACATATAAATATTGCAACACTGAATGTATCATACTTACATGAAAGTGATGAATCGGATTCTGTATAAAATGCATTCCTCGTGTTATACAGAACTAACTTCTTTAGTAATACATGTGCAATACTTTTTAGGAAGAGTTTCATATCAAGGTGTCTTGAATGTTCGTATTGAATGTCCTTGAAAAATACATAAAATGCCAAAAAGCTAAAATTCATCAATATGTGGTTGTATTTGATTTCGTCTTCTCTGGCTAACTAGGTTAACCTTTCGATATGGGCCTACAATATAAATATTTTGCAATTATAGGTTCAATTAACCACTTATTTAATTAAGAAGTTGTAAATGTAACTATTTTTTACCATTCATATAAAAGTCATCTTAGCTGCATTAGATTACGGGCATGAATTGACATTCCTGGAGAGAGAGGCAAGGAAAACAAAATTAAGATTATTCAATTTTCCACGGCAGTGGCCTCGTGACCTACTATAAATGCGCACAGTTGGAGTCCTGGCAATGGGCAGTTTCTCCAATCATGTCCTGAGCGTATGTGGCTCTCGCGCTCTTCGTCAGCCTCCGCTGGCTCGTATCCGGTGACGTGGCTGGTGGGGAGCGTGGGGGACTTCCCGAGACTCCGCTTCCTCTTTCGCTTGCGAGGGAGGCAACAACCGTGTGGACTTGGGGGGCCCCTGGGCTGTTTGTAAATATTGTATGAATGTGCGAACGAATGATGAATTGTAAATATGGTATTAATGAAAACACTTATCTCAATTATTTATTGCCTATTAAGTAAAGGCAGATTGTAATTTCATCATAATAAAGTTGTTAAAAGATACTGAATGGGCCCAGAGGAGATATTCCCGATGGTAGTCGGGACTCGAACCCGGGTCTCCGCAGTTAGCAGCCAATTAGCTTGTAAATTAGGCCGCAAAAGCAGCTTGATGTATATTTCAATTAGCGGACTTCGTCCGATTATTAGTCCGTTCTGTTCCTCTGTTCATAATATCTATTCGTTGACGAGCTCGGAATTACATCGGAATCAAACACTTTAATAGATAATTAACGCGGCAATATCGGAGGCTAATCGGCCTGATGAGTAAACGATAGCCGCTTAATTGATACCGAATCGAGAGCAGCAGACATTAAGAAAGCGAGACCTATCTAGATGAGGGCTTCCCTTACCATTTGCTCTCCTCCTCATAATCGCTTTCGAGATTATCTTCCAGATTTGGTTTGACTTGTTTCTTTGCCGACTAGATTCCACGCAGGAGTTAGTTAACTAAAGCCACCCGACCACCAGCTTGAACAGTCTTTAATCCTACAAATTGTATCTCTCCGAACAATTTCTCATATACTAATTAATTTACTCTGGTTCAGACCACAATCTGCCATGAGGCCTCTTGTTTAATTGTATATCTAATGTTTGGTTATGTCCTATGTAGTTAGGCTTAAATTAATTAAACTTATTTCTGTAGCGTCATCTCACTCACACGACAACTGAAATGGCCACGATGAAGTTTGCTGAATGGCTAGCCTTTTTGTGAAAGTAGAAATTAAACATGAAAGATCAATATTTGTTTAAATGGCTTTAAACCTCCTATAGAGATGATTGATTGATTGTATTTATAGAATAGCGTGTATGGACAATATCGGCCTAGAAAATGATTCTATCGATCAGAACAAAATATACAATCACGGAATAAGTTGCATTTTGCTCAATTTAAAAATGTCTCAAGTTACAGCTCAGAAGATATTTGTGGTTTTAGTTCTGATTGTGTTTACACGGAGTACAACAAAAATTCAGTGTTATTCAAAAACGAAATGCTTTAGGAATCGACAATAGAAACTTCTTTATAGCTGTACAACAAAAAGCTACAATATAGCAAATAATTGAGGTGTTGCCGTTGAAATGGGTGTAAGCGCCAATTCCTGGAAAATATTTGTTTCACCGATACAATGGTTTGTTCCAAGGCTGTAGAAAAGAAGGTAGGTACCTCCCTAGTTAGGTTTGGTTCTCATTGTAACCAAGATATACCATTAGTGCCAAGTTTTAGCGCCAAACCTAAAAGATTTTCGTTCCTCCTGTAAAATTTAATTTTTGACACACCCTCTTTTCAACGACAACACTCCAATTGATGTAGAAAAAAATAACTGTGCTACAAAGGAAGAAAACAGAGGAGGCAACTGATACTTAGCTCAACTAGTTTTTGATATTTCAACCAACGAGGTCTATAAACCTTTATACCTTTTTGATCTTGGTATTTTGACACTCGAAAAAGAGAAATATCGAAGAGGAAATGTATTAATGAAAACGAATTCTCTCCGACAAAGGTGACAGCTTTATCTGTTTTTTTATGGTCGACAGTTTCGGAAGAAAGACCAATTTCACAACGCTTGAGTAAGCAGACCTTTCAATATGATTGCTTGTCCTTCTTTTGAACGTTGAAAATTGGACTCCTCTCATAAAATTTACGGACTTTTTCCGGTAAAACACCTTACTGTTTGTCGTTTGAATTATTTTAAATGAAGTTTCCTTATTATCGCTTAACCCTAGAATCTTGATCCTCTTAATATTGAGCTTATTAGCATGTTTAACAATAAATTAAAAATAGTTTAACAATTTTTTCAACATCTTATGTTTAGAATTTATTAGCGCGAATCGACAAATAATGGAATTTTAGTTTCCTTTTTCTGAATATCTCAAACTAACATCAAATAATAATTTACGGAGATGAAAATAATATCAAAATTCTTTACCCACTTAGGAATTTTTTTTATTCTTCTACCAGTTCATTTTGTCATTAAACTATACCATAGACTTATTTCTATCATATTGGAAATCGTTTAATTTATTTCTCCTCTGATGTTTACTCTCAAAAAACTGTTGTAATGACCGCTAACTACATAAGATAATATAATCACCCTATACGCTATTGTATATATATTGTAAATTAATTTAAACAAATGTAAATAACATTACCATACCATAAGTCATTGTAAATGTTGTAAACAATAAAAGAACGCAGCTGCAAGTTAATTAGTTAGGGGCTGGTGACGCTTACCCAGGGTAGGAGGTATCGGTGACCCAGACCAGGACTAGAACAAAGCGCAACCGCATACTGGGATCTCATTGGGTATGCGATCAATAACGAGGCAGATAATTGGGTCTAACGAGCCACCACTAGCTATAAGTAGGGCCAGATCTCGGCCTGTAAATCATTCTTCCGACGACTCTCTAACTGATGACTTGCGGCTGCACTGATGTTCAATACTTGGCCTTCTCATTTATGAAAACCTCTGGACCTCTCTTCCTAACCTCACTATGTTTTGGTCCGGACTTGCCAGACCCCACACTCTCCTAGTGGGATTCTCTGCCTTATACCCTACCCTATACCTCTTCTCCTGAACTTTATCATGAGTGCATTGTCGGGGCACATGCCTATCAAATATGGAGTCAGATACTAAGACCGGCATGAAAGGATTGCCCAGGTCATAGCCTAATCAACCCTCACTTCGTCACCTGGGCTAGGGTAACTAGGCACCCCCCTCGTTTTGACCCGACAACTGTTTTTAAAGTAAATAACAGAAATGGATCATTACTGTTGTATATTGGAAGCGTATGCACAAGATGCATTTTTATAATGGGTTTACATACTTCTATACGTTCAGAGCATAATTTAATCGGTGTAAAAAATCGCCGAAGCTAATTCTACAGAAAAATCTATTAGCGAGTCTTATCGCTTTAATTGCGATTCATAGAATAAAAAATGCTGAGAAGTGTCCGTCGGATATATTCTTTGTAATATTCTATCTGGTTGACTATGCTTCAGTGGCCGCCGTCACAGGACACAGTGGTAGAAGTTCAAACGAAGAAAGTGGATTCCCCTACCTCCTCTAAAGTGAAAAGCTTCATCTTCAGGACTTAAGCAATTAGATGGTAGGGCAAAGGGCTCCGAGTGTATTCCGCAAATATATAGAACGGATAAAAGTTCCGAGGGGTTATTAGAGTTGCTTTTGACTTCATTTTTTTTTCAATTACGCATGGTTTAAATTTGGTTTTATAATAAGTTTATTTTCCTGGCACTTACGTTTGACGTTCTGAATCTCCAAAGGGAGTAATAATATTTTATTATGTCCAGAACTGATTTGTTATAACCAAATGGGCTAGACATCTTTCAACCCACTTTTATTTTATTGTTATTTGTTTTTCTTTTCTTCCTCTCTATGTAACATATGTAAAACAACAAATTCACAAAGAATCTATTCATATTAAATAAGTCTTCCTAATTAATAAAGAGAATATTTTTCAGTATTTTATTAATAATTATTAGACAAATAAAAAATAAACTGGCAGGATGAGTACTCGACTTTTCGTTTATTAATAATTACTAACATCGCTTTTATTAGTAAAATCACAAAATATTCTCTATATGAATTTTCATATAATGATGTAACTCACGTGTTCTAGCTCTACAAGCTCACTGCGTACAATTCTTTGTGCACACTATTTAGATTATTAGATAACGGGACTGTATGTCAGCAATCAATTAAAAAAAAAAATCATAAATGGTATAGTTAAAATATACATTACTTCAGGTAATACTGGGGATGGCAAGGTAGAATTAAATTTTCCTGTGACTCATGACGAATTTTAAATGTAAGCAAAACGTGATCGTGATTTCTATCGAAAACTCTTTATTATATTTGTTAAGACATTACCGTAACTAAAAAAATGAACAAAATGCTCGAACTTTGCTCCTAAAAGTTTATTTTTGTAACATTGAAATTATTTTTTGTATTACCATCAAAACTACTGTTAGAGGAAGTGCCCAGTTAGAGTAGGAGGTTCCTAGTGCCATATTACAGTATTACCCCTAAAATTAACGTAACCATATGGCCGTCCAATAACTATTTTTTAATTTCTCCACTCATATAGCACGAGGCTGTTGAAATTACCACATTTCTTGAAGAAGTTTGAAATGATTTGATCAAATAGTATTCATTAATAACCAGACCTGGCTTCCTCATTATTTTATCTTAGACTAAAGAGAACTGTGAACAATACATGAAATAGAATGCTCCATGTACTGACACCAAGTGTTTTTTTCATGACAAGGTAACTAAAACCTTTTTGATAAGAGAGAGTGGAGCAGAAATGGTGTTGAACACTAGGTTCGTCAGTTGGTTGTAGCAATTACGCTGATGGCTTCTCAATCATATCGTGCAGCTCACTACTTTTTTACTTCTGAAATGCACATACAGAATTCACCTGAACAAGATTTTAGGGATTTCCTGCAAATTATGTTACCTTTGTATGGATGGTGAACATTATCCAATAGGAGTGTCTTCAAATTTTTTTTTTTTTTAAATACTCTTGCCTTAAAAATTATGGAATTCAATATAGCTTCTATGTAAATGAATCTATGTACAATAGGTCGATATTATATGCCCTGTAGCTTGGCTACATTTTATACATTTCACACTGTGATTTGCGATTGTTTCAAAGGTATAATGTACTCAATACCTTTATTTTCTATACATGTTTAAAAAGTGATAGGGCTCACCTGATGAATCATAAAATTTAAAACTAACTTACTTCTAACAAACAAAATCGTGACCTAATTTTGCCCGACTGACTGTTTCCATCGAAGGGTGGTAGGGTCATAGTGTTAAATACTGGCTTTGTTAGGTGCTGTAGTGAGTCAAAAATCATGACGTGTCTCCGGTGGATCGTGTCAGTGATGAGTGATGTCAATGAAAAAGCTAGCGTACGACTCCTTAATTTATGAGTGGTGTATTAATTTTATTCTTACACCAATCATATTGATAAGAGTATGTTCAGGCACCCAAAGTCAAGCATTTTGGCAGCCCAAACCAAGTCCAACATTGTACTACTAACCAACTAAAAAAACATGAAGAGTAGGGTTGCCGAGAGCGCCCAGTATCCACCCTATCTAGGCAGCACAGGATGCAATGACCCCATCATTGGCAGATAAGAACTGTGCTGCTCTGTATTCAAGGAGACAGTTTGTCCTGAGTGGTTTGCAACAGTGATTCAATTACAGGGCTAACTGTTCTAGTCAGCGGATAGCACCAGTATCTTCTAATCTCCACCTTATCATCTCCCACTTGTTTGTTCTTGTATGTTTCTCTTTTACCCTCTTTGCCTTATTGTTCTGTCTCCATGGCATATCTAATCTACTTTTCGCTAAGGCCAAAGGGAGATACTCTACGTTTAAACACATTATTTTTCGACTGTCTCCGCCGTCTAACTATTTAATAATAACATTCATGACTACGCACGGTCCATATATTTTAGTCTAAAAATAATAATGGGAAGTAGGTAAAAAAAAAATGTTCCTAAATTACTTTCTCTTGGTTTATTCTTGAAGTTTTTTTGTTAGCATACACATTTAAAGACAGTTTCTCTAGTACGGCTCATGACACTGCCAATAGGAATTAGTCTTCATGACTACAAACAGGTGTTTTATATTGGATTAGAAGAGATGAAATTTCAGATTTATTGTTCATGATGAAATCATTAAAATAAGAATCCATCATTGACACTGTAGATATTTCTCTTTTATTTTCATATTATATATTTTAGTTTGTTGTGAACTGTTTCGAGTACACCATCTTTCCTTATAACTCAGTATTTTTTTTTGTTTAACCAGTATAGCAGCCCTGCGCCGTGCAGCGTTTATTAGCCAACACATATAATAATATCAACACAAAAAATTAAAAAGAATAAAAAAATAAAACAATACGAGAAAAGGCCTACTGACTGGTCCACTACATGCAAACTGCAGATTTTTCACCAACTGGATAACAGAAAAGAACAACATGTGACAAACGCTCTTCATTAACACGGAATCCTCTTGGAAAAAATTCCTTCTGTTCTGATAACTTTCAAAACCAAATGGTTGAGTGAATCGTTCTGACCTGACTAGTGATAATTCTTTGACCACAAAGGATATGGAACAACTCACCGAAAAAAATCTCATTGTTAAAATCCACTGCCTCCCTTGCATATCTCCATCGAAATGGAACAGGCCCTGGTCAGTTCCAGCTCAACTTGTGGCTTAGGGAATTTCACACTTTTGGTGTCAACTCGAGAATAGTCATACGCGCTTGGAATAATTAATATATATCCTACAAAACCTGCAAGTTTCCTGAAAAAGAAAGAAAACAAACACGCCCTGGTTCAAGTCCCGATACTGCTAAAGATGCTGATATTTTTATTTAACTAATAATTATTAATAATAATACTACAACGAATCTCTACCATACATCATCATAGCTGTTTGTAAAATTATTGCAATATCATATCTCATCCTGATTCTCGAATCGCACCCAACATTACTTAATAGAGGGAGAAAACTGGTGCATTAGCTCAATTTAGGAAAATGTGTCAACCCCAATTCTGCTCTTCATCGGGTGTCCTGTCCAACCTTAACCTTCATTTCGATACCACTTGCTAGCTCCCATCATATCTAGGTTTCCATCTAGACAAAAGGTTGACTGGGAACCCAACAAGACATAAGAGATAAGAATGAAGCATAAGGTTTGGACATTTATACAGGCTACTTTACAAAAACTCAAGCCTCACAATAGAAAAAAAGCTGAACTATCCATAAAGTTTTGTAAGACCGATTTGGGACTTACGAACTAGAACTATGGAGAACAATCACACCTTCGAAAACAAATGAATCCAAAATTGACAATCTAAAGAATCTAAACTGTCGCCTAAAATGGTGGTTACCTCACGATCTATTGTAAATAGAAAAGTATGTCATGGGGTCCTGTAATTGTGTCCACTCGTGCCTGGAGCGTCTGAGGGTCTCTCACCGTCTCTTTGATTTTCACCTCATGGCAATACAGTTGAAGAGTGAAGCGGGTGGAGCTGTACTCCTAGAGGAGACTCTCTACCTATTGGTGGGACTCTCACTTGAGGAAATGTCTTACAAGTGGAGCAGGGATCCTGGACAGAATATCTAAGTAAATATTGTATGGATTTTGGATTGAACGGCATGAACACGAGTACATAATGCTGTACAAGCAAATTCTGGTTTTTGAAATAATGATCTTTACAATATTTTTTTCACAAATTATGCGAATAATAGGCATAGTTCACTTTTGTTATTTGAATTTCTCCTAAACCTTAAAAAAATAGCAAAAGAAAAATATTTTAAGTACTGGATATATTGAAGGAACAATACAAGTCAAGGCTTGTCTATTTGGGCAAACTATGTTCATAATTTTTTTTTATTCAATTCCTTAGCTCATTATTCCTTATTTATCATGTTTAATAATAATATTAATAACTATTACAAAGTACAATAAGAAGACATTTTTTGAAAATGATTAGCTAATTTTGGCCACTTGTGTAGTTTTCCTGTCCCGATAATTTTTTAAACTTATTAGTGAGCTGTCGATAAGGTATTACACATTTATTGATTGTCTTCACACTAATAGTGTAATTGCACCTGTAATACAACTTAATCACGTCACCGATTTGTATCCGATTTTTACTTTTAACTGAAAATTGAATTGAAAGGCGTAATGAATGTAATTAATGAAGGTTTCCCTGGAGGGAAGGTAATGCAGTATGTATAATGGAAATTGGTCCTAGCTACGTAGTGAGTTAGGGGGTAATTGGTTTAGCTCGGTCCAAGGTGCCCCCCCCCAGAAGGCGAGCGAAGTGATCCGTACCTTGCCAGACCAATGTACTCTGTGTGAATTCATGGCTCATATTTTGTGCTACACATTCAATTCCATTTAAAACTGTTTTGTATGATGATCAGTTATGTCCTAAAATATATTACAAGAAATGTAAAAACGAAAGGAGGTACTTGGGAAAGTACATGTTAACAAACATTTAGAGAGAAAAAGAGAGAGAGAGAGAGAGAGAGAGAGAGAGAGAGAGAGAGAGAGAGAGAGAGAGAGAGAGAGAGAGAGAGAGAAAGAGAAAGAAGAGAGAGAGAGAGAGAGAGAGAGAGAGAGAGAGAGAGAGAGAGAGAGAGAGAGAGAGAGAGAGAGAGAGAGAGAGAGAGAGAGCGAGAGAGAGGGAGGGGTCTATTAAGTCTGGACAGGAAGAGCACAATTGAATCTTTGTAATAATGAACTTTTCAATTGAATGAAGTTCAAAGACAAAAGCCGGTGGGCGAAAGAAATTTTCAAAGCAAGTTTCTTTTTTCCAATCATCTCAATTGATTTTTATTTTCTATACTTTTTCGAAATCACAGGTAAGCTGATAGATAGTAAAATGATGCTGTAGGGCGCCAATAATGACCCGATGGTTATTACACTATTCTTCACTCTATGATGGGTCTGATGAGATTGGCTTACAATTTCAACGATAACGAAAAAAAACTTACAATACTTACTTCTATCAAAAAAGCTCTAAAAAGATGGAAACAATAATGACTTTTCTTGACACTTTTATCTGATAATTTTACATAAATATATTACATTTAAAGGATGCTTTCCAATTAGGGATTAGAAGTTACATGAAACTAATTTAAGTTGAGCCGGGACAAACTGGGAAACAGGTTTAGAAAGCTGACGAACGAGATTAAAACTTTTAATTGAATACAATAAGAGCCTTGAATTTTATTACAATGAAAAAAGATAAGTTGAGCTGATTTATAAAAGATTTATTGTCTAAATTCCGTTCAAATGATTGCCCGGCTTCTACAAATAACGAGATAAGTTGCGTTCTTTATTTAGGGAGTGGCATAATGTTGTATATTTAAGACTGGCTTGAATGAAAATGCTAACAAGAGGAAATCACTTTATTTTAAAAATAATGGTCACTGTTAAATTAAATAGATTGCAGACAACGTCTCAAGGGCACTATTAATAGACACAGAAGACAGTAATGTTATAAGTAAATACATAATTTATTGTTTATTTGAATAACAGCCACTGGTGAATGGCATCACAGTGAAGGAGTGACAAGATAGTCATGCTTATGCGTCTGCGCACAGAAATTTCATTTAATTTTGTTTTGTGCGTAAGTTATTTACAGGTTAGTGTGTGTTGTATGGGTGGAAAAATAATAATGTTTGTCATGTGTCACTGTGTTAGATGTTGTCGAATGTGATTTATTGTGCGTTTCTTGTCAGTATATCAACACTACAATAGAGGTCGTCTGTTGGTGGTTTTCAAATGTAGTTTCCGATGGTATTTTGGATTAGTCTTAACCAGCGCCTTCAATAGTGGCCGTTGTTCAATTGTTTAAGTAAACAAAATATTTAAATTCTATTCTATTTTATGTATCATGTATTTATGTAATACATATTTACTTACAACAGTATTTTTGATATAAAAAGTGTCCTTAGAACTTCTGCTACAAGTTATTCTATTGACAGTGACACTTATTTCTGAACATTTTTTTTTTGTTGCCCAGCAGCCCAGTAAAAGGAACGGATTTAAACTGATTTAGTTCATGTGGAGACAACCGTCGGGCCAGGTAGACATTTAAGGGACTTAGTGACCCTGCCCACAGGTGCACTTGATTTCTCTACCCACTACATTCAGGGGAATCATGAATATACCCTGATCCCATCTATCTTTACTTTATACCCACCATATCTGCTCAATTTCATCGATCATGAGTTTTTAGGGGATTTAATTTTAGTATATTTAAGCTCCGATAGACTTTTATAGACCTTGGTGTTACAGAGCTTTTTATGGTAGTTCGGATAAGTCATGCCCAGGGGCTTCTGGTAGGTGTTTTTGTTGCCCCACAACCCAGTAAAGGGGACAAGTAGTCAGTTCTTATTAGGACTGGTGGATACGAACTGATTGTAATGGCTCACCAGCCCACTGTGGTCAAGGGATATGTTTGCTATAGTTCTTTGCAATAAAGACTCACGCATAATTCGTCGGAGAAGGGCTTCAATTAGCTGTTCGTGTAGCTTGAGGTCGAGGCATCTCGTAGGACTAACACCTGAAACCTCCATTGCATTCTCTATCATGTCACATATTGCGTTTCTTGTTTGCAGTCATAAAAAAACCAGAGTATTTTGCTTTATTAATAGAGTCCCGTTTGATGTGATCACTAGATTTGCAGATTTTAGAAATTTAGTGTTACACGACTGGATTTTTATTTCGCTTAATGTGATAATTATCGTATTTATCTTGTTTATGTTTTAATTTGAATATTGACTTATTAATTTGCGTAAATATTAATAGAGGGTCTTTGATTGTGTTCGTATTAATATATGGCATCACCGGTAAACTCTTTAATCTATGTACGCGTACGTCATGTACATTCGTACCACAGGATTTATAATTTTTATCCACGTACGTGTATTGGCCGTGGACTAAAAAGTTTCGGCTGTATTGTCTGCATTTTTTGATGCAGATTTGATAAAGGAAGGATGATTTCCATAATCCGATTCCATATGTCACAACTAGCCTAACGAATGCGTTGCAGATTATTTTTATTTATTGTGTCATGGTTGACCATCATCCAATAAGTGCTTTTAACTATCCAATAAGTAGTTTAATGTTTATAAGTGGAGCAGGGAACTATATGTAAATTCATAAGGATTTCTCGTTTGAAAAAAAACAAAAACCTTAAACACAGCTTTAGATTATGCTAATATACGAGTATGTTTTCTTTAATTATAACAACGTTTTAAGGAGTACAGTACATATTAAAGGTGGTCGTCCTTTATGGGTTCTATTTCAACTCTGAGATTATCCGGTACTATTAGACAAGTTAAAATTATAGCCTACCGAAAATGACTAGAATTTCACAGATACCAGGGTATTTTCCAGAAATATTTTGAATCAATATTTAAAGGATACAATTTGTATTAATAGATATACAATATGGATAATTCACCTCAAATCAACCAATAATAAAATAAAAAAATACCATCATGAAATCTGGTGCATACATTCTAATATTGTGCATTTATATATGTATATATTTAAGACAATTATTGAAGGCGGGGTGAATAAACTGAAATCAGTTTCTCTGTAAACAAAGTTAGCAATTTTATTCACTATATATAATATTACAACAATTATTAATATTGATTTACACAATCTTACCTGTAAACAAAGAAACGACAATTACAGCTTATAACTATCACTTCTATATTCACACTCTATTTACAAGTTTTGTTACCTAACATAATCTTCTCTATCTGATAGCTGCTGCTCCATCTGGTGGGGGCCAGGGGAAGCAGCGTGGCAAATTCAAATTAAAGAGAGAATACTTTCATTACATATATATATTTATTATGTATATATGGAATGTCCGTAAACTGGTACGGGGGTGTTATGGCTTATACACACTAGGTGTATCGAAATTTTAGACCCTTCACTCCCAAGCTTAGTTAGCTTAGTCTCCCGGATGTAGACGATGAAAAAAGAGAGAATAAGGATGGTAATAATGCACACAGGTTCGATTGTTAACTGGCTTTATTATTTATTTATTAGGGCCTGTTGCATTAGGCTTAACATTGTCTTGTCACAAGCCATAGCACCCCTGGTACGGGGGACATATTACGGACATTCCATACATACATAATAAATAAAAATAAAAATTTTTTTGTATACAAGAGAAATGAAATTTGGACACTGATACAATAAAAAGACAAGCAAAACCAAAACGTTCTTCCATTATACACAAAAGAACTATAATACGCACACGAAGAGAGAAAAAAAAATACACTACCGTCAAAATAAACTTATAAAAACAACACTGCCCGACAAGCACAAACGATAGTCGACTCGAGTGCCTGAAACGCCGAGTAGGTGTATCGGAATTTTAGACCCTAGTTAAATAATCTTGTAGAGGAGAGTTTTTTAAAAAACTTTATTATGAATAACAGCCAAAACACTGGTATATATAGAAATATTAATCAGATACAGCGTTAGAACAACATATTACTTTAGCTAAGGCTAAGACACGAGTGTCTTGTAGGGTGAGGGAACAGGTAGCCCAAAGGGTAGGATTTTTAGGGAATGGTAACTTACAAAAAAAAAGGGACCATAAGTCTCAACTGTGGCACACGTTTCTACTAAAAATGTAAGATATAATCCTGCGTTTTATCGGGATTGTGATGCTCTCGATTGTGACCACATTAAGTTTGTGGAGAGCGATCTCCCGGAAAGGCCCCTCGTATCGTGCTAGTTATTTCCCTCTGTTGGAGCTCTTTCGGCGATATACGATTGCGCCGAGTTTGTGTTTCCCCGTGATATCGCGGACCTGGAGGTTGTCTCACGCCACCCGCCGGCGTTTCTTCTCTGCTCCTTACGGTCACCCACAGCTCCCCCAGTGAGATACGATTATGACGACGCACGCTGCCCTGTCGTCATCTACGACTGTGCTCCTATCTCTCGCGTCTTGACCGTGGAGAACCCCGTAATGGAATATACCGAGTGGTTGTATGCGATGACGGCCTTTTCCAACGCCACTCCCGGTTCAAACCTTTTTCCCCGTGGTAGATACGCAGGTGTCCACTTAGCGTACTATGTAGCCTTTATATGTCTCCCCAATTCTTGGGGTGTCCTGGGGTGTTCAGATGTCAACGGATCTCTAAGGCCTTCATCTCTGCATTTTCAAACTCCTGTCCTCCGTCGGAAGTGATAGTTTCCGGAACGCCATAGAATTGGCACATTGCCTGCCTGCACAACTGTTTTCGCCGATAGGTCTGATATGACTTGGGCCATTGCCATTTCACTAAATCTGTCTTCCAGTGGTCAGTCTGCTGTCGGGGTCATGTCTTGCATTGCTCTAGGTTGGTGTCGGTCATATTTTGTGGCAAGGCATGTGTCAGAAGCACCAATAACGTTCGAGATTTTGGTCTTCATACCCCACCAAAAATATTTACGCTTGAGGGCCTGCAGGGTTGCTTCGATCCCGTGGTGGTTCGTGTTGGTCTGGTGAAAGGCAAGGGTATCCTCTCGTTGACGCTCTTCTTGCCTGATGGTTTCCACCTGCAGAGTACACCTGAATGAACGTGCATTGCCCAGGTAAAGGTGGTGTGCCTTTCTTTGTGTGGACGCATGCTTCTGAGCTAGAACACGTGGTTCGTAATTCCTGGCGAGGACCATATCTTCACAATGTTACAACGGCCGTACTTGCCATACTCGGTCTAAAGCAGCCCTGCCATCTTTGTGATCCAAATGATTTGGCGCTTCTTATCATTGATTATCTCCTCGATGTCTTCGATATCCGATGGCCGGTCTTCCGCCGAGCTGCCATATCCCGTGACGTCTTCTGTGCCAGTCTCCTCGGGCCGGTCTCGCACTCCTTCTCCACCGTGACAGCCAATCCGCTACCACATTCTCTCGCCCTGACTTGTATACGATATACATCCTTTACAGCAATTACTTTCGTCGGGTTATTGATTGGAACGAGGCATTCCACCATTTTTGGTACAAAACCTTATGAAATATTGAGCAATCACGCGGCGACGAGTAGGAGCCGGAAATCCTTTGACGTCCTTTGGAATGGTCATCCTCTGAATCGCCTTGACTTTGCTCCGATCGGGTTGCACTCCCTCTCTTGAGATGATATGGCCCAAAAATCTTACCTGTGCTTGGCCAACAAGCAATTTTACCGCCGATAATTTCAGCCCAAATTACCTGATCCTATGGAACACCTGTCTTAAGTGCTTTTGATGTTCTTCCTTGCTTTGGCTGAAAACTAGGTATTTGTCCATACATATCTTGCAGTAAGATTCCTCGATGCCTCTCAAGAGTTCGTCCATTAATCTTTGGAATGTTATCGGTGCATTCTTTAGCCCAAAAGGCATTCTGGTGAAAGTAGTTCAAATGTGAAAGCCGTCTTGTGCTGATCTCTCTGATGCATCCGTATTTGATGATATCCCGCCTTCAGATCAATATCGTGTGCTGAATATCGTTAATCCACTTAGTCGGTCTAGAATGTTGTTGAATCGAGGAATGGGATATGTTTTGTCAACGGTATTCTCATTCAGTTTCCTGTAGTCGATGACTACTTGGTACGTTTCTTCTCCGACTACTCCTTTCTTTTTTATGGCCCACAGATGGCTATTGTATAGATATGTGCTGTTCACTACGATTCCCTGCCTCTTCAACTCCTCTATCTCCCCCCTGATATCGTGTCTCAGTGCTTGCGGGTATCACCATTCCTTGACATACGTCACACGGTCCTGATTGAGCGGTATCTCGTGTACCGTCTCCCCCGTTTTGCCAAGTTTATCCCTATCTTAAAAGAAAATGTTGGCTTACTCTTGCCTAATTTCCTTTTCCCAGTCTTTTTCTCGCTTGGCTGCTCCGATTTCCTCCTTTCCGACCTCCAGGGTCCTCATACGTAGGTAGGGGTTTCTTCCTATTCTGATGGACCACATACGCTCTCTGCACCTCACCTTTGCTCCTACCTTTCCCAGGAGGTTGCAACCTATAATCCCCTCGTATTCCCGCGGCATCTTTTCCACTACATGTATCGTCATTTTGTTCTCCTTATCCGTCAATCTAGGCATGGTTGTATTTGCGATCCCTTGGCGCAAAATTTTCTCGGTATACTTCAAGGGTATACTGCCGTAATTTCCACACACACTATAATTTGTTAATGTGCGGCCACCCCTCTCCCCCCACTCTTCAGGCAGCTTGCCTTGTTCTTCCCACGTACGCGCGCTTCCGCCTGCCCCTTACGTGGTCCCTGATGTCCTCTCCTGCTGATCCCGGTTTTATCCTCTTCGTCCTCCGTCTTTGAGGCTCCCGACGTTTTCGATGATACAGAGGGGCTCCTGTTTCTCCCTCACCCCCCCCTGTGTATTTATTTTCATAGGTTCCCACCGATAATTTTCCGCTCTTCGGTAGAGATATGGACACTGCCTGGCGAGGTGCCCTTCCATCCCACATTCGAAGGATTTCGTGCGCAGGCTCTGCGCCACCAGGAGTCCAACTCTCCCTCATCCGTGACATCGTCGTTCCTACCTCCTTCCTCTGGATCTAGGTAGTCCATGGCCTAGCCTCATCCCTCCTGCCATCTTCCTTTTTTTTCCACATGCGGCGACTCTCTTCTTTTCCAAATTTGCTGCGGCATTCTAGGTATACGGTATGTCACCTTGGACCAAACTCTCTCCCGCTCTCTGCTTGCCTTCCTCTTCACAGGCGCTAGCATCCATCAGATCTTGGGCGCACTCCACGAACGATCGGTCCCCCGTAAGGTTTCCCGCTTACTAGTCTCCCTGTATAGCTGTCCTTTTAGAATAGTCGACAAGAAGGCAATCCTGGCTTCTAATTCCGGCAGGTTTATCGTTCCTCCATCTTTGGAGTAATATTGTTGAACCGTGCTGAACCGGGGAACTGTTCCCGGCATGTTGGCCTTTTTTATAAGCCGGATGTCGCATTTCCTGAAATATTTGAAAGATAATCTCTTCCGGTGTCTATCGGCCTCCTCCGTAAGCCTTCTTCAATTATTCCTTCCCCACGACCCATGAGGTTCAATACGTTTCTTTTTATACAACACACCAGTTCTGCTTTAACAGTAAAATTAAAAATATTAGTTTAAATTTTAAGATGGGTTTGGTAAAATCAAGTAACGTGTTAAAATCCTCGAAATTCTAATAAGAATGACACTATTTTCAGCTTTCTACGGAAAATAATTTTTGGGTTATAATCTTTTGAATGTTTTTAAACGTCTCAAAAAACACTCGATTTTTTAAAAATTTATAACAATGTAATAGTAATAATTTATAAAGTGATAGTACTGCACACGTACAAAAGCTCATTGATTTCTGAGACGTTCATTGGTTGATTTGACTTGTAATGAACCCCATATGTAAAAGTGAGAATCTATATCCATTGAATAACGTATCAGCATAATTCAGTCCAAACCGGTTTAGTGTTTAGTCTGATCACGCACAAAAATTTCAAGTGAATTTTATATGTTACTGTTTCAAGTGTCAGTAGTTTGTACTAGTCTGGGAATTATACTTAATAAGCATACACAAGTTACATATAACCTTCTTTATTCTATACTTAGTTACAACCACAGTACCATTGGTAACTACATAAATCACAAATCATCGATAGAAATTGGTGAGAGTTATGACAGTAATTCAATGGTATCAACTTGGTTAACTGTGCCAGAACTTCGACCAATTCCTGTATAATAAAGTGTTTGTGCACAAACTTGAAATAATCGAGCGTAAGTGCTACTCTATTGTTTCGATATAGGATTCCGTTTGTCAATGCAAATTCTTAGTCTTCTGAACTGTGTTTGAGATCGTGACAGATTTTTTCATAGTTCTTGATCTTTTTTTGGCAAAGTTTCGATAGACAACGAGGTTATTTTGTCACTTGAATCTGAAATAATGTTTAGGTGTGGTTCAGGAAACAAGTAAACATGTTAAAGATAATGGTTTGTATAGTGTGTATGAGTGAGTGTTGTGGCTGTGCAGTGTTGGCATCCCTATTTTCCCCTCCCTTTCGTCACTTGTCTGTCAGTCACCAAATGAACAACATTTTGCAAGGTAATTAACCTCGCACGGAGTTCAATCTGACAGCGGGACAACTACAACCTATTTGTACTCAACCAGGCACGCAGTTTGCTCATGGTTACATGTACCAAGGAAGTCCTTTTCCCCGTTCATACGTCATTGGACCTATGTATTTAGGTTGAGTCATAAGTAGCTTCCATTTTTTTATCAGATATTTATTTTTCTCTTATTAAATAACAAAATTATATTAATTTTGACGAGTGCAGGACGCTTTTCATGGAGTTTCTCTTGCGCTCTTTGCAACTGCTGAACGTATATATCCACAGTAATCGTTAAATTTGACTTTAACAACTTGTGGCGAATTATTCCTTGACAGTCCCACCAAACACACAATAAAATCCCTCGGTTCATCTTTTAAGGTCGTATCTCCAGAACGGAATTTTATAAACCAATTACTAACTGCCCGATTGGTTATTAGTCCTTTACCATATACACTGCATATTTTTTCAGCTGTCACCCTAGTACTTATTGCCTTGTTTAAATTCCCAAAGCATTACATGACGAATATGTACTTTTTGACTCTCCATTTCAGAGGTTAAAAAAACAGTTTAACGTAACGTGTATCACACAAAACAGTTGACAAAAGACTAACTGAAGCCTCGTCTATATAGTGAAAACAAAAACTTGTTGTAATGGTAACTCATAGTGGGTAGATACGAACAATAGATTCTACTTAGCTGCATCGGAAGTTAATTATGATTCGACCTGATAGTTAAAAAACTGTTCCACAAATATGAATAGGTCTGGAGGGTTACTTTAATTTATTTTTATAGCATCTCTTTCTTTATCATCACTGAAATCATTAGTTTTTTTTTTTTTTTTTTTTCTAAGCTCTCAAACTTATAAAAATAGGAATGTGGGAAAAATAAGGAAAATTATTTTTGGCTGGAAAGTGCCTTCACTAAGGGGAGACCCCTATTTGAAGGATGTATGAGAAGGATATGGGGTGTGGAATGCCTAGAAAGGCGGATGGAGTCAGGAAGGTAAATCATTAGTTTAATTAAAAATAGGTTGTATGTATTGATCAAAAAACTTTCGTTGAGTATTAGCGCAATTTCAATAATTATTAAATATGGTATGTATAGTTATGTGTAGTGTTTGTTGAGATTGTAATTTTATCACAATATTAATTACAGGCCCTTAGGCCTGTTGTTTCCTGTACGGAAATAATACAGCCAATTAAAATCATTATAGTTTAAGGTATTTGAGTTTTCTATTCTTGGTAAACCAAAATAATCTTAACAGATACATATTTGATTAACCTTTCTAATAAGTTTATCTGGTGATTGTTTATTTTTTTTTATCATCCTGAGTTTTCTTGAACTGTACATAGTAGTCAAAACCAGATTGAAAGGATGCGTAGGGCAGACATCATTGTGGTGAAAAATTTATGACAGAGGTAAATTATCTGTGAGCAGCACAATAAGTTTCGAGAACAGGTAGTGGAACTAATTATGGACCCCAAAAATAATACTAAGTACTCCTTTCATTTGTTGGTCTTTTGTGAGTCGCTTGATGAGATGACTGAGAATCATCCCTTGTTGGACATGCTTCCGTAGTTAGAATCAGAAGATGATTTGGCTCGAATGGAACCAGGTTCGATCACAACTATGTTCTGATTTCAATTTGAAGAATGCTGCTTCACAACTTGACAAACAATTGCCAGGTTGTCTCTTCAGTAGACTTCTGAGTGGATTTGAAATGTTTGACAAATCTGGCATGAATCGAGAGTAATATGCAATTAGGCCGAGAAATATTTTTAATGGGGGAGGCATGTCTTGATTAGCTTTTAGTTTTGTTAGAGAATTGCTGATTTTATTACGCTCAATGACATGTCCTAATTATTTTATTTTTGACTAAAAATTTGATCATTTTTCTTGTTTACACGCTGATCGTAATCATCTAGTGTTGGGAGACACAGTTGAAGCTTTTGGGTACCTTCTTCCAATGTTGAACCATAAACCAGTGTTTCGTTGGAAGCTCTTTTAGAATTTATGAGATAATTGCATTTCTGTGCAACTGTGGTCTATAATGCATCATCATCATGCATCATTGGTTGTTTTTGTTATTGGACGCTTTGATAAGTGTGGTTATGCATACCTTTGTGACGTGATCTTTTCTCTGACAGGTCTCACAATAGAGTAGATGTGAATAAAACAATAAATAAAAACGAAAAATAAGGTAAGAAACTTCAACTTCAGAAAATTGCTAAAGTTCAACGACAATAACAAGTGTGAGTGACTTTTCACTGTAGTAAAACTTTTTCCGACATTATGACTGACAGGCTGTGTGACAGGTATGATTGCATTTTGCCGACAGAGTCAGAAGCGACTCAGCGCAATTTGCTAACAATATAGTATGGAGTGAAATTGCAGCTTTTATTTGTATATCGTTACATTTTAGAAAACTTGCCTTTGACAGTAAGCAATAACCTTCGGGTATTAGACGTACGTAACTCATTTCCGACTCATTTTTTAATGAAAATCTTATTATTTGAAATTTATGCTATCGATTTTTTTGTGGACAAACAGCCTTAAATAACTTATTATTTTAATAATAAAACTTATATCAAATGGGGTAGAATATATTTTATTTCCTTTAGAAAATATTAAATTATCGTTCCATTAAATGGATTTTATATTTTTAGAGGGGCTGACAGTCTCTATTACAGAATTATTACCTGGATTGTTTATCAGGTAATAATAAACTACTAAAGCTACGTCCTTAAAAAAAATGATTATATTACAGCTTCAACTTATAAGTAAGAATGAGTGCTGCTATTACGTTCCAAAATATTATAACAATAATGAAATAAATACTCTGCATATTACTGAATATAAACGACTATAGCTCTAAATCCAAGACAACGCAAATATATATTCTTAGAATTATGAAAAAAAGTCAATTCGTTTTTATCAATTTGTTTATTTCTCATTTCTGTTTTAATTATCTATTATTAGTAAATCATTCCTCATCTATTAAATTGAAACGGCTTATCAGATATATTAATATATCAGTGAAGCAGCTTTATTAAAATATATCTATTTTCACAAAATTTTAAACGGCAGTTTAAATTTACATATTATTAATTTTTGTCAACAACAACTTTGTTTCCTTTCTTTATAACGTTTAATTTTCGGCTTCTCGCTATCAAGTTGATATGTAGGTATTTATTTCAGGAACGTCAAAGTTTCGGCCGTGGATAAATAGGATGGAGGATCTAAAATAATTTTCCATGATTCTTAGCTTAATAAATAGTCAAATTAACGTTCCATAACTTTCCACGTATGTCATGTGAAACATGCAAACAGAAGTGATAATAACTGGGGAAACTTGTTTGTATTGAAGGTTTTCAATCGTCTGCTTCGATGGTGGAATTATCGGAAATTGATTGTAGGGTTCTAATTTTAAATTATACATGAAATGTTGGATTGCACGGGTTTCACATATTATGATCAAAGATTGAACATGAACTTTTATAGCTAACAATGTTATATGACAATATTCTACACATTTTGCATATTCAGTCACGACTCGACTTTTGTAAACCCTTGAAAATTTAGATTTTGCTTTAATTTATGGGCTTTCAGTGCTGAAGTATATTAAAAAGTAAAGAATAATTAAATATAAATCTCTAAAGACTCATTATGAAGTTTGTGGAAGTTCTTCAATTTAATTATTAATTTTAAAGCCATTAAATTATCATGACTGGTACCTCTGAGTCCACAATTTTTTATTTGTGTGATTCGTGAAATAAAAGCAAAATAATGATTGAGTGGGCAAGTATTTAATCCGGATAACTGAATATAATAAAGTAAAAACTAAGTTAAGTGTTCTTTTCAAAGTTCAGCCTGAGAAGCGCTTTTGTTGTGTCTATCGAACTATCGTATATCGATTCATCGATTAGGTGAAGTCGTTGTTATCTAAGGATAAGCGGATTCATGTTCATGTTCAGTTTTGTTTCAATCACGTATTAAAGCAGTGTTCTCAAAAGTCTTCTTCTGTTTAAAATTCAACTAGTACATAATAAACTGGCGACGAGGATCAAAAGCGAACTTTGGGTGTTACAGTGAACTGTTAATAGTTGTGAATTATGATTATTATAAATACTGACTGTGAATAGTTTGTCTACATCGTGTTCAAGAACTTGGATCTTTATTATTACATTGCAAGTAATCATAAATAAACTATATTCAATTCTAAGTAAGTTACAATATTAATATTAAACAAGATAAAAAAAAAATTAAATATGGATCCTGAACAATTTAAACAATTTATGGCTGTTCAACAAGCACAATTTCAAGCCTTTTTACAGGGTGTAATTCCAATTCAAAAACAGTCCGAATCTATAATTTGTAATTTTGAAAATTTTGATAAATCTAAAGAATGTTTTTCTCAGTACCTTGAAAGATTCAATAATTATTTATTAATGAAAGGTTTGGAAAATAATGAATTTGCATCAAAAACAATTCTTTTAAATAGTATAGGTGCAGAACATTATGAACTCTTAAAATTTTCTGCCATACCTAAAGAAGTTTCTAACTTAAATTACAAAGAAGTGATTGAAATTTTAAAGGATCAGTTAATTCCCAAATCAAGCGTAATTGTCGAACGTCATAGATTTTTATCACAGAAGCAGAATTCTAATGAACCAGTAAATACATATGCACACGAATTGAAAAAGTTTGTTCCTAAATGCCAATTTGTATGTGAATGTGGAAAGTCAGTCTCAGATATTTTCTTGTTGTCACAGTTTATTAGAGGCCTGAGCGATCAGTCGATGAGACAGCAATTATTACTACAGAGCCCTGGTACATTCGATGAAGCCATAACAAAAGCTCGGGCATTAGAGGCATCTATCTCTGATAGCAGGGAGATTTCGGGAGAAAGGTCACATGATTCTTCAATTAATATAGTTTCAAGACCTACAAGATCTTTCTCTACTGCACGCTTCCGACAAAAACAAACAATAGATTTTAAAAATCTTGGAATTGAAGGACTATGTTTTCGCTGTGGCCGTAATAATCACAACGCTAAAGAATGTAAAGTAAAATTCAACCAGGTAAAGTGTAAATATTGCAAGAAAGAAGGACATGTTGAGAAAGTTTGTTTAAAAAAGCTTATCTCTTCCAAGAAAAATATTAATTCTGTTAATAATGAGGATGCTGATTCAAGTTCATTAGAAACATATGATGTTTACCAGATAATTGATATTTATGCTGAGCAATCTCTTCAAACAATTCAAGATGCGCAAAAATATTTTGTTAATGTCAAAATTGAAGACAAGTTACAAACCTTCGAAGTGGATTCTGGTGCGGGACAGACTCTGCTACCCAAGTCTATTTTTAATAAACTTCAACTTAAAGCAAATATTCAAAGCACCAACATACGATTTAGGTCATACACATCTGAAATTGTGACTCCATTGGGTTATGTGGAAGCACCCGTTCAATACAGAGATATAGTATCGACAGAAATATTGTTTGTGGTTCCGGACGGATTTACACCTCTACTGGGCCGTACCTGGATTCGACATTTGAACATTAAATTGGAAGATTTAGACATCAAGAATATTTCACCCCGAAGTGATTCTATAGCATGCGTAAACACAACAAATTTTTTACAAAATATTTACTCGAAATTCAAATTAATTTTCGAGCAGCGTGTTGGTTGCACTCCTGACATTCAATGTAATTTAAAATTGAAAGAAAATTCAAAATCCGTATGTCTGAAAGCAAGAGAGATTCCATTCGCTCTAAAAACAAAGGTGGAAGAAGAGCTTAGTAACCTTGAAAGAGAAGGAATTATTACTCCAGTTCAAGTTAGTGATTGGGCGTCACCGCTAGTTGTTATACCTAAGCCCGACGGGTCAGTAAGACTTTGCATTGATTATAAAGTAGCAGTCAATCCTCAGCTTCTTTCAGCGCACTACCCGATTCCTAAAATTGATGATATTCTAAGTAATCTTCGAAATTCTAATTTTTTTTGTACATTGGACTTATTCAAAGCTTACTTACATATTCCGGTCGACGAAGAGAGCGCTAACGTTCAAACAATCATAACTCATAAAGGAACATTTAAATTCAACCGGCTGTCTTTCGGAATCAAGACTGCTCCAAGCGAGTTTCATCGCATTATGGACCAGATCCTGGCGGGTCTTCCTGGCGTTACAGCTTACTTTGACGACATTATAGTGCATGGTTCAACTCTACAAGATTGTTACAATCGACTTTGTGCTTGCCTGGAAAGACTTCAATCTTACGATTTACACTTAAACAAAAAAAAATGCCAATTTTTCGAAACTAAAATTAAATATCTTGGTTACATTGTTGAAGGAAACAAAATTTCAAAGGATCCATCAAAGATTAAGGCTATTACAGAAGCTCCACGACCTCAAAATCAAGAAGATGTCAAAAGATTTTTAGGAATCATCTCTTATTATTCAAGATTCATTCCAAATTCTTCAAAAATTACACATCCAATTCGATTATTACTCCAGAAGGAAAGAAAATTTCACTGGTCTTCGGAGTGTGAAATCGCCTTCAGAACTTTAAAAAATGAAATGGCTAATGATAGAGTCCTAACACCTTTCAATCCTGAATTACCTGTAGTTGTAGCTAGCGACGCTTCGCCGACCGGCATAGCAGGTGTGTTGTCTCATGTAGTCGATGGCATAGAAAAGCCAATTGCATATGCTTCAAGATCACTTTCGAAATCGGAAATGAATTATAGTCAGTTAGACAGAGAGGCTCTAGCCATTGTATTCGCCTTGAAAAATTTTTTTTATTTTCTATTTGGAAGAACCTTCACGTTGATTACAGACAACAAACCACTAAGTAGAATTTTTCATGAAGGTGCAAACCTACCAGCGATGACATCCGCTAGGTTAATGAGATATGCGGCTTGGCTTACCAATTTTGATTATAAAATCCAGCATCGACCTGCAGAAGAAAATGTACATGCAGACTACCTATCAAGAACGCCAATACAAGAAGAAACTACTACTATTGAAGATGAAATTAATATGGAAGTTGACCTAATTTCTAATGAATGTGTTTACAGTATTTCGAATAACTCATTAACTTATAAAACTTTAGCAGAGGAAACAGCTAGGGACGAAGAATTATCTAAGATAAAATGTGATTTGTTAAATAATGATTGCTATGATTCAGAATACTATTTACAAAATGGAATAATTTTCAAGGGTCAGAGAATTATAATACCTCGAACTCTTCAAGAAGATGTATTAAAAGAGTTACACCACACGCATATAGGTATTGTGAAAATGAAGCAGTTAGCGAGAAGGTATGTTTATTGGAAAAATATTGACCAACAAATTGAAAATCTGGTGAAATCCTGTCAGGAATGTGCCACCATAAGGAAAAATCCAGAAAAAGTTCCTATTCATTCCTGGGAAGAACCAACAGAAAATTTCGAGAGAGTCCATATAGACTATGCAGGACCATTTGAAAATCACCATTTTTTGTTACTGGTTGACGCCAAATCCAGATGGGTGGAAGTGCGTATATCAAAAGAAGCCCCTACTTCGCAAGAAACTATTAAATTACTACAATCAATATTCTACATCCATGGATTTCCACGAATACTAGTTTCTGATAATGCAACCATTTTCAAGAGTGAGAAATTCACCGAATTCTGTGATATGGCTGGAATTAAACAAAAATTTATAGCCCCGGGACATCCGGCTACGAACGGATTGGCGGAGAGGAATGTTCAGACATTCAAAAACAAATTGAAAGCAATGTCTAAATTGACAATGCCTCTGCAGACCAAAGTTCAAGAGATACTCCTGCGCTACCGTTCAACGCCGTTAGCCTGTGGGAAATCTCCGGCAGAACTGTATCTCAATAGGAAAATTAACATAAAGCTAGATGCACTCAAACCACCGATTAACAATTATGATTTATCTCCAGATAACTATAAGAAAGTTCGCCAACTCCAGATAGGAGACAGAGTACAAGCTAGGTGGTATGCAAATGGAAAATCTTCATGGAGATTTGGCACTGTAACCAATAAATTCGGCAAGTTGCACTACCTAATCACCTTAGATGGGGATGGCTACACCTTGAAGCGCCACATCGACCAGCTGCGTCCCGTGGACGTTCCAGAGCAGATAAAGAAGGACATTACTCCTAGTCAAGCTTCGCATGCTAAGAAGAAATTTACCTTCTCTGACAACGAAATTAGGCAGCCAAGGAATTCTGCAACTCCCACATCACCAGTCGAGCCTTCAACCATCACTGCTCCTGATCCAGTAACCACTGAGACTACACTTCCGGCAGCACAACCTGAATTCCAGCCTTTACGTAGATCCCAGAGACAACGTCGCGTTCCGGTTCACTTTTCTGATTATGTGCTTAACTAAGTCGCGGAGAATTGTTGTGTCTATCGAACTATCGTATATCGATTCATCGATTAGGTGAAGTCGTTGTTATCTAAGGATAAGCGGATTCATGTTCATGTTCAGTTTTGTTTCAATCACGTATTAAAGCAGTGTTCTCAAAAGTCTTCTTCTATTTAAAATTCAACTAGTACATAATAGCTTTATAGTAAGTAGATAATGCCACTCAATCTCACTCCTTCTTACAGATATCCCATCTTATTTGATTTAGATCCTCCTATGGGAGTCGAAGCTATTTATTTGACATTTTGGTGCTTGTCGTGTCTTTTAAAGTTTTACAAAATACAATATAACAGTAAAATAACAATTTTGGCAGTTCTCTTGAAAGCATAACGCATAGGATACATTTAATTTGTTTATTGTTAATAACTACCCCTAAAAAGGTTATCAATTATTCTTTACTTTATTTGGAGTACCTGCTTAAAATTTGGGGTATCGGGTGAGCTTGATGACATGGATATGTTAATGGTTTAAGTGAGATGTTGACTGCTTGAATCAATTGTTTATGTCCAGTAACATAATAATATTTCTAATGCATTTTCATTTATCAGGCTCAATTATAATTTATACGATTTTTTATGTTCCTGCTTTTCACTAATGCGTAAAATGCTACGGTTCGTTTCCATGCCATTCTAAAAATTATAATGTTAGTTTCTAACGTCTATAGTTGTCATGATATTTCAATATTTGCTAAAAGTTTTGAAGAAATGACTTTTGAGTTCAAACTAAAATATCTCATAAACAGCTAGTATCGTATAAGCGTATTCATGTTTTTAGAACAAGAAATGTCGTGGTTTTATCTCCTTTAAAACGGTATGACCTCGTTCTGTTGAGAAATTAGAATGAAAAGAACCAAAAACAAATTGTAAAATCAAATTTTTACTTCTTAAATGTATAAGTAGTGATTCACTGCCCCTAGTTTTTTTTTTATCATTGATTCAAATCATTACTTTCATAAAATTACAATCTACCTGATTGGGCAATAAGTAACTGTGCCCAATGTTCTCACTCATACCATATTTATTATAAATAAAGTTTATGAATTATTTCATAAAATATTAGGATATGTTTATAATAGACTGAAGCAAGGATATTGCCTTCCCTCTCTCCTATTAAAAAGCTGTAGGTACATATAGAAAAATTAAATTATTTCGACAATAGTTGAAAATGTTGGCTGACATAGAACCGGATATTGGGAAGAGAGGATATCAAGGAGAGATGCCCTAGATGTCAAGGAGATATTTTAATGAGTACTAAAGTAGTTGTCTATAATGTAGAAACCTAGTAGTAAATACATGATAATGAGAACTGAGGAAGAATATGTACAACTTCACTCCAACACAAAGATGGAAATCTGGCAGGCCAAAAAAAACAGTGGATAGAAGATGTAGAACTAAAATGGTGAAGAGAGGGTTATGAGGTATCACCGGAGAAAGTGGTTTTGGGGAATATAACCTTAGTTGAAAAAAATCAGGTATGAAAAATGTCAGGTCCAATTTCTTTAAGTATTCTCATCTTCTTGAAATTCAATTATAAAAGAAGTGCTACTAAAAATTAAAGCTTCGTTTAAATATACTTTTTTTTAGGGTTGATTCAGCGCTGCAAAAAAAAAATCCTTTGACTTGGAGAATATAGGCTGGAGGGAGGAGTAGTGGCCACAAAAGAAATTAATTTTCGAAAACTCATTATGAACTATCCTCAGGCTATTGTCTTCCTGCTTTTCTGGCTGAATCCAATCTCTATGATGAATCTTAGGAAAATTTCTGCTTTAGCTGTAGAAATGTGGAGGGGAAAATGAGGATTTCAAAAGATTTGAAATGGTTTCTTGTTGTCTGCGTTGAACAGTGTCTTAGTCCGCTACATAATATACTGCAGGTTCTATCTGATCGACTCCACGTTGCGTCTGATTTTATAAACGGATTCAGTAATCCAGTTACAAATATGAGTATTTTACTCTTAAATTACAAAAATGAAAACTTAACTTTTTATATTTTATCGTTATTGTAATTACCAACAACTTTATTATGATAAAATTATATTCTGCCTCATTGGAAAATAAGTAATTTTGATAAATGATCTCATTCATACCATATTTACAATTTTCATTCACTCGCTCATTCATACAGTTTTTACTAACAGCCCAGAGACCTCCTAAGTCTACATGGTTGTCACCTCCCTTACGTGTGAAGGAGGAAGTGGAGTCTTAGGAAGTCCCCCCACGCTCCTCCGTTATCTGCGTCCCTGGATACGAGCCAGTGGAGGCTGACAAAGCGCGCGAGAGCCACAGACGCTCAGGACATGATTGAAGAAACTGGCCATTCCCAGAACTCCCACTGTTACGCACGAGGCCACTGCCGTTTTAGTCTCCGTGGAGTGGTGCAGTGAAATGACTGTGCTACGGGATTAGGGTGGTTGGATAGGCTACTATGGAATTTTATAAACTTGGAAGGGATTAGAAAGTAATGAACCTATTCGCCTTTTAATTTATTTTTTTAGATTTTCTAAAACTGTATTTAAGCTAAAACTAATCAGCACATTCCGTTGTTGAATACACTTTGAGATCTACTGAATCAATCTCGTGGCCACTGTTGTAGAACGAGCATACATTTTTAACGAAAGTAAGAGAAAGTAGTTTGGCCTCTAGTTGTTGAGTATTATAATTTCGTTCGCAATCAAATAGCGTTTGAATATTACTCTGTTGTGCAACAAAAAATATTCAACTAATCGGATATTGACAGCAATCCTACGGAATCGCACAGACAGAATGAGCGTTTTTCGATTGCGAAAGACCCTATATAAGAAGTACGGGTCAGCAGCTACATATACGAGGGCGAGGGACCATGAGCAGCCACAGGGGACCTACTCCTTGACAGTGTGAGCACTCAGGTCACGTTTTCCTTCTCCTAGAGGGAGACTGGGGGATCGCAACCCATATTATCGAATTAGATAAGAACATGTCATTTTATCGAATCACATTGGCGTTTCCGTTAGTTTATACGGAAGAATCACCATTGAGGGCCCAAATATTTTCTTGGAGCCCACCACTTTGGGAGGTGGTGTGGTCAATATCACGCTCCGCCGGTTGGGTCTTGCACAAACTAAGTTAAAAAGCGATTTCCCATTTTTCTGAAAGGAAAAGGTTTTATTTCATTATACTGTGTCATCTGGTAGTATACAATCCAGGACCATCAGAAACGGGAGACGATTCACGACGTTCCACAGCCCTTACATCAGGGATTACTATCAGTGGTTAATATTTAAATATTTATTGCCTGTCTACATAAAATATGAGCAGTATTTTAAGCACTGCTTAAAATGCATTTTATATCGTCTTGTCACTTTTTTGGAGAAAAAAAGCTCATTAGATAAAACCACTTCACTTGCCACTTTAGTGATTGCAGTAGAGCTCGCAATAAACAAGTTGCTAGTTGGTCCAAGGCCACCTCTGCCTTGGGCGTCGCTCTAGATTCCGGGTATGAGATGTGAGTAAAGAGGATGGCCTCGGATAGAATTTAGGGCAGGAGGAGGTACTCGTAGATCTTGGATGAACGAGGTGTTGAGATCAGCGTGAACGGCATGGTTGTTGATGAAGAAGGGTGCATCGGGTATCTTCTGGATTGTAATGGCTGATTATGAAGAATTGTCTTCGTGTAGACCAGTCTCTTATTCTATATTTTTATTTTAGAAATATTGTCCGTAAGTTAATATGTAATATTTTCCATGAAATTTAATATCAAGGAAGGGAATCTCTGTTCTTGTATTATTTCCAAACGATGTTTAGGTACAAATGAGATAAATAAAAATATAATAAACGATTGAATTAAAGAAAAAAAATAAGAGGGAAAATAATAGTAATTAAATGCATACATAAAGATTAGTGGTTACTACTGTAAAAGGATGTCACCATGGGTTTATTGACATAACAGTTAAATTGTAGTAAATGTAAGTATGAAAGAATGAAAGTAAAAAATAATACGGATATCCTTAGTTATCAAACGTCTGCCTGAGTGGTAAGGAGTCCAACAAATTGAGTATTTTAAAAGTACGTATAAATGATTTATTTAGTAATTATCAAAGAAAAAATTATATTGATAAGGACATGATTTGAAGGTTTTTCGGTTAAGCACTTTGATAACTGAGCCACCACTGGGCTCCTTACCCTAGGAAACTTGTGATCTCTCTTGCCAGTCAGGTATTATAAGCAAGGTATTATAAGCATTGAAACGTCTGAGTGATAAGTTTTCAAAGAAGATTACAATGCAGTATATTTTTAAGTTGTTGACTGTTATAAAAGCTTGTTGTTTTTTAATGGCTCAATGATTTTCCAATATCCAAAAACATTCTTGTTTTTACCCCCCCTGTCTGCCTAGTCTTGAATGAATATTAAAGTGACATCTCTTTAATTTCCTTTACTTTAATTTCCTCTTCCTCTAACTGCAATCCAATTTATCCTGTCGCCTGCTCGAAATACTTGCATTAATTTATATTTTGACTGCATACGGAAATCTACTTTATGCATTGCTTTGAATCCATAACGAAATTCGGCCCTCAGCCGAGGTGCTAGCAAAGCCTGCGAACAGATACAAAGAGCAGGGGAAAAGGCCGTGGAAACGGTGGCTCCCCTGAGACAGCCAGTTAGGGCACGCTGGCTTATTTCCCCCGAGGAGGACAAATCCTCCCTCTTTAGCTACTGCTTGTACACTCTGTCGGTTATGCTCCTCCTAGCACTCTGCACTCTCCGCTATGGTAAATTTATACTGGCTACAAGGAGTGGAGTAGCTCTTTTGAGAGGTACACGACATCCGTGGGATATGCGAGGAATTGAACCCGCAGTCATTAGGGTCACTTTGGATTGAAATCATACATTATGTCTAGCATGTACAAATGTATAGAACACTTTGGATCGTGAAGTAAGAGTAAGAGTGAGAGCCCATACTATTCAACTAATTGGTTCAAATCGTAGGGTAGGGTAGAAGCACCCGATGTCTTTGATCAATACATCGCCTAATCAGATTAAAACTATTTCGAGAATCATTAGTCTAGCATTTCATTTTTTATTATTATAACAAAATAATATTTACACACCAAAATGTTTTATTGTCAGTTATAAACGAAATTTTATTTATCAAAATGTATAAATATAAAGGAAAATAAAAACGATACAAGTTTAAAAACCTGTATCAAATAATGATCGTGGTACCTTAGCTATATTGAAAATGGCTTGCTATTGTTAAGAAAAGTATCAAAAAAATGTATATTTTCATCAAAAAAACCTATTGAAATATTTTTAGCATTATCTGAATCAGCATTTATTTTTTTAAAACTTAATTACAAAACCTTATTTTTGGTTACATGAATGATCATTTTGTCTACCCAAAATGTTTTTTTTTTTGTGCCCTTTAGTGGTTTCAACGATAAATACTCAATCCACTGTAAATTGAGATACTTTTAAAATACTTATTTGAAAATGTTTAAAATATTTTAAATGCTAGAGTCAACATCCTAGAAAAAACATAGAGAAATGAAGACCTTTAACTTTCCTGTATAAAGTTGAATTAGTTTTATTAATATAAACATTTAAAAGCAGTACCATGTCATTAATAACTAATAATTCTCAGTTATGTTTTAAGTAATGTTTTTCAATAAATCTGATGAAATCTGGATATACAATTTCATGCATACAGGCCAAACAGGGGACTCACAATGGCTCGGCCAGAGAGACAGAAAATCATACAGACATACCGATAAGGAGGTGAAAATATAGAGGTTTCTGAATAAAAATAAAAATCTTAAAAAGAAAGGTTTGTGCTTTTTTCATTTATCAATACTAGAAACCCTGATTGCCTCGAGGGTGCTGAGATTTGTGACTGCGACGCAGGGAACTTGAGGGAGAAAACGCTGGAAGTTACCTCTGATTAAATCACAAACGTGGAAGTTGGGCAGGCTAACGTGGGCTGTGATATGTAGGAGCACTCACCCTTTCCAGCAAATAAATGAAGGCAACACCAGAAATTCTGGTTGGTTTTAGGGGATTGTCTACTTCTGACTAACTGGAAAAGTAGTACTAATGGCAAAAACGTTTTCTAAATTGGGCTACAACTCCATATTTGGCCAATACCCCTGAGAAGTTAGGGATTGTTTTGAAGAAAGCTGGGATTGAAGTTGCCTTTAAGAGTTATGTCTCTTTACGTAACTCAATTTCCCACACTTCAGACCCGATCAAGTCCTAAGTTAGCTCGAGGATATACATAATAGAGTATAAGGAATGCAATAAATATTATATTGGCTAAAAATTGAAAACAAAAAAAAAGCTAGTTCTAACAGCAGGAATAGGAGAAAGGGCATCGGTTACCTTGGAACACTATACGAATGATAAAAATTAAACAGGAGCCTGAAAAGCGTTACAATTGAATTGGACTCCCTAACATCGGGCAATATCAGTAGAAAAGAAGAAATAGATAATTTACGAACGTTACAAAAACCCAATCCTTCCATTACTTCTAAATAAAGCCGGTCGTAGATTGAAGTCAATACAAGTAACCAACCTCCTTTAACCGTTCAGCTTCATTAAAAGAACTTTACATGCTCTAAAGTTTTTATACCACCATTTGGGTGAATAACCGTTGATGCAGTATTGTATTTTTTATTTATATATCGAATTTTTTATAGTATAATAAAGTACATGCAATGGGTGGTCCACTTATGACCCAGTACAGTACAGCACTTATGAATTTTTATGTAAATTTTATTCCTAATGTTTTTTATTTATTTCCTTTGTCTTCGTACGCACAGTTGATGTTTTCATCTTGTGGCTTTTCATTTTTCCGAAAGAAGATAGCAGGTTAGAGCTGTCGAAAACGGTAGAGGAGAGAAAGGAGATTTATTATTTAATTACAGCCTTCTACAACGGGCTCCAGACATTCATTGCTATGGTTAATGTTAAGCAAACTTTGTTTTAAAGGGAGTAAAACGGCATTGGTTCTGATCCTAGACTTTGTAAAATTCGGCCAGAAATCATTACTGCTTCTTTGTTTCACAAACCATTCACCTCAAGCCGATAGTCTAGTGAACACCTAATCTCATTGGCTCATTATGGGTGATTAACTTGTAATGGCAGTGGTTGTAAAATTATAATACCCAAATAATTATCAATATAATATAGTCTTTCTCATATAGAATAGTTAATGTAATATTCTTTAAAGTTTGTAAAATTTGTACAAAAAATTAACATAATAATTGTTCTTCAAATATACCATAAGACCTCTTCCGGAATGTCAAAGCATGCACATTATAAACCCTTTTGTCTTCTGAATTAGTTATCTTAATTCCGTTTTAACTCAATTTATCAAACTGTTCGCGGAGCGTCGCTAAAAACGAGTCTATTTTTATTTCAGTTTTATTAGTTTATTTCAGTGATGTAGTGTTAAGGCAAGTTACAAAAATGTCCCATATCGTTCCTTTGGTATGAACTATAGCACGTTTGACAGCGCTTTCGGTCGTCCATCACACGAGGGTATGCTATGGATCTGCCTTAAAGTCAACATCCGGCGAATCTTAAGATAATTGTTCTACGAATAATTTTAAATCCAATTTATAGCAGGGGTACCGCCATAAAAAAAAATTTCGATTATTCATATCTTGTCTTTATATAATGTTAAGTTAAGACAGTTAGCACTACTACGTTAGCATAACAATAAGGCATAACACATCCCAATAAAGAAAATTAAATATAAAAATATGTGTTTATTAATTCCTTTATTTTATTTTTCAGGTAGGTCATGCTGCTTTTTATGGTCTTGGTCGAATGTAATGGATAAATAGAATGTAAGTTATAATTCAAACATTAGTAATTAACTTAGTAATTTTTATGAAAATTATTTTTAGAGTAAAAATAAATTGCTTTACTATAAGCGAAACTCTTTTTAAAGTCAGTTTTACCCAGAACTTTTATATAATCAGGTCATTCTAGGATATCATTACACTACCTAATAGTTTTAAATATTCAAAATATTGTATGTGAGCTCAGGACTACAAGACGAAACTCTACCACTGTACAAGTCGGTCCTCTAAAACGGTTTGAACTTTTTAAAGTTAATTTAAGTTATTTGAATAGTTGGAAATTCTTCAAAGAAAAGTGTCCCCGAAGCGGATAATTTAATTTAGACTTTAGTCGGCTTAGCTTTTGAGTCCTAATGTGATTTGGTGTTTCAATTGCAATTCTGAACACTTCTGCCTGGGTGCTGTTACTTGACCCATTAACCGAAAGTCAGGGAAAGCTTCAGTCAGGGTCCCACTTTAAATATAATTTTGGAATTCTTCGTGCTATTTGACTGGTACATTTGACTCAGCCCAGTTCCCTCCTACCTCACTTATACTTTATACTCGACAGACGTTAGAGGGATGGGGAAGATCTGGCAACTGTTTTATCGGGAATGTTATATATTATATATATGTTTGTGTTGCGATATAATTTTCTTGAAAGTAAAACGTTTTCAGTGGTAAAGCCAATTAATATGGATATTTGGGTATTATGGAAGGAATCTATGTTCTTAATTCTTAAAACAAAAGCAAATGAGGCTTACAAATCATCTCTAATCTATGTAGTTATTGTAATGTTCAATAAATAATGTCACTTACATATTTTGTAGTTTATTTTTTACCATATTTAATATGAATTAGCGTGCACATTAAGCTCTAAAGCCTCGTTGGGGTTACTATTATTATTATTTTAATTTTGCCATCGTTAATCTGTTGAGGTAACTTGGCAGTGACATTGAATATCGTAAATATACTATGTTTTATGACATATACGACTTTTATTAATTTAACTCTTAAATTTAATCAAGTATTTTATATTAAAATATTAATGTTTTATTATTATTTTTATTATAAGTAATATCATTTGATGTGTTTTTACATTTTCAGTTTATTTATTCATAAGCAATAGTTAACACTTATATGTTACAAATTACGTATTTCACAATAAAACTAATGTGTACTATTCGAAACGGTTCTTCAAATTATCAAGACCAGTATAGTACTTGAAATTGGTATGTTTTGTCCAGTTTACCACCTGAATATGACTGTATGAGGTGTCGAATGTAATGAAAGTGTGAACATACAAGCCTTCTATAAAAAAAAAAAAACGAAGTCCAGTTCCATTTGACTGCAAAGCATTTACTGTCGATAATTTACATAGATGTAACTTAATGAAGAAGCAATTAAATAAATTTATTGTATTAGCTGCGTTATAATAGTAAAAAAAACAGTGCTTAAGAATAATTAAAATTGTCCGTTAGTATTCGTTCCTAAACCTGATTGTGATTTTATTCTTTTATTCTCTCTCTTTTTTTCCTTGCCTTTAATCAGGTTCCTTCTAATGAATTTTTCATTCAATCCTTTCCTCTCCAACATTTTCCGGTCAACGCTCAACACCTAGTATAGAACGCTTTTCCAAAACTAGATCAATGATGGACTAACTCTGCATATTTTCTAAGTTAATACCTATTAGACAATTATTAAATCCTAAAATAAAAATTATTCAGTTCAGAAGCTCTTTCATTATACCTTTTGTTACTTCTGCAGACCCAATAAATACTAACTACCATTGAATGTCTGAAGTTGGACCATTACTTAGACAAACGGCTCCCCAAAGATCTATAACTTCACGAGACCGTTTAAGGAGAGCGAGATCTACCTTCATGTAGATTGCCGCGATCAATACATCCACAACTCCTTATTGTTTCTAGATTGCGGTAAAGTTATGGCCTATTTAACTAGTTTCTCCCAACGAAGATACGAGAGTATTGCAATAAAATCCATTTAATTAATATATAAACAAAAAAAAATATAATGCTAGTAATATAACAAAATGACTGTATTTAACAAAATCAACAAAGTTTCAATCTTTCGTTAGTTTCATGGTACACTTTTTTTACACTAATAACATTGCAGAAAGATATTGTACTGTTTTGCTTATATTATGTATTTTAATGCAATTATTCTAAAAACAATAAATTTTCACAACTTCTCATTTCCTGATTAGGAAAGGGTTATATTTTAAAGCCTAAATTTATATCCCTGCCATTTAATTAAAAAAAAAAACGAGCCACTGAATCAAGAAAGGAACTAAAAGAAAAAAGTTTCGAGAATCCATTCATATTATTATTTAAATTTAATCAGTAGGTTAATAAAACGGTTAGATTTAGGTTTGTTTCACATTTCTAGCCACCATTGGAATATGCTGCATGTTGCCATGAAGTAGAATTTATATTTCCCGTGCGAGACTGGAAGTTCACAGTTTCTGCACTATTCAGCTCAATTATAACCAAAGATTTATGTAGCTATTGCAATATCACATACCTGGCTACAATTCATGAGCTATAAGCACCTTCGCGGAAAGGGTCTAAAGCCAAAACATGCTTTCTGCAGTTGAGTTCAACTCAGTGTTTCTCAATTTTCCAGAGCGACTTCAAAATTGGTTTGGCCAATCAAAGGTGTCACAGAAATACTAGTTTTGTTTTTGTTAAAAAAAACCCAAAAAAGCTCCTGACTGCCAATGCTCGTGTGGTCACATACAAATCCTAGGTTCTTCATTCTTCATTATCGGCAACTGAAGGACGTGAATGTTGTAGCGTTGCATTCCCGGCAATGAAACGTTGGAACCAAAGCGCCACCGTATTTTCATTCAGAACCACCTCACCGTACACTGAAGCCACTCCCCCCCCTCGCAAATTTACGTTGTTGTTTAGTAAAAATTTAGTTAGCTTACATTATTGAATAAAATATTAGTCAATGATATGCACTCTATAATATGTGAAAATTAAACAGACATGTAAGGATTTAATATGTTATTTTACAAATTTGTTTTCATGCAAAAGGAATTTCGTAACCTAGTAAGAGCATTTGTTAACATTACTAAGTGCAAAGAATATTGATTTGAAATTTGAATATTCTTTGATTGAAAGAATATTTACTAGAGAAGTGGTAAATGGTCAGACACCATCAGACTTATTTCTGGGAGGAACAAATTGATGGAGTTACTGTTCATTTAAGGCAAATTGAAGCCTGAATATAAGTAGGTAGTGAACCTTAAATGTTGACAGATGTACGTTAGCCATCTTATTCATTACGGATGACTTTAGAGCGGCTGAACTATAACAGTATATAAATAAAGTGCAAGTTTTAGAATATCCTGTCCTTGGAGAACAATCTGATCCACGTGTGATACCCCTGGATATGCAGCATAACGCCTCCAGTTATCTTGATGCGAAACCAATCCTGGCGAACAGCTTTTTTTAATATAAATTCACTAAACTCACTCTAGAAATACACTACTCATTTCTGGAAGATGGAATGTGTAAGTAAACAATCTCAAAATAAACAAAAAAATGTGCAAACTATTATCGATTTTCAGATTTGAATTATTGTTATTTTGAAAGGCACTGGAGCAAGACTGAGGTATGACCTCCAAGCAGAGATCAATCGGGCTGACGCTTGGTACCAGGCACGGCCTTCGATTTCGATTCAAAAGTTGCCTTGAAAACGATTATGTATTTACCATTTTTAGGTTAAACTTATAGTAATTTTATCCTGCTTATACGTATACAAGCAAGAAAGTGTGGAGAAAATATAAATAATAAATATAAGAATATAGATAAATCGTTTCATATAATAATAATAATAATCGAAATAGCATAATTAACATCGAAAGGTACTTATCCCCTTTTACCCTAGTACCACAGAATTTCCCACTGACATGAATGGTTCAAAACCCTAGATGGAAAGAGGATTAATTTCACTATCATAACTAGTTGTGGGTAACTCCCGATAGGTCATCATTCGCAACATAATAAGATTATAGGGTAAACTATTGTTAAAGAGTTTAACAAACAAACCAGACAAATTTGATTAAATGGAATTTGAAAGTGAGCTCTTGAAAAAGTTGAAATGGGGTTCTACCATAGTACTAAAAAAACAAAACAAAGAGGTAGAAATTCGCTATCATGCTTTGATGCACTTTTACTCGCACGCTGATAGTTAAGTAGACGAAGACAACACCTCTCGTGCTGGTTTAGTTCTAAAACTTTAATGGGTTTGAAAACTTTAAGCTCGAGAACATTACGAACTGCTGAGAACATGTTATTTCACTCGCAGACCTGACTCGTTCAAATTTGTTCTCCCTATAGCATGATAGTTCGGGATCAATAAACACTGCTTAGAGCACGGCACGAGGAGTTACGCGATTTTGGATTGGTTCATTTTTAAAGGTTCTATATTACTCAGATTTTTAAGTAACTTGCCTCCTTGACTGTTTGAGTCTTGGAAAATTTTGTTTTCAGACTAAAAAAACTAATTTTCCTCCATGACAGCCTGTACTATAAATACTATTGCCTAGTTAACTTAAGTCTACAATCTTCTTTTTCAGTGAGAGTGAAATTCATAATTTTACTTTTCTTGTGACATTCACTAATTTATATTATTGAGATATTATTCTGATCAGTATTTATATTATAACGGTTTGAAAAATTCAAAAGAAGTGATGAGCTATTAAGATAGCTTAATTAAGAGAAAATACCATCAAGTAAGATTAATTCCTCTATTTCACAATTCTATAAGGTATAATCACTATAATACCAATTTTTATAGTGACATAGATCTCACTACTATTAGTAATTATTAATAAGTAATGACAGGATTGGGACTTATATCGGGAAGATCCATTCGTACATGGTAGCTTGGTTGGTAGAGCCCCCGTCTAGTTATTTGAGAGGTCTAGAATACGAGTCACTATCCTACTAGTAGGTATCATTTTTCTTTGGGGACTATTATAATTGCTTATAATATCCATATTCATACCTCAACGAAAATTGTATACAATCAATTTTAGTGTTTTATTGGTGACTTCTATCTTCGGTTTCTGTAATTCTGTTTCTGTAATATTATTTTTTGCTGTAAATAGTACGGAAGAAACAAATTCGTTTCTAGCCAACCTTACACCGTCGATATCATTGGGCTTTTCTATCATAGCCTAAAAGTTACTCCCAACTCTTAACATCTCACTCACCACTGACAACTGTCGCTCTAACTGCTAACCCCTGCCACACTGCAACACTCCAAAAGCGTGAATGTCTCCAAAGCTTTTATGATCTCTTACATTCTTCATTAATTATTAATGTGAAACCAATGCTCTCTAAGCTAGTTAATCAAGCTTTTTCTGATCGAAACTTACCTTAAATAACCTCACCTGACATTTTTCTCTCTAGTACACCATTTTTTTCAACGACGAGAATCTCTTCACTGATTATAATTCTAAATTAAAGTGTATTTTTGGTAATATCAAAAATGAAATTTAATGACATACAAATTGATGCTGGAGTTTAGGCCAAAGTGCTCGCGTTAATTTTCCAAATATTAAATTATTGTTAACATACTTTGACAATTTATTTCTAAGCAAGTTTCCTCCATCCGTACCGTTTATTTTTATGACTAAACCTAGTCCTCGTAATCTCCATGACACATGTATTACCATAATTCAAATTTTATAATACATATTTATAGTCATATATACCTTAATAACTCATAAAATTTGCCATAATAGCTATTGATAATGGCTATTGAAACTAAAAATCATGGATTTGAACTACGTGATTTCTATTTTTGATTTTCAAAAATTTTGATTCATATTTCTGGGGGAATATCTCCAAAACTATTAAAACTATAAAGTCTTTAATCAGAACTGTAAAAATTAAATCGGAGCTTTGTTAAAAGTAAAGGCCTTATTTTATAATAAATTTTATTTTATTGCACTAACTAACATAGGATTTTAATCCAAAACAAATCAGCATATTTGTGGCTATGAAATATTTTGCTAAAATTATTTATATATAGGATATTTTTACAATCGTAGAACATGAATACAACATGCTAAAGACGCTAGAAAATGTATTTACTCCGTTTTGAGAATAATAATATTCTTGTACTTGGTGAAATATTCTGACAAGTAATATTATTTATACATGTAATGTCGAGATCAATCTCCCAAAAGCAATGGATGTGACCTGAGGGGACACTTCACTATACCTCCCTGTCTATTTAATGTCAGCTTTCAACAAGGTTTGCGGGGAGTGTGGCAGAAGACAGTCAGTCTATTTTAGGAAGTCATCGTATACAGTGCAAGGTATCTCAATTCTATGTCGTCAGGTATCTTTAGATTCATATGCAATATTCAGTTCGATACTATCAAGGTGAGTTCGTGATAGGTCGAAGTATACTTGATTGTTAGATGTTTTTGCAGTGATCACATTGTACAAATGATGTACAAGTTTTCTGTGGGTTGTTGTCTATTTGAGATATGGTTATTTATATTCTATATTAAACTCTATACTGTATGTAACTTTTCCTTGTCCTCACCTGCTGTAGTGAACATTTATTGAACACTTCATATCTGACCGGGGATATTCTCTCCTCTCCCTTTTAGGACTCCACACACACACTGGTCCTGCAGCCGGCGCAGTATAGACGGCCAATTGTCGGCCCACTGGCGCAGATAAATCAGGCTGTGTGTGTGTTTGTGTGTGTGGGAGCTGGCCATTGTTGTAGACTACGACTGTAGGAGGGGGTGGGGATGACCCAGGATTTAGTGAGCTTCCCCCCCCTAACAAAGACTGCCTCCTCGATTAATTAGTCCATCTAGTAAATCTTAGGACCGCTGTATCTGCGAGTCTGTCTGCTCGTCGAGTTATTTTGGAGCTGTGATGTTGTATGCAAAGCAGCCCCCACGCCCCGCCCACTCCCTGGCTTGGGGAATTTATATACCTGCTTATCCCTTAGCACTTCCTCTGCTCTCCGCTCCGGGGAGGCTTTCCACCGCTCTTATCGGCTTTCATTTGACAACGAAAAACACTACTATAGAATTACCGATATTGTAAAGCGCTTAGCAAATCCAGAGCCCTTAGGTAGAGTCCCTTATTAAATTAAAGTACTTCAGGTATAATCAGCATCCTTATTACGCCTGAATGTTCTACATTAAAATTTTAATTGTTTGATTTCACATCCCCCAAAAATCCAGATGCCCTTTTATGATTTCACAGGTTACAACTCAGAAACTGTTGAAGATTTAATGATCTACTTGTTTTCCATAGACATTAAAGGTAGATTGAGGGATAATAAAAAAAATGTAGCAGAAATTGTATAAAATGTAGCCAAGCTACACGACATATAATATTGACCTATTGTAAATAGATAAATGTATATAGTTTATATTGAATTCCATAATTTTTAAGAAGAAGGTGATATAAGAAAAAGGAAATATTTTGTCTTGATGGGCTTTTAAGTTCCTAATTCCTCAGGAAAAACTTCTTTGTTTAATAAGCTTTATCACCATGTTAATTAATTTGAGGTCTGTTATAGAGTAAGCTGAGATTCGATTTCTGCTTTCAGTTCTTACAGTCAACAATTATTTGATGTGAAATTCTGCCTCTACAAACTAATAGTGTTTTCAGAAAAACTAATTACTACAAAACTTTCCCTTTTTTTTTTCTGTGACCTGGAATGTATTGTATAGAAAATAAATTCAGAAAAACAAAATTTCACATCACATAATTGTCCTACAAAACTGGAGGCGAATCTCTGCTTATTCGGTACAGACCTCAACTTAATTAACACGGACATAAAGCTTATTAAACAAGAAAGTTTTTCTTTAAGTAAGGAAACTTTAAGTAGGGTTTCTCTTTTTGTAATCCAGCCGGGGGCTTGATTAAAAAAATCGCGAATTATCCATGATTTTACGAATAACAGAACTTTGCGTAATTTTGCTACTTAAATGGCCCTTTTAACTGGTTTTTACAAAGACAAATTCTACTTGGGTTTAAAGAGAATTTTGTCTAGAATACGACGATGTCATTGAGAATTGCCTAACTTAGATAGTGTTTTAGTTATTGCTTCATATTCACCAAACAAAAGCGACAACCACAAAAAAAAAAAGCAAAATTTAAATTCGATCCTTCCCTGTTCGGAATCGGACCAGTGCTCAAATGAAGTTTTCTGTTACATTTAAGGTCTAATGTCACTTCCATAAGATTTGGAAATCATTTACGTTACACCCTGTATATAATAAAAAAAAATATGTTTGATAATTTATAAAAACTAATAAAAAAGAAAAAAACATACGGTGCCACTGTCCTTGACTATAGTTAGGTGTAATCTAAATTTTATTCGAGCTCACTCGTTCAATCAGAAGTTGTAAAACAAAAATCATAATATCATAGAGAAATACCTCGCGTTTCACTTATCCCTTCTGGTAGATTTAGGATATAGACAGGCACCTGAGAGGTATTATGCTAATCCTCTTGATAAATATTATGGCTTCGCTTGATATAATGAAGAGATTGGACTATGCAGGATCCCCGCATCCAATCTATGTGGCAATAACAGTGGGACGGAATAAAGAAGACGTAAGAAGGGTCGGATTAATTATCCGCGGTACTGAATCACGTCGGGCTTATCCGCAGGAAGTTGTAATCTGATGTAATTGAGAGTTTATATTGGATCTGGGTTCGAGGATGGGTATGGGGTATAGGGGTATAGGGGGGGGGTGGACGATGGGTTTTACCTGGGTTGGGGTTTGCTGTGCCTGTTCACTGTGTTTATTGTGCGTCTAATATAGGGTGGGCAGGCACAGTGCATACATGCACAGAGGGGTTACTACTCTGTTCGTACTGCGCAAGGGTCGCTGTGATTAACTGCTGAAAAATGAAATTGAATATTCCATTCTATTCTTTTTAATCTTCGTAGATTGATTCCCGCAAATCGATATGAAGTGGCACGTCAACTTTGTCTCTATCCTTGCATGCAACTAGTATTGCACAGTTAAATTTTTTCTTAGGCTTAAACTATCAATATATAAGAGCATCTTGAGGCCAGCACTACTGTTTGGGACGCTTTTTCGATTTCTCCACACCAACACCATAACAAGACTCCAGCACTTCCAGAACAATATCCTGCTTTCGGCACTATGGCACACCCCTTTCTGTGAAATGAACCCTTCCCGACACCCACGGAATGTTCGAGTTCACCACCATCACCGAAGCCATCAGAAGGAACATTAAGTTCTTCGATTCGATGAAATACTGCCAAAACCCCTATTCCGTGATCTGCAACTCCCACCACTACCTGCAAGATGCCAACTCATTATGTCTGGGAAAGCAGAGAAAAAGGTGGAAATTACGCCCCTTGGCCAACCAACAAGCCCCTGACCGGCACCCACCACTATCCAACTGAATGAGCCTGCACTACATGCCTAGACAGACTCTAGGCTCAGCCTTCAGGACTCTCACCACTGCACCGTGACATTTTCACCTCTACCGAGGTCTCCCACGCTCTTTAATTCCTTCACCTAACCTTCAAATAGGTCCTCCTGGTAAAAGATCCGTTTATCCTAAATAAATTTTACTTTATTTTCCCCTTATCCTACATTTTTAAAGTTTGAGAGCTGAGGGTGAAAAAACACAACTAGTATCCTAAATGGGACAAGTGACCTCAGAGGTTACCCTAGACAGACCTTGTAATCCTAGCAACGTCGTCCAATAGTTACCAACAGGTTGCCAATCATTTTGAATACACGTGGATTTGAAGGTAACGTCCAATTTTCTCTTCCCACGAGTCTTCTCAACTACTTAGAACATCATTATAAGCTGGAGAAAGCGCTTATGAAATAGAAAAAATAAACTCGTGGAAAGATAAAATTGGATGTTATTTACACAATCTAAGCAAGCAATCAAACCGTAACATACGTTTTGGTGCTATTTAAAATCTCTATTGTCTTTCTCAGGTAAGGTTTGATAATTATTGATCCCATATACTGCTCAATTAATGATCAATACTATTAAAATTGTATTAAAATTTATGATAAAAAAAAAATTACACTTATATCGTGCAAAGAATTCCTTCTAATAATCGTATTGGGCAACAGGAGAGGTTTATTTTTATTGTAAACTTGTTGGTCTGCATTCAATGTGAAGGCAAGTTCTTCAAGAATAGGTTGGAGAGTAAAATACTATATAGGGAATCTGAGTCACTTATGAGGCAAGAAATTAGAGTGAATCTACCTCTAACGAAAGTAATGAAGTACAATACTAACTATACTATAATACCACAAAATACAAGGTAAACTACATCAAGAAAAGATGTGGTAGATTCAAGAAAATGAGCTGAAATCCAGCAGCACACATAAAGTTGATGACATTGGTCGATCAGATGAAGTCTGTATTCAAATTAGCAAGAAAGCAGGACGCTTAGCGCAATTTCGAAAGTATTCAGTTAAATATATAAATTGTTACCAAATGATGGTGTGTTTTAAAAAATTAAAATTACACTTTTATAAATTATTGTTCAGCTATGACCTCGCTATCGACCTTATATAGGAAATCTGCAATACACTTAAACAAATCGTAGGCATTTGCACATCCCGAAACAACTAATTAGTTTCGAATTTGCTGTGCCAGTTAATTGTAAAGACGTTTGTATAATAAGTATCGTATAATAATTGACAAATGAGTATAGAGAACAGTATGTTAATCAGGTCTATAATTCTTTGCCTTACAAGATCTTCAAAATTACCATCACCAACCATGAAAACTGCCTGGATGAATGTATTGGAAATGTACCCTCCAAAAGTTACAATCAAAATTACTGTGACTCGTCACTGTAGCACAACTATACGTTAGAAACTGGACCCTACATAGAAAATGTATGTACATAATTCCAATTGTACCGATTAGCATCAAGACGCAGTTACCAACATGTTACGAGACTTACAACTACAGACAATGCAGCGGTATTTAAACTCCAAAAAAGTGAATGTCTTTATTCAAACATCCCTATCCAAACAAAAGCAACCATGAGCATTACAATAAGATGTATAAAAAAAAAAGCAAAGCAATCACATCGCTTTTTTTATTGAATAGTTTTTGCATTGTGGTAATAATATAAGATGATAATGACAGTATAAAGAAGATATATGCTAAATATTCTGTACACATAACTCGGTGCATAGGAACTAAACCACGGAAAGTTTAAATTTACGAGCTGTTGTTTGCCTCCTTGCAAATTCGATACCGTGTAATGTTTACAAACGTTGGACATGAGAGACTGCCCTAACATACTGATATTTGCAGGGCAGTACAAGGATAGGTCACTTGGCAGAGCATCAGAATGAGTATTGAGAAGTTTCTGACTGTTTACCGTTTCTTTAGCTAATAATTATTGATATTTTTTAAAAATGTTTTTCGTTCATTTCATTTTTTTGTATGAGCATATATTTGAATTAATTGACCGATTACGTTGAATTTCAAATTGTTTGTCTGAGAAAAAGTATTACTATTGTAAATAAATTAATTTTTACATATGAGTCATGCAGACGATCTTCTCAAACTAGACGGATACCTACGAACCCTCATACAAGAATTGACCCTTGTTAACAGATGTGGCATTCCTCGTGTCCTATAAAACACTATCTATAACCAACTCCTCCTGACTTGTGGGACTGGGGTCCTCCTGGGCCTTGAGGACTAACAACCGTTAACAGACTTCATTATCACAGTGTGCTTAACAGACTATCTCAGAATGGAGGTTTAATACACGAAGTCATGAATAGCCTTACTTTTCTATTTCATTTGAAGAGTTATTACTGTAGGTCATCTGCCTTCAAGTATTTATGGTCCATTACAAAGTCATGGTATCTTTATCGCTGGTCGTAACCTTCCCCCGGGGAATAAGTTAGTAAATATTAACCCCAAAATGAAATAAGTGTACATTGATGTTTTGGTTCACCACGTGAGGAAATGGTTATTATCAATTTTGAGTGTATTAGGTCATTATTGGTACCAACAGAGTTAATTTTTATCAAATTCATAAACTGTAGTTCATATACCAAGGGTAAACTAAAGTGAATATGGAAGAAGAGAAGCTACCTGGAAGAACACCGAACTCCCTCGCTTCCTAGAACGGGGAGAAAGGAAAACTGTTGTTTTTAAACATCTCAGAAACATGCGGCTAAAGTAAGGTTGAGTTACAATCAAGTTGAATAATTAAATAATTAATTATCTTAATATTAATTAACTGACAAGACCTTCGAAATTATCATTACCAACAATGAAAACTAACACTACATGGATGAATGGATTAGATGGCGTTAAAAACGTTAGGTTATATTGTAGTTGCTGATATAATAATAAAATCACAAATTACTTCAGTTCAATTATAATACTGATTAATTAATTGTTTATTACAATTAATTAAATTTATTTTGTCAATTTTTTCGTTAAAAAAAAATCTTTAAAGATTTCGCTTTTATCCGCAAGGAAATAACGTTGAGTTCAGTAGTTTACGTTTAGAACTTAGAGATAACCACAGAACCCTTTCTCCTGGCGGTTGTAAAACGGCTGAAATACCTTTTCCAGAACATTTACTTTTACTAGAACTTAGTGGTGTGTGAGGGCGGAGAGGCGGCTGCGAGACAAAGATTTCCCACTTAGGAAATTGCACTCCATCCCTGGATGCGATACACGAAATCTAGTAAGTTTATTAAATAAAATAAAATATCTACGTACAAATGTGGAATACACAATAATAATATTAAAAGAGTGAATATAAGGAATAAAATAAATTTTAGTAGCCCCCCTAAAAAAATACTACCCCAAGGGGGGGGGGTGAACCTACCATTTCTCATATGAACTCTGTAGCGCTATCTTTGCACAAACGTAAATATCAAATCGTAAGATACTGATGAAAATAGTGATATAAATACGGCGAATAATAATAAATAATAAATCTTAACATTTTACGTAATTCGAAATACATTTGGAAGATTATTTACAAAATTTCGTTTTTTAAAAAACAATTTTTTTCCAGCTAACCATAGAAATTACTCCTGGCTCTGAAGGAAGAGCAGTCAGAGATTCAACCATGTATGGGTTATGCAATAGCTGCGATAATACAGATCATATCAAAATATGCTTATCACGTGTTAGTTGAAAAAACCAAAAGGATGAAAAAAATATAGAACGTGAAAAAGTCCTGTATTTTTTTTATTTTTCGAACTACAGATCATAAGATATTGAAGTTGTTATTTTTATTTCAAAATAAATATTTTCAAAAAACCAATATGATAATTAAATTATTAATGCCGAATTGTGCAATGGTACCGTAAAATTGATAATAATGATGATTATCAGTTTTGGAAATACAAAAAAGCTGTTGTTATAATTTTAATATAATTGTTTGGTATTTTTAAGTGTTTAGGGGACAGTCGTTAATAGGATTTTAAATGAATTTCCCCCCCCCCCCTAAGCTACGTGTGGCACCAAAATGCTCATAGGGCGTTTTACTCTATATTTTGGCGGAACATCTGGTCAGTTATAAACCTTGTTTTTGCTAAGACAGTTCATTAGGTACGCCCCTTTAAAAGTTGTGGTCAACTCACATAATTGTGTTTTCCTTGTAGTAAAAGACAATCTTTTGTAAACCATGGTCGTTTATAAATTTATATACACCTTGTGGTCGAGTTTTGCTGAGTCTGTGGTCAGGTCAAATGAAGAACTCTACGTTTTAAAGATTGATGAGCTACAGACACGTTAAGTAACGATTTCTTATAATTCCTAATTATACTCATAACCTTTTCCTCCCCTAGTTACAATACGTATTACATTTATACGCAGGTAGCAGTTGCAAAAGGTAGAAGCCTTTGTTTCATTTATACAGTCCACTTGACTTCACCTATGCTTACATTAAAAATATATAAATTAAAATGATAATCTAGAATTACCAGTGTTGAAACCAGTGTTGCTTGCCATGTATTGCAGGTCTTAAGATTCTTATTTCGTGTCGGCGACTAGAGTTAAATCGAGGTGATGATAGACGAACGTCTAAAATTGTATATTTCCTCTCCCTAGGAAAACATATGACCAATGTACAAGGTTTTAGAGAAAATAGTATTGAAAAAAAAATAGATTGGAATTCACTAATCAATACCCTGAACCACCAGCTTGGAAAGGTGGTCGCAATGTTGCATTGGAAGTTCACAACACTAATGACACATTTTCACTGTCCAATAGATGGAAATAGAATACATTTAAATAGTGTTTATTGCCCTGTTAAACATCATCTATCTATCTAACTTTAATTGACACACGCACACGCATGTACATTTTTAACACGCAAGATTCCTCTTTTTATCTTCTTTAACCTAAGAGTGAGGCGTTAGTTTTGATAAAAACTATTAAAACAATTAATGTGATAGGAGACAAATGGGAAGGCAACGGATCCCTGGATTTAAAAGTTTTGTGATTGCATACTAGTTTATGAAAAAATCTTAAAATGGTTATAAGATACAATTTATTAATGGTTATGGTTATATTATTATTCGCTAATTTCGATTGCATCAGTATTATTCTTCTTATTGCATCAGTATTATTCTTCTCATTGCATCAGTAATATTCTTCTGATTGCTTTGGGATTGCTTGATGATGGACTGAATGTGTCTGAAACGTCGCGATTATTGTATGAATTTATAATAAAAATCACAAATATTAATAATATTGGCTATATTTCATTTACTCAATACTTTATTGTTCTCATTTTTGCTTTCTTTAACAGTTTCGAAAAGTTAGATTTATTTAACGATTTTATTTAGTAACCTGTTTTCATGTTTATTTAATGTTTGGAAGATGAGCTTAGTAGAGGCGAATATGTTAAAGATATAAATATCCACATTGTAGAGTCCTATTATTATGTAATGTTGAACACTAACTTGACATGAAATAAATTCATTCTTTCTTCAATATTTACAAATCATGGTAAAAATAGAGTTCATTAATAATTATTAGCTAAAGAAACAATCCACTGGCAGGATCGAGATTTGAACCGGGGACCTTCCCAATATCAATTACGGGGCTCCACCAACTAAGCCACGAATATGTATTTTCTTCCCTTAATGTCTCATCCTCCTGGAAGTGTTATTCTTTGGCTAATAATTATTTAATACATATATATAATTCAATTACAAAAACGAAAATTGACTTTATTTATAAGAATCTCTTGCGCTCTTCGTCAGCCTCCACTGGTTCGTATCCGATGACGTGTCTGACGGAGGAGCGTAGGGGACTTCCCAAGACTCCGCTTCCTCTTTCGCATGCGAGGGGGGTGACAGCCATGTGGATTTAGGAGGTCTCTGGGCTGTTTGTAAATACTGTTTGAATGAGCGAGTGAATGATGAATTGTAAATACGGTATGAATGAGAACATTCAATTACTTATTGCCTAATAAGGCAGATTGTAATTTTAGCACAAACAAGTGAAAAAAAAAAAAAGTATTTATAGGAATCACACATGTTACAAATATATAACTTTTTTTTCAGAAACAAAAAACCTGTGTATCTATGTTTGCCTGAGCTAGAGATTAAGCTATCCCTTTTTGACCTATAAATTTGAAATTAAATATTGACCTTATCTTGACCGGCATGTCTCGGGATAATTTATTTTATAAGCACTAACCCTGGTGTATTTTTTCCTCAATTACCTTGATAGAGAGCAGACCCAGAGGGAGCCTCCATTAATAAGGATAATGTTCCTTCTATGAAACGTTTCGAGTTTGTTATTGAAATAATTAATGTTTCGACGAGGCCTTGATGCTCTAGAAAATTGCCAGACATCGTTTTTAAGAGAAATTTGAGTTAATTGAAAACACCACCGCTGATGAAAATAAAATTAAAAATTCTACTTACTTAATTGGTGCCTTGAAAAGTAAGAAGAAAAAACCCTAAGAAAAAAGTAATTGATATTTGATCATTATTTTTTCAATAGGCGTTGGTATTTTATTTCAGAGACTGGTGAAAAAATCAAATTATCACAAAATTTTATTATTTTATGTTTCTGTTAAGTTGTGATTAGATTCGAGGGAATCAATAAAAAATAAATGCCTGTGAAAAACAATTAGTATTATTGACATTGACAGTGAAGTCCAAGAATATATTATAAATAAATATCTTGGCTACTTAGCTTTAATTAATAATCAACGTTTTAAAACCACCTGAATATGTTTTAGGGTTTTGTTGAGCTTTTCAAAATCAGAACCCTAATGTTTCCTGCTTAGTTATTGTTAGCTCCTAATCATGCAAAATATATGAAATTTCACATTTATGCCTCATTTGATACAGGCATACCACACAAATAAAATCCATCTCCATGAGTGTTTGCCAAATATAACATTTGTAATTTGTGTCTAGTTTTCTATAATTACTAAAAGCCATTATTACATCGATTAATTATAGAAATGCTTTTTTTCTTTGTAGGTTTATTTGAAACTTTGATGGGACTTAAAATAAAATCGGTCCTATGCGAAATAGTGTGGGGGCTTAACTGGTCTATAATTACTTAAATGAAATTAAAAATGTCTTTGAACATGTTTTCACCCTTGTTTCATATAGAAAGGTGATGTTCTGCTCAAGTCTAACTTCATAACCTAAATATGTTAATAAAAAAAGCGAGCTTGAAAAATGTAATAAAGGGTAAATTATTTATTGAGATTTTTTTATTGTTGTGTTCGTACTACTATTATTTACAATCATTAAAAATTAACACTCAATGTAAAAACCCGGGCAGCAAACTCTTGCTAAGAATGTACGCAATGTGCCAGAATAATAATTATCAATAACTTGTATTAATAAACAACAACCTTACATAGTTACAGAAAGTATAGATGAACAAGGTGCAATTTTAATTTATTTAATTACTTTCAGATTCTAATATTGAAAATCGAAATATGTCAAATAAACGGGGCTTGAATACAATTTTTTTATTTGTTTCATATATTATTTCGGTTTTGTAGTTTTCTAAATTTCGTACGCCACATTGCGATTCGTTTCGACTTAACCGCAAAGAGAATATCCGCAGAGGTGCGCAATAGCCCGCATGATTAAAGTGGAAGGTTTGCTAGGCGGAGCACGGACTTCATTCATCCGCTTCTGACAAATACCTGCCGCTCGTAAACTTATTCGGTCGCGATCTTTGTTCGTACAGTCGGGAGAATAATAGCCGCCACTCAACAACCACGCTGTATAAATCCACCCTCGCGTGTTGTCACCCTTCCTGCATGGCCGCTGTAAGGGGAGGGGTTTCAAGGGAGGAGAGAATTCAAGAAGAAGTTCTCAAACAGGCACTTCTGACTGTTTACGGTGCGAGGATTTTGGCTCCGCGGTGAATTATTGATGAGCCCCTGTTTGACTTAAGAATTTAAGTGCCTAAGACACTTCGCTGCCGCTCCCTCCCTATAGGTATTTTATTCACAGAGAACTTCACACACACACGCACTAGGCATGTTTGTATTCGCACACACACTCTTTGACAATACCAGCTGCAAGATATTTCACATTCATGTTTTCGTTTAAATGTTTAACACTTCTGAAAATGAATTGTTCCATAATATTATACCAAGAAGTGTTTCTTTGATGGAATTAATATAATATTAATAATGCATCTGCAAAATATATATATTTATATAAGTTAAGGCCAGGCACTGTCGGTATACAGACTTAATACCAAATCCTCGGGATGCAAACATCCCGATTGTATGTGTACAGGATCAAGAGCATGAATAAAGCAGTCTTGTACTAACGTTTGATCTCATCATTTCTATTACCTCTTTCTCGATCTTTTTTTAGTTTTAATTCTCACGAAAGTTAACTTATATCATTTATAATAATAAACAAAATTTATTAATCAAATGACAATAATTTTTACCGAAAGTTGGTATCTGCCTCATGTTAGTCAATATTTCGTTTCACCACATCATTAAATTGATGCCTCAATAATACTTCGAGTAAAATTATAAAAAGCCAACTAAAGAAAGAGGACCTAATAATCCCATAATATGTACTTTAATGTTGAAACCGTGCATACCAGTGCAAGAGTTGACGGCGTACAGGGTATACAGTTTCGCAAGACTTCTGTCTTGGCAGCAATTCATTTATTTATTTAGTCTAACGACAGTAATTTAGAAACAACGTAGAAGAACATAAAATTACAAGTATTTGCAACAATTGATATACATTTATAACAATAATGCAAAACTATAGTGGGGGTGGGTAGGTCTATGGCATTTAACCGCTCTCGACGGAAGGCGGGTCATGGATGCAGTTTATGCACGGTGGTGAGATTTAACTGTTCATTTTTCCAGAGCGCATGCGCAGAACAAGATCCGTTACTATTTTATTAATCTTTAAGTCGATTCCTGTGCTTTAAAGGTTGGTGATTCTGATTTCACCGACTATTTTCCGATAGCCCATGCGCAGGAGGAAACCCATCACTGTTTACTAAAGTCAAGGTCGATTTCTACAGTTTAAAGATGGGAATTTTAACTCTCCAATCAATAATTCCTCATCTTATCGTATTAGAGATGTTAAAATGTTTATAAATTTTTGTTTTAAGCTATTTTCTTTGCGTTTCTCTCTTCTGGTTCCAGTACATTGATTTTAGCAACTGTGAGTAATCCATTTCCAAGTTCCGTTTCAGATTCAGCCTTTGTTCCCACCCCGTGTTAATGTAAAAACACTATTTTTAAGAGTTATTAAGTACAAATGAGTGCAATAACTATAAAACTTGTCTTCAGTAACCATGATATTTTCTGAAAACCTAATAGAGAGCCTACTATTATTTACTCAGGATTTTCCCATTTGCAGGGTTATGAAATCCGAAACCCCGTTTTCTATACTGTGCGTTTCTGTCTGTTCAGGGTAGAGACATGATAACTTCCATGGAGCTCGTATTCAATATTTAGAACACACAAGCTATGTTGACAACACCATAAAAAAAAAAATCTAATTAACTAATCATTAAAAATTCTAAATATTCTGCTTCAAATAAATATAAATTAATTGATTACTTGAAAAAAAAAATCTATGACTTTGAGTGGGATATCAAATAAAAGATCTTGACGCCCTGATGAAGAATGATGCACTTTTTTTTATACATATAATGGTGATGATAATAAATTAACTATTTTTTTTATTATTCAAAATCTTTATTGTAATACAATTATAATCTGTCTTATCAGTCATTAAATAATTGGGTTCAATGTTATTATCATACCATATTTACAATTCATTATTCACTCGCTAATCCATACAGTATAACTAAGCAATTAACTAATAATTAAAAAATAAGTATTTTTTCATCGTGACGAATCAAGAGGTTTAAAAAAATAGAATCACCGTTCTAATTGATAGTGTGTGTTAGACGTTAGAGGTTTTGCGTATTAAAATTGTAGAAGGTCATTAAAATGGCAATTTGAAAATGGCATGGTTTGAATGTTTAGTATGTTAAAGAAACATATGGCAGTGCAAAAACGATGATTCATTCAGTTGTGATAAATACAACCAAATAGTAGATTATTGTTTAAACTGTTAGTATTGTTTTAATTAAAGAACAAGATGGAATAACGATTGCATTAACAGATATGCATATTCCCTTTTTTTTTTTTTTGTTTTCATAGCCCCTTTAAATTTACAGATAATTATATATTAGATCCTCAGGCGAGAATCTATTTACAAATTATGTTTGTATTTCCTGTAGCATCGCTACATTATATACAGCATATTCCCTTTTTTTTTTTTTTTTTGTTTCCTTAGCGCTTATATTTTTAAAATTATAGATAAGGGAAAAATAAAGGAATTTATTTGGGGTGAGCGGATCCTTTTACTAGAAGTACCCGTGAGAAGGTGGAGTGAGGAAATTAAGGAGTGTGGGAAGCCTCTGTAGAGTTGGAAATGTTGCGGTGCAGTGGTGAGAGTCCACTAAAGGCTGTATATTCCTTTTTTTTTTTTTTTTTTTTTTTTTACCTTTTTGTTTAACCTTAAAACTAACTTACATACTAATTCTTATCCTAATTTTCCCCCGACAGTCTGTTGCCATCAATGCGGGAGGGGTGGTGGGGTCATAGTGTTAAACACTGGGTTCGTCAGGTGCTGCAACGAGTCAAAAACCTTAATGTGTCTTCGGCGGATGAACTCACCCACCGACGGCACACCAAGCAACGGGTGCAGGTCAGCGTTCTTCAACCTCTCGAAAGAGGTATGTCGGACCACTTTTCGCATGATTCCATTCTGGAAGTGTTGGAGACATTTGGCTGTATTGTCAGTCAAGTGGGTAAATAGCGGGGCACCGTACAGCAGGGCTGGCCGGAGGACACACAGCTTCAAATGTGTCCCTTTTACTTGTACTTTTGATTTTATATCCCACACTTGAGATGTGAGCAAATAAGAATGAAACATCACATGCTCAGTGTGATAATAGAGTAAGTACACCAATGGTCTGAGCTATTGGAGACAGAAAGGACTGGAGTCGAGTCGGCTGTTGCCTCGATCGTTTAAGGACCTTATTTGTCACTTCCCGCTCTCATTGCCTTGGCAGCCAGCTTGTTTCTCCAAACTGTCGCACGCAGCTTTCATTTAACCATTAACTGGTCCCTGTTGTTTTGATATAAGGATTAACCAGAAACTACTATTTTTTATATATTTGTTTGGTTTCAACACCCTTATAACATATATAATTAAAACATTTAGGAACTAAAGAAATTAAAATAACACCTGCTGTTTGCATATTTTAATTAGCTATGCTCAATTTTATAGAGATTATAAATTGATGTAATGACTATTTGAATGAAGTTAAACGTTGAAAAAAAATATGTTCTCTCACGGTGATATATTTTAACAATTATTTGGTTACTTGTTTAATCATCTGTTTTTCTGCATGACTGGAAGTCTGTTATAGATAATGACCGTAAAAATGGCGCAACATATCTAAAATTTAACTTTTTCCGATAAATTCCCTACGACTTCAAAGATGAATGTTTATAATAAAATTATAGGATTTTGCGAAACGAATTGGGTTTTTCTTTCTGATATTATTTAAAGATAATGTTAATTGTTTTCATTCTCAGCTGGGAACACAACTAAAAATCAAAGATTAAACAAAAAAGGAGTTTTTTCATCAAAAATGAAATCTAGCTTTTCTTTCAATAACTCATTAAGATTTTAAGACTAATAGTCTCTTTTGTATTGGACATTAGTATTGATATTGATCTACAGTAAATACAATAAACACAAAGTGCAATTTTAATCAATAGATTCAAGTGATTGTAGATTTTCTAATATGTCAAATACGTACTCAAAAAAATAAAGGGCTTTTGAAACCAAAAAAGCTTTGAGTTTTGCTCATTGCAATTATAAAAATTTATTTAAATATTGTTTTTCTAAGATTTTAAATATTTTTATTTTGTTCGATATTGTTATTTTACATTAGTGTGTTTGGATGTCAAAAGTAAATCCCTTGATATATGGCATGCAATTCTTAATATAAGATCTTAACGCATTAAATATTTTATATTAAGTAAATATTAAAGAAGATATTTTTTTTTGTTATTTAAATTTTTTTTTTCTGTAGGGGAACTAGAATATTATTGCTATGAGAATAATGCTTTTAAAATTATCAAGTTCATTCATTGGTTGACATAAGGCATTAAATGTTGTTAGGAGCATTGAAAATACCCCGAGAATACTTTCAATGCTTTTTACAACATGAGCTCTGCGAATTAGAAGATACTTGTTCTCATTATGACAGCTAAGCCGGAGTAGTCGAGAGAGACGTTGCTGCTTCCTTTATTTAGGGATAAAGCTAACTCGGAAGAATCACCCCCGGGAACGGAAGAGGGGTAACAGTCGGGTATTTAGCCAAACATTTTCCAAACTTGGGCTAAACCTCCGTAAGTGGCTGGATGAAGGGGGGTATTAAGGTATTAAGGTGGTTTTAGGGAGGATTTTCGTGCTTAATCTAGTGTTCGTTTCGGATCCCCGGGTTCCGATTTCAGCCTCGTTCTGGGCCGTTAGCAATTTGGCTCGGATAAGTTTATCATTGAGGATTATCGACGATAGTTAACACATGGATTTCAAGCCGGTTAGAAAATAAAATCATTTTCGTTAGCAACTTCATCAACAGGAATAATGAGCGACCATGATGTTTAATCAGTTTTATGTTTTAAGTGCCTAGTTAAATTTTTAATTAACTTGCATACCAGCTTTTACTGGACCATTAAACGTATTTCCACTCAATGATAAAAAAAAGTATAAATACATTTTTTTTAGAAAACTAATGTTTATATCTTTTAATAAATATACTGTATACATTTTTTAAATAAAACAAACCAAATTTAAACAGTTAATTTAAGCTGCTTTATCTTATTATTCTTATAGAAGAATCGTTAAGGTTTCAAGCTATTTATTTCCGTGTTAATATTAGACAAGATCATCGATTGGAATATACAAATTAGAACTTTTTCAAAAGTTTTTAAAAAGTAACGAGAATTTTGTTTATCTTAAAAATCTGTTTTTATTCATCGATATCAATTTTGTCCTCTTCAAAGTTATCCCCCTCAAATATAATATACTCCAAACTACGAAGGACTTTTCACACTCACTTTTTGGTATAGCTCTATGCTTCTTCAGCAATTCTTCTTTTATCTCATCAATGGTGTCGCCTTTCAAGGCTTTATCAACTTCGGGAACAAAAAGAAGACGCAGGGAGCCATGTCCGGTGAATACGGTAACACAACAGAGTTGTTTTTTGCTAAGAAATTACGAAAAATCAGTAAGGTGTAAGCAGGAGAGCTATCGTCGTGCAATTTCCATGAATTGTTTTGTCATAATTCCGGTCGTATTCGTCGGATTACTTCTCGTAAACGGTGAATTACTTCTAATTACCATTATACTTATTGACCGTACGACCTTCTGGCATTGATTGGATATAACTACGATATTGAAATTGAAAAAAAAAAACAGTGAGAAGAACCTTCACTTTTGATCGAACTTGTCGATTTTTTTTCGGTCTTTGCTCTTCAGGCTGCTTCAATTGCGATGATTGCGCCTTGGTTTCCACGTCATACCCATATACCTATGTTTCGTCACCGGTTATAAGGCATTTAACATACTCTGGATTGTTGATTACTTCGTTCAGCAATTCTTTGGCGATATCCGCTCGATGTTTTTTTTGGTTGAAATTCAACAATCTGGAACGAACTTTGCTGCCACACGTTTTGGAAAAAATCGCTTGGCATGATCCAAATGATATATTAATTTCATCAATAACATCGCTAGTAGTAATTCTGCTGTTGTCCAGAATCATTTTCTTAACTTCTTCAATAATCGTTTATTGAAGTGTCAGGACGCTCAGCGCAATTATAATCTTCAATTCTTCATGGTCCTCTTTCGTACGAATAACGTATGCACACGTATGCACGTACCACTCCCAAACTCTTGCTTTACTCATGGTAGGTTCACCAATAGCCACTGTCAACATTTCAAAAAATTTTCTGCACTTTATTTCATTTTTTGACAAACTTTAGTGCAAATTTTTCGATCGATTTTTTCCAAAACTAAAAATCGCCGAGAACACGAAAACACATATAATCTTAGTGACTGCTACTAAAAAAATTAAGCATTGAAAACAGCTGCAAATTTTGACGTATTTTAGAGGCATGTATACCAACATGATAAAACAAAATAATTTTACTATTCAAATCATAACGTTATTTGAATCATAAAATTATCGTTACCTTTTGATCAAACCTCGTCTAGCAATAAAATTTTATATAAGCGTTTTTTGGTTGTACTGATGTATTAAAGTTAGGTGGTTTACATTATTTTTATCCACATCCTCTAATCGTACCTCGCGTCTTAAAAAACACTAGCTATACCCACCACCTCATGTTTGGGGCTGGGGTGCCTCGTAGGTCCCAGGCGGTTCCGGGGAGCCTGGGATCTGCTTTTATCCTTGTACTCTCTTGAGCTCCAATTGGTGGTACTTTAAAGGGATTTAAATATACAAATAGTGGTGATTTTGTGCTGAAATAAATCCACCCGAAACAAGCAACTGGAGGCTGTTTGGTCCAATTAAAACGTATACTATCTTAACCCCTTGACGTTGCAAGCAAATATTACTTGACAAATCAATTTTTTTCAATCTTGGAAAATGACATTAACTTGTTGTAAGTTTTCAGGATATAAATTAAAAAAGATATTTGTGAGTAAACAAATCATTTATTCACCAATAAAGAAAATAGTTTTTGCTAAAGCTTTGTATTGCTAAGGCTCATAGGCCCATCTAAAAACCACTACAGAACCCTTGCTAGTCGCTTTTTTTATAAGGTATTGTTAGTTTTTAATAATTTTACTAGATTTTAGTTTTTTATTAAGCTTTGCACGCTTCGTTGAATCTAACTATTAGTTGTTCCTTGAAGTAATAAACTATACACATGTACTTAACAAAGCATACTTATTATTCACAATCTCATATAGAGCTGAACTCCACACTTAAAAACACATGCTTGCTTAATGGCTTCTAACAATTCTCTCCCATCAGGTGGTTTCAGACAATTTAGACAATTACAACAGTAGCGGTTGATGAATATTCTGTCAATACTTGAAATTGTGCATGACATGTTCTGATCATCGTTTTCAATTTTTGGACCTATTAAGGGCCATTTAACTGCCCAAAGTCGATAAGTGTTGGTTAATAAAATTTAGAGCTTCGAGAGCCGCATGTTTTTTATTTGTATTTGACGCTTAGGAGGCACCCTGAATATTTAGAAGGGTGGACGTTATGTGTAAAGGCAATCTCATACAGTGGCTTGTATATTTGTATCAATCAATATACTCCGTATATTAAGTGAATGCAATAATTGCTTTTACAAGTGACGTATTGTTGTAATTTCAATTTATTTTAAAAATAATTTTAAGAAGAAAAAAATTATGAGCAAACCCACAATCCCAAAATAGGTTAAATAACACTCATCGTGGCTAGAAATTACCGTCTCAACTTTTTTAAATATATTTTTTATGTATATATTCAATCTAAAGGTGGCATAAAGTGTATATTTTGGTGGCGGGGATGAATTAAATTCTGAGGCTCTTAATAATTCGAACTCCCGAGCAGGCCACTTCGTTAAACCGAAAAAAACCCTGCATTTCTTACACTCGGTTATACGAAGCCTTTTACATAACAAGGAGAGAGAGAGGGCACTCTATAATTCGTAACGAAACCACTTCTCTTCTTTATAATCCGAAGTTTTCCTCGTACTGTTTACATCCTCGCAATGCAGTTTTTTTTACATTTCACTGTTTGTTATGTATAAGGTTACTACATACATATGTTAAAAAGAAATCTACTTTTGTTCTATTTTATTCTTTACATATTTATGTACTTGAATTTATTCATTTAAAAAATATAAGGTCTTAGTAATTCGATTTTTTCGGGTGTTTTGATAATACGATCTTCTTGGTAATTAAAAAAGTAATAACTTGTATTTTAAAATTATTCTGAGGTTACTTGGGTTTCGAACTATCAAGATTTGATGGTAAATGTTTATGTTCCTCAAATGAAGGGATACAAAAACTCTGGGAAGAACAGTCGAAAAAAGTACCTTCGCTGTATTTGTATATGAAGAAATATTTACATCAAACTTACATAACGTTTACTAATATTCCATTTGAATTGTTTACCAAATTCCGAAACTTGAACTGACAAAGAGAGCGGAAAGGCCAGGTAGAGATTAGTTGGAGATCAATGCAAAGGGTACACTCACGAAACCGCAGATTAAAAGAGACTATAAAGGGCTTGGGTACGTTTCTTCTCAATAGAAATGTTTTTATTTTTTTTGAGCTCAAATGTTTGCCTTGGCTTTCCGTTTGAGCCCTCAGTTCTCTAAGGTTTCATATCGCCCGTCAAACCTTGCTCAAAATATTTCAGCTTTCAGGCAAACACCGGCCAGTCGGTTCTGTTTTATTTCAATTTACACACGGGACAGATCTAGGTTCATCGGACGAATTGTGGGAGGTTAAAAAACTAAACCCTGTTAAATTAATTATTTATTTACGCCCTTATATTCCCCCATTTAAGGGCGAAAGTCCCTCAAAACGTAACCATTGCTTTATATTTAAGGTATGGACCCAGAATCTATAGCGTCAATCTATACGTTCTTTATTCACGAAATTAATAATATAATATGTGTTCTTAGGGATGGAGTATTATGGTTTGGTATTGTGACTATTCATGCTGCGGTGTCCGTATGTGTATTATTTTAGAATGATAATGAATGATGACAAGCTATAGGTTAGCATGAACTTCAACAGCGATCGTAAAAGTGATTCAATCAATCTGAAATATTAGAGGTAAATACTGGGTATGTACTGGCACCTTAGTCTTATGTGGTCGAGTGTAATGTAATAATGCGAAATATGTTCAAGAAATAGAACATGAAAAGTATCCCTATCGATTTTGTCTATCATTTTTCATCTCACAGTTTTGAAGATCTTTTTAGCGTTCAAAATTTTTTTTTTTTATTGTGATAAAATTAAAATATGCCTTATTGGGCAATAAGTAATTGTGATAAATGTTCTCATTCATACTATATTTACAATTATCATTCACTCGTTAATCCGAAAAGTATTTACAAACAGCCCAGAGACCTCCGAAATCCACACGGTTGGGATAGAGATAAAAAGAACTATAGTTTTAGGACCAATTTTAGAAATCATTTAATAGCTACTAGATTTTTATAAATATTTTCTCGTCGATATAATTTCTGTTATTTAATTGTTATAATTTACTTGAATTTTTTTCCATGGAGCCAATGTGACTTCTTTCTTGTGCGCTTCTTTCTTTATATTAATCCGCTATTCAGAGAACTTCTTCGGAGGCCCCGGAAAACTGGAAACCCATGGCGAGAAAAGCTATTAGATTTAATAAGTATTTAAGAACTACGATTACATATTGACATTGTTTCTTTCCTGCGTTCTTCAGTTTTGTTTTATTCATTTTTTTAAAGTGGTCTATATCCATTTTTTTTTTTTTAAATTAGTAAACGATAAAAATTGATATAAAGCTTAAGATAAAGGATATTGAAAGCAGATGCTGATTTTTGTCAAGCCTTAACGGGCTTTAAGATCATAAAACTATCGTTTTAGTAACGACCCAAATGCTGTGAGTCAAAAACGCAAAAGGGGATACCGCCTGGCAACTCGGATAGCTGGAGAGGTAACATCAGTTTATAAACCTTATATATTAGTTTTGGCATGACGAAAATGACAGGCCATTGATACTTTGGATCGAATTCACTCCTTTTAAAAACGCATCAATATCTTTTTAATATTCTGCTACGTTTATTTTGTGCTGTATTGATAATTATATAGGGAGATTAAATAGTTTTTCAGTAATAATGGTTGGTTGCCTATTTCAATAGTGAAAATGCTAACATTTCCCTCAATCTACACATACTATATTTTGTTTACAGGCGTTTTCGGAATTAAAGCTACCGATCAGAAATACTTTCGATAACTTGACTAGTTAATGTTTTTGAATAAGTCAATCATAAACGATGGTGAAATTACTGAGAAGTGTAGTGATATTTATTATTCAATTATGTCATTCATCTCTCTTCCTTGCAACAATTTGACCTAGATTTAGTCTAAAAGGACTTGACTATAATATCGAAATGGGTGACTTATGGATGAAGGCTTCGTGGAATATTCCTTCCTTTTGACGACGGAACACCGACCTGCTTGCATTAGCAACGATAAAATCCACCAGGGATTTATGAGATCTCTATTTAATTCATATCGCTGAGGGTTATTACCCCTTCAAAGAGGAACTGTAGTTATGAGATCTTGTATTATATAACCCAGATATTTAACTTGCTCAGTTATACAGGCTTCGAAAACATAATTTTTATGTCCTCTTAAACATTAACTGGTTCTGTCGTTCAAACACTCTTGTTTATGCCAACTTAGGTTGGGCTATACGAAGGTTAACTTTTACTAAACTTAAAGGTGAGGTTCTTCCTTTCAAATGTACACGATGTGGTTATCTTTCGTTCTGCTGTGCCACAACACCTTGAATGACGGTGATTGTATCAATGGTAACGTACAATAGCGGGGAGTATGCTAGAAACAAAAAATAGTTTTGCTATTTAACTTTAGAAAAAATAACATTATAACACTTTAGAAAAAATATAACTAAAAAAAAAAATTATAACACTGCATCGATTTCATACAAATTCCAAAAAATTAAGTTTTGTAGCAGGTAGCACAACAATAAAAAACGAGCTCTTAATATGGTTTAAGGAAATTTATTATTAATTAATTTCCCAAGAAAAGGTGATTTTCAGTGACCGACAACAACAACCAAAACGGAGAATTTATGATCAAATTTTAGACTACATTTTTAACATTTAAGACTATTTCGGTATGGTTTCTTAACTTAAAAATGGTTACTCCTTTTATCGACCATTATGTTCTTGGTGTAGGTAGAAAATAAAAAAGTAGCCTCCAAACCAGCAAACAATTTAGTCCAATTATAAGTCTGGTAAGTAGCATCATAATCAGCAGCTCGAAAATTCGAAGAGGATGGCCTAGTCCATCGAAAACGTCTCGGTATAAATCAATAAAACCATAGAAGAAAATATTCAAACTAGTTGGAAATATTCTAACAAAAAAATATTTCAAATTTCTTTGTTTTATTTTCGTTATAATTAAGGGCAACTAAATATTAATTTACAATAATGATTTTGACCACCTCTTTCTCTCGATTGATAGGAAAGCTGTGCTGTTGAAACCCAATGTAGTCAAGCAGCATCACTTTGTTAAATAAAATAGTTTTCTCTTTTAACCACTAGTATCACAGAGGTCTTGGAAAATTAAACTGTGAGTTCTAAATCACCGGTGAGATTATATGTTAGCTGGTGTTTTTTTTTTAATTGGGTTAGGTTGATAAAAAAAAAAGATGTTTAATTTTCATTGATTTTATTTCCTCATATAAAATGTGATGAAAATTCTGCATCTTTCCATTATCCACTCCTAATCGTGCTTTGATAATGTCAAGGTTTGACGTTTGATTTTTCGGGACATTTGAGGTTGTTTCGTATAAAAGAAATAAATTTAATGTGGTTACCTTGATTTTTTCTGTAACGTGTTAGGGACCATAGGTTGGTGTAGAATTTTATGCTTAGGCAAGTAATGTGTGAAGTTGGGCCATTACTGGTCGTAATCCTCTGCTAACCCACCAGGGCCATGGAATCCATGGCATGGGGGCATACCCATAATGCGGTTGCAACGCCCTTAACTCCGTAGGGTGAAAACCTGTTGGTTGGAGCGTGAAATTAAACACGTGGACTGAACCCCTTTAGTGGAAAACCGTTAGTGTTGTAGATCTTCGGTGTTGGTGATGTAGTCAGCCCGTTTCAGGATTGAACCAGGAAAGCAGTAGTTTTGATAATTAGCAGTTTTTCTAAGTGTCCATGTGCTATTTTCGAACTTAAACTTCAACTACTTGTATTTTTGCCACTACGAAACTTCTTCATAGCTCATTTTTAGGATCAGGAGTTCCACAAAATACAAGAACTATTCTATGTTATTAAAACAAGTTTCTAGCTAAATATCTCTTCTAGAGCTTTTTGTACTCGATATCAATACAATAACTACAGAACATTGACACCTATTGGTTATTTATGAATGGAAGATAGTATAATACTGTAGTAGTAATATGTTTAATGAAATTTACTGGTGACTTCTAGTGAAAGAAAGGATAACTTTTCTTCTGGGCTGTCTTAAGTTTTTGTCCAACTTTGTGCTTTTTATAGATGCCGAAGTACCCAGTTTATATCTTAGTTGGTCTGATATTTGACAAGTGAATACACGATGAAAGTAGCTAAGGCAATCCACAATCCAATCCAGTCAAGCTATCCGAATCGATAAAGGGGAATTTTCGTCCATGTACCGTTATTTACTCTTTTAGCCTAGGACGTTTTTGGGTCTTGTTTATGTATCGCTATCCATTTAATACATATAGCAATTAATTGCTGCTTTATGTAATAAAACAAATAATTTTAGTGGTGTTTTACAGCAGAATGTTGTAAGTTTTCTTTCTTAGCCACTTAAAATGTTTTAAACATTAGGTGGTACATGAAACTGCCAATATACCTACAAAAAACTAAACGCTTTTTCTTTCTTCTCTCAACTGCTTATATTAGAAGATAACTAACATATATAAAAAATTCAAAGCTTCAAAGAGATGCAAAAGGTTTATTTTTTGGTTGGCAGCGTATTGGTACTAAGAGATTTTACGTTGACTACCTGTAATCCTATTTGTGCCTCATAGGTATTAGTTGAGACAGGAGAAATATGATTATTTATTTTGCCAATATGTGCCCTATGTTAAACGTTAAACGCTAACGTTTGATGATACATACATAGTACAGGATGTAGGCCTGAGCAGTATGAACAATGCGTTACGGCACTACGGCTACAGCAGACAGCGCAATTTAAACTAAAATAGTTTTCGCGTAGGTTTTGATGGCTTATGGCAAACAGAGCAAATTTTACAGTTTTTATCGTGTGTGTTTTGAAGAGTTAATAGACACCTTGTGGAACCACGTCTTACAAAGTTAGTGAGAAATGAATGAGTAGATATCGAAGCTATGATTTTAGTACCCACACTGTATCATCGTTGAGTGAACGCCAAAGAAAGGTCATTTTAAACCAGTAAATCAAAGGAATTTGAAGAGATTTTTTATTTAAACAGTTAAATTTGAAGTATTATTATTTTATTAATAATATAAATGATTATAAGTAGTTTTAATCAGATTTTAATTAGCATTCTCAGATATAATTAAATGCAGTGTTAATGATAAATTTTCATTTCAACTGAAAATTGTTATTGTAAGGGATCTCAATGTTTTTATTTTAATTAGATTAGTGAACTGGATAAAGTAACTGAACACGTCTTTTGCTTACATTGTTAGGTATGACTTCACAAAACGATGCATTGCTTAAAAAACGAGTCAACACTCGTTTAGGTTAAAACCGTGCATCTTTACAACTAGTCTTTCCAACAACATTAAACATCCTGTGTGCACTTTAATCGATTACAAATTATATTCTAAGAACGGGTGGACATCCTCTTGAGCCCCTTCAATTTAATCTGTGGATTTCTTCAAGGAAAGGCTATTTTCATGCACACACGTCTGTCGTTGTTGGGACAAACAACAAGAAAGCTACTGTAATCGCTGTCACTGACGGCATTGTGGCCGTAGTATGAGAGGAAAAAGAGCTCTTACACTAGCCAAGCCAATTTGTAACGTTCAGCGACAGACTGGTAGGTTAAACATCAGTGTGAACGCCGGGAAAGACCGAATACGTAATCTTCTCTTTCCAAAAGGGGGAAAAATCCTTGCCTAAATCCTATACTATAGGAGGGCAAGAGAACACTCCGCCTTTCTCTACGTACTATCTAGACATAAAAATATATACGTGTCTCTTCATTTTATTACCCATTTTAGAAACAAAATGAAAAAAGTACCACCCAAATCTTACCTGCTTTTGCACTTGTTAACATCACCTAACTTGTCGATCTCAAACGAATGATATATAAATGTGTCCTCCGGCCAGCCTTTCTATACGGTGATAGGGCTATATACTCACTTGACTGACAGTACAGCCAAAAGTCTACATCAATTTCAGAACGGTATCATGAGAAAATGATGCCTGAAATCTCTCTCTAAAGGTTGAAGAACTCCGACCTGCACCTATTGCTTGATGTGCCGTCGGTGGGTAAGTTCATCAACCGGAGACATATCAAGTGGTTTGACTCGTTGTAGCACCTGACAAATCCAGTGTTTGACATTATGACCTTACTCTTATGACGCGTCAGTGGCTCTCCGCGAAAACTAGGTTAAGTTAGTTTATTCAGATTTAGGTTAGTATTAGCACAACTCATTTTTAAGGTGAGCCCTATCACTCTCTCAGTTCACACACTTTTTATTCTGCCCATCAGCCTACCATAGAAAAAAATCTTAGAAACCTTACAAATTATATACAATGTAGCTACTCTACTGCAAATATAATCAATGAAATCTGCAATTATCAATCAGTTGTTGCATAGTTTTAGGGAAATGTTTAATAAAAAAAGGGTAGGAGGAGAGGTCATCGAAGCGCGTGAGTGAATAGTTTAGTGTTCCTAAACTATTGTAGAAGAAGAAGTCTAGGAGATCTGGATTTCGGTTGGGATCTGATGGCCAGTAAGTGGCTGTGTCAGGAGAGATAGTTGAGCAATGTTTCCGTGTGTGTGCAGACAGCAAAGCACGTCCTCGTGTATTTGTGAATCTTGACCCCAATGATGGTGCTTTGCATTAAAGTGCCCACCGACAAGGAAACGATGTCCGATGGAGTCTAGAAAGGAGATGAATTGGGAATCGGAAATGGATTTATTGGGAGGACAGTACACTGATGCTATAGTCAATAACAACAACAATTTATTAAGATAAAATTACAATCTGCCTTCTTTATTAGGCAATAAGTAATTGAGATAAATGTTATCATTCATACCATATTTACAACATCATTCACTCGCTCATTCATACAATATTTACAAACAGCCCAGAGGCCCCCCAAGTCCACTGATTGTCACCTCCCTCGCATGCGAAGGAGGCAGCGGAGTCTTGCCCGCGTCACTGGGTAAGAGCCAGTGGAGGCTTGATGCTAGAGTAAGGGGGAAAGTGAAGTTGCTGATTGACACTGCAGTGGACGGAAGGAAATCATGTGCTACCAAAGGAACTATGTGGTGGGAAATGGAGTTATAGACAATGGCACCAGTACCTGCATGAGCTCTTTCATCTGCGTGATCAGTTCGATAAGCCTGGTACTGTTGAACAGTAAATGGTCGTTTACTCGTAAGTCTTGTTTTAGTAATAATAGCAACGTCGATGTTCTTGTCGTGGAGTAGTGCTGTCAGTTCGTTAGTGTGGGTGCGAACACCATTCGCATTCCAAAGGAGAATGGATAAGGAGTCGGAAGGATCCACTTATGGATTTTGTTTAACGGGGATAAGGTAGGAGACCAGATTTGTAAGAAGGAAAATGAGAGGGGTAATTAGGGTTCTGAACTCTGTAAGGAATGATGTTAATAGGCTAGTGAGATCCGAAAAAGTTGAAGGTAGAGGAATATGTGAAATGTGTGGTTGAGTTTCCTGGTTGCCGGGGAAGATGAACTTGCATATAGGGAGTTGGTGTCGGTCGGTGCCTGTGACTGCTCTCTGTTCCAAAATGCATCGGCAAAAGTGACTGAATGCCTCAAATTTCTGACTAGGACTCTTCTGCCTGTGGCTGGCTTCTCTTCTTCTGGCCGACGACGTTCTTTGCTCCTGGACTTAAGGATTTTATAAGCGTCGCAGCCCTTGTAGTTGGCCGGATAGCCTTGCCGGCACAGCAAGAGTGAAGCAGGCGACCTTTTTGCACAATTCACTTTTGTGCTGGCCACTGCACTTTACTCACCTAGGAGAGTGGTGGCAGTACGATTTTGTGTGCTCAGATGCCTGACAGTTATGGCACTGGACGATGTCGCGTTTTTGATACGGTTTTTCTAGGTATTCTAGTGTAATACAGGTGTGTTCGTGTATTTTCTCCACTCCGGGTGTTCGCTCGAGATCGACAAAGAACAATGGTAACGCCGTTTTTATTGATTCATGTTGTTGCCTATCCTCGCGTACCACGTTCATTATTTGGCGAACTTTGAATCCGAGAGCTGAGAGTTAACTTCTATTTGGTCAGTTGGTGTGGTCGGATGCAGGTTTCTGCTCACTACTCGTAGCGATCGCTCTTGTTTTAGTTGATAAGTATGGTCATTGGTTTCTTCCAAATATTTGATAATGGCCCGATATGTATCGGGACTGTAGGGAAAGATTTTGTGTCCCAAAACCGATTGAGGCACGTTTATTTTTTCGTACCTACAATTTTACTCATTTGATTACATAGCAATTTAAAGTTGCTTATATTGCGGACGAATATCGCAGGCGGCTTGGGCTGTGTAGGTGTTTTAGTTACTTTCATGTCATCTTGGATATTTTTCAACGCCTCAAAACTGTTAAGCATGAAGAAAGGGGAAACTTCGACGGTTCCTTTTCTAGGTGTGCTGGCCTGTGGTTGTATTTATTCCATCGAGCATAAAAATAGGTAGTGACGTAGGGATTCAAACTGACGAATTCCCGGCCAGAGGCACCGGAAGTAGCTCTCGGCTATGGTAGCCGTCTACCCTATTATGTACATTGCTTGATGTTGCCTGTAATCCGGCAGAGGGATGTGCTAGGGTCGTCCAATATGGCCGACTTTTTGGTGTGATATCACCTATTTCCCTCCTAAACCAATATAACAAGTGATTCACTCACTTCTTGAGGGCTCCCTGGTGACCAGCTCACGTAAGTTGCCTGCTGAGACAATTTTAGAGGTGAAGATCGGTCTATGCTCTGTAGTATAAGGTGTTTAATTAAACAACGAAATCAATAAGTGTTTGTAGATAATAGTGCATGCGCAGAACTAATCTGTTTATATTAAATAAAGGGTTTTGTAACAAACATAAAATTATTTTCTTGCTTTGATCTTTAGTAAATAACTGCTGTCGGAGAATCAAGTACATGAGAGTCACTATGTTCCTCTTGTGACCAAAGTGGTCTAATATGTCGTGGGTTTAAAAATTATTCATTGGGCACAGCATACAGCCACAAAGTAGAGAGGATCCACTCACTTTTTTATTAATATTAAGAATTATTGACATCTATAAAATACCCTACTTGTAACGCTTTAAGACACTAATCACTAGCGTGTTGATTACGACATGTTTGGGTTGGTGTCCTCACGTTATACAGCGGATGATACGTGAGGTGCGTTACTGCTTACCGTAGACTCCTCGGGTTTATTGCACCTCTGGGAGATGAGCTGTGGCTCTGGGTAACCGTATCAAGTCTCTCGCGTCTCATTTTATTTTTTAGTATCTTTGGCGAGCTTCGGAGAATAAGAGCGCTGGTTTCACGCTCTGATGAGAGTAAACAACACACTGACACCTTCATTTTGTCTTTTTATATGTGTGTAAACTGTTTGTGAGAAATTACAGTCCACATGTAGACATTGCGTTTATTTTTACCTTTCATAGCAACTTTGCAGTTAAGTAAAATGTTAAAACGGCTTATTAATTGGAAAATTAAAAACTCTCACTTCATAATACACTTGTGATGAATACGAATTCGAAATAATCAATTTTATCACTAATTGTAACCTACTAATCAGTTCATATGGATTAAGATGATATTCGTACAGTTTTGATTATAATGTAGTTTGTTACCCTCGGTACTATGCAGATTCCTCAATCTAATAGCGTAGCGTGAAGACATTTTTTAAAAAATATTTCTAATACTAACACTAACCTACTATGTAAAAATGTAAAATGTAAAAATACTAGCGTCTTTGAGCATTATGATCGCACTTGCCTAGACCATAGCTGTATACATTGTAATAATTTTTTTTTTTTAAATAACGTTGATTTTAAGTCGAAAACACCAGTATAGTGTTTAGGACCTTGTACCATGGGGGTAACCTTTTCACGCAATAATTAAAATATATAGGAGATTAATAGATAGATAGAGAGAGAGAGAGAGAGAGAGAGAGAGAGAGAGAGAGAGAGAGTGAGAGATTCGTCTGTCTGTTTGGCCAGTGTTCCTAAGCCACCCAGGAGGTCCTGGCCAAGGCTTCGTTACCTTTTTGTTTATAGTGGAAAGGTATCGCCCCACTCTATGCAAGGAGCTTGATGCCACTTGCAGAGACTGGAGCCCTACGAAAACCACTCTTTAAATATTGATAAAACCACTATTAAAGTAAGAAATGCACTCTATAGGAACCAACACTAGAGAATAATGAAATATATCCATTACAAACAAACCTTCATTAATAAGTGGGTTTTTTTCTTTCTCGTTGATTACGAAACCTTTCTATATAATAATAGCTTGCACTAATAAAGTAGGATTTGTCGGCGGATAATTCAATTTATGTTCTGTACGAATTTTTGAAAAAGGAGCTATATGTATATATATACTTGATTCGGTCGAATCTTAATATATATACCAATATTATATATATACCCTGGTAAATCTTACATGTCAAGAACTAACTGAGAGGACTAGTAACCTCTCTTATTATGTCATTATACCAACATTTGAAAATATGAGTTAATTATATAATGAAAGACAAAAAGGTACTAGTGAGGTGTATGGCCAACCTATACAAAAAGTAAGGTGCATTTACTAATTTCACGAATTTCTAACTTATATATATAAAAACAAATTTGTTGTTGATCACAAGCCTGAATTTAAGTCAAATTTAAGTAGCGACGGACAAAGAAACGACGTTTTCCTATAGATTGCTTGCAGCCATAGGACTCACTAGTACCACCAAATATAACTTAAAGAAAATGTTAATACTTACTCAATCAGCAATACTTACGGTTATTTGTTCAATGTTCTTTTGGCTTATAATTTTGTGATGCGCTTTTTCTTTTCTTTTTTTTTAGTACGATATTATCGATATAAAAATATTCTAAATTTATTTTTGTTGACATAAGCTATTGTATTCCAGAAATGTGAATTATGAAAAAAAAGTGTGAAATCATGGAAACATAATTTATAACAATGTATTAACTTACTTGAGATTTTGATTGATAAATTGATAAAAATCTTTGTTTAATCGTCAAATGATTATATTGTAACAGCCCCGGTCTGTGACCAAGTGGTGAGAGAGAGCGAGAGGGAGGGAGAGAGAGAGAGAGAGAGAGAGAGAGAGAGATTTACAAAACAGTAGGGGGTGACTGGGTAAAATGGGCAGAGATGCATGTATGGGCTGGGTGAGGTGTTGCAGAATGACTTGTAGATCAGTGTTTCTTCCTTAGTAGGTATTCGGGATATTAAATATAATATAAGATATTAAATCAGGTTTTATTTTTCTCAAAAAAGTAGCTTGGTGGAATATTTCTGGTTTTAAGTTTCGAGGAATATATCAAAATCAGTTAAAATTGACCAAATGAGCTAGAACAGTTTTGCGAAAAAGACCTCCGACACTGAATCAACAAGCCTTGAGTTTTCCAAGAGTAAACAGTTAGTTCTTATAGAAAAGCATTAAAACAAAAAGAAAGTTCCTATAAATATGTGTGGTTTGTCTCTCTGTTAGCCAGCGTTCCTAAGCCACCCAGGAAGTCCTGACCAAGGCTGCGTTACCTTTTTGTTTATTTTGGAAAGGTATCGCCACAATCAATGCAAGGAGCTGCAAAGATTGGAGCCCAAAAGAAACCACTCTTCAATAATCAGTGAGACCTCTATTATATAGAAATATACGTCATAGAAACCAATGATAGAGAATATAACCGGCACCTATGAGCCTGTCACCCTGTGACTCAGCCTCCTAGCAGACATTCTGACGACTTGTATCTATAACGCTCCCCGTCTCCCACCCGAACTCTGAAAACTGGTCTTATTCTTTATGAAACAACTGTACCTCTTCTCCCGAACACAGTGTATTGTCGGGACACATCCTTATCATAAAATGGAGTCAGATATTAACGCCAACATGAAACATGGTCCATGTTATAAACTACAACAATCCGCACTTGTCACCAGGGCTAGAGCGATTAGGTACTCCCCTAGTGGCAACCCGATAGTCTGATATCCATCGATTTTTAATATGGAATCTCGGTTGATTTTATGATCACATGTAGATTTGAGTCGGTTATGAATGGGTTAACTTCCATGAAAAACTAATCTGATGAACTGTTCCCTCCAATTTTTCCTCGAGATTCCGAGACACTCGTGCTCTACCGAGTCAGAATGACTCCCCTTGTGACCAGACCTCCAATACTTCCTCCAGACCACTACCAAGTCCTGGCCACCAAATCCCTACCATACATATAATCTCATAAACTCAAAACCACCATTCATTCCTTGATCGCATACCGGCTTCCTTCTATCGCTCATTTCACCCCCCCCCCTCCACACAATTTGGAATGCTATCTCCCCCCCCCCATCCGGCATTCTTCTTTCCACTCAGTTTTCAAGTCCTGTTTTTATAAATGTCTTCTGTCCTCTCAACCCACCACTATCGAACTATTTTGAGTAACATTCCACAATAAACAAGATTCCACAGTCAATATTTAATTTATTGTTTGCTCTATTGTTTCTTCACAAAACTAACTTAAGAAATTATATTTATTTAGGTACGCATTTATAACCAAATTATCTTTAATCCTCGGTTTAAATTCTCCATAAGTTCGTTTTTATATCAGAAATATCCTATTGAAAACTACGGATACTAGATTCTCTCTGATAATTAAATATATACATTAAAAAAAAAACTTCATCAATAAGTGGTTTTTTCTATCTCGTTGAAAATAAAACTGACAATAACTGTTACACCAAAAATTAAGTTGGCTAACCCCAAAATAATCAAAAACCCCCGTACACAAGTCATGGAGATTTGCCATGAGGAATTAGAGTCTCCGGAGAGCCACGCCCCCGATATATCACAAGGTGATGACTTTCATCATCCAAAGAGAGTATGCGAAAGCGTACTCTCCCACAAGCCCCCGGAGTAAGTACCTCCAATTCCTTCACCCCCCTAAACTCGAAAGATCAGTCCGAGGCCAGCACATCAACCGCCCCTGCTGCCCCCAAATCACCACCACCCTAATATTAGGGCGGATTAACAGCTATGACCTCACGAGGTTACTAGCTGATTATAACGTAAAAAAGTTTAAAATAGTGCAGACTTGTACTTGCTACACGGTTTCGATCTCTCTTACCCGATTGAGGAGATAAAAGCCCACATTAATAGCGTGGGTAGCAATATAATCGATGTATATCGATTGAGGCGCTATGACCAAAATGGTGGGAAGATGGAGATCGAGCCGATTCTCGTAATCGGTGAACATACTCTCAAGGTGGAGAACTTAAAGCAACTCCTTCATATAAATAATGTGCTCTTTAGAGTAAGCACCTTTCATGACAAAAGAGGCATTCCGATGTGCCTTAACTGTCAGGAATACGGCCATACAAGACGGTACTGCTTCAAGCAGGCCAAGTGCGTGAGGTGCAGCCAACCTCACGACATAAAAGACTGTCCCAGGGACGCTTCAATTCCTCTCAAATGCACCGATAACGGGGGAAATCATGTCGCGCCGTTCCGACAGTGCACGTACAGGATTAAACTTGTAGAGACCGCAGAAATTAAGAAACAGGCACAGAATTTCAGGGCCGGGCCGAGAAAGGCTACATTTATGCCTGCCCCCCCCCCACCACGACAGACTGCCTCCTATGCCCAGATGGCGTCAGGTAGGGATCTGGAATTAGCACTCCCAGCACCTCTACCTCAGCCCACTAACAACAATGATGCTATGATGAGTATGATGAGCGCTATGCTCACTACCATGAACAATCTCGCCGCACTGGTAGAGCGGCTATTAACACAGTCTGACCGGGTATCCAAATGATGGGTCATGGTATATCAAATTACAACGTTTGCGGCCTTCGGCCCAAACAAGCTGACGTAGAGACACTTCTACGGGGCCATTCACCAGACGTCGCTGTCCTAACAGACACCCAACTGAAGAAGATTCATTCCCGAGATATACCCCCTACCACCACGACACTGAGACCATCTCTGGAGGAGTAGCAGTGTTAGTGAGGATCGGAGTGCCCTGTAGAAGACTACCCCCACCCGTGACCCTAGGCCCCTCCCACTACATCTTAACCCTCCAGTTACAGCTCACCAAAAACATGATAGTGTCAAGAGTCTACAGAAGACTGAAAGACAATTGCGACTTGGACAAACTCCTGCTCACTACAGTAGCTCAGGACAGAAGACACGCCATCGTGGGTGAACTGGAAGCACGTTGTGGTCGTCCCCCTGCTGAAACCAGCGAAAAGTGGTTATAAGCCATCTCATTACCGCCCCATTAGTCTGCTGACTCAACTCTCGAAGCTGTTCGAGAGAATCATCCACCTACATCTCTCCGAGCACTGCGAGACGCAAGAAGTCATCCCACCAGAGCAGTCTGGTTTTAGCACAGGCTTAAGTGTGGATCACAACTTGGTGAGACTGCAACACCACGCCGCATCGAACGTCCGGAGCAACAGAGCTACCGCTATGATCTCACACACAGATTGTTTGAAAGCCTTCGACTCTGTGAACCACTACACCCTACTCCAATGTCTGAGGGAATACGAATTCTCGGATCAGCTGCAGAACCTGATGACTTCATACCTCACAGGCAGAACTTATTCGGTTCGGATAGTCACCACGTCTACGACCCGAAGAAAATACACTGCCGGTGTCCCCCAAGGATCAGTGTAATCTATATTAGCAATACTTTGCTAGCAATACTATACTATTAGTATAATAGCATATAACCATACTTCCATTATACTAAGCCTGTCTAGTTCCCAAGGGTGATGGGCATAATCAATATTTTTTTGTTTACAAAATTACTAAAATTGGGACAGTGAATAATTTAATCTAAACAGCGGAGAATATTTTTGGTGTTATGATTTTATGATTTAACGGTTAATAAATGGGAGTAATTTAATTGATTGTAAATATGATAACCAGTTCTAAATGAACACGACAATAATTACATTGCATTACATGACAATAATCAGGCTTATGAAAAATTAAAACTGATTACGGTATCATAACCATCATTGTTTCTTGTTTTTAATTTTAAAACCATGCACTATTTAAACGAATATACTCCTCAGTAATGTTATTTTGACTTTGACGTGATATTATTGAGAACTTAAATAGTTTTTCGTGGAAATTAGACAAAGAACTATTTAAAGAGTGGGATACTAATTTGTTTAATTAGGTCATGTAATGCAATCACCCAACGTAAAATTGTTTCAACAATTTTACCTAACGTGATTTTGTTTGACTATCTAACTTTGGTCGATCGCCATAAACATTGTACGAAAATTTAATATCTTAGTTAAAATTAAAATTGTACTGATGTAAATACTATGTGCTTTTTGTGAAAATAAAAATGGCCATAAATCGAATGACGCAAATTTTCTCGCACCTACGACGCGAATTCATCGCAGAATGTTCAAGAGGCAATATAATGTAATTTCATAAATATATCTCTGATTTAATGAAATACAAAAAAACAAAGCATGGGGTTGGCCCTCGCCAGGTATTGGTACATTTAAAATAATCTTAAGCGATACTCGTACCCTCACAGTAATGTGTCGAATGTAGAATGTTAACGAATGTAACTTCATGATCACACACTTTATGAGACTGTACCTCTGAATTGTTTAAAAAATCAAATTATATGAACGTTTGAAAGAACAAACCTTTAAGTTTGTTAACTTGTAAAAAAATTTTAAGGATGACTCCTTACACGGGGTTGCCCCCCCCCCAAAGCCGTTAAGCGGGCTCATGGGGGTACGTCGCCTGTGTTGTAGGTATTCCGGTGCAATGGGACTGTTGCACCGGTCAACGCACCTTGGTGTTATTCTCAGAAACTGTCTTTATTTTCCAAAAAAATAATATAATACACTTTTTTTTTTTTAATAAACAAGATAAGGAACTCATTAATTTCTTCTGACTATATACAAAAAACCTTACAGACTAACTTAAACTATATTTACAAACTTATCATAATACTATATATATTTACAAGAAGCTTATTAATCTATATTTACAAGGGGTGTGGATCCTCTTCCTCCTAAAACTACACTTATAGCTACTCTTTTATAAATTAATTATATTCTTCTAAATCCTATCTTAACCTATATTTACAGTGCCTCCTCTCCGACCGGCGGTACATCGTACTTGTGAAAACCAATCACGTGACAAATATCCTTTTCTAGTGGTGGTGAGTGTAGTCGGTGATACCAGATGGCGATGATGAAACAGGATATTGGATCCCAGATATCAAATCGTGGTTCTTGTAATATTTTTCTTTTATTTAATTTGTAACATATCATATAATCTGTAAAGCCATATTCAAATCGTTTAATAAGAGCACCTCGACTAAGGTAGAATTTCCGATTTCAAGTTGCATTGGATCGGACACATTGGCGTATTTTCAACGAGCACATCAACTAAAACGATCTAGTTGCTCTTTCGCCAGTACGAGGTGTGTTGTTAGCAACAGTGAGGGTTGCTATGCGTGCCATGGAAACTCCCAACTTAAACTGCAAGGGCTGAAGCCAACAATGGCTGCTACTCCAGTGGTGTGGTTGCTTGTGCGCAGCGTCTAGCGTGGGGACACTGCATTTGGATAACTTAACCTATGATTCTTTCCAGCTTCATTTTAACAAGGTTTGAACATTTGAAATTATTTAAAATGACCAATTTCATAACATGACTAGTAAAGATAAAAATAAATTTCACAAATGTTGTAATATTTTATTCTCTTTCCAAAGTTTCTTTTATTTTATTTGTTTCTTTTGTTATTAGTTGCATTTCAAATATATATTATCAATCATAATATAATACGCGACATATGTGGTATAGTAATGTTTGATGGGTTTCGTTGGTTTTCCAAAACCTGAAAATTCTTATGTTTTTTTCCCACAGTGAGAAAAAGAGATACGAAAATTATAAATATATCTTGAATTTGTTGACTAAAGTTGTGTAAATAATTAAAATTGAGTTTTATCTGGTTTCGCATGACTTATTTTATTTATTATGTAAATTTTACTTGAAGTCCCAGATATCTTAAAAATAAAAGTAACCCTACGTAAAATATTGAAGGTAAATTAATTAATCAATTACTTCATAATTGAAAAATAAACATTTGACAGTTGCTTAGTGTAGAGTATCGAATGTAACATAATACCCTCATTAATATGGGTCGAGGCATTAGTGAATTATAATCACAAATAATCATTAAAAATGTCTGTAAAAAAGTGATAAAGATAATTTTAATTGAGCGATATACCACTTTCTTGCGTCATTTTTATGATGCCTAGAATATATTTAACGAGGCAAAAATATACGGAATTAAAGAAATACAGAGAGAACAATGCGGAGTTGGTAGAAGTTTTAATAAAAATAAAGAAGAAACGCAGTCTACTGTAATAAGGGAAAATTGTGCGGAGCATTTCCTGAAAATTTCTACTTAGACCTTGCTGCTCATCTTTTTCATTTTACGTAGCTCAGAAGATTATATTTTGCTATGTCAGGTGGAAAACTACTCCATTTTCCTAATTGAGATTAATATTTCATCTAGATTTGTTTTTTAACGTAAGCATACCATTATATGATCATAATAACATTATTTGATAAAATATTCGTAAAAATAGAACAGAATACATTTCTGGCAGCGTCAGAACAGAATTATGTTTCAGAGGTGCCAGATGAATTTGCACTATGAATAAAACTCCTTTTCCTAGTGTATTGAATTTTGCAGGATTACATTTTACGGTCCAAACAGTCATCTTCCGGGGTTATGTCACTCTTCTTGTTTCTGTTTAATATTACAATCGTTTAATTTATACAAATAGATAAAAAAATGTTATAAATAAAATTTTATTGCACTAAATAAGAGTTTTTGAAATTGTGTTGTATTTTTTGAGTTATTAAACGATTGAAAGAGTAATGTTGTGAGAACAAGTCAACGTAGTCACAAAAAAAGCTAAAGGTAGGCATTGTTCACCGCCTTTAAAGAACATGATTCATTTTAATTAGGTGATTGGGCGAAAATACTTAATTTTTATTAAAAACATAATTTTCAAGGGGTTTTATATTTACAATATAATATTACAATTAATATTTACAACGTTGGGAATATATATTTCCAGGCCTACGTACTTATCCTTCTGAGGACTCTGATATTTACCATGGTGTCAGGTACATAATGAGTTGAATCACTGAACCAGGAGCGGTATATCATAGTAATTTTAAGACACATCCAGTAATATAGATGAAGTATTTTAGAATTTCTTATTAGGAACTATTTAAAATGAACATTTAAAATTTAACTAGAGTTAAATTTATATTACTGCCATGAAAAAGATGAAATGTTAATCTTAACAATTGCTCCTGGATAACCTAATTAATTTGTAAAGGTGTTAATTCAAAACTTACCAACTTTGTATGATACTATAATTAATATGTAGGGGATATGGTTCCGGCTAATTTTAATGAGACACCTAACTTATACTTATGTCCGGGAAAATATGTTTTGGCAGCAAGAAAACGTTCTTGTGAACCATACTACGGGTAATGTGTTTTTGATGATAAGTCTAGTTGCAGTATAGAAAGAAATGTCTAAAGAAAGAAAACACGTATAGGAGATAGCGTTGAAAGATGTTCCTCAATGAAATACGCCAATGCCGTCTAGCAACTTAGAGCCAGAAGATCGCGGAGTCACGCACTCACAAAACGTTTTCCTACTCGAAACTTTTTCCACCAGCCAAAGAAATATTGTAGAACTATAGAAGAACTTCGAAAAAAATATCCTTTATGCTTAAAATTCTCTGAAAAAACTAGTCTCTGGTAAATTAGGAACAGTACATCAATTATTTTCCAAAATAAATAAAGTTTTGGATGCAAGCCTCTTTTTTTTTTTCGGTCATGTTTATCCCAAGGATTATTGATCCCTTTATATATACTATAATTTCTTGATTTTGGTTTCACATTTTTTAAGTTATTTCAATTTTTATTATTATTTTACAGCGCTTGGAAAGAAATTTTTTAACGTGTGTTGATATTTGTACACTATTTAACGCAGACATCATATTAGATCCAAGTGAGTAATTAAATTGTATATTTATTGCAGTTCAAAGCAATTCCAATTTTTCTGGCCGTAATTGCATCAATTGTTGAGAAATATCCTCAATCAAAATATCAATATTTTGAGAAAGCGATTAAATAAAGTATATCATAAAAATACCAAGTAATTTGTTCTCATTAATTTCAGGCCACATTTATGACTTATCAGTCTTCGCTCAGAAACTATTAGACATTTAAAGTTATATTTTTTTTAATTTAAGGTAAAAATCAAAAGGAATTTAAGCAATAGTTGTGGTGTAGATGTTACTGTTTCATAAACAAAAAATTATCGTCAATTATTAGCCTTAAACAAATTTACTGGCAGGTTTATTCCTCATTCGTACCGACTTAGCTCAGTCCCCTGATTGGATATTGAGAAGTTGCAGAGGTCGAATCCCATTCCTGCCTCTATATTTTTTTTCTATTTTAGATAATTAGTTGGATAAGTTTTATTTATTTGAATATTACAATAACTTTTTTTTTTTTTTTCATAGCTCTCAAACCTTTAAAAATGGGATGTGGGAAAAATAAAAGGAAAATTATTTTGGATTGATGGGTGCCTTTCACTAAGGGGAGTCCCATTTGAAGGAAGTATGGGAAGGATATGGGGTGTGGGATGCCTAAAGGAGGCGTGTGGATTTGGGAAGGTAGTGAGAGTACTTAACCCTGTAGGGGGCTGCGCTAAGTCGGCCTATTGGCCGGGAGATCGATCTACCCTAAGCAGGTAGAAGGGGTCATTTTGCTTCGGTTGAGTTGGCCGGGAGATCGACCTCGATCTCTCGGCTGAGTGCGGGTTGTTTAGTCCCCGTCAGGGGGCTCGGGTTCTATGAGGTCCATCTGTCTCCAGGCTTCGGCGGTCCAGCAGTGCTTCCATCAGACGGGCATTGGTGGTGGTTGAAGGTTGGAGAATAGTAGGTTGTGGCTGTGTCGAAGTGAATCGAAAAATTTGATGTGTCGTCTCTTCATAAAATCTTGGATGGTGAGCACTTAAAATTTTTCGTGGATCTCGTCTGCCTTTATTCGGTCAAATGGGATATGTTTGAGGGAGGCGTGGATAACTCTGCTCTGGAATTGCTGGAGCGTTTTTAGAGTGTTAGGAGTTAGATACTTGAATAGTGGGGTCCCGTACATCAAAGCAGGTCTCAGGACGCTCTGGTAAATCAGCAGCTTGAGGCGTACTGATTAAGCCGGGCTGTGAAGTAGGTGTCCTAGGCTGTAGGACTTTTTCCTAACACTATTTAACTTCATGCTGAGATGTGTCGTGAACGACAAGTGTCTACCGAGGGTAATCCCAAGGTAGCATAGCTTGTTGCTCACAGTGCACTCTTTGCCGTCTAAGGCGAAGGATTTAGGTAACTTCTTTCTTCCAGATTTAAAACTAAATATGATTCCTTGCGTCTTGGCTGGGTTGACTTTGATGTTGACAGCGTCGAGTTTCGCAGCAATGTGTTGACTGGTGCTCTCGGCAAATTTCAGGGCTCTGGTTGGATTGATGCTAGTGCTTTAGACACCTATGTCGTCCGCATACGCCGATACCTCGCAGTTAGGGTACGAGGCTCCTACGATGTGGGCGGTGTAAATGTTGAACAGCAGGGGCCTAGCACCGATCCTTGGGGGACACCGGCAGTGTAATTTCTTCGGGTCGTAGGCGTAGTGCCTATACGAACCGAAAAAGTTCTGCCTGTAAGATAGGATCTCATCAGGTTCTGCAGCTGATCCGAGAACTGCATATTACAATAACAAAAATGTCTTGAAAGCCGATATTAGGTATTATAACTAATCTATGGGAAGGGATTTTATCTGAGTCTGGTTGTTGAAATCCTGTCTATATTAACCCTCAATTTTGAATAGTGACTAATAACGTATAATAAAAGAAAACACATGTCTTAGCTGTAAAATAAAGATAATATAAGCTCCGAAAATTTCCTGACTTCTTTTTCCAGCACTTCTTTTTTACTAAACAACTATTCACAACATTTAGAAAGGAACATAAATAATGATATCATATACTATAAACTAAATATAAAGGAATGAGAATATAATCTCAACTTTTAGCATATCTGCAACCCAATTTACTTATATTAGGATAAGGTGTTGTCAGGTTATTTAATGTTGCTGACTGCTGGATCACAAATTACTTAATGTGCCTTGCTCTTTTAACGGAGTTTTATTATAAAATATAGTTATTAGCTATTATTGTTATTGTTTACTTGTTGTAAAAGTCATAGAAACTCACTCGGAAATTGCGGCCCATGGTTTGACATCTATAAAACTCCTTCTTTATTTACGTCCTTGGTTCTTTTGAATACATTTAAAAATAATATTCAAATTCAAGTTGATTGTATGATTTATTCGCAACCACCCTATTCTCTTAGATCATCAGGTAAATGACTGTTATATTTCATCGAAACACGCGCAGTGTGAAGAATAATCCGCAGGTTTACCCCTTTAAGAACCGTTCTATCGTAAAAGTAATAATAATAAAAGTTGCGCAGAAGGTTATGGTAGACAATAAAAAAAAGAAGGCATTGGGGAGGTGTGGGGGTTGATGGGTCCGTGACTCTGTATTAGCGGGGTACGTGGCAAGGGACTCTTGAACAGCTCCCGAATAGGGTAGGCAAGGAGAACAGCAGATATAAAACAGAGGCCAAGATACAAAAAGATGGCCATTGTTGCCAGATAGCCATCCTCGAGAATCCTACAGATCCTTTGGTACAAACTGTTACTCCATAGTCTTTTTTTATGATCGACTTTTATATGGCGTTCGCTCTCTTTAACTGTTCGACTGCGCCTATGGCCCTGTCAGCATCCTGCTTTTAATACTTGTTATTCTTGTTGGTAACTTGTGGATTTTTTTCTTGTTTACGGTTTAGTTGGTTCATTAGAAATCGGGAACCCTTATTTTGGTGTTAAAAAAAACCAAAATATTAGTTTCTCTTCATAAATTTTCTTTAATTAGCCAGTGCTTTCGATTCCTACACCTACCATACTCAGACTCCGTAAAACAATCGTTCCACAAGCAAAGCTGAAAATTAGGGAGACTGATCGTATGGAGTAATAGTTACATAGAACTACTCCATTTTTTGCAATCTGACCTTTTTTTTTAGCTATCTCTACTGGGCTGTAAAGGGTGTAGTGGCGGACTCGTCTTTGCGTGACAAGGATGCTTGAAAGAGATTGTCAATTAACTGCAGTTTAAATGTTTTGTTTGTCACAACATAATTTGGATACTTAAGTTTGTACTTATTTTGGATCGGCACATCATATCAACAGTTGATTAGTTCGTGTGATTGCCTGCACTCGAACCTCATCCTCATTCAGGTGAGGTATTGTTCATGTGTGTAAAATATAATTTGATTTAAATATAAAATTACATTATTAAAGTTTAAAATACAATCCTCCAATTAGGAAAAACGAAAAGATTTGAAGAAAAACGAACATTTGGTGTTATTTAAAACTTCAATGATACCATCCCTTGGAATGGAACACTATTTTTACCCTATTTTTTTTTTTGTATTTATAATATAATATTATCATTGTTGTTAATATTTTAACGATGGAGTTGTACAGAACGCTAATGATTCTTAATATAAGTTAGCGAAACGAACCCTTATTGTGTATACTCCATTTCTTATGTACTGTAGCTATACTGTTCCTTTTAAACTCACTTATTATTAATTATCTATTTCCACAATAATGGATAGGCTGAGCATGTGTGTACACGATTAACCATTAATACGGGTCTTGTGAAACGTATTTAGAGAATGATAACCTGTTTTTTTTAAACACAAAATATCAATATTTTAGGGGCTAAATAAAACTCAACCTTAATTATCTATTATTTAATATTTATCCCTTCCAACAAACGGAATGAATCCGATTAAGTAAGTAAGTACAAAATATAAGGAATTTTCCCCAGTATAGGAACTCCACCTTATCAGGAGAGCCGGCAGTAGCTCTTGTCCTTTCTCCCGTTTTTTTTCCCGACCTATTCCCTTTATCTTCCCTTACAACCGAATACCTTGTATTCGTCTTATATAATAATATGCTGATCATACAATATTAAAGAGATGAAATAGAAACAAGACCCGACTTTTTCGTGCGCTGATCGTGGGTTGAAATTTATAAGCCAGTGAGTTGGTTTGTCAACCCATTGTGATATTTAGTTTATTTTCTGAGTTCTTTCAGCAATAAATTGTAAACTATTCATTGGGAAAAATAAATTGTCGAAAGAACGCGGGACATTGATGCAGATAACAGGTAGGAAAAATATTTATCTTGTCCAAAAGAACCGATTTTTTTTGTTACCTGAAACTAAATATATAGTTAAGGGACCTCAGAGCATCCTGACTCAGCATTAACATATGTCAGCATTCCTCTCCTATATATACTCCCTCAGCGTGTGACCAGAGAGATTACTTGTACGGTAATCCTTACGCTATAACACTTAGTGGTTATCACATAGATTTCTACCAGTCCTTGTTCAATAAAGTTCTTTATAAAAAGTGATTCATTCGTAGAGATTATTTAATTATATTTATTGTAATAAAGGGTTGAATTTGCGTTTTGATGGATTTATTTTTACGATTACTGCTGTAGTATATACTTTCAGGCAGGTTATGCGTTTCTGAATTTTTTTGCTAATAATATAAATAATAATAATCAATTATTATCAAACAGACAGTCTGATCGAGGAGCCGATAACTTCGCTATTTTTTTTTTCATTGGTCAATTGATTTTGTTTTTTACCAAATAGTATTTTCTACATTATTAATGAAGTAAATCGCTCTTTTTAATTGTATATGACTAAAATAAAAGGCTTTTTTTTTTTAACTTTAAAAACCATATCATCATGTATTGAAAGACTCCGGGAAAAAATAATAAAACGTCATTGCGTTATTGTACTAAAAAAAATTTGTACTAGGAAAATAACGGAAAAAACGTTATTATTTTTGGTTTACTGTTGCTAGTTTGCCCTTAAATCTGATGGATAGTTATAGCTACAACCATTTTCTTTTAAAGATAAATTCTGTCCCTTTTTATTTTGGTTTTCATACTTCTCGTTATTGTATAATAACCAAAGCTAATCAGCATATTTCGAGAGGTTTTTAACTTTAAAACTTTTAATTATTTTTGCTTATTAAAAGCAAATTAAATTGGGCCTTAATCTGTTTGAATGTAGAACTTGTAATAAATCTTTTTACGCCTGAGAACCTTCTCTACCCCCATTGACTACAAGTGCTTAGCTGGACATAACTCATAACATTGTCCAGAAGGGCTCCACGAAGAGGAGGGACATACGCCGTCGGATGAAGGTATGATTGAGTTGAAAGGTCGGTTGGCTGTTTGAACACGATGAGACGCGAACAAGAGCTAGCCAGCCATGGGGTGCTTTCACACTAAATTTGGCAAAGCTTCTGCGGTGTGTCGGCGCTGGCAACCGCAACTGCTTCTCTTCTCAACCTGAGCTCTGCTGTTCTATATCCTCTACATTTGGCACAGGATCGGCCCTTCGCAAAGGTTTACTTTTTTAAAATAATGATTACTATAATAGTTTAGTGCAATACTAGGTTGGGATTAGAACCTTGGATCTATCAACTATCGTTCAAATGCATTTTACAAATTAACTATCCCTACGAAATACCAGGAATGGCAGTACGTTTTCCTTAGCGGGTCCTGTTAACTCGGGTTAAACACAAGTTGGGGGAAGTTAGGCATTGTAACATTAATTCGCTATCCCCAGCCCCTGCTACGTTTAGTAACGATTTGGTAGAAAAAATGTTCTAGGAAGCAAGGAGGTGACTACAATAAGAGGATTAGACAGTTTTGATAACACAAACTTCTACCGCATGTTGCTTTGAGGAAGGGCATTACAGCTTTGAGCTCACTGAAGGAAATTCTAGTGCCCGAAAAAAGTGCTCGTTATAATATAAAATAAACAATCCTATTAATCAAAAATATAATATTTTCAGATTTCCATGACACCAAAAAAAAAGTACAATTTTCCTGATTTTTTCGTGTCATTAAATATAATTAAACAGAGAGTTAAATTACCTCATTTGAGTTAATACTTAATGAAAAAATTCACTGGCATTTAAATAAATTAATTTCCATTAAAATAAAAATACACAGTTATTACACTTTATTCAGACTGTTCGTTGGTTAGCTTTAGAGAGTTAATTGATTAAAATATTAAAAAAGAAAATTTCACATAAAAGGTTTTAAAATTATTGACAGCCTCACATTTGATTATGACAGGTTGGACTCCTGGAAAAGGGTTTAGTCAAAATAAATATAAAACCTTGGTGGAATGTTTCACTGATTGACAACTTCTACATTATAACATTTGTCTGCAAAAACATATATAGAGTACAATTCAACTGAGAGAAGTGATTAACAATAGGAATTTATGTTAAAAGCGACTTTTTAGGAAAAAATACAGCAGTAGACCTAAATAATTAACAAATTAATTTAAAACATTTCATATATTTGTATTAATACCTATTTAAAAAAAATTATTGATACGGTTGAATAAACTGTCTTTCAACGAATTAGGCCATTCCTTTTGTCAAACGTCTATGACACGGGCCACATTAATGATTCATTAATAAGGTTACATCTAAATACTGCCACTCTTAAATACTGTTATTTAGATTGACAATATAACGTTTTCAACTCTTTGAACGTAATAATAAAATTATAAACTCAATGTAACCAAAAATGTTAATTTATAATAAAAGAAACCGATTCTCCATTACATATACATTTAAAGCTATTTCTATATCTTTATAAATATGATCACGTAATGAATTGAAGGGAGTAGAATATTATTTAAAACACACGTAGTGACGGCCCAGATAAGAGCTTTAAGTAAAATTGACTATTGTTTCTGCCCTCTACCTTGATGGGCCACTGGCCACAAAATACTTAAAGAAAAGCTTAAATAAATAATTAGAACAGAGAAAAGTTATAATAACTAAAAGGATATCACAAAAGTCAGTTATCACACGTCTAATCCAGTATCATTAAAAAAAAATCAACATTTCTTTTAGCATTTTGCGTTAGTATTGCAAACAGCTAACTGGTACTAGAAGAACACGTGATGTTTCAGGTCACTGGCTGTGCCTGGCCAAACTGAAGTTTAATTGCGTTTACCCTATACCTAATGAAGCGATACCCCCAAGATACTTAAGTTTAAACATATGGTACATTAAACACAGTACAAAATAGGTTTAGACATAAAATTCACAGCTTTAAAATCAACCTACTTCTAATAAATAAATTTAAGTTGCTCCTAAGAATATCATTACAATATAAATGACTTTGGCCTGAACAATGATCTTTCGCAAAAGATTCTCGGAATTACATTTTGAAGTTGATTTGTCAAAATGTTAGATCGATTAGGTAACTTTCACAGTGCCACCGCTGCCATTGCACTCCTAATGAAAGACCATCCATCCACACTATTAACTAATGGTGATCCCCACCCTTTAGGTTGAGGTATATTATACCGAATTATTAAAACATTTCATGAATATTAGTGGTAACGCTAAAACACAACCGGCCAGTGTAGTAGGTGCCAATTTATTTTTTATAATTTTTACAGGCTGCTGCTAAATTGAACACTGTAAAATTCTTTGATGAGTGGAGCTGTTTCTGAACCAGGGACGCTATCCACACTGGAATTAATCTAAAATGACCGCTTTGATGTTGGCTGGCTTAGGAAACTACTTTGAAAAAAAAATTTGACGTGTATGTTTAAAAAAAATGTTTTCTCGTATGAATATTTTTACATTGAATTCGCTGGTCCCATACGACTTTTTAAACAACGAACGCATGTCAACTAATTCTCTTTGTTTATGTTTGACGTTGTTCTTTATAGAAAATAGATCATCTCGTAATATTTTACTATTGTGATTTTACTATATTCTCTAGTAGATTTGTGGAAATATTTATGCATATATAAGTTGAAGTCAGAGACAGCTCTGTATTAGAAACTAATGCGATCATGGGACGTAAACATCCCATGATACCATACACGCCGGATTACAGATAGAAATAAAGTCAGTCTATTTCGAGAACTTGAGTTAGTCATTTGTTCTTGTTTTCCTTCTCTTTTCTTTATTTATCTTTTCTTACCCAGTGCTGAATAACTTATATATATATATATATATATATATATATATTTGTTAATCGCCGGCGGTTAAGATCGATAAAAAAAGAATAAGGAAAGAGGGAAATGGAATGTCACACCCTGACTCCAGTAAAAGACTTCTTCATTGTTGATGATAATCCGACATACATAGGATCATGGTTAGTTTACATCCCATGATCGTATTAATATTCGACATAGTCATACCTTTGGATTTAAATCCCCCCTTCCAGTCCGTTGGGAACTCCAATTTACCACTTATACACACTTAAAGCATATACTAATTACCCGTAGGTTGGAAAATAATGATTCCGTGCTCACCCAGAACAGCACAACAATACCTTACAATCATAAGAAATAAAACAGAATTTCGTACAAAACTGAAGATAATACAAGTGAATAAAAGAATAACAATAAAATTAAAATATCCTGGTAAAATTATATACAAATAAAAACCAAATTATGACCCTAATGAGATGTCTGGAGGGGCGAGGATACTAGAGCTAAACTACTATTCAGAAAGCTTACCTCTGGAAGCTTTAACTGCTCTGCATGTACAGTCCTGTGCTTTACGGGTTCGTGGACACTTTGGATGTTTCGCGAATCGCGAACACCCTGAAGGGTCCCTTAGAACGGGACAATTCTTTAGTCCGAGCCGATCCGTCGACACACGGTGGTGCCTATCGGTTTGACTTCTGCATGCACCCTTTTAGTCTTTTCGGCTGAAACTTTCACGTAGACTTTCCTCCACAGTTTTCCCAACTCCACACGGTTGTTGGAGAGCTGTGGGGACGTCTAATCTCCCACCATCGTTCTACCAGGGTCTCGGTGACGGCCGGGTAGACCGAAAACGATTTCAAAGGGTGAGAAACCTGTGCTCGTGTGAACGGAGTGATTATACGCTATCACCGCATTAGGCATTGCCTCTGCCTGCTTCAACCCTTTGTCGGCATGGTAAACATGGAAATGATTTCCCAAGTTTCTGTGGAGACGCTCAATTTCCCCTCTGCTCTTCGGAAGCCCTGGGGTATTGACATGCCATATTACGTCCAGAGCTTTCATCTCCTCTCTCACGTCAGGGTTATCAAACTCCCTCCTGCCGTCCGACGCTATCCGATCGGGGACGCCGTAAAATTGGAACCACCTCCTCAGCGATCCTAACACTGCCTCCGAAGACTTTTCGCGAACGGGGTATGCCATGGCCGTTTCGCTGAATAGATTAACCACCTTGACCCACTTGTGCCCTTTCCAGGTAAAGGTGTCCCCTTGAAGGTCAGTTAGCGGTGCTTGCGGCGTGGGGTTATTAACTTGTAGCCCTATAGGTGGGTGGCTATCATATTTCGTACGGTGGCAGACCTCGCATGCCCATAGCGTCTCCTGAAAAGTCTTCTGCATCCCCCACCAGAAATACTTATGCTTCAACACCTGAACCGTTTCGTGTTACCCCCGGTGATTTGTTTTGCCCTGATGTTTCGCCAGCGTTATCTCCTTTTGAGTTGTCTCGTCCGTGACGGTTTCTACCATCATAGTACACCGCACAAATATTCGATCCACCCTAATCTGTTCTGTCCGCCATAGCCACCTAATCTTTTCCCAGATGGTCGTGTTTCCCACGTACAGATAGTGAGTTTTCCCTGGTTTGGAAGCATCCTTGAGGGCACGACAATTTGGTCATTGTTCGCCCTTGGCGAAGACCATATTGTCGTGATGGTGGATCGTTGATAGCAACCGTATGGTATCTTCATAGGCCCCTTTGGGCGAAAATGAAAGTTTAGAATCTGTTCTTATCAGCTTAATCTCTGGTACGACTCTCATCGGGGGTCCAGAAGATTAAACTGATTTTTGGGAAATGACGGAGTGCTAGGGGCTTGCCCCACCTCTGTCGCGGGTTGACCCGGTATTGCTGTGCCTCCAGGAACGGCCCATATAAATGAGAACATGAATCAATTAATTAATTTAATTGCCTCAATAAACGAAATAAATGACTTTAATATGGGCCGTTTCCGGACAGAGGTGGAGGTGGAGCAAGCCACTAGCACTCCGTCATTTCCCAAAAATCCTATCCTCCAAATCGTCGGGACCACCACCAAAAAGAGATTAAGCGGATTTTTAAGATTAACAACCTATTATTAATTAATATTGTTATTATTTATTTTATTTTTTTTAAATAAATTAATAATACAAGTGTTTCGTTTGGCATGTTCTCATAAAACAAAACGTATACAAAGAGGAGACGATAAAGAAGAAATAAAAATGAGAGAGACAGAAAAAAAACAATATCTTTCTACGCCGCCCTACGAGGTTCCTGGGTTTCGGCACCAGTTAATCGCCGGCGGTTGAGGTAGATAAAGAAGAATAAGGAAACAGGGAAATGCAACGACACACTCTGACTCCAGTAAAAAACTGCTATATTGTTGATGATAATCCAACCTAGATAGGATCATGGGTTGTTTACATTCCATGATCGTATTAGTATATGACGTAGTAATGCCTCTGGCTTTAACTTCCTCCTGCCAGTTCCTGACCCTCTATCGTTAACTTATATATATATAATGATGATTATATACACATATATATATAGATATTGATATTTGGGCTAAGCACTGAACATAATTTTTGTATTGTGAAGTAATTTGTAAATTTGTGATTTGTATTATGCATAGTTCAGGAGGGCTAGCAACAGCTCGGTGAACGAGAGAAGAGTCATACCTTTGTTCTTTGACTTTTGTTTGGCGGCCTAGTTGGCACCAAGCTTATTTCTGTTAGTTTGTTTAGATATGACTCCATATGATCTTAGATGGTGTCCCCCGATGATGCACGATATTCCGCAAAAGAGTTATAGTCTGGGTTATAGTTATAGTTTACGTGGTCTTGGAATGACTATGATCACTCTCAGTATTTAAGGGTAAGCGTGGAATTCCGGATCCCAAAGGTTAGTGTGAAGTGCGGAATGTGGCCGACTTGACCACTGTGGAAGCTTTACTAGCTATTGCTAGAGGGCCCCAGAAATTGCTATCCACTTGGAACGACTTTCATCCCTTTCCAAACCAAAGCCATTATGTTTCATTAGAGCAGCAAGCGCCGCTGTAGAGATAGAAGAATGTCAAATCCAGTCCAATGTCCATATATTCACTTATCAGGTTTGACTACAAGGCTCTTGTGAGGTCACACAATTTTTCTTCCTCTACACTGAATTGAGTGCTTTATTGAGACAAACAAAGTAGGTAGTATGTCCACGAAGGGGGTAAATTCTTCTACGTTGTCGCGGCGAAGTTGCCACAACAGAGATAAGGTGCGTGGGTAACAATTTTCTATTTATTAATAGACAACCCACAACCTGTCTCAATACTGAACCTACGCTGATTTCTGAAATGATCTGTGAACCTTATACGCTGACTGTTTTGTTTGTATATCCTGTACCTCCGGCGAACTAGTGGTTAACTGGAAGAAAACGAGTTTCATCTGCTACTGGGCTGTAAAAAGTGGTTTTCACGCCATCTATAAAGGGTTTAGTCAAAAAGGTGATTTTTGGAAGGTAATCAAGATTTGAAACTGCTCCCAAAGTTTTGACTTAACCTCTTACTCACCGAAGGAACAGATATATTTAAACTACAAAATGGATTAATTAGCAGCTATTCGTATTTGGCGTCCCTGGAGAAACAATAAACTAATTATTCACAGGCAACAATGTGAATCTATAATTATAGGTGAAGAAGAAATGATAATATCAGGAATATAGAGAGAGTAATCACGGCACCAAGGTTATACAGTTCTGCAAGACAGACCAACAAGGCAGGTACAATATTTCAGCTGTTAACAATTTATTTTAATTGATTAAATACAAATTTTATGGTATTCCCAAAGTATATTAACAGGCTTGTCCTGTCTTAGTCTGTTGCACATGAAAATATAATAAAATTGTATAATTTTATAAAGATAGTTACTTCACTTATACCTCTCTCAATTCCATCTAAAGTCGTTAATCTATCTAAGGTCAAATACCTTCTGAAAAACTAACCTTACCGTAAATCCTCAGGGCATGATCCTTTAGTCCTCAAATTCACAAACAACTTCCTCCTAAAGCCATAATCTTCCTAACCTACATTTATAATTGCATTATCCGACCGACGCACTTTCCTCTCCTCTGAAAACATTCCACTATTGTCCAAACCCAGTAAACCATCCAATGACGCCTCATCTTACCGTCCAATTAGCCTACTCCTTATCCTCTCAGCTATATTTGAAAAACTCGTATTAGCACGTCTACTTCCAATGTTGAATCCAAAACCCTTTTTCCTACAAACCAGTTTGGTTTCCGTCTACGACATGCCACTGCTCAACAAGGCCTTTCAAGGCCTCACATCTCATCAGCCCTTAAAACTAAACAGTTCCACTGCTGCCTTTCTGGACATAGCTCAAGCTTTTGAAAGGGTTTGGCACGCAGGTTTGCTTTACAAGCTGAAGAGATATTTACCACAGACCCTTTTCCTAATCCTACAGTCCTACCTTTCAAACTGCTTCTTGCAAGTCCACTGTGGCTTGGAATATTCTACCTACTACCCTATAAAAGCAGGAGTTCCACAGGGCAGTGTCCTAGGTTCCATCTTCTATAATCTATTCACCGCTGATTTCCCCTTTACCCCCAATATCTTCTTGGCCTCATTTGCAGATGACACTGCAGTCTTATCACACAGGCCCCAATATAGCATCCCATAACCTTCAAAAACACCTTGATGAGAACGACCATTGGTGCAACCAATGGCGGATCAAAGTTAATGAAGCAAAATATCCCCACATTACCTTCACCTTCTGCCGAAAGTCTTGTCCACTGGTTTTTTTTTTTTTATTCCATTCCTCTCCCTGTATCCGAGATAGTACGGTACTTAGGCTTCCATCAAGGCAAACGGATGGCATGGAACCCACAGATGAGGCTAAAAATACAAGATCTAAAAAGACGCTTTGGACAACTGTACAGACTTTTGCGAAGATCATCCCATCTCTCAAAAGAAAAAAAAATACTATAAATAAGTTATACTTAAGCCAATCTGGAAATACGGAAATAGCAAAAAAGTCGAACATCAAGCGTATTGAATCCTTTCAATCAATAGTCCTGAGACCAACAGCGAATATGCATGCCCTTTATGACGTCAGAAACAAAACCCTTGATAAAGATCTTAATATACCTTTGATTCTTGAACCCATCCCTTTCACATTCATGAAATGTCATATTAACCCATCCAACGACCCTTATCCCGTAGCACAGTCATTGCTCTGCACCACTCAGAGATTGATACCGCAGTCGCCAGTTTCTCCAATCATGTCCTGAGCGTCTGTGGCTCTCGCGCTCTTCGTTAGCCTCCACTGACTAGTATCTGGTGACGGGGCTGACGGAGGAGCGTTGGGGACTTCTCAAGACTCCACTTCCTCTTTCGCATGCGAGGGAGGTGACAACCATGTGGATTTTGGTAGTCTCCAGGCTGTGTGTAAAACTGTATAATTGAGCGAGTGAATGAAAATTGTAAATATGGTATGACTGAGCGAGTGAATGAAAATTGTGAATATTGAATGAGTGAGAACATTTATTACAATTACTTATTGCCTAATAAGGCAGATTGTGATTTTATTTCAATAAAGAAGTTTTAATTATAGTGATAGCAAATACAAATTTTGGGCGATCGGCTGGCTGGGCAGTAGCAACTCGGGGTCAACTATGGCTTGAATGATAAGATGAATTGAACTATTGGAATGTCAAACGAAAATAATTGACTTAACAATAATTTATTTGGCAATAAAAAATGTTTTTGAAATGCTAATAAACAGTCTTTAAACTTGCCTCATTTACTTTTGTTAATAAATACAACTACTATTACATATAAGAGCATGATAGTTTCATCAACGATATATTGTTTGAGTTATATCGTATGAGGATATCAAAGTCCAAAAAGGTTTTTGTAAAATAAAGGAAAGTGCTTAATGTTAAGGTCTTCTCGTTTTGTATTAAATATAATTTTCATGAAATTGTTAGGAGCTCATAATAAACCGTTAATTTTTTTGTTTATTGATTGTTAACACAGCAGTGGGATCACAAGTAATAATAAATATAAACAATTTACAGGAAATAATTTATGTTCCTATATTCTATCGTCTTTCATTGACGCACTCTTAGTTCTCTAGTAGAGAGAGAGAGAGAGAGAGAGAGAGTCCTGTATCTATTGGAGGGCGGACTGAATGCCTTAGTGCTCTATCCAGCTGGAAGCCTCGGGGCCCGGCTCTCTGCTCCAGTATTTGTCCCCTAATCCGCTCCCGGATACTCGTGAATTCTAAGCAGGCACCAGTGAAAAAATAAACTCAAATAATTAACTTGTACATTTTAGTATTCAAGGGAGCGGCTGTGGAGCTGAGTCCTTCTCTCCGAGCGAGGACTAAATAAAAAAAAGTCCCAAATAAACCTAATATTGTTAAAAAAAAAAAGCGCACCTTTCCTCTTACTTTGTATTTGTATTTTTGTTTCCATTACTTATTTATTTTTGTTAAATCTCTTTGCTCCGCAATTTCTAGTAAATTGATTTTCCCTCATGTTGATTATTTATAAATTTCACCCTGATGCTTAGTGAAGCCATACCAAGGTATTTCAAAGCCCTCTAACCTGCAGAGAAACTAACTACGTAGTTATTTCGGTCCTCCGAGAATTAAAGCTCAAGAGTAAGAATTTGTGGTACCCAATGATTCCGGATAAACCTTGTGTCCACTTTTGGAAGCGGGGCGTCCCTTTTTATAGCATAACGGTTCTTATTTACAGAGGATAGTCATGATTTGAGGACCCGTGCGTATAAATATGATAAAAATTATGAATAAAACTCCCAAACAGATATAATATAGGTTGTTTCAATTCAGTTGACTTTAACAGTAAGTAAGAGCTGAACAACTGATCAGGAAATTTGTGTAAAAGCCGATTTGCTAATTAAAAATATTATGATTTCTCTTTTTATCTCACAATGTTTTTTTTTATATAAATGTTCTGAAATAATTATACAACTTTTATTTAAACAATATTGATATATTTCCGATATGTATAAAAGATATATAAGAAGGCTCCAAAAATATTAGGGACTCGGAAAAAACATCACGTCCTGCGATTTTGCACAGATTTAACCAGACTTAGAGATAAAATAAATTCACAAGTGGTATTTGGCATGGATAGTCTATTGGTGAGGGTGCCTGAACGGTAATCAGGTATGAACCTTATGAACTGGGTATGAAAATAATGAAAGTTATTACTGAAACGTATGAATGAATAATATTTTGACGAGGTGTTTCTATAGGCCATTTAGAGGACCACTGGAAGTGAGACAAAATGGGTCAAGGATTTAATATATTCAATATGCAAAGTACATTTGAGCGGACTGTGGGGGATAGAAAATACATAAATAACTATGCAAATCCCCCTTTAATTTAGGACGGATAGAAACCGTAAACAATAAGCTCCCGTTTTTATGATCTATGAGCTGTAACTGTAGGGGTTTGTGAAGGAGGAAATTTGAATCTAATTTCACTGAATTCTATTTATGTGTAATGTTTGAATAACTCGCCACCTTATTGCAAAGATAAATTAAAGGCTGTGATTTCGAAAACGTCCTGTGGTATATTTTTAGAGGTTTAATTTCACTCTTAAATAACAGATACTCAATCCCTGTCTTGAAAAGATCATGTCACGAATCACTCCATTATTTTTTTCACTTTCAAGTAGTTCCTAGTTGTTTTCAACTTCTGCAACAATAACCCACCAACTCCTTATCAGAAACTTCACTTAATCCTTGAAAATTCGAAGGTTTTCAAGAAACATTAGTGTTTCTTAAATTAACGTAAGATGAACCAAATACTAAATATTATAAATCCATTATCCTGCTTCGCTCTCTTATTGAAAAAACAACAATTATTTTGTCACGCACCAACAGTGATTTGGCTTCAGAAAAGGGCATTCTGAAGTTGCAAAAGGCGTAAGGTAGTGAAAAAAAATGTTACTAGCTGAGGAGTTTATTTTGCATTGCAATAATAAAACAGTCACATTGTAAAATCAATATGATTATCTCAGTGTTTACTACCTATGGCTATACTATGTATTATCCTTAATCTCCTACCTGTGCTAAACATTGCTTATGAAGGAGGATTCAAGAAGGGCGGAGGTAAGTAATAAAGGAGTAGTAGAAACTTATGATATCGGAGATATACTAATACCCTCTAATAAAACGGAAATCTAACTTGCACTGAAAGTAGACCCCATGTTGCTTGTCATTGCTTCACCATTCACTGAAGGTAAGAACAACTTAAGACCGCGCAGGCTGTGGTGGAATTTTATCAATTAAAAATCAATCTACGACGGCATCACGGAAGTAGAGAAACACAAAGAATCTCAAATTCACTCATTAGAGTGGCGTAACAGTGGGAAAGGTCTTTGTTTCCCAGAAAATAAAGTACACAATACAGCACCCCCTCCTTATACAAACTCACCTTATTGAGGGTGAAAGAGGTAAATATTTTGTCCGCTTTGTTGGAAGGAGTTTGGGTTTTTTTATTAATAGAGCCACCCAACCTTGAGGAGTTATAATTACCACTCGAGGAGCAGTTAACAAGTAATCAATTGCAAAACCGCTTCTCCTATATACAAGCCGTTTACACGCTTTACGTTTAAAATTTTTCAAATTTTTTTCAAAATTTATATTTATGACATTCAGAAAAAAATATGAATAAAAGTTATATTATTACAAAAAATAAATAAATTTAAGATTCATTATTTTTTTTTCATTAGTTGGACGATTGATATTTGACTGATTGAATGACGTATACAAAGTAGATCATAAAGAAAGTTTTGATTACGTTAATATACTGTTCATTTTTTTAAGACTATCAACCCCCTAGCTCACATTTAGACTTACCCGAATTGGTATTAAAAATAAATATAAAACACTGGAAATTTAGTAAAGTAAGATAAATTAAAAGTTTAAATGGGGATGAGTAGTTATCCTCGGATCTTATCCTATCCTATAAATGTTTATATCACATTTTTAAAGTTTACTCCCGACGGTATACTTCAAAGTTTATTTGAAACCATTAAAAAACAGAAGTATAAACGCTTCAACTTGCAAGGAAAGCTGAGTTAAGTTGAAACAAAAAAGAAACATGGAAAGTAATTACATGTTAATCTATCGAAGAACACCACTGAAATCGGGAGGACTCAAAAAATCGACCTTACCTATTTCTTATTTTACCATAACCGATTTTCTCATCTAACTTCAACAACACTACCTTTTCCATTAGTGACAGAATGATGAAAGAAGTGGTTGCTTCAAAATCTACTTTCAGTTCTGAATGTAGTGTTTCAGGAAAATTGTCTCATACCCATATAGTCTGAATGAAGATAAAAAAAATGATCACAATCAATAAATAACAATTGTTATATAAATCACTTATTGGACTCAGTAGCCTTGGTCAAAACTCAGTCCTGTCTATATTATTCCTCATTTGTTTGGTGAATAATTATATATAAACATAGGAAATAAACTAAGTTTTTAACAACAGTTGGCACCTATCAAATGATTTTAAAAATAGGAGTTTTGATCAGTCATCAGCCAAGTTTTCAAGATATTCAAAGTATAATTTGCCATCAATGTTAATTATGTATATTTTACTTATCCCCAATAGCTTTTAGTTTCTCTTTAATCTACTAAAACTAAACTATTTAAGTTTTAAACTATTTTCACAGTGAATGTTATCGGGCTGGAATCAAATCGATTGTACTAAATCATTAGATTTTTTTTTTCAAACATATATGAATCTATCATATCTACCTATCTTATCTGATTTGGGGAAGCCGCATACGAGAAACTCCAAAAACAAATTGATCTACATATTTTTAACGATTATAAACTAGACAACCCTATAACAGATCTTTATACTGTTGGAATGAGTTATATAATTTGTTATTCAATGTTGAGTTCATAGTGGCATTATGATTATTCTAAAATTAATTAATTGAAACAAATGAAATATACATTACTGAAAATAAAATGAAACCTTTTCGCTTACCGGGTTTTCATTTCAAAGTTGCTAATGGTAAATTATTCACGCTGGCGAACAAACTTAATTGTTTCCGTGTTTAGAATATTCAACAAAATGTGCGTATTTTTATTTTATTTTACGCACACATTGTAATAAAGGTAGAACATTAATTTAAGGCCTCACGATAATTGGCTCAGGCAATAAACCGACAGCTTGTCACGGGCAGGCCTTTTTTCCATTAGTCTGTTGATTAACCACTCAACTTTCGGTTTTTCCAAATTACTGGCAATAATTGAAGAATTACAGTTAATTTAACTGACATGATTTATGTGCCAACCAGCTATACGGAATGGTGAATTTGTGTGGAATCACAAGTTTTGTTGTTTTTTTTCAATTATTTTTTTTCTTTCCTATGATTTGGTCTTCTTCACTTTTACCTTAAGCGATAGCCACATTTTATATATACACATAGGGTTACTATAACACAGCTTACTGAAATCATTAGTGGAAATAAATATTATTTTGCCAGAGCTGTGGCTTGTTGATGAGCGATTCTTCGTTTATTTGAGGTCTTTTGGGATATTATGAGTGGCCTCTTTTACCACTTTACAAATAAGAAGATCACTCACAAATTCAGGTCAAACAAACATAGTGATGGCGATAACTAAAAATTGTCATTAGTATGTCATAATAAACCCAAGCCCGAGAAATCTGTGAGGTGATTTTTCTGTATTGTGGTAAGATTTTTCTCTCTCAGGCTGAAACTCAAAAATGATTGAAAGCATTAATTTAAATTTTTGATTTATTCAAGACTATAAGTTAACAGAAATTTAGAATGATTTAATTCGTATAGTATAATATAGATAAAGGTTTGTTCTCCAGTAGGTTTGGTAAAACATATTACTTACTTTGATCATACCACATATCCAGATTTTGAATCACGTATTTCAATACTGACTATGCATAGTTCTGGAATTCTGCTGATTGGACGACTTATATTAAATATTGTACGTACTGTCCAGTAATCAATTATGTCAATGCAAAACAAAAACTTTGTAGACAACGCTATAATCAAGTCTCTTTGAACGCGCGGAATATAACAGTGCAGATAAGCCTCCAAATCCAACTTACATACATTCAAAAACTCACTTGACATTCTCCGCCTGTTATGTTTTGAACCAGACATTGCATTCTAGCCTAAACACAAGTACTTACGATATGAAATCAAAGGTAAACACTGAGCACTTCATTCGGAGATCACAGCACAGAAATGGACTTGATGGATATAGATAAAATATTTGTAGTATTGTATTTGTATAATTAAATGCTTGAAAAATATCTACGGTTGTACAACTGGATAAAGCATTATCCATTAAACAATAATGTCGGAAGACAATTTCGGAGTTTCATTCTTTCATATCGATCGTATGATTTGACTTATTAAAACCAAAGGTAAATTATAACCTTTAAACACATGAATGTAAGCAATGAAAAAATGAAAGAAAACAATTTAATATTTAAATAATGAACATTAATTAAAATATCAAGTAAAATTAATAATAATTCAGCTTCTAAATAAAAACCATTAGTTATTTCATTATTTGCATATTGTATCTTTATGCAAGAGCCCGGAAAGTAAAATATTATTGAAATATTCGTATTTGTTGGATAGATAAGATAATGAATAATTATTAACCTACTAATTAATTGCTTAACGTATATTAATGAGTAACGGGAAACGTAGTGTAGCTCCTTTTTTTTATGAGAACGAGAATAAGATTTAACTATATCGTTTAAACATTAATTTGAGTTAAAAAAATGAAATTCGTATTTCAAAGAAAAAATACAGTAATGAAATTTTATCCTTCTTTTTTGTTCCTTGATCCCTAATTTCAGAGTTACGTTTTATTGTAATCTTCATTTTCGGTTTATTTTAATGTAGGAAAAAACCATTCATTGAAACACAGCCATTAATTTTGTTGAGTAATTAATGAGACTTATTACTGACGATTTTGTTGTAATATGGTATCTATACATAAGTTTTCTTGTTATTCATAATTATAGAGAAGTCGATTTAATTTCTTCATAGAAGATTTTTTTAACATGTTTTAATAAACCAAAATAACACTCAGGCATCAGGTTTTATAAATCTGTTCTGAAACAAATATAAAACCAAAAATACTCTATGTTTTTTAGAAACTAATGTAAACAAGATTTTCCATACTCCAAACGACTAGGGGATTAAATTGTAGCAACACTTAAGTAATTTAAAAAGAATATACGTGGTCTTATCCATCAAAAATATTTTTATATTGTGATACTGAAGTACATAATAATGGTTTCAAATATGCGATTTCTCTGCATAAATAAAATTATTCTTTGAATATAACACTATTCTCGTAATTACAATTTTGATTAAAATGTGAATGAAAACATGTATGTAGACTTATCTGTTGAGGGATACTTGTTGCTGTTAACCAACATGTGATCCAACCAAGACAAGTTTATTATTGTCCAGTGTTTAATGTACTATATGGAGCTGGCCAGAGCTCTACAAAATTCTAACTTGAGCTACTGAGAACGTCTTGTCATCCTGTCAGTTTCAGGGTACGGCCAACTCCAAAGAACTTGCTAGTCATCCACCATCAATGTACAGAACTGCCAAAACCAGAAGTTAAACAAACCGAATCCGTTTCAATTACAGACTTATGCAATAGCACGTTTTGAACGCCAAATACATATAATCTAACAGAAGAACATTTCCTATGTACTGGCTCAGGACCTCTACTGAAACACCTGTCTTCCACGGATCGGCAGAAGCTCACACACACCGGTTCACATAAAATGTATCTGATACGGAGACATAAGGAGATCCACAGACAGTTTATTTCTGTAACAACTCATTATGATGTAATTTCATTATTTTTTTATGACCACTGTCCCTTCTATCTCATTAGGTTTACGATTTCCAATAATTGCGATACCGTCTCGTTTTTAAAATATGATGTGATATATTTTCTCCACCTACTCTACTAACAAATAAGAAAATTGTGGAAACATCATTCATATTATTCTGGCTGATTTCCAGGTTATTCTTTACCGAACCTTCCCCTTTTCTTGGATGATGGCGAGCTCAGAAAGATATCTGGATCATAGCCAGAATTATGTGGTAGGATCATAAGGAAGTCGATTGGCCAAGCATCGGTAACATGCTATAAACATATTTTCAAATACGTTTCATAGACTGCTGATATATACACTGAGTTCATGTAGATCTACAGCTCACAAAAAAAAAATAGCAATGTTACTTCACAAAACTCTAGTGGAGTGTTATGCCTAATATCACCATTAGGAGTTTCGTTACGCTTGTGAAAAAATGGCTAAAACTTTTTAAATTGTAATCTCCTAATGCCCCTACTACATAATATATCTAGTTAATCCTGACGTCGAAATCTTTAATTGGGTACTTTACTTATAATGAGTGGATAAAGATTTTTTAATTTAAATGAATTGAATAATAATTTTTACTATTATTTTTACAATTACTTTTATTTTTAACATATCTCGGCCTCAATTAAACGGTTTTTTTCAAATTACTGCTCTTTGCGAAACCGGAGCTGCAAAAAATTCCTTTTAAACTTTTAATGAAAATTTCAGTAACTTGACGTCATTATATTTCACCTAAACGCCAAAACGTTTAACATATTATCAAGCGGGACGTCTACCTAGACTTCATAGACAGACCTCTGTATATTTATAACGCGGTCAAGATGATTAATTTTAATCACCTTTCATTATTTTTCTTCAAGGTTTTTTTTTTAAGATTCGTTATTACAAGAAATTTCACTCAAATTATCATGCTAAAAAAACATAACTAAAGATGCAAACATCAATTTAGTGTCACAAAAAATATACAATGATAATCAGGAAGTCTAGATCTTAAATTTATATATAAAATTAATCCCAACTCAAAATTATACATATATTTTATATACAGGATTATATTTTTTTGTTACTATCAACTACTTAATTAATTCAAGCAATTAGATTTTAACTAATGTTTCATGGAGGTGGAAATATTTTTTATCTACTATTTGTTTTTTATTATATGGTATCTATGTTCTTTAGCTTAAACTTGGGACATGCAAAGACCCAGAAAAACAGACAAAGCACGCTGTGAAAAATCTAATTTTCTGGGTTTTTTTTCTTCTTTTATGCCACCTGGCTGGGGGAGTCATCTATATAACTTCCTTTCTTTTAACAGTACGTTAACATATATATTTATATCATATGATAATATACCTGTATTTCTGGCCGGTTAGATCACCAATAAAACCATTTGGGACTAAGTAGAGTGCTGAAAGTGCGGTGTATAAGGATTTATAGTTTGATGAAACTGGAAGATACAGTTGGAGTATGCGAGCTTGAGGATTACAGGAAAAACCCTGAATTTCAGGTGTAGAAGGGTCCCGATCTAAGAAGAATAGTCCCTATGTAGAGAGCCATTAGTGGAAGTGGAGCAATCCAGAACGAGGAGGGAGCAATGCATTCTAATGTCAGAGCAAACCACCCGATGAAGGGCCCACCCGAACTATCTGGAGGCAGTTCGATCTGTATGTGCTTCCGTTGTCTCTTAGGATATTCTGAGCACAAATAGAGATGGTTCTCAAGAATAGAGTTCACTAGACCGGATGGGAATGGGAATATCCTATGGTAATGGCTCCGCATTGAGTGTCCAATAAATGAATTTTGTAGTAACCTCAGGCAATCCTATAAAGGCTACTTCCTTTTCAAAGGCAGATTGTGAGGAAAAAATTCCCTATGTGTGTAAAAACACGAATGAGTATTTCATTTAATTCTTACCTTCTTTTGGAGGAAGGATGTATCGCAATGAATCCAAACTTCTCCAATTACTTAGCAAATTGCCGGTCCGTGATTGTTCTATAGAAACTAGAAACTCATGACACTAAGTGGAGTACAAGAAATCATTAAAAAAAAAAAAATGTGACTATTGATAATGGAAATTGGAAAAAAAAACCATGGTGAAGATTATAATTATTTATATATTTGCGCAGAACATGAACTATGGGTTATGCGCATAACATGAACTATGGGTTATGCGCATAACAAAACAAGGTAATTTCTTAATCTAAGAAATAAGGGGAAAATATTTAAAGAATAACTGTTTTAATAATAAAATAAATAAATAATTAAAATAAAACATTTTATGATTTCTGTCGAAGCTCGATGGATTGAAGCCGCTCTGGACAAGTCCTATTCGCTGCTTACGGAGTGGTGCGGGTGCGTGAGAGCTGAGTTAAAAGAAAACCCAATGAATAGCAAGAGAGGAGGTGAAGAGAGATCACAGGAGCTTTCTAAATGAGCAATGGTTTTCGCCAAAACCCTCGGATAGGCTTATTGGTCTGAGCTTTAATCCGTAGTTCGTACAAATACAGAGAAAGGATTTAACAACAATTCTCAACTAAGGATAACAGGGATTTAATAGGAAATACACAAAAAAAAAACTGATAATAGTTTAGCTGTTATCTATTATGCATAATACATTCAAATAAGGGATGAACCATAGCCACTTTATAATTTATATCAAATAAAAATGAAATAAACTATTTATAAATGGCGTCTACTTCTATTAGCTCGCAGTCAAGTCTATTAGAAAGTTAAATGTGAATGATCCGAAGATTAAATTATTTAAAAAAATAGGAAGATTTCAAATGGACCGCTTCTCGGAGACCCCCCTACCCCCACCATGTTCAACAGACAAGACCAAATCAAATACAATAATATATCTGACTTATCTCTTAGATTATAGGCTACTCTCAAATTTTAGGTGACTGTTATTCTCTTCTTTAACAAATTTGGAATTTATTATTATTATAAGATTAGTTATTATTATAACTTTTTAAATTTTGACAATTTTAACTTCTTATGGTAACACAATGATGTGTGATCATAAGCATATACATTTCTTAATAGTTAGTCGGGACAAATAATTATCTGCATATAAATCACGTATGCAAAATTTGAATCAAAAAAATTATTTTAACTTATTACAAATTAACTTTTAATATTTTTTAGATATTTTCAAATCTATATTGTTAACATATCATATATTATTTGTTGCTTGTTTTTTATAAGCGATTGGACCAACTCGTCTTTCATATTTGTCATAATAAAACATATTTGTGTGTAAGCACGTATCAGTTTATTTATTAATATGAATAGTTCATGACTGGCCTTTCATCATAAATTAGATATTTTCAATTAACACTATATTACACCTACATAAATAAATGGTTTTGATCCTGGGCCAAATACTTTAGCTCTCCTGAAAAGTAGGAGTCATGCAGTAAAACGTTCAATATTAAGTTATGAAATAGTTTCAGACAATTTGAGATTTATTTTCAGTCGTGATAGAACAGTTTTCCTACAATGTTACAATGCCTTAATACCTTATAAACCGTACCGTTTGATGCTGACTATCCTAATGAATCTTCGTTTCGCTATGGCAATTAATTTACTGACCCAACTCCTAGCACTTTTAGATCTCAAAATTGCTTGGATCAATTGATTGGATCAATTAGTCCTAATACAATTGACAATGGCTGATTAGCCTGAAGCATCTTGTTAGCTCATTATTTTTCTAAACGGTCTCTTCTTATAAAACGTTTATCTCAATTACACAATTCACGCCTATTAACTCAAGACTATGACTTATCGAATGAATGTTATTACAATAGTTACTTTCATTTGTTAGACAAATAGTTTTACCTTGACAATTTGACATTTATTATTCAATATAAACTGTTTTCGTAATTAAAACCAGAAAGCTATAGACGAATATGAAAATAAAAACGTTTCATCTTCGTTGTACTATATTAAAACATGATTTACGGGGGTAAATAGTTAGTTCCAAGTTTTAAACAAGATATTGTGACAATCGCCTACATTCGTATGCATGTCTACATGTTTGTGTTCTATGAAACATCATGTAAACCATCTAATCTGTAATTTTAATGTTATATTCCACTACCCTTGGAATTATTGTCGATTGGGTACTCGTAGGACCACTTTTTGCTAAGCTCAATTTAAGGGCTCAAATATAATTCAATAATTAAACTTTTATATGTTTCACTTAAGTATCATTAGGACCCATCAGAGACAGTTATTCAAACAGTAAGAGTTGAGCTGCAATATTTTTTTTTTTCAAATTATATTATCTTTACACCGAATAACATGAAGTATCTTTGTTTAAAATTACAATTCAACAATTTTTTATGAAGTTTGGGTCCCAATCTTGTTAGTATTTTTTTTTTTCATTGGCAGTTGATTATTAAAAAAATACAGCTTATTGATTACAAGTAATTTATACTATTATCAATTAATGCCATGAATCAATTAACACAATAACATCATCAGGGAATTTTTATAAAAAAATGCCTGCAAGAAGAACAATGACGGCGCTTTGGTTATACAGTTCTGCAAGACATATCAGAAAGTGGCCTATCTCCTTTTTGTTTTTAGACTGCGCCCAAATTAAATAAATTTACTTCCTTACTCCCATTGTGTAAATTGATCCGGTAAAAAATGACTACAAAATGAAGCCACCTCCTTCCTTGGGAAAAAAACACCCGGGATAAGCTATCCAAAGTGAAACGGGATAATCTAATAATATATATATATATATATTACAGCCGATAAAATAGTAATAAAAAAAGCAGTTTCAGTTAGTAGTCGCTTATCGCCCCCAAGCCTCCTCTATCAGACCCTTCTCCCTCCCTGCAACCATCATCGGCCCGTTCACGCCAACTTTTTCAATCTCACGTCCTTTTAAATATTTATAGTTATCTCAATCGCTTCTCGGCATCTTATCGATCCTGCGTCAAGCTGTTCAATACATCGATTTTTAACATTAATACTGCATCTCTTACATCTTAAACCATTCCACCTCTTCCGCGAGCTCTACTCATAAGGCAGGGAAATCAGAATGCTAAATACTTCTGAATAATAAATTGATTAACTAACGAAGTGTATTATATGGTGACATCGGGATTCGAACCATGGTCTATACTGTTCTACATTTAAGTAATCTCTCGAATATAATACTTATATATTTTGTATCATTTCATTCTCACTAATAAAAGCATATTAATATACAATCTACCGTATACTATCTGTACTCTATTTATTTCCAAGGGAACTTCAACCCTTTGAATAAGTAATTTTGATAGAAGATATGCAAAGCTTGGTCCTCTGCTAAATTTACTAAGCTAAATGTGAATAGGATAGCTTTTTCATTGAAAATTGATAATCAATTTGACTAAATTCAATGAAATTGACATCTTCATTTAACATTTTTCATTCAAATTGTCAGCTCAAGTACAGTGGTCCCCATTTTATGGCATACAAGTTATGGTATCGGCCAACTAGACAGTGAATAATTAAACAAATACCTTTCCCGCAGGGATTTTACGGTCTAAGAATGAAATAGTTTAAATATATTTTGTGTAAACAAAAATAACTTCTGATGTATAAGTAAAAATCTCAATCACGATTTCCTTAGGAATCATTTTAATTTAATTTGTAAATATTGTTATTATAATGTAAATCAGTTTTATGTAATTAAGTAAAAAAGATTTTTGATGCTTTTTTTTTCCTTAATCAGGTTTTTTTTTCATTTTGTCTACTATTTAAAAATGTTTGCATATATTTATCATTATGTCACAGCCCATACCATAACACGTGAAGGATACCGGCAAATTTAATAATAATTTTTAAGAAGTTAAATTGTGAATATCGTTTTTTTTATTTATCTACCGTTCTACCAATTTTTTCACCAAATTAGAAAGTTGTATTCTCAAATTGCATACAAATTAAATTCAAGCAATGAAAGCAGCAAGCTCGAAGGAAATACTAATTAAAAATTGAGTTCCGGTTCGTAATAGTTTTCTAGTCAATAAATAAGTTTTAAAATCTTAGTATGAGTGTTTTAATTTAAATTATTGTAATAGACAGATAGGATAAATCTGAAAATGTAATGAACTGGTTTATGACCCAAAATTCATCATAATAATAATATAAATAAATATATTAATTAATAGTTGGTGGCGACGGTTTGGACTGATTCTAATCGTAATTTCATAATAATTTTAAGGCACTCACTATTATTTCCAATTATTCAATTAATTTTATTATTATCTAATTCAATCTCAATATATCAAACGGCTAGTGTGTCTGGCGAACTAACGTTTTATATTGGGACGGTGGCCTGCGAGTAACCGCTGCCATGAAACTTATTCTACGTTAATAAAGAAAAAAATACACATGAATCGTAAAAGGGTTCTATTTTCCAACTGTATACATGCAATAAGCTACAGGGCACTGGAGTGCTGTAGGTTTATGAGGAAAGAGCTGACAACAGCTCGGTGAAGTATGAGCGGAAACCGTGGGTAGAGTTGCGCAAACTGACAAAGATCTATTTAGCACAAGTGCGCCTACGGAAACGCACTCTATTCAACTGGAGGGCCTTTCACAGTCACTCGCTAATTACCGGATCGACTGGCTTGGGTCTGAAGGCTGCTCGACCGTGCAGGGCCAATATTATATTGCTCCATTCAGCAGAATTAAGGACTAAATCGTTTGATAGATGTTTCAATAGCAATATAGCCTAATAATTATTATTAATGATAAATCATTAAAAAAATGCAACATTATACGAAGTGTACTCCAAATAGCTGAGCAATAAATTAGTATTAAGTACTAATAGAATTTTTTCTGTTTACAATATACGTTAAGAGGCCGTTTTAATATTTTATTGTATATAAGGGTCTTAACTTCATAAGATTATTTTGACAAATATTTAAAAAAGTATTTACAACTATCAACATATAAAAAATATGTGGTATCAGCCTCAGCTACGCTAAAAGGCGTATAAAATTAGCTATAGAGGACAAGGCAAGACAGGTCACTGTCGGTTAAATAAACACCTCTTTAATTTGGGGATAGTGGGATCACCAATCTGCAGATTCTGCAAGAAAGAGGGAGAAACGGCACGTCATATAATATGTGACTGTGATAACTTAGCTAGAAGGCGATACTTTCATTTTGGCAGTGATCGCATTGTAGACCCCAAACTATGTGAACTGATCGATCCATTCAGTATCCTCAGATTTGCAAAGGCCGTGGGCCTGTCACATATTTAGAACAGAGACATGGACGACGCACAATAGGTCTCAGTGAGGCCGCGGTGCACAAATGCCGGAACAAATAATAATAATAATAATTTACAACTGACTTTTTAATTTCTGGTTAAGGCCCCTTGGAAATAAATGATATGAAATAAAAGACGCTAAGAAATGCACAAAGAACTATACTAGTACTAATAATTATTAGTTATGCTAGTATCTCACCTGTTTTTATGATTGTATTAACTAAAAAAAATGGGCTACAGGATCCTATCAGAAGGCCCTTCAGAAGTTATTTTGTCTACGATGAAATTATTAAATGTACATGCAGATATACAGTGTATTAAAAGTACGTACGTATTATAATTATTATATCATGCATTAAACTATAAACGGTTAATAAAATATGTACAACTTCACTGTGATTTTAAGTTAGCCATGAGTTGCGTCAGGTCTTAGCGTAACAGGGTGATTAGAATTTCTTTCGCATGACACACGATTCATAAATTACTGAAATTTGGTTCTCAATTGTATAGTAAACAGGTATATTGCTCCTATCCTCAGACTATCATTTAAAAACCCTGTGCTGACGCACATAGTATGTTGAAATTAACTCTCATAAATTTCATGGAGATCTAAAACCTTTGTTTCATTATTTAAAACAGATATACCAACAGACTGTTGTAATCACACTAAAAAATTTACATATATTGCATGTAAGCGTAATATAAATTCATTATCACGACTTTGTCACTTATGTGAATGAAACACAAAAAATAAAACATATTTCAAAAATATGAGACGGTATCTCAACTGTTCCTATAATTGTGAGATGAAGTCGACTTACTCCGTGAAGTCGCGTCGGATAAGAAATCTATAAAGTGTTAATAAATTACACCAAAATAAACATTTAACTTAGTATTAGTTTTTCTAAAAATTTTGTTTTTCAGTTTCAAATAGTTAAAAGTTAATCACATTGGTTTTAGATACCATTCACACAACTGTTCAGTGACATAGAAATTATTACATTAGACAAAAAATTTAAATGAAGAAAAATCAAACGATCACAGAAATCAAGTAAAACTATGAGCATGTACACATTTAAAAAAGTATTGATAAAAGATAAACTTACCCACAAGTCTGGGTAGAAGTATCTGAAGACTTTCGTGTTTTCGTTACGTCCTTGTCACTAAATGGATTATGGGGTAAAAAATACTTCGGGGTTTAAGTTGCAGTTTTTTTATAACAAGTAGTTGCAATAACCACTGCTATGATTTATAATTATTTTGGAATAATGGTTTTTGGATTTGTTAATTTGGATACTTTATAATTACGGAAATAACTTGATCAGTAATAAAAAGCGTAAATAACTGGATTATTCATCTTTAAGTCCTAAGGCTTTTCCTTTCGCTCCAAGACAATGTTCATTCAACGATGGGTGACAATGTTAGAAGCTGGTGTTTTGATATATTTTGAACGAACCGGGCGTAGTCTTTCTTCACATGTTGTCTTCATCCCTTCCTAAGTCAAACTAAAGAGAGTTTACTCGTCAGTATCTGGCAATGGGCCAACATTTAGTGAGTAATCGAAATTATCGTCTATATCTTCGTCGTTTGACAAAACTTCGTCTTTTGACTTCGAAATTTCTTCATTGAAACTTATGGAGTCTCTTACTCTCGCTGTCACCGTAATTCTGCAAGAACTTCTTCAGGAGTGGTATTAATTAGTTTACCGGCCATTTTAGAGTGAACTAGTAAAAAAAAAGTAATTAATTAATAATAAATCATAAAAATTTGTAACGTTAACAGTCACATTCAACTCAGTCCTTAGATAAAATGTAGATCCTTAGAAAAGTTTGAAGGGGGTATTTACCTGAGTGAGCTAAGCTCTAACTCAGAAATAGGAACATTAGGACCAAGGACTCTCCTCCACCTAGCGCATGGATGGGGTAACGCCGGAAATGACACGTCATGGGTCGGATTCAACCCTTAACTCACCATTAGAGGGTTAAGAGGATGTCTGATTGAAGAAATGGTTGGAATTGACTTCTCTTTACCGGTGCACTGTTTCTTACTGTTTTAAAAAATACTATTATATTTAAGCGAACCCAATATAATTTCTGTAAATAATTATTATCAATGCCACAGTATATAAGGTTCGCTGTTTTTCTTCTTTTAAATCTCGATAAAACTATCTTTTTAAATGTTACTTTCAACTTTTAAATTCACTTGTTGATGAATTGTTGGCGTACTTTATACAGTTTGTGTAAATTAAAACAAATACAAATTTGTTTACAATTCATGTAAATTTATTATTTTGGCCAAAAAATAAGGCACAAATATATTTTTTTTTTCATAGTAAACAATTTGACTGTGCTAAAATTACAATCTGCCTTACTAGGCAATAAGTAATTGAAATAAATGTTCTCATTCATACCATATTTACAATTCATCATTCACTCCTTCATTCATATAATTTTTACAAACAGCCCAGAGGCCTCCCAAGTCCACATGTTTGTCACCTCCCTCGCATGCGAGGGAGTCTTGGGAAGTCCCCCACGCTCCTCCGTCAGCCGCGTCATCGGATACGAGCCAGTGGAGGCTGACGATGAGTGCGAGAGACACAGACGCTCAGGACGTGATTGGAGAAACTGGCCATTGCCAGAGCTCCCACTGTCACGCATTTATAGCAGGTCACGAGGCCACTGTCCTTTCAGTCTCCGAGGAGGATTATAGGGATGAGTGGAGCAGTGCAATGACTGTGCTACGGGATTAGGGAGGTTGGATAGGCTACTGTGGAATTTCATTTCATTACATTGGAACGGATGAGTTCAAGAATGTAGGGTATGTTAAGATGGTTATGAATGGTTTTGTTGGTGACATAATAAGGGGCTTTTACTATTGTTGTGTATTCTTATCAATGCAGAATTAATCAATAAGATCAAATGTTGGAAGGTGAAAGAACAAAAACATGTTGAAAAGTCGATTATACACAGCTCAAAAGCAATTAAAAATATAAGTTGTGTATTCATTTTAGCTGCGTACAATCATTTTTAAAAATCTAATAAAAAACAGTGCTTTTGTCACCAAATGATGAGAGTTTTTTTTTTTTAAATGAATGCAATATTTATATATGTATACGTGTATTCAATAATTGATATTAGAATATTATTTCTGGTCAAACAATCTTAAATGCATTGAATGAGGTAACTAAGATTCAAAAGGTACTTTAGTAAATATTTTCCTTATATTTATGAGATTTATGAACTTTTCCTTAATTTTCGGCAGGCCTAGAAATTCTTAGACTTATTTAAACAATTGATTCAGATATGAATAATGTTTGATGATCTTAACGTGGAAATCCCTAAAAGGATATGAGCTTCTGGACTTCCTCCCAAAATTTTGTTTTTTTAATCGTTTAAAACCAAAATTAAACCTCTCAGTTGCTTTGGCTATAAGTGGAAGAGGGTTTGGAAGAACATGAACTCTTGACCTTAGAATTCGCAGACTTTAAGACCGAGCACCAGGTCAGATGGTCAATTTAGCCAATTAACCTTCTCTGCTTCAACTGAGCGCTTCTATTCACTGATTATCTCAAACTTTTAGTCATGCGATTTAGGGAAAAATCAGTGATATTACCATCAATTTCAGGTAGAAGTAATTTCAGTAGTTCTAAAATGTAGGATAATAATTATTAGGCGTGTAAAGTGATATTTAATAATTTAATAATTTTTCTAGAGCCTGCCTAAGTATTAATCAGAAGTTTTAGGCTCAACTATTTTTTTTATCTCAAAGTAATGATCGCCGAGTCCGAACTATAATTGTATCATGATAGTCCAATTAAAGGAACTAAAAAATAATGCAATATATATATAAAATTTTAATGTATTTACACGTCTCATAATTTGCGGATTGGTATATAACAAAATATAAATCTGATCCTTTCGCTTATTTTAATATATTCTTACTTAATATTTCTGGTTGGTTATGGACTATAAAAATACATACATAATATTTCAATGACTTTTCAAAAAATTACGTATTGAGAGCCAACAACATAAGTCTATGGAATCTGCTACACTTAGTCATGTGATGAACGTTCAATGCTCCATTTTCGCACTCCTTATAGATTGGTCTGCGTATTTCCTATTCTCAAACGGGTAAAAATTTCTTTTTGATCTTTCCGATTGCTTAGGCATGATTCCATTAAATGTTAACCATGCTCGCTTTTCTTTCTTTATGAGTTTGAAACCCCATAAATTTGTCAGTCTGATGCGTTTTTTTGACTTCGTCAGTGCGTTCGTGCAGTAGTGGCTATACATCTTATATGTTATTGTTTTCGATTCAGGAGCAGTTTCAAGAGCTCCTTGTTCGGTCAGCTTGATGCCATCATGTGTTCCTGTACCACGTAAAAGAAATCAGTATAAACGAAATTTTACCAAACAGCCATTTATCCACCGAAACAGTCACCGAAAAGCCACTAATTCTCAAGTGTAGTAATGATTTAACAGGATTCTTGTAAAAAAAGGTTAAGAGATATGCACACTCTTCTATTGAATAGGGAGTCACGGTGTTGAGAATGAGTCTACATTTCGGTCTCGACAATCTTTCTGAGCAGGTCAGCCCTTCACGAAATTTTGTAGCCCTGATGATCCCCAATGCATTACAAATGATAGAAACCTGGGGGAAAATAGTGAAGGTTAAATATTTTCCCATCATACTATGTTTGGTATCAAGTAATACGGTTCTGATTTATGATATACATGATGTGTTCGAGTTATAGTGGTCTATTATTAAAACCGTTCTCATGCCGAGTCAATCATGACAGATGTTGTTCAATTTTTACATTCTTTACTTCGTATATAGATATATTTAAAAAATCGCAATAGATAGTTTCATAGAGGGGGAAATGAAATTATGGGAGTTGAAAAATATACTGAAACACGGAATAATCGTTAATAATATAAAAGGCTCATTAGCTATTGTTTTCAATGACCTACGAGTTATAATTCCAAGGCAGAGATTAAACGATATATTGGATAAGTTTGCCGTGATAGAAAGAGCCCTAGATGAAAGCAGATGTTGCTAACGACTTAAGTACATGTCACGTTTCTCAAATTGTTCCTAGAAGTCGCTCCTTCTCTTCCAGGATCCATTTCTCCAGATCACCTGCTGAAACTGTTTCTATGTACTCATACCGTTTTTCCTAGGCGAGTTTCAGGATAACAACTCTATAAAACAGCACGAGACAATAATAAAACATCTTGCAAACTTTTTCAACCGAGACTCCTATCTTGGAAGGGTCATCCCACTTCCATTGTATTCCCGTAAATATCGTCATCATCCACTGTAATAATATTTCAGGCTATTTATTCTGACTCAAATACAGATTTGAACAAATTTGATACGTTCGTCAAAGATTCTACACACGAACCATGAACCAACGAAGTCATTTTAGAAAGATATTCAACATCCTATAGTGGAATGAGCAGATAAGTAGTTTTTATATATAGAGTAAATCGCCGTACAATACAGTAGGCCGCATAAACTAATATTTGTATTAGAGCCAAATTGGGGTCTGAACTATATTTAGTATTTGGTTTATTGTAACCAAATTAGATTTGTAGTTGCTCCTTATCGGTGGTTTCGATGTGTGTAAACGCCCAAACTCTCAGTAGTCTGTGAGCCATCTGTGTGTATGGCTTTTCGCTTCATCAACGTCCGTGTTTATACAGCTTCTTCAGTTTGAAACTCGTATTTTCAATCAGTAAATGCTAACAAATCGTTACAAAATATTGCATATTTGCAAGAACCAAGTGAGAGGATCAACATTTAAACAGATTTGTGGTTGTAAACAAGTATACCAAATATTATATTAAATGTACCAATTGGCATTTTATATAATTTGACACCAATATATAATTTCCAGCAGTTCCTGCATGTTTTTGATATTCAGTTGAAAAGTGGGCCGTACCCACTTGATACCTTTTACGAAGTGGAGCTACTCAAACAGTTAAGAACTTTTTATGCACATCGTATTCTTGCCATGTTTTAGGGATATCTGAAGCTAAAATATTGCTATATCAGATTTTAAACGATTGACCTGGAATCTTCCCACAAATCATGAATGGAAAGCACTTAATCGGTGCCTCTAAATACTGTATCATTTACTCAACACTTAAAACTGATAACTGATCAAAAAGAAAATGTGAATACATAAAGTTACTTACTGTAACATATTTGTACACATGAACATGCAATAAAACGCCGCAAGTTGCCAATACAAAGATTTGAATCCAACGTGCTCAGGTTTACAACTGCACCAGGACAAATATACTACCGACCGGAAGGCCCTTGGCAGGATCCAGGGATCTTTCAATACATGTATCCTTAGGTTGAAATACACTAAAAAGGCAAACTAATTGACAACCTTTCAGTATTTGCAATGATTTCCAATCGAGTTGTTATTAACGTATCAACATACTTTTAAAACAAATAACAGGCAATATTAGGAATATTGAAAGTATAAATGAAATTAAAACCAGTGGTATTTAAAAAAAAAATATATTATGTAATTTGACATTAACAAAAGTTGCTGTTTCCGCTAGCTGCGTTTATTGCGAATTGAATTTAATGTGACTTGGACCTTACAATGCTTTGAGTAAATTCCTGAGGGATATTTTCTTATTCCTTCGTTGGAGCAACCCTTAAACCCGTTGAAGCAAATCCGATAAATTTTGACATCTCTTTATTCGTCTTGGCAACTCATCCCACTCTAAACTGCATGATACTAGACTGCTTTGTGCTGGCCACTCTAAACATTGGATTGAAGTGTTTTCCAGGTATCGGGAAATAACTCTAGCGGTATCGAGAAGTGCATTATCGTGCATAAACAAAATTTCATCTCCAACGTATGGAGCGAATTCGGCAACAAAGATTATCTATCCTCTATGTAGAAAGCAGCTTTTAAAAACCCCTCTATAAAAATTAACTCAGTCCGAGCTTCTATTAATCCAAGCCCAAAAAAATAGTGGTGAAGAGTGGAATATGACTAAAACCTTTTCACAAAACATTATTATGACACGGAATATTGCACTTTTTTGATTCCATGTTTTTGAAGGTTGTTTTTATAATTCGCAACCATAAATTTGTCATTGGTTATTTAGAAGGGATTTTCGACTCAAGCATTTCATGTACTAGTTAGTTGTAATCGATGTTCGATTAGACGGATTTAGAGGCCTCATCAAATGAGCATTGAATCACTCGAAGAGCGTGACGACTGAAGTGTAGGATTACGAACTCTCTGAGCCGTATCGATGATGGTAGATTGATTGCCTTTTCATGGAGAGACACCAATTACCTGTACGTGCTCATTATTCTACACGAGCCATGTAACCATGGTACGAGAGAGGAGTTACAGTTAAAATGTTTGGCATCCCTTTAATTATAAATTCCTCGTTTAAGTACACGAGCTAAAATACATGGTTAGTACTAGTTGTGTAAGAATGGTTATTTGATATACATAGGTAAGCTGATGTACCATGAACACGTTGGTTTCTTTGAACTCATCTATAATTTAATCTTAATGGAAACTCTACCCGCAATTAATTAACTAAACACACTACATATTCTTAGGACAGTAGGCTTCTTCTTGGAGGTGTGGCTCGAACTCTTTGTACCGGAAGTTCGCTTGTTCCAAGTCATTAGCTGCATCATAGTATGTATATAAGATATTTTGTACCCTTTTTAATTGCAGTTAATGTATTTCCCAACTCAAGGGGAGGCATTTATACAAGTATGGTTCTGTTGGTTGGTCCACAGGTATGTTCTGCAAAAGCTGCGTGAAGAAGATACTCCCCAAAGAAAAAGAATCTCGAAGATATTTCTCAGCATAAATAATTGTGTGCCGGCAATAGATATCGTGCATGTAATGTCGTTCCGGGTGATTTCAATTTTTTTTCTCAATTGCCGGTTGTTTGCTGTAAATAATTTTTTTTTATATATAAAACAACTTTATTATGATAAAATTACAATCTGCCTCATTGGGCAAGAAGTAATTGTGATAAATGTTTTCATTCATACCATATTTTCAGTTGGAATTAATTATATAAAACAACTGCTTTATTGTCTATATTTTTTTTCCTATATTGTGCTATAATTACAATCTGCCTTTTAAAAGGCAATAATAATACAGATAAATGATCACATTCATACCATATTTACAGTTCATCATTCACTCGCTCAATCATACAAGACTTACAGACAGCCAAGAGACCTCCCAAACCCACATGCGAAGAGAAAGCGCAGTCTTGGGAAGTCCCCCACGCTCCTCCGTTAGCCGCGTCACCAGGTACTAGCCAGTGGAGGTTGACCAAGAGCGCGAGAGCCACAGACGCTCATGACATGATTGCAGAAACTGGCCATTGCCAGGACTCCCACTGTCAAGCATTTATAGTAGGTCACGAGGCCACTGCCGTTTCAGTCTCCGAGGAGGATTATAGGGATGAGTGGAGCAGTGCAATGACTGTGCTACAGGATTAGGGTGAATGGATAGGTTAATATGGAATTTCATGTAATTAATTAAATAACATTCTATTTCCGTCTTCCCAAAAGTTATTTATTTATTATTCACGGTCCATTTCCGCAGCCTGTACAGCCAATCTCAAGTTCTAAAAACTAAAACCACAGAATAAAGAATTAAAAAAGAATTATATATTGTAACATTCATGATATTTGAGAATAAAGATCATGACCCTCACATATGGTAAGGGTCATTTTCTCTTATACTCCTAGGAGTGGGGATGAGTAGAAAACCAGTCTTAGCACAGCCGTCGAGAAGAACGCCGTTAGCAAGCTCCCGAATTGGTGGTTACCATACTATTGAAAAACCAACAGTAGAAAGTAACGTTGGTTGGATTACAGGAAGAGAAGAGAAGAAAAGCAGTTGAACGTTATTGAATACCATGGTGTATTTAGACAGATGGGCGGATAAATTGTAGGTTGGTGATATTAATATTGTTTCTTATTATGGATCCATTAAAAGAAATTGAGCTCAAATTCATGTTTGTAATTAGTAGTAATTATCCTAATTTAAAATGAATTGAATATTTTTTATACTTTTTGTCAGTACTCTATGTTAATTATAATTATTTGTTATAACCATTTTATTTGAATATCTTTTCACCTGAGTTCCTAGTTTCTCAATTTATTAATAACCACAACATTAGCCTTGAGCTCGGGCGATTCAATCGGGATAAATTCCTATGTCAAAGACATAAAACAATTTGAATTAAAGATCTCATGACGGACCTGCCAAATTGATTAAGATAAAGTAGAAAGAGAAATGGTAAAAAACGAGGTAGGTTACAATATATACATATGGTAATTATACTAAACTAAAACAATACTAAGTGGATTAAATAGCTGTTTCCTCTGTTAAAATACTAAATGAATAAATATTTCAAAGCCATCAATTAAAAAGTTACGTAACTCATAAACAGATCAATAATATCTAAAACAATCAACGCATAATGTGAAAAATAATATTACATAAAATAAAATAGTGGAACAAAAAAGGCAGTAAAGTTACTTTTACCTTAAAATGTTGTTAATGAATAAGTTTTTGAGCAGGTATTTTCTGTGATTCCGTTCATGTATCCTAGATAATAAAGGTATATATTATTTATTAATAGCAAAATGATTAGACTACATATCCTTGTATCAACTAGTTTAAAATACTACTGACCGCTTATGTTAATCCATGTATACATAAAGATGTAGATGAATTCCATTATAAAGTAACTTATTATGTGAATAAATAATATCTAAGGATAGACTGCTCGGTTTGTGTGAATGAACAAAATGGAATTATAAAAGTACCTACTAAAATTACATATGCTGAGAAAATGAACAACACTTACCATAACTGAATTAGGATGGGACTCATTTCCAGCCCTGTCAGCTTTTGGTGACTGCCCGTGGTCGGCTACGAGTTGAGTATATTCCCGTGGCCAGTTAGTAGGACTCCACTCTTAGAAACGGCTGAGGCTCGATGTCCCAGGGGAGTTAAGATATTCCCCCGAATTTCCATAGGCCGCAGGCTGCTGCTATTTATTACCCCCAGGCCTATAAAAATAAAGGGGAAAGGGGGAAGAATCCACCCCTCCGTGCTCACGCCCTTCCTGGCACCGGTACAGGTTTAAATATTAAACGGTCCGCATCTGACGCCCCTGAATAAGAAGAGTCCTTTAATAAAGCCCGTCTAAGGACTTAGGTGCTTTGGCTATTAGTCTGGGTACAGTGCAAGGGTATTCTATTCCATTGTTAGTTTTAAAAATAGTAGAAAACTAACGATAATTGTTGCCTCGTTAATTCAGTTTGAGAGGAAGGAAAACTGTTAGCTCAACATGGTTCGATCAAAGGTTCTGGAATGTCTAAAGTGATTTGATACTGACTATGCTAGTACCTGGATAGTTCGGATGAAAAGCACAACACCGGAAGTTGAGGGCCAGCTTCAAACCCTGGCGTACCAAGGAGGTTGAAAAGGTCCACCTTCGATATCTAGCCCTGGGTTGAAGAAAACAACTGGTTTTTGTTTTGTAAAGCATACCAAGAGGTAGGTTCTGGGAGTGGAATTGTTAAGGGTTATTCTCAGTTTTAAATATTGCTTATATGAGATTATTATAGAGTTTGTAAGGTTAAGTGCATGTTGTATGTAGTTTAAAAAAGGAAATTTGATGCACTACACTTTATTATTTAGTGTAATGGATCTGCAGTGTTTTGTTTTAAGTTATATATTAGTACTTAATTTTAATGAAGATTGATTGTTACTGGGTATTAGTTCATTTAGTTTATGTTTTCGGTAGGACTGTAAATAGCTTTCCATATAAGAGTAATAAACATGCAAGGATAAACATAACAAATACCCAAACAAGATTTAACATTTTAACTGCTTATCTTTTGTAATGATTTGTTATGTTTACAGATTGTTATCACAATCAAATTTCAGTTATTATTATTCCGTATTGTATCATTAGTGTGCATCGCGATATACATGTATTGAATATTACGGTGCTCCTTTGAATACGAAGTGCTCCTAATGGTTTGTGGTTTAGCATAGGGGTTTTGATATAACTACTACCCTGTTGATTAAGTCGACTGTTGTGTTCAAGTGCCTTTAACTATTAATCGATTAATTTTAATGTGTAGGCTTGTTTGCCTTGTTGCACGGACGCAACAATTCCTAACATACAGACATGTATTAATCTATCCACACTATCACCTACAAGTGAACCTAAGAGTTACCAAAGATAAAAGAAATAGCATTTAAAAAATTGATTGTTCTAATGAAAATTCTGTTTGGCTGGAAAGACTAAGTAAGAAAGAGTAAGTCACCTAGTACATTAAATGAAATACACTGCGAGGGAAAAAAGATATATTTTCTCCATTCCAGTGGTACCTTCCGCGCAGAGGGCTCAACGATGAACAATGATCCAGTCAGTGTCTATTCTACTCTACAACAGTTCTTGGTGATATTTTATGCCAGCATTAAAACGTATGGATATTTCAATAGTACTCATATTGAGTAATGGAAAATGTACGTATATTGTTTATTATTCTTATCCATTACGCGACTCTTAAGCCCATTTTAAATGAAAAGTTAATCCAACATTCTTTTGTAAGATGAAAAAAAAAGAGAAGCACTCGTCTTTCTCTGAAAATTCACGACGATGTCCTAGTACCCTTTATTTTATATTTGAGGATTTTTTCTCCCTCCATTCTTCCCATGAGTTATAGGAAGGTTTTGACGCAATGTCGGATGGAGTTTTACATGGAAATTGTATACATATAATTATTACATTTCAAAATGAACTAAAAAATAATAGTAAAAAAAAAATCTAAATATTAATACAGTTTGATCTAATTAAAATGCAACTCTTATTTTACAAAAAACGTTACCTCGATAAATGTCAATTGGGCTTAAAAATAAAAAAGCTGAATTTTGTTGCTGTGTACCAATGAAAATTGTGAGAAACTGCTCTTCTAGCGATATTTCGTTTAATCATAGTTATTATATTAGTTAAGTTGAATGTGTTTCTTTTGGTACAATAAATCATCTGTGTACGCGTTTGCGGATATGCACGCTCCATGTGTACACTCCATATTCCGTGCTCTAAGGGTGTACAATGCCTGCCAAACATACAAACATATTACCCCTAAATTATAAATTTAGAGAAATCTTTAGTATATTGGGTAGACGAAGATTGAGCACTGTAAGCATTGAGAACTAATCGGGATTAATGAAACAAAGTTACAGAAAAAAAAAAACGCTCGTGTTTGAACTGTTAACACAAGATATCTGTCAATATTTTAGGTAAAAAACACAAATACTACTGTTTGTAAACGATGTTTTGAAACTTTAATGTTTTTAAGCTGTAAAAGGTTTCTCTTGTGCAGTTTCTGAGCATACGATGACTGTCACAAACAGTGAATTACATTTGATTGGTGTGTAACTCACCTCCTTGTATCCATCCTCATATTCCCTCACTGAATGTGGCAGTGTGTTGTGTAAGGAACACTCGCTAGTTTGGGATCGATTCATTCATTATATTATATCGTCATACTTTTATTTTTACATCTCAAGTTGTATTTCATTATTACTATATGTTACAATCTTTGGCTGAGACCTTCTTTTGTTTTTAGTTTTTATATTTTGCATGTTACTATTATTTTATTATTTTGTTTGTATTAATTTAATGCTTTTATTTAAGTTCGTATTGTACAGGTTTCTTCATATTGTTTTTTTCCTTGTTTCTTATATGTGGCTTCATTTATGACTTTATTTACCAAACGCAGTTATATAATCTTTTATTATATTAGTAGTTTTTTGTTATAAAGGTTCATACTTTTTAGGTCGTATTTTTTTTTATGATGTAATAGTTTTTTTTATTTGCCAAGCATGAATTTGGCCTGAGATGATATAAGATATGTACTCTATTGTTATTCATAGTGAAATTCGTTCCGAATATTTTTTTTTTAATTCTATCCTACATGTCAGGCATAGTGTACTCACTGGGGGTTACATAGCGCCCCATTTTTCTGCTAACTCACTTATTATTTTACTTGACACATTCCCTTTAAAATATGAAATGGAACATACATTTTATAGCTGATAATAAAGTTGTACAGTTTCTGAATAATTTGAGAAATCAAAATTATTCTGGGCGATTACAACTCGACCGGAAAGCTGGCTCGTTGAACTGTATACCAGCCGTATCACCACGACATGTCATTTGTACTGCTCTGTTCCTGCAGGCCTGTACAGTGACAGATTGTTATTGGTTATTGGGGAGAGGGTTGGAGGACTTTATCTCGGCCGGGCCCCGGCCTCAAAAACAGATAGGCTCTATTTGACGTCCCTTCGGACGTGTTTTAATCTCCAGTGTCAGTATTGTATTCAGACCACGTGAAATAAATGATACTTCATATAAGTTCTTCTACGGTGTGGTTAACCGCTTGGCCGAAGGGGCACCATCGATTTTCGGTTATTACGTCAATGCTATCATTCTGTATTTCAACTATCAACCTTAGTTGAACACTTCACTGACATTTACCACTTATTTCAAACACATAGTTTGCAAAGGGAAACTCTCCGCAATGAAACTACTTTTTATCAATCTTATACTAATAAATGCCTGCTGTACAAACTTGCTGTTCTCCTGATCCTTACATTTTCTATTGTGGCCAGGAGTTATTAAGACAAATAACTGACTCCCCTTGGTTTAGAAAAAAATCAGTTCACGATGTTAATATACTATTTATAAGTAATGTAAGAGGCAGGAGAACCTACATAGACAATAAGCTGTATACTTCATTTTAGTTATACATATTTTAGGATTAAGTATAACTTTTTTAGTTAGTTCCCGATGAGTGTTGAACTTTGATAAATGATTAAAACAACTTAGTTGAAATCCGTCTGTGTTATTTTAACTCATTTTTTTTCTTCCATTGGTTATTGCTTCCTTGTGTACGAAGGACTTGAGGTGAGTAACCTTAGAAACAAAGCTTATACGAGTGATCTGCTGTATTCTCAGTACAACGTTCAATTTGGTACCTATTCTAACTACCCTATCTTGTAGTATTATTAGAGTACAAATTCAATAGTAAATATTATCATTAAAATATAGAAATATTTCTTATTAATAACAGAATATTGAGTATGATTCAATTCGATTCGTAAGATGTTTGCCATCCTTTTCCACCAATTTGGAAAGGTATAAAATTTAAATAGAAAATTGATAATACATTAAATTTTTACCGTATTATAACATAGCATTAATTAAAAAAATGTCTTTATCAAAACCAACACACAGAACCAAAAGAATCAGTTTTTGTCATTAAATGAACGATAAGGCCACTGGGGCTTAAAGCATTTAAACATTATTTATCTTATTGAAAAAACCTAGATTGCTATTTTCCACTTTTTACAAGGTTTCCTTATTAGGAGTTTGTATTTTTTTTTTTGGTGCCACGTGCCAAAATATCTGTCTATTCTGTTTTTAAAAAACATTTTCAAGCAGAATAAGCTATGGTTTATGAGTTTTTAACGATCGTTTGTTAAAAAAAAAATACTTTTATTTATTTACTCCTTTGAAAATACGTCTTACTCTTCTTATTAAAATACTTGATTACATAAGCTTAGCTAAATACTCGTTTGTAATTTATTAAAAATACTAAAAAAAGGTTTTTGTCGGCTCATCGAATTTTAAGATTTAAAAGTTATATTTCCCATTTGTTCATACATGAATAGTTTTATTATAGGTTACGATTAAAAAACATTGTTTATTAAAATTTTATTTTTTTTCAAATTCTAAAGAAAAGTTATTTTTCCCTCCTACAGTTCATTGTACTTCATTCCCTTGTACTTGTAACAAACACTTATTTATAATTTATGAAACCATCTCTGATCAATGATTATACTTCTACTATCAATTCTTCAACTCTCAATGAATTAGTGACATACTTTAGTCCTCACATCTACTTTCATTCCCTTTTATATATAAATATTACATAATAGGTACGTATTTAGAAAATATAACATTAAAACTTGCTTAGGGGTTGGACTACCCATGGATTCTAGCCAACTCGGGACGTATGTCCATGTGTAATAACAAATAACTTCCTTTGTCGGGAAATCTATCACCGTATATACTTTGAATAAATAACCAGATTCGCGATAGTAGTCCTCTAACAATAATTCTGTTTAAAATTACTTATATGATGTGGATGATATAATTTTGCACGATTATTTATTGTCCTTTTAGAGAAGATTAGAATTTTTCAAATAAAGTAATGTATAAACTATTAATGAGGAGATGTCCTCCATGGAAGTTGATTGTGAAACGAGCTAAAACAATTGATTCGTTTGTTTTGTTCTCGTGACTCGATAATTTTAATTAATTTATTTTTTTGCTCCTACTACCCCAATAAGTTTTTTTTTTCTATGTCACTTTGATGTTTTTTTTAAAGGGTGCACATAACGTATTAAACACTCAAATGGGGAAGACACGTAATTACCTATCTTATTAATCATTCGAATCTGGTATTTCGTAAAAACATGTTTCGAATGTCCACGTGCCTGTTCGTTTGACTTCTTGCTCAGATCTGCGTTAAATCAGTAACTTTGTATCTATTGCATATAAGAAAAAGTAGATCAAGCATTACCGAAAAAAACATTCGTCAAGTCTTGTTCTTTTTAATAATTAAAATTTTAAGTAAAATTATTAAAATGCAGTAAACTGTCTATTTAATAAACTTTGTCTCACATTTTAAACGAATGTACGGATTAAAGTATAAATTACGACTTGATCGTATCAAACATAAACTGGTCGTGCTAGCTAGAGCTGCTACAAACGGCATGCATCCAAGTTATAACACGAACTGTGGACTGGGAACCGGGGATTAAAAAGTTTGTAGCCGACCGTGTTGGGTCCCCGTTAACTACTTTTTTCTACCGTTAGAGAACATGAAGCTTCAGTGCCGTTCCACTTGGCGATAGTTGTCTCCGAACTTGCAACTTTTGTGCTTTACACAAATCAATGTTTTCATTGTTCAACCTAGTGTCACATAAGTAGACATTATAGAACTTGTACAAAAATAAATTTTATGTTTGCAGAGAGTACTGTTTCTGACTAGGTAGAGCATATCTCAATACTGCAGAGAGTGGGGTTCAATTTCTGCTTCCCTAAAGAACTTTTTCAGAGGTAGGTATGAATGGTTCAGCTACACTCAGAATTAATTTAACTTTCTGAACGCAAATAGTAGATGCGTCTTTATTCCGTGGATTGCTACACTACTTTGGTTCCAATTTATGAGATAATTTGACTTGCCTGGGGCCCTGAACAATTCCTTTGAAATTAACTATGTAACTTTAGGTGACATAGGACACACCAGTAAAGGCTTAGTACAAAAGTAAAGGGTAGTTACTAAAAAACGACTTTGATGATTGTAATAATTTTCCACTAATAATTAAGTTGAGATCTTCAATTTGATTACACTATGAATGTTACTATTACTAGATAAATTAATAAACATCTTTTGTCGTTTTCATAAGTTCATGAGCATCAAATGGCATTACCATTCAAAATATTATGTTAAAACGTAAAACACGGCTTGGGGAAATTAGTGAACATGATTTTACTGGCTACTCTAATGTCTTGTTGTCAATATGTTATAAAAAACAGCACGGGATTTCTTATTGGTTATGCCACAGCCATGACAACGGTTAAGTATAACAATATTATGTGGCCTAAAAAAAAACGATTTTTGAAAACATAATAAGAATATATATTGACAAAAATTCATATATATATAATTGTTATTTACCTAACGTTAACTACGCCTCCAGGCTCTATTTTACCTGTCGATTGTTGTTCATACGTTTCATCACTATGCCAGCCCCTGCATTTTTAAGAGTTTTTCAGAGCTCCGTCCCACAAAATTGTTAGAAAACCTCATTTTAGAGTGGTCTTTAGACCTCAAAAGTGTCTAATCCTCATTTCATGCTCACATCCTTGCCTCCTAATCACCATTCTATGAATTAATAATTAATAATTACCAATGAAAACGTCTGGTAAGAGATTGATCTAAGGCATCAGACATTGAGATAAGCCAATTTATTTTACATAATCTGACTATTACGAAATTATACCTAAATTAGCACGTATAAACGTCTAGATTACATTCAAAGATTGTACTCAGAATTATATATTTTTTTAATACGTATTAATTAATGACACTTAATAATATTTTCTGAAGATTGTCTTTTTATCATCAAAACGGGCTTCATTATTAATTACATTTAAATATCGAGACTCTTCTAATTACGTTAAAATTTCCAATCGGTGGATAGATAAATAATCTAAATCAATCGTTTTACCCTAATACCCCATCATACCCCCCTATCTGATATTGACAACTTTATTATGATAATATTCATACCGTATTTACAATTTTCATTCAGTCGCTCATTCATACAGTATTTACAAACAGCCGAGAGAGATCCCAAGTCCACATGGTTTTCATCTCCGTCGCGTGCAAAGAGGAAGCGTAGTCTTGGGAAGTCCCTCACGCTCCTCCGTCAGCCGCGTCACTGAATAAGAGCTAGCGGAGGCTGACCAAGAGTGCGAGAGCCACAGACGCTCAGGACATGATTAGAGAAGCCAGGACTCCCACTAACAGTTAATTATAGCAGGTTACGAGGCCACTGCCGTTTTAATTTCCGAGGAGGATTATATAGATGAGTGGTGCAGTTGAATGACTGTGCTAGGGAATTAGGGTGGTTGGATAGGTAACTATGGAATTTTATGAACTTGGAAGGGATGAGTTCAAGAATGTAGGGTATATTCTGATCATTGTGAAGGGTTTTGTTACTAACGTAATAAGGCATTTACTATTGTTCCCCGGACGTTTGATTGAAAGGATTAGATGCGCTTGATGTTCGACTATTTTGCTGCTCCCCAAAGCTTTATTCGGTATGCTCAGATCGGCTTAGGTATAACTTTGTAGATCAGTAATTTATTTTCTATTGAGAGATGGGATGTCCTTCAAAGTAGTCTATACAGTTGTCCGAAGGTCTGTTTAGTTCTTGTCTTTTTAGCCTACCGTATATCTAAATTTATGTTTTTAAATTTAAATCTTGATACAGGAAATGAACGGGCGATATAAAAAATAAAAAACGCATTTTCAATTAATGCTTCAGTTGTACTAGGAATGTTTTACGCCTACGTTCTTGCAGAAGAACATTTCAATGCTACCTAACTTTGCTATTAAAAAGCGGAAGTGTCGTCACTTCAGAGAGTTAATTTTGTGTTTAATCATTACATGTTGTTACACATGCTGTAAAGACAGGCATTTTGAGTTGTGTCAATATAGTAGCTGAGATGCGATTTTGTTACATACTATTAATGTTAGAAGACAAATTGGTTCATATATCGTTAAAATTTATAGAAATTCAGCTTATTTAGTTAAAGGAAAATGAGCATATTATTAAACACAGTATATATTAAGAGATGAATTTATTCATATCATTGAAATTGATGAAAATGCAGCTTATGTCTCCTTTCGTTGATACATGAATCCGAGGAGGGAAAACGTGAAGGGATCTAAAGAAAACTAGAGTCAAAGAACGTGACATTTCCCCTGACAACGTTGACTCCCGGGAGCTTTGGACTCACCTGTACTAACTTTATATCTTGCACTATGTCCTACAGGCTCGATAAAATATGTAATATTCAATAAGTTTATATACTTAACATAGATGACTTTGCTTCTGCCAGGTCGTAAGATTATTATCAAATCTCATTATTGAAAAATCTGATTTCTAGTCTTAAAAAAAAAGTTTGTATACACGTCGATTATGTGCATTGTACGTTACAATTTTGGTTTTTTAATTTATCTTTGAGGATTTCTTTTAAACGTTTGAATTGTATTGAAGTGCATGAATAGTGCCACTATGAAATATATGAAGCTGTTTTATTTCTTGTTTTCAGCTAAATCCAATCAACACTTACAATCTATTGATGTATCTACTTTTAATATTTGATTCATTCTAATAAGAGTCTATTTTTAAAAGGTTATATAAAAAAAAAAATAGTTTGATAAGAGGAGGAATCGGTAGTTACAATATTGACAAGAATACAAATAACAATAAAAAGACAAATTAAATAATAAACAAAAAATATAACCATCAAACATTCGTTTATTTCAATAAAAAAAAATGTATTTGTAAAAAATCAATCGTAAAAGAAAAACCCCCCCTTAAATGATTCAATGCCTTCAAGGAAAAAAAAGAATAAAATTCGTTCTTGGAAACCATTAATGGAGGAATTGACGATAAAGAGGAAATGATGTGGAAATTGAAGAAGAAATTTAAAACACCATTGATGATGAAAAAAAATATCCCAGTTTCTCTGGAGGAAAGTACATTATAGTTTAATTTTGTTTTGTATGAATTTTGAATGAAAATAATAATCAAATCAGAGGAAATTATCAACTAGAAAATTCTCTCAGGGACGCCTGAAATTCTATTAGTCGTTTTTGATCGCATATATTTCCCCAACGGAATATATTTAACCTTTTCCGTATGAATCTGCTCTGAAAATGATAAAAGCAGAAACTAAAAGGAAGTGCAGTGTAAAAGTGGTCTCAAAATCTAATTATACAATGGTGTAAGATGAAGATCTTCTAGGAGTTGAGGAGGTTTGTCCGCTTTGGCCTGGCATGCATGTTTTAATGGACACCTGAAGGACAAACTACAATGGATTTTAGTATATAGGTTGGTGAGAAACCGAACGCTTTCATGGTTCCAAGAAACCTTTACTAAACACTCCAAAGATGTTTATTCAGAGTGCTATTGTGAAGTACAAGAAACGAAGTTGATTCTAGTTTATGAATAACACAATTACTGCAGTTACAGAACTCTGATTGAAATATTAATAATCAGCACAATTTAATTTTAAAGTGAAAACGCCAGCTTGGGATTCGGGGCTTTGCGCCTCTCCAAGCATGCTACAATGACTCTTGTTGTTGACATGCCCTAAAAAAACCCACTAAAAAACATCAGTGATGAGCTGGTATATGAATTATTGGTAGTCGACGTGGTTTTACCTCCTTCCTAAAGTAAAGTAATGTCTAAGTTAATATGAATTAATTTTAAATTCAGTTAAAATCCATTTTTTTTAACGGATTGATGATTGCTATTTCTTTATATTGGCATTTACTTACTAACCCATTTGTTTTAATAAAAATTGCACTGAGATTATATATTAATATTGAATTGTTTTTCTCTCATGCCGATATTGTAACTGAAAAAAACAGCTCTTAGAATAATCTGATCATTCTTACTTATTCTCAAACAGTTTGAAAACTAGCAGTCCTTTTCTATTGTTTGTTTAATATAATAATGTGGTTAAGCCTAGTTAACCACCCCCCCCCCAGATACCCCTTCCCTAATTGTTATTACAGTACACAAAAAATACACATTATACATAATAGCTATAGCCAAAGTATTCTACTCTTCAATACAGTACCAATTGCCTAGATGAACCCGCTGAGAGAGTTTCTACCTCTTGCAGGCGTATAGGTGCAGTATTTAGGCCAAGTGGTACTCTACAGGTCCCGTGCGGGCTTTCTTGCTTCATTTCATTTTCTCCATTCAGGCATTGGACTTGTTTATTCAGCCGTGGAGTGCTCTTATGTTCATTGCTAATGGGGGAACAGTCGAAAAGAAATGAACACTCACTGAAAGATTCCCCGCTGTCTTTTGAATTTAATTATATCATTCGACTCCGAGATAACAGGCACAGTTAGATGACGATGAATTTTTACTTGGAAATGCTCTTACGTGCCATAATCGAAGATACGTTTTGTGCTTAGCACCATTAATATGCTGTTTATTTACAATATTTTTATTTCCCCTCAATACTTATGTACGCGCGTTAGCTTGAGAACTTATTTTACAACATGAAATTAACGATACAGCCAAAAAAAAATGGCAATGCAACACTAATGCGCTTACTTTAAAATATGTGAATCTAGTGTAATCTCCTGATTGGGGTAATCATTGTATTGATAGATGTTTAGCAAGCAGGAAGTGGTACTTACCAAGGGTAAGACGCTTTCCATGCCTGAAAATCACTCTAAAATAAACACTTATATCTTTCTTGCACTCAGAGAACAATGTTTTTTTTTTTTCAGCTCTCTGGTTAGAATTTTAGGATGAGGGAGAAATATAAAACATTTAGGGTGATTGGATCCTTGTACTAGGAGGACCTGCTTGAAGGTGGTGTGAGAGGAGTAAGGAGTGTAGGAATCCTCGGTGGAGGCTGCTTGTTACGGTACAGAGGTGAGAGTCCACTGGTGGCTGGGCCTAGAGTCTTTTCTAGGCATGTAGTGCAGTCGTAGTTAGTCTGATATCAGTGAGGGTACCCCTTAGAGGCTTGTTGTTGGTGGGCCAAGCACCGTGATGTCAACCATTTCTTCTGCTTTACTCGATCTGGTGAGTTGCCATCGTGCCGGTAGTGGTGGTGGTGTCATGTCTTGGAAGAGAGGGTTTAGACTGTGCTTCATCGAGTCGAAGAACTTGATGTGACGTCGTCTGATGGCTTCGGTGATGGTGGGGAGCTCGAACTTTTCGTGCATGTTGGAAGCCTTCATTTCACGAAAAGGGGTATGCCACAGTGCCGTTCGCAGGATGTTGTTCTGGAAGCTCTGGAGGCGAGTTATGGTGCTGGCATGTAGGAATTTAAAGAGTGGTGCCCTAAACAGTAGAGCTGGCCTCAGGACGCTCTTGTATATGAGGAGTTTTAGTCGAAGGGATATGGATGGCTTGGCTGGTGATGAGATGCTGGAGAGAGTAGTAAGTTCTGTGGACTCGTTTTAATTTCTTTTGCAAATGCGTGCCGAACGTCATGTGCCTGCCTAGGTTGATGCCCAGGTAGCAGATGCTGTTGGCTAATTTACATTGAGTCCCGTCTATGGTAAAGCTGGGTGGACGCTTCTTTTTCCCATGCTGGAAAGAGAAGATGATCCCCTGAGTCTTGGCTGGGTTCACTTGAATGTGGACAGCTCGCTGCCTGTCGGCGATTAATTGGCTAGCGCCCTCTGCAGCCTTTAGAGCTTTCGTTGGGTTGAGGCTGGTGCTGTAGACCCCTATGTCGTCCGTATATGCCGCTACCTCACAATTGGAGTATGAAGCTCCTACTATATGCACGGTGTATATGTTGAAGAGTAGGGGTCCCAGCACCAACCCTTGGGGAACTCCGACCACGAATTCTCTTCTGGTGGTTGAGACGGCTCCTATTCGCACAGAAAATGTTCTGCCTGCTAGGTAGGAGAACATGATGTTCTGGAGTTTCGCAGGAAACTCGTGCTCGTTCAATGTGTTTTTTTTTTTTTCCTTCATAGCCCCTTTAAATTTACAGATAATTATATATAATTATAGATCCTCAGGTGAATCTATTTACAAATTATTTTGTATTTCCTGTAGCATCACTACATTATATACAGGTTTTGTTATTTTATAGAAATTATATAATGAATAAACAAGTATAATGATATAAAGGTTCAATGTGTTGCATGTATTACTGTCTGCTTAGTTTCCCTTAGCTGGTATACTCACCGGGTAGGAAGGGTATGATTGTATAGTGCAAAAAAGTGTACCTACCACTCTTCTTGCTGGCAATAAACACTGTTTTCCAAGGGGTTTCTTATTAAATCAACTTACCTTTTATGGATAAATTCAGTTTGATCTCATTGAAATATACTTGATTGTGGCCTGAACAACTTATGATAATGATAATATCGAATGAGGTAACAAATCAATACTAGTTATACCATGGATCAGTAGGCTGGTAATATATTTTCAGCTTATAATAACGTACGTTCTCCTTTTATTTCTAGGATAAAATGACAAAACCTTGGTAAAGATACCATCACTTGTTAATCGACAAATATTCTAGGGTGGTGTTATCAGGTGTTACAATGGTATTATCGACCACCCATGCAACGGAATAAATGGTCATTAATCAATCAATTACCTGATGATTAAAACGAAAATATTCCTCTCTTATTCTAATATAGCCTTTATTTTATGGTGATAAGGTTGACTCCTGTTAGTAATAGCCTGCACCCTATCGGTGACTGGGCTGACAGCACAATACTGAGATCGGTCCTGCATGTTGGCGACAGCTGTCAGTCAAGGAAACATGAAGGGCGCTTATGAATACATTCCCGTCTGCCTTTTGTGTCAGTATACTTGACCTAAATGGCTCTTAATTCACAACTAGTCTGTGTTTGTTTCTTTTTGTTCAAGTACTTTTGATGCTTCTTCGAAAAATATTGTTGTATATCTTTGAATACAATCAAGTATAATTACAATTTTTAGCATGATACAACAGACATGTCTGATGGCAGTTAAGCATAGGATTATTCCATATTAAATAAACAATTATAATTTAATGGATCTCATGCCTTATTTTTTTTCTTCTGTGGTCTAATAAAGTTTTCAGTTGATACTTAAATTAATAATAGTTTATCACTGTTCTCCGGATGAGTTATTTCACTATTTTACCCAGACGGTCATTGAATTTTCTTAATTAATTATAAGCTCAATGTTTGTTTTTAATTATTTTTATAAACGAAATTGCCTAAAGAGAAATAAAATTAACTTTATTGAGATATGCCTTATATTTTTACTAAAAATTAATATTGTGAAAAAATTACTCCGTATTGATAAATACTTCATTTTATTTCTTCAACTATCGCGAACAGTGAAACAGTCGTCTTTACACCAGAAAATAACACAATAATAATAAATATGTTCCAAGAACTTTCCTGAAATTAAATGTATCCTTAAGCACGCCAGTTATTTATTTATCGCTAGTAGTATATAAAAATTCGTAAATTGAATACTAGATAATTTTTATTTATATTCATGTGTGTGATGAAATGCATCCAGAAACCACCTAATTTTTTTTTTACATCTTAATCACTGAAAATAGCTTTTCGAAAAATATTTAGTTAGCTATACCATGCAAAACAATAATTATATTTCTTCTGTTTGCCCTCAAATCTTTTACTTTCCAAATACCTGTTAATTAACTTGTATTAACCACTTAAGTTGAATTAGAAAGTTAAATCATAAATAGTTTATGATCTGTTACTGACTAGTAAGTCAGATAAAAGGGACTGTCTTTCTCCTTTTATTTTATCATGTCTAAAAGATAATCAAAATTACATTCACATTAAACCAAACCTATTATTATTTTACACGACCGCTATTTTAGTTTATGCCACCCTGAACCTGTTTATTTTTTTTTGTGTTAAGTACATGCTTATTTTCGTTTTGAAATATTAGGTTTTTATATAAGTTATTGTGCATAAAAAGAAGTTATTTCAGAAATGAATACTCTTACGAAGGCATTCGCAGTAACTATTATAGTCGATAATCATCCTACACCTACGAATCATGGATTACACTCTCAAGTTCATGGTGCATCTTGAAAACTGTATTGTCTGGATTGAAGCGTTTAGACCGAAAGGCAGACGCATTTCGATGCAGCCCAATTCTTCCAGCGGATGAAATGCAAGGGTAAACAATGTTCGACATTTGTAAAAAAATTACTTATTTTTATTTTTAAAACCTGGAGCACGACATTATTGAGGAGTTTATTCTTATTTGATTATTTCTATTAGTGGACAGAAAGTTGGACAACGTTAATGATCTATAATTAGATCAGTGGTACACTATGGAATGATGCAGTCTTGGAATTAATTTTTGAACGTCTTCATTCCCCTCCCTAACTTCTAATGTTTGTTTATATCCCCTCAACTCCCTCAGCCTTCAGTTTCATTTCCAGACCCACAAAGTGGACATCATTTTAAATTTCCTCATAAACGTTATCAGAAACTGTTAGGGAAAAACTAAAGTAACTTATAGGACCGTTGAAGAAGTGCATGAGACATTGCACTTATTGTACCTAGAAAAAGCATTCCAATCAGCCGAAGTTTGTGTGGTCCTTCCTCCATAAATAGTTGACGATTTAACAAACGGTGAAAGCATCGATGAAGATAATACAAGAGATATTCATCCCAAAGAAGTTCCAGGTAACAAATAAGCAAAATAAGAACGTATATGGTGTAGAACTTCACGATAAAACTTCGTGGCAAAAAGAGCATTTTCATAAGAATAATATTTTTATTTTTTATTCTCAACCCCTTTATTTAAATATTTTTAACAAATTATGAACAATAAAAGTATTATACATTGGTGATAATTGGCTCCATCTTCTGGATTACTGCATATAATGCATTGTAAGGAGAGTAGTTTTTACAAAAACAGATTTTCTTTTTATAGTTAAAATTACAAAATTCAATATACTGGACTTATTTAACATTGCAAACCTACAAATTAAACTATATCTTTTATTTTTTATCCGTGACATTGCACTCAGCTATTCAAAATATCCAAGCGTTCGGAGTTATCCTGGATGGCCTCATAAAAATAAAAAAACTCAAGTGACAACGACCCCTTCGTTGTTGAGATTTGACGAAAAGGATCATTACCTTCAAAGAAGAGATCATTTAAGAAGATGCCAGGGAAAACCGTGAAAATCAAGACCGCTCACTTACTGCAGTAAATGGGATGTAACACTCTTTTCTGGGTCTTTTAAAAAATATCACTCAAACCTTTAACATTTTGTAACACTTTAATGTTTTTGTAATAAATGTACCTGTATACTTTTATCATAAATGTATTTTTCATGTTTTAGTTTTCAGAGAATGTATCGTAAGATTGTAAGCAACTTATTTAAACTTTTTAGTTAAAAAGTTTAAACACATCAATTTTTAGTTAGACTTGAATATCATGAAAAATACTTACCTCTATAACAACATATAGATCAGAAAATTTATCCAATTTATTAAAAATCAAAAAATCATATTTCCGCTTTCCCTATAAGAAATCATAAGCAAAATAAAAAAGTTTAACAAAAAATTAATTTAATATTTAATGGGTTAATGCATTATTTTAAATTCAACAATGCTTTCATGCTCAAAGACTTTTGTAACAATCTTGTATTATACGTTCTGCGCAGTATACCATTTTATATCGTTATTCATTATTTCTCGTGACCTATAAATGCGTGACAGTGGTAGTCCCCTGGCAATGACCAGTTTCTCCAGTCATGTCCCGAGCGTATGAGGTTCTCGTGCTCTTTGTCAGCCTCCACTGGCTCGTATCCGGCGACGTGGCTGACGGAGGAGCGCAGAGGGGGGGACTTTCCAAGACTCAGCTTCCTCTTTCGCATGCGAGGGAGGTGACAATCATGTGGATTTAGGAGGTCTCTGGGCAGTTTGTAAATACTGTATGAATGCGCGAGTGAATAAAAATTGTAAATATGGTATGAATGAGAACATTTATCACAATTACTTATTGCCCAATAAAGCAGATTGTAATTTTATCACAATAAAGAAGTTTCAATATAAAAAAAAATATTATTTACAGTTTAAAAATGATATCGGATTTAAAGCTTGGTAATTTCTAGAACGACGGATAATTAAACCTCTGAAACAAAATACAACATAAAATCCTGGATTATACCTGATTATCTGCATCCACCATTCTAGATGGAAAAGAGGTGTTATTGGGAAAGGGGAGTTTTTTTAAAATTAGATTTGTTCCAGCCGCCCAAAGCGATTAAGCTTGTACCGTGGGGCTCGCAATTTATATTTACTTTCCATTTGCCGCTCGAACCGTGGGTAAATATTTCCAACCTAACAAGATATTGTTCCCTTATTTCATTGCTTTAAAAAAATCTATGTTTTTTGATTCATTTGTTTCCTTCTTATAAAATAGGGAAAATTACTCTTTTTGCTTACATTTCATCCGCGAGTATTTTATATTTTTCATCTTATGTAAAACATTATTTTCTCTTGTTCTACCGCAGTCAAAGAATCTGAATGTCTTGTGCTTTTGTGGCTGGAAAGATTTATTTGCGTACTGGCATCGGTTAGGTTCTGAAGATTATAAATCGAGTTGATTTATTTATTTAAGATGTCTTAAGACTAGTTGTTCTTATTCTGTCTTGCTAATGGGTTTTTGTACCTAGGAGTTTTTGTCTGTATTGTAGTTATAATATCCAGTAAAGGGAAGAATAAGAAGTAACAATAAACTGGTCGGTTTGTATTAACTGACAAGCAACTACCTTTATTTTCAACTTTTTTAAATCAATAATCGATAACTATTTATCATCAATCATTTTGATTTTGATGCTGGAGCTCAAATTAAAAATAGGAAAGCTAACATTTTTTTTTTTTTAGCCTACAATATAAATCGTGTATTGAAAGTCAATTGAGTTGATTCCAATTGGAGGTTTCGTGATATAATATGGTAAATCTTTTACGAGAGGTTAGCTGTTTTTTTAAAAGTTATTGTACTAAACTAGATCTCGGTTGATAAATTTGCTATCATCAAATTTCATAATGAGCATACTGTTAAATACTAGAAATTATGAATAAAAATAGATTTATTAACGAAACATTCAATTACAGATTAAATAAAAACTGATAAGTATCTTATATCTTGGTTATAAGATACTTATCTAAATGAGGTTATTATTAGAAAAAAAATAACTTATTGATAAGTTAACATAAAAATAATAAAAGAACAATTGTGCTTTTATAGGATGGAGAAAATTTTATTAAAAAAATGTTTTCCCCCATACTCCCTTGTTATTATCTCATCACCTACCCTTGGGTCAAAATTAAATACTGATGCTCTATAGCGAGCCCAATTGCTAATTGCTTGAAAATAACACATTAAGTAATTGCAATTGGTCGTTGAGACACAGACTGGATGCTTCTTAATAAAACGGCCGAAAGACGAACGGATGTGCCGTTTAAAGAAGGAAATGGCTTGAGCAATAAGTCACTGGCGCAATTCGAGATGTCTGCAAGTTTGCCCTTGGTGGTTCTGTATTGCCACACCAACTAGTCTGTCTTCCTCGCTATTACTCTCCAGTATTAGTATTTCAATAGTTGTAACGTGGGTGGTCAATAGACCTCTGTCTATAATATGCATTAATACATGTAATGCGTATTTGAACGAGTTGTGAATAATAGTTGCTCAACTTTCACTTCTTTATAATTCATACTAAATCCCCCATTCAGAACGACATTAAAAATATAAGTAAAACCTAAAACAAAATGACCTCCACAAAATTTATAACTACCAGCAGAATATTGCCAGGATTGTATCTCAAATTCAAGTGCCTCCTAATTTAGCACAAATTGTGATGGAGCCCTTAACTAGATCTTAAGGAGGGTGGCATCATGGTTGGATACGTTGTCCTGCCACCCTTTGTCTCTTAAATATTAATAAGTATAATGTTTTAGTTTGTTTTTGCTATAATAAAATGTTATTGTTTATATTCCCTTGCCGTGGCTTTCTTAATCTTAATATTAAAGCTGTACAGAGACAAAAATTGCATTATTTTAGTTTTTTGTATGGCCAAATGACATAAAAAGGTACCACTACAAACTAGCAACAAGCTGGTGGTATATTTAAAAAAGCATACTTTGTAGATTCTCTTGTTCGTATTTCATCTTTAATTAATTATATTTCAAACCAAATGTTGTAAAGAAATATTTCATGTTTACTTGGGCAAGCTACTAGACAGAGTTTAACGGTTGAAGTTGTGTGGAATGTTTCCTTCTCAGAACTAACACTTTCGCTTTTTGTTTGGAGAAGTGCTCTTCACTAATAACTTTTCCCCAGAAAATGTATTACATCCGGTCAATGAACTACTCGTCACTCTTCAATATATTTTAGTCTAACTAACAGGAGTTATATGCCTTTCATGAACCAACTTTAAGTGAATTTTTAATTAAGAACTGCCTTTTATTTAGATTAAAGGGGCATACCAATAAGTGGAAAGTCCTTCTCCGAACATAGAAAAAATTCTATTAATGGTGTATACAATATATATTTGCAAATTTTATTACCCGTGTGTATAATAATAACAGATACAATTTAATATGGTCTGCTTTTGCTATGCCACTATATCCTTTTCCACCTTGTACCATTTTTTCATAAGTATCTAATTGCATTAGTCATGTTAATATAGTTAATAATTTTGATTGTATTTTGTATGGATTGTCCTGATCAAAACGTAAGTAAATATTGTTAGGTAATCGCAGTTAAACAATCCAGTAACAGTTACTATATCTCAACTACGTCTGAACAATGGCATGTCTTACCATTAACCTTTAAATGGAATGAATATTTTATAAAATTTTCCGGTTTAGGGGCTCTTGTCCTTGTATCAAGTTCCAGCAAATAGTAATCATTTGTCGGGTAAAGTAGCTGAAAGTCTTCTTCTTTTTTTTTTTTTTTCATTTATGAGTTTTCATTATTAAAATAGTCCCGCATAGAAATATGGTTGTCTATAATGAGAAGTTATTGAAAGGTATTTGAAATTGCTAGCTAGATAACTTTAGTGTGCATATGTCAAACACAGCAGATCCTTCCAATGTACGTAAACTTCTATAAAAATTTTGTCGATACTTTTTACCCCTATCCTAAGATCAGCCCTCTTAAGAAGAGAATAAATATCCTGCCTACCAGACAGGTGGGACAGGGGTGCCTCTTGCGCACAGATCACCCTCACCTGCGCTAAGGGATTTTATTTTCGCTATTTTTCTCACTCAGATCCATAAGATACATACTTGATGTTTAATGGTATAAAACCCGTGAATAAAATATTTTCTCTAAGCTTTGTAAATGATAATACAAGTTGCCATTAGCATGTGTTAAACCAAACGAAAAAAAAAAATTGTTCGATTTCTTATTTTATTCTTGATTTCAAAGAGGGACGACTCTTTCATTTAGTGTCACAATAAGCCGTTCTATATTATTATTTAATTAACTGTTTTATATTATTCTTAGTAATACCGTAAACAATGGCAGTGAATGAAAAATTTTCCTTGGAGGATACCGGTACAACCTTATGTAGTCTCGACTTATGCTGGTCACTAAATCATGTTGGTAAGCACAAATAGTCTACTTGTGGACACCAAGAGATGTCCTCTGAGAAGATAAATAGTGACCCAGATATTCTTCGGAAGAGAGCGACACCCGCAGTGCCACAGGACGATGTGACGTGTTTGAGCACGTGATCTCCGCATAACACGCGACCTCGACCCGTGTGCTCTCTGGCATGATACAAATCAATATAGTCTGCTTTTCCAATGTCGCTATACCATTTTCCACCTTCCGTGCAGATTGTATTGATCATTATTGCATTGTGGGAGCACGTAGCAACCAACCAGAGGGGCAAAAATTATTAGGGGCGGAAATTTGAACCAGATAATTATTTTCCTAATATAATTAACAACAGCGGGTGATTTGAAAAATAAAATGAGAGCTGGTTTTTAATGATTTTTTTTTTTTTGGAGGAAACCAGGTTTTTGGCCTCTGTATATTTACCCCCACTTTAACTTACAGTTATTATTAAACCAAGAGAACTCGCACCGTCCGATTTTCTGTCACGATTGAAGAAAATTACAGGTAATTATGAAGTGGGGACGGTGGAAGGATTGGGTTTGCATTCTTTGTTTAGATGATTATCGCCTTCAGTTTATATTTGGCGTCGCATTAGAGAAGTTCATTTTTGAAAAACTGTGGTTTCGTCAGAGATTCTTTGATTTTGTATCGTTGTCATTTGTTTGCTATGTTTATTATATTACTATTTTTTGTTGGTTTTCGTTAGATATTTTCACAGTGAGTCATGCAATGAATCTGAAAAGCATTTGACAGAGATGAGAAACGCGATGTACAATCTCCGTAAGTAGTATATTAGGTATTCCAGATGTTATAATGATTTTCGGAATATTAAATTTATTTCTGACAGAGCAGTTGATTCCGGACCCTGGTCCTGATTAAGAAGTTCCTGAAATTGTAAATAACGTTCTAAATGTGTTGACGGTTGATCCTTTTTATTTTATGAGCCCAAAATGCATTTACTGTAAACTCGGAACTGTGGACGGAATGAATTGTTATAGAAAACGGTTATAGCTAGGGATATAGAAAGTATGATCTTAAACTTTATCGGAATATTTAACGGACATCATTTCGACGTACAATGTGTGTCTGCATCTGGTGGTTACAAAGACAAGTAGAGGTTACTAAACCAAGATATATCAACAGTGGTTTATTTTAGTCATGCCCTTTGTCTTTGAAAAAATTAAAGTTCATTCTATTGAAAAACAACTGGTTAACAAACACTTGGCGGTTAGTGAATGCCCTGGAAACGAACACCTTGGAATACAAATACAAATTACTTTACTCAAAGTCTTAAACTTCTTGAGCTAGAGCTTTCTACAAGTGCTTATCTACAACGTAGCACACATCCGCTCCACTTACTAACTGAAGATTCATTAATGAAATGGCTTCGAAACTTTCTATGTTACGTCTAACGACTATAGAACAATACAATAAAACTATTGAACAGATTTAAAGCTAGAAGAAGAAATTAACTATCTGATTTATAAAAAACCAAAGCGCGATTTCATAATGACTGCATTATAACTTCAATTACTGCTCCAATCTTTGGACTATAGGTTTTTCATCGTTCACTATAAAGGGAAAAAAAACTGCAAATTAAATGCGGTGTGTCATTATTCGGAAGACCTATAAGCTATTACAATTCAATTGTATGCTTTAAATAGGGCAATCCTTCCCCTTGGGTTTCTACTGGTAGTATGCTGTTTTAGCACACAATAGTAATATTTCTATTACACCTCAAATCAAACATCTTCATAAATTACTGTAAATACAATGAAATAAATGTAATAGCTTGAGAGGAACAAGCCAAAACCGATTATAACCAGTTTTTATAACTTATTTTCAATTATTTAATACTTAAATGACGTATTCATTTTTTTAATTAAATTTTTTAAAAAATAGATTTGAACACCAATAATTAAATTGGTACAATAAAACGCTATAAGAGAGATTGGGCATGTAATAAGCTACCTCTACTACCTAACGCATTCTGCCAAGATAGGCGCTTGTTCATAATAAATTAACAACAACAAGATAACAGGAAATTATCTCCCAGGTAGCAGTTGCTAGCGCTGCCTGCCCTCAGAGATGGAAACAAGCAAGCACAAGCTACATCCCACTTACACAGCGCCTAAGTAAATATTATCATAGTTATTAAGTAGTATTTTACCATCGGAAAATTTTACTCTTAATCATATTTGTTTTCAAAACTCTATTATACTTGTTTACTAGTAGTCTGATCAACAATAAATAAAGCTAAAAACTGTAGCATAGCAGACCCTAATTACTATGAACATACAGATGTTTCAATGTACATAAAAATAAACATTTTATATTGATTAAATCAATAATCTCCCTGCAACAATCTATCTTTCGCAGTCTGTTTTGGCTAGCTTACAGATAGTTTTGTCAATAAAATATGACGCTACAACAATAAAACAGTTAGGCTAAAATTAATTGACTCGCCTCAGAGGAGAGTGATGCTCTTCATCTCCTACCTGTGGTAATACATAAGTAAAAGGATGGTTAAGGATACAAGGGTATGTGTATTTAAGCAGGATCAAAACTTCAAAAATAAGAAAACCACGGCCTTTGTATCACAATAGTCATTAACATGCACTGAGATTACTCCTTTAACGGCTGCCTGAATAGCTAAAAATGTTCAGTTGCATAGACAGACTACTATATATATATATAGACGATGTGGCCTAAAGAGAGTAATAGATATTGATAGATTGATTAATATATTGAGCATAATAGTACCGCAACAGAGCTGAATACCGTCCTGAGTTCATGATTCACGTACGCCATAAGCAAGGCGTACTCTTCGGAATAACAGATCCACAAACCCCATAGTTTCAGCTATATAACGATTGCCTGGAACTGTTATTTTCTCACCATCGGTAGGAATATTGATAGATCTTATAATCAGGCAATCGATTGAGCACAATTGACTTCTGTGCCAACCTATTTCCTTGTCACATGCTGTGACAATATTTCTTGGGTGTTTGTGTGAGATATTATTCCGGTGTAAAACTCTCAGGTCACGCCATTGTTTGTATATTCACACCCATTTTGGGGAGCCCTTCGATGGGAGTCCGAAACGTACAATGACGAGAGCTGAGCCCGGGAAGGAACTCAGTCCCACAGCTCAGGTACTGGTATAGATATTGTCTTGTAGGAAATGAGATCTGATCGGAAGATGTTGATATAACCATTTATTCATCTAGCTAAAATACTCCGGTGCAATCCACCAATGTTTAAATTTTCACAGTGTTTCTTTCACAGACATTTCAGATTATTTACCTTAACGACAGACTTAAACCAATAAAGTTTAGCTATTATCGCACATATTGATTAATGTGTCACCAGTTACTGTATAATTAACAAACATCATCTAGCTTCTATTAATCCAACAACTTCCACTATAGCCCGCAGTATAAATTAATTCAACTAACAACAGTACTTTCAAATCATCGACGGTAAGAAATTGAACCAATAGTTATAAATAACAGTTTAATACCGATAGTAAAGAATAAACTGTAGGGTTATCCCATGATCAAGGCGATCTACCCTTCCTCATCAATGGTGTAGCATGCGGGTATGAAGTTGAGGGAAGGGGTATTGGGGGGTCGAAGATGTTGGGTGTTTGTGTTTAAGTTAGTTTTAGTCCGCTGTCTCAATTATTGTACCATGAGGGTGAGTCCGATCATCTGTTCTTATCTAGGGTAGCATTTAATTTTAACCATAAACCATGTTAGATATAAGATAAGTTAGCATATTTCAAATGGATTTTTGACGCAGTACCAGGTCCCCATGATTTATACAATGTCCGGTTACTTTATTTGGTTTTATTATTTATTCTTTCAATGGTATTATTAAATATTAGTCCTCATTTAATAAGTATCTTACTTGATAGGGTTGGCTTAGGTTTGGTATCTTATTGTTTATTTATTTTTTTAATATTTGGAATTATTATAATGCGTGCACGGTAACTGTATTGACTAATAGTTTAGGGGATGCTTGTATTTTACTTTCAATCTCATTCATCTCGTGTATTTTAGTTTCATCACTCTTGGGCTATTTTCGATCTACAAAAATGAATAAAGGGGGTTCAAGAAAGATTGTATGCTTTCAAAACGTTTCCTTCTCTTAGAAGGAGTTAAGAAAAAAAAACTGTTACATGGTATGCAGCATTTGCACAGTTTACTAGTAATGATATAAATGCCGAATAGCATTGAGCAAGTTTTTTAAATTGTTATAAATTTGATAAATACTTCTGCAGGATTTGGATATATTTCGCTAAGTTGGGATGATCATAAAATTGAATTGCATTAGAATTCTCTATTCAGATTAGAGATCATTCTCTGACGACAGCAATATAATCTACTCCATTTTTTCATTTAAAATAATGAGCTTCCATTGTCCAACTTTATTACGATGAGTGCGTGTATTGGGGAGGACTTTTCTCAGCCATTTTTGTCACCAAGGTCTGTTTGTAATATATTTTAAAAAATAAGTCACACGTCTGCATACACATAATAAAACTAATAATCTTTCCTGTTCATTTGTTATAGTAGAGGTAGAATTATTGTTTAAATTTGTAGGATAAAATTGGGCTTTTAATATCTCATGTTAAACCAAAGCAATTAAAGCATTTTAATAGTTTTTATAACACTCTATATCAAGTTCTGAAGCGTTTATTCAAATTTTTATTATTTGCCATTTTTTTTTTTTACATAGAACTTCTTTGAATACATCTATTTATAAAAAAGATCTATCAAATATGTATGTATAAACAAAACGTAATGATTATATGCAAATTATATAAAGAAAATCTTAGGTAACTCAGATAAGTAACGAGGATAAAATTAGTAAGAAGTTATCTTAGATAGTCTTAGTTAACGTGACATTTAATTTTAGATTTTTTGTTTGGTATTCCTGGTTTAATTTAAATCAAATAAAAATAATAATAATAACAGTAGATACAAAGCTATGATATTTATACTTATTAAATACTGTCAATACTTTGTATGCATATCATAAGCTATTCTATCTAAATGTATTTTACTGTTAGACAACGAAAATTAAGTGCTTCCCTTAATACTTGCAGTTGTAATGTAATCTCGTACGTGCTACAATCATGGATAGGATGTTTAAGAGAAGGAAGTTATGGATTAATAACGCAGGTGCTTATGATAACTGAAACCACTTTCATAACACTAATATCTAGCTCGTAACTAGAATAACGAGATAACGAGAATGTGTTACCTTAAGGTCCGCCAGCAAAGTTGTTACGAAAAATGACCTGTCCAAGGAGACACTTGCTTCGCCAAAAAGGCTTTTATACCTGCTACCCTAATGACTCAAAGAGCTCATTCTTGCTAGTCGCCACATTTCTAAGTCACCACTCAAATTACTATAAATTTGTATATTGAGGTTTTTATTCTGAATTATCAATAATATACATATGGCTGTGGCCTCAACACAATATAAATTTTAAGAATGTTTTGTATCAATTGAACGTGATCAGTCAATCTAAAAGAATTTAGTGGTATGTTTATTTATTTGGTCACCCTTGAAATTTCTAACCGATTCTTACTTTATTTCTTCTTTTCATAAACATTTTCATTACTTGTTTCCACATCTTTCTTCGATCACGCAATATAGGTAAAAGATTATTCACATTTTATAAGTGAATAAACTGCTAATACGTTTCTAACCTTTTTGTTGTAGAATTGAGAGTTTTGCCTGTCAATTAAAAAAAACTCAATCGGAGTGTATTGGTAAGGAAATATATGGTTTATAAATAGATAGAAAATGGATGAATTTCACAAAAGTAGTGGACAATAAACGGAACGATTGTGAGAAACAAATACAAGTAGCAATAAAATCATCTGCGTTTGTAAATTTGGCATTTTAAAAACTTATTTGGGTATTAATTTTAGGCAAAGAATATTTCAACAGGGCCTGGGTTCAAATCTGCTGCCTTCTCAGTTATTTTTGGCTAACCCGGCCAATATCCTTTCCGCATCTTCTCGCAGTTTTGTTACTTCACACTATTGAGCCCTGAGCGCGCAGATGTAATTTTTTTGTTTTATTTTTGATTAATAACTTTTAAAAATAATTAAATTAATAGGAAAATTAATAGGCCATAAAAATTATGGTTTTGATAAACATTTTTCAAATATAGATTTGAAGATACAGAATTAATGATAAATCGCGGGACAGATTAATTACCGTTATCCCGAGAGCCACCCTCCTAAACCTGCAGTTGATTTCATAACAAAAGTCCGACATTTCTCATCTACATCTTAAAGGGCGATAGTCTGCCAAACTGTAGTTAATAGGTGGTTTATTATCTCAGGAGGGTTCGGGGTAGCTGGGAACTTTGATGGCTGACAAGATATTAATGGAACAGCCTTCAAGTCCGAACCAGGCTGAAGGGGCCAGGGGCAAGAAAAACCAACGGGAGGAAATTAATTAACGCCAGTCATTAGGCCCGGTATAAAACACAACTGGTCCGAGATGAGTTGCCATCATTAGCAAGTAGCTTGGTCGTCTCATAAACAAATGATTCATAAGGCCCAATGTTTTAAATGGACAGTTGATTAATCGTTGTGTGGTAAACAATACTACTACGAACTCATATGAATGGTACACATTGGGTTTTCCATAATCTCAAATTTAAATAAATAACCAAAAAAAGTATTTAAAAAAAAGTATAAATCAATCGACATTGGCTTCGTTACAATCAAAGCAGTTTTTCTAACTTATCATAATATAAATTACAAATCTACAATGTTATACTTAAGCCATTATGGACATACGGAATAGAGCGATGGGGGACAGCAAAAAAGTCGAATATCAACCATATCCAATCCTTTCAATCAAAAGTCCTGAGAACAATAGTAAATGCCCCTTATTATGTCAGCAACAAACTCTTTATAACGTTCTTAATATACCTTACATTCTTGAACTCGTCCTTTCCAAGTTCATGAAACTCCATAGTAACCTACCCAACCACCCTAATACCGTAGCATAGTCATTACACTGCGTCTTTCAAACCTATAATACTCCTTGGATACTAACATATTTATCACAATTACTTATTGCCCAATAAGGCAGATTGTAATTTTATCACAATGATGTTTATATATACAGTTAAAAATATATACATAGTTTCACATTAGTGTTTTAGAGACCTTTTGTGTACCATTCAGTGGACCTTTCCGTTTGTCAGTTTGTAGTCAATATTGACAAATTTCATTTGTAATAATTGCATTGTGTTTGCAAATTAAAAAAAAACAATGCGGTATTCAACCCTGGTAATAATTTAGAAAATATTTGTTTGTTTAATTATGACTAGCTTATCGGGAATCACCCGATTTATTTAAGGGGATGAAACAAATAACTATCCACCGAGGGATTTGAACTAAGCTCATCTTAAGAAGTATTTGATCCATGAGTTTTGGGAGGTTAATAAATCGAAGAAATTACCGTTTTTATGCGATAATTTTTTTAAGGGTTTATTTTCACCACAACTCAACTATAATTTCTGGATGTTTTTGAGTATACTTTCAATATTTTTATTTTTTAGGGTGTACGTACGAATAAATTTAAATGACATAAGTGTTTTTTTTTAATATTTCCTGCTACATTTGTATTATTATTAAAGTTTTGGTTTTTTTACTAGAATAAACTGAAATAAACTTTGGGTTACGTTTCAGTTCCATGAATCATATACCACTAACCTTAAGTTATTTATTCTGAAAATTACTATGTCAGCCTAATTAAATATTAAATATTATACCCTACTATATTGAATATTATAACCTAAAGAATAGTAAATATTTTTTAATGAGTAACTTCGACGAACATACTACTGAAGAGGGGCACTAAAATATCCTCGCTCCTCGAAGTTACTTTTCAATATAATTGTAAGAATCTCTATCTAAGTGCCTAAGCTAAATACTAAAATAAATTAAAAGAAATACTGATTTTCTTAACACTAATTAATCAAATTAAAAAAGAAAGAAATAATAACCCCATGATGTTAAATAAAAAAACTGGTCCTGTCTTTAATTATGTTGCCAAATGTTATTTTTGCACCTGCCGTAATAATCATTCTTTGTACGGAAAATTTTTGAATACTAATTATTTGAACGACACCTGAAATTTTAATTATTTATCAACATTTATTGGTTGTAAGTTTTGTATATCTTGGACTAAGAATTACTAATTACCTTATCTTTAGTATCAAATTTAAACTCCTACAGATTAGTTAATATCTAGATGCTTTTGTTGCTTCTGGTCTCAGCTATTTTACCATATCGTAAGTTGTGATATTGCATTTCAATTTGCCAGAAGACAAGAATTCTCATTTCTTTAAATAACAGGTCTTAACCCAAATCCTAGTACACAATATTAATAGTTAATTAACTGTTTTAAATAGTATTAATAAAGAATTAACTATTTCAATTAAATCAAAAGGATCCTGCTAAAGATAGCATGTGATGCCAAAGGCCGTGAATACACGGAGCTACTCAAAAAAAACTAGAAATAATTTTCTAATAATATTCGTAATAATAATAATATTGTATCAGTTTTTTGTATTCATAGGTCAGTTAGAGTTTTAATGTTTATCGTATTTTTACCAATAAAGAGTAATAGTAGAGCATAGTCTTACTGAGCTAAAGATGGCAAGGGGTAAATTCAAATTAATTACCTAAAAATTCGGATAAGCGGAAATATTTATTAAAATATGTTTTTATAATGTTCTTAATCATACGTTTATTCGTGAAGTAAAAAAAGTAATTAACATTAATCCGTGTTTTTGAAAATAAACTAAACCAATTCAATAGCAAAATAATGAGAACGAAAATCGATATTATCCTTTGGACAGACAGGAAATGGTGAAGCAACTGAGGAGAGACTCGACAGTTCATGAGAGTCACTTGGACCTTATCGCTAAAGCGTTACGAAGTTGTTAGTAACTAGTAGCACTGTTCAGTGGCGTACGTAAACTAAGTGTGAAAGAGACTCAACGTAAACTAGTTAGTGATTTTCGTCAAAAATGAGCTTCTTTTCAGTAGCTCTAGTCTTCTAAATAGCTTGTTGACCTTGCTAGCAAATATTGCTTAGATTTTTTAAAAAAGATTCACCTCGTTTTTACTGCTCAGATTTCCTCACAAGTCAAGAAACGCGTTGTCCGTCAGAAGTAATTCCTGAAGGGAATAAGTTAGGCTAGCATACAATACAAAACAATTTTTAAACAACAGATCTAAGCAAGTAATGGGTGACATATAATATATATATATATATATATATATATATATATATATATGTTATGGCTAGTAGCAAGACATTGTTAAGCCTAACACCATAGGGCCTAATGTAAACAAAACCTGTGTATTGATAAAGGTGATGAGAACATAATAAAGCCAGTTAACAATCGTACTAGCCTTTATACTTAATACCAATGTGTAGTATTACCATCCTTATTCTCTCTTTTTTTTGATCGTCTACAGCCGGGAGACGATAACTGGTGCCGAAACCTGGGAGCTATCGAGTGTTCGGGTAAAACGACACGTTAGGCAACTAATCTTTTTTCGCTTTTGCTTTAATTTCTGCTTCTTTCTCTCTTTTCGTTTTTTTTTTTTTTTTCATCCTTTTAATCCGGAAAAATGGTAGTGATGCGGCCGGCAGCCTTTGACATGCAGCCTCCCTTACCGAGCGAAACGTTGCCCGAAGCTGACGCAAATTACCTCACCTGGATGAAGGTGCGAGCAGCGACGTCGTAGGACCTGAGAAGGATGATATTCGGCCTGGAGAAATTCTCTGGAGTGCTGGGTGAGTTAAATCACTTTATTAAAGGTGGTGATAGAATTATGAAGAGAGTAGAAGCGAAGACAAACGAAGGCCTACTAAACCCAGGGGATGCGAAATCAATAAAAGCAGACCTGCTGTGTCATATAAACAGAAACGTATTGAACCAGATACAGGCGAATGAGGACACCCCATGGGCCATAGTGAAGGAACGATTGAAGAAGGCTTACGGAGGAGGCCGTTGGTTACCGGAAGAGGATATCTTTCAAATGTTTAGGGAAACGCGACATCCACGCCAAGCGAAAGGCCAATACGCCGGGGAACTGTTGGCCCGGTTCACCAATATTACCCAAAAGATGAGAGAATAAACCTGGTGGAAGGTGAAGCTAGGCAACCATTCTAAAAGTACATCTATCCAGGGGGACGGGTAAGCGGGATAACTTACCGGGGGACCGATCGTTCGTGGAGTGCACCCAAAATATGATGGATGCTAGCAAACGTGAAGAGGAACGCAAGCAGGGAGCGGAGGAGAGAGGTTGGTCCAAGGTGACATACCGTAGACCTAGAATGCCGCAGGAAATTTGGAAAAGAATGGAGCCACCTCAGGTGGAAAGAAAAATGACGATAGCAGAAGGGAGGAGGCAAGGCCAGGGAATACCTAGAACCGGAGGAAGGAGAGAGGAACAGTGATGTCACGGATGTGGGAGAGTCAGAGATCTGGTGGCGCAGTGTCCGCGCACGAAATGCTTCCAATGTGGGATGGAAGGGCACTTCGCCAGGCAGTGTCCGCACCTTTACCGAAGAGCGGAGCGGTATCGGGCGGAACCTATTTAAGGATGTAAATGCACAGGGGGTGTGGGGTGGAAATAGGACCCCTCCGACTCATCGAAAACGTTGGTAGCCTCAGAGACGGAGGAAGAAGAGGTTGAACCCGGGATCAGCAGAGGTAACAGAGGAGAGGACACCAGGGGCCACGGAAGAGGAAGGCGACAGAGCGTGTGGAAAGAAAAAGACAATAGGTGGCCTGAGGAGCTGGTGGGCAGAGGGGTGACTGCACGTTAACAAATTATAGTGTGAGTGGAAATTACGGCAGTATACCCATTATCCGAGTGGCGACAGGAGTGAGGTGTCTGGTTGACACAGGGAGCTCCTGTACTATCCTCAGCAGAATGGCGGCGTGAAAATTATGCGCCGAGGGGAGGGCGTCGCAGATCCGACTATGTGCGTGTAAACTAGTCAACCTGGGAGGGCCTTGCGAAGTTGAAGGTAAAATAGCGATGGGGTTGGCTAGATGGACGGATAAAGAGAAGAAAATTACAATACATGTGTTGGAGAAGATGACGCGGGAATACGAGGGTATTGTAGGGTGCGTCTTCCTAGGAAAGGTAGGATGTGGTCCATCAGAATCGAATGAAAACCGTACCAAGACGGTACACGAGATACCAAACAGCACCGTGTGACGTATGTCAAGGCAAGGAGATACCCGCTAGCGCTGAGAAAGCATATCATGGGGGAGATGGGGGAGTAAGAGGCAGGTAATCGTAGTTGACCGCGCATCTCCATAGAATAGCCCGTTGTGGGCCGTACAAAAGAAAAGAGTAGTTGGAGAAGAAAAGTACAGAGAAGTCGTCGGCTACAGGAACCTGAATGAGAATACCGTCGACGAAAAATACTCCATTCCTCGATTTGAGGACATCTTGACCGACTAAGTGGATCAACGATATTCAGCACTCGATATCGATCTGAAGGCGGGATATCATAAATACAGATGCATCAGAGAGATTGACAAGACAGCATTCACATTTGAACGTGGGCACTACGAGTTCTCCAGAATGCCTTTCAAGCTAAAGAATGCGCCGATAACTTACCAAAGATTAATGGACGAAATCTTGAGAGGCATCGAAGAATCTTACTGCCAGATATATATGGACGATCTCCTAGTTTTCAGCCGAAGCAAGGCAGAATATCAAAAGCACTTGAGACAGGTGTTCCAAAAGAACAGGAAATTCGGGCTGAAATTATCGGCGGAAAAATCGATTGTTGGTCAAGTACAAGTAAGATTTTGGGCCATATCATCTCAAGAGAGGGAGTGCAACCCGATCGGAGCAAAGTCGAGGCGATTCAGAGGATGACCATTCCAAAGGGCGTCAAAGGAATCCGGCGCCTTCTCGGATCGCTGAGCTATTACCGAAGGTTCGTACCGAAAATAACGGAATACCTCGTCCCGATCAATAATCTACTCAGGAAGAGACAGAAGGTCAATATCACCTCAGGGATGGAGAGCAACATTCAGTGGTGCATGGAACGGTTACGGGGGGAGCCTATCCTCACCTTCCCAAATTTCGCACTCCCGTTCATCATTACATATATATATATATAGTTATAGTGCACCCGTGCTAGCATTCTAAGAACTATAAATCACCCCTTTGCTGACTCTTATTTAAACCCGTGAGAATCAGAGAAGGAGGTCAGTCTATTGTATCTCATTAGCCCGTCACTATGCTAGATTAGATCTGTATATTACCATGTCATTTATGTTTGTTATTCAAAATAAATCTTTTTAAAAAGTCTTGTGTGCTTTGAAGATATTTAACTGGCGCCCAACGTGGGGCCTGGGAGGAATTTTGAAGGTATTTAAAGTAACTTTGCGGAGCTTAGAATCGTGTGTAATACCGAAATCAAGCAGCATAACTACTTCTCTCCGTCTTGAGGAAGATTGCCACTGCGTATACAAGTATAGCAAGCATTCTCCACGACTACAGAGGTATCTTTCAACTTTCTGAAGATTTTCAAATCTTATCACCCGAGTTTCAAAACTATTTGTTGAGACTTCGCAGCACCAAGGAAGAAGATTTTTCCACTGAAGACAACATACTTGATGGTAATTATAAGTAATTATAAGTTTATTTTATGTCAAATTTACAGGATAGATTAAACCAATTAAGACAAGTACATACAACTTTTAATCTAGATAATATTGATCAATTACTATTAGAAAATACAAATTCAGAGATGGCTATGGAAATAAAAGATCATGATTTTAAATTAATTCCGGAATATGATAGTGATCCTTTACAATTAGTAGATTTTATTAGAAATACAAAATTTGTGTATGACTTATATTGTAAAGATAATAACCAATATAAAGATATAAACCATTCAAAATTAGTATTAACTTTATTAACTAAGCTAAAAGGAAAAGCAAAAATTGCAACCTATGATAAGGAATTCACTAGTGTGACAGAAATTTTAACATTCCTTAAACGTAAATATCAAGATACGCGAACGAGAGAGCAATTAATATCAGAAATACTCAATACTAAATCGTACCATAACGAAAACCCACATGATTACTTAGAAAGATTAGGTAAGAAAAGATGCGATTTATATGCTCGCGTGTATGCCGACTCGGAAATAGTGAATAAACAGTCGGAAATGGAAAGATACGACAAACAGATATCACATCACACCGTTCATAATTTACATCCCTCGCTTACTGATTTTATTTATCATATTAAATTCGAGACAATCGAAGATATTGACGAAATCTTAAGAAATAACGCTGCGCACATTGTGCATCGGGTGTACGGTCCGGGTAGTCGAAAAGACAAACACCACCAACCACACCAATCGAATTATAAAGGCAAAAATTTCGATCCAAATTACAAACATAAATATGAAAAACAATTTCAAAAACAACCTCATGAACAAAAACAAGATTATCAACATCAACAAAACCAAAATTATAAAAGTTATCAAAATGCACAACCAAATTATCACAATTACCCAAATAATCAACAAAATTATCAAAAACCTATTCATAATCAATCATGGGATCCAAAATCTCAACATGGATTCTTTAATAAACCTCCATCCGGAAATTGGAGAAATAATCAACAAAAAGTAGATCCACCACAACAAAATGATTCAAATACGGTTTCGATGAGAACTGTTTCTAATCGCGTACATTACGCCGAGGATGAGAGAGATGAACAAATTAGAATATTAACTGAAAGAGTAAAACAACTTGAAACTAATAAAGATAATTTTTTAGACCAAGGTCCGAACAAAGGAGAACCACCGGATCGAATGTAATTAAAATAAGTGACGAAGTTAATTTTTTAAATAATTTACCACAGCTCTTGGATAAAGAAAATAATAAATGGTTAATTGACACAGGAGCAACAAAAAATTATATTTGTCCCCAAGCAATTCCGAAAGATGCTAAAATAAACATAGAAAACTTCGCGATAAAAACCCCTACAGGACGAGCAGAAGGAACACAAAGTGTAAACCTCAACCTGCAAAATCTGATAGGAATTAATCAAGAAGTAAAGTTCTTAGTTTATCCTATTAGTTCACGGTTTGATATTTTACTTGGGTACGAAACAATGAAAATGTTAAAAACTAATATAAATTTAGAAGACAGTTCTTAGGTATGACAGGATACTATAGGAAATTCATTAAAGGATATGCAAAAATAACTAAACCTATTTCAGATTCGATTAAAACAAAAATTTATAAAACCGAAGAGATAAAAAGGGCTTGTAAGACATTAATAGATTTAATGGCAAATGCACCAATTTTAAAATACCCCGATTGGAATAAATCATTCATATTAACTACAGATGCTAGTAATAAAGCAATTGGAGCAGTATTGTCCCAAAAAGACGATGATGATATTGAACATCCTGTAGCATTCGCTTCACGAGTACTACAAAATGCGGAAAATAATTATAGCACTATCGAAAAAGAATTATTAGCAGTTGTATGGGCGACTCAACACTTTAGGCCTTATTTATACGGAACTAAATTTTTACTTCAAACCGATCATAAACCACTAACTTGGATATTTTCTATGAAGAACGGCAACACCCGAATTATGAAATGGATTTGGAAGTTGCAGGAGTTCGAATTTGAAATAAAACATGTTAATGGTAAAACAAATTATGTAGCAGATGCTTTATCAAGAAATATAAATGAAGTAAACCACACGGAACCAGAGGATATGGATATTGATGATGTAGATATTGATATTGATGTATTTATTGATGACATATTACAAAATCAAGAAGAAGCTGCTGAAAAAACAACAGAATATGAAGCAATTATGGAGGAATTAATAAATATTCCATCTACAGCGGAAAATGCAGAAAATCAATCAGATCTAGAAACTATTCATTCACAAGAATCCAGCAATGAACAAACTTGGATATGTGAACCAGATAAATGTATAAATGTAGAAAAAAATCAAATTATTATCATTAGAGGAAACAAAGAAGACATGAAGTTCTCTAAGCCATTTGGAAACAAGAGAAGATACGAACTCATCATTAACAGGAAAGATGACTTGCAAACGCTACTCTACCAGATCGTAGAACCGGACAAGACTTACGGAATTTTCTGTTCACCGAACATAAAAGCTTTAGAAAAAACTTACGATGAATACTTTAAAGAGATTCAAAATATAATAGAAAACGAATTCCCTTCTGTAAGAATAAAACGTTATTTTAACTTTATCAATGACGTAGAAAATGTAAATGAACAACGCGAAACTATTGAAAACTATCATTTAGGAAAAACTAAACATCGTGGAATATTAGAAACTTTTGAAAAATTAAAAAAACAAATTTATTTCCCCAATATGAAGGACAAAATTACAGAATACATTAATAAATGTGAAATTTGTAAAAAATCAAAGTATGATAGAAAACCTATCAAAACTAAATTTCAACAAACCCCAACACCAGAAATACCCTTTCGAGAATTAATGATTGACATTTTGAAGTATGAAAGGAAAATAATATTTACTGCTGTTGATACTTTCTCAAAAAGATTGTTCGCACAAGTTATTCCAACACACAATGCAATCAATATTTGTGATTGTTTACAAAATTATTTATCTCATTATCCTACGCCAGTACAGATCTCATTAGATCAAGGCACAGAAATGAAAAACAATTTAGTTAAACAATTTTGTGACCACAATGATATTTTATTACATTATACATCCACTAATCACTCAAATTCTTTGGGATTATTAAATAGAGCTCATTTAACACTAAGCGAATTACTAAGACTTATCTCGCATGAGAGAAAATCTTATTCATTTGAACAAAAATTAAAACTTGCAATTATTGCGTACAATAATACCTTAAATAACAATCTAAAATTAACACCCAATGAAATCACTTTCGGATTTATAAAAGAAAATAACAACAACAAAAATATTAGTATAACAGAACTATACGTACAAAAGTATCATAAAGATTTACAACTTTTGCATGAATTAGCTCACACAAAAATTAATGAAGAAAAGATAAAGCGTACAGAAAAATTAAATAAAAATCGGGAAGATCCACCTGAATTAATAAATCAAGAATTTATCAAAGATACTCAATCGAAGATTAAAAGTAGAGACAAATTCAGAAAAGTAAATGTGTTAATCCAAGGCGCTAGGCAATTAACAACACATGTTGATAACGTTAGGAGACCCAACAAACGTAAAAAGAGGAAACATTTTGTTTCAGATGAAGATTCACTACATGTCAATAATTCTGATACTTCATCTCCAGAAGATTCTGACGATAAAAGTAGTAGATCTCACTAACTCTCCAGGAATTCTCCATTATTCTGTAAATAATATTAGAGTAGTTAATCAATATTATGAAACTTATCATTTTTATAATTTAAGTTTATTAGAAGTAGAAATAATAAATATTGAAGATCATGTTACTAACTTTAGATCACATAAAATGTATCATTTGCTAAAAGATTTAACAAACGAAGTTTTTGAACAATTTCAATTAATGCAACAAAGAGATATTAAAAATCGTCATAGACGAGGTTTGATAAATGGTCTAGGTAATGTTATTAGTTGGATAACAGGTAATATGAATAATGACGACAAGGAATACTACGATAAAATAATTTCAAATGTAGAACAAAATAATTATAAGATTGAACATAACATCGAAAATTCTGTCAATATTAATAAACGTCTGATTGAGGATTACCAGAATGAAATCAAAACAATTAATAAAAATTTCATAATTAATAGACAAAATTTCGAATCGCTAGGACAAAATGAAAAAGCTTATGACTTATATATTCACATCATGCATTTATTAAATAAAATTAAAGATTTAACTTTATCTTTAGAATTTTGTAAGCTTGGCATTGTTCACACCAATTTAATGATTGATGTAATAAAAAATCTACCAAGTAACATAAAACTAATCTCAGATAATACTGAAATTCTATGGACAAATAGTAAAATCTTTTGTTCAACTCATCACAATATAATCCATACTTTTATCAAATTACCAATTCATGATGAATCCTATAAAGGATATTTTGTTATATCAGTACCAAGAATTATAAACCAGACAATTTACGAAATTGATTTAAAAACTGATCTTTACTTACAAAAAGGAGCCACTCTCTATCAAGGAAGTTGTATTTTTATTGACAATTATTACTGTATAAATCTTAATAAAACAGAATCAAAATGTGTTTCATCTATTGTATATAACGGAAATTTAAAAGAATGTAAACTAGTATTAAGTAATCAAAATAATATAAGATATTTAGATCATATTAAGCAATATATCACTGTAAATATTAAAAAAATAACAGATTGTCATAATAACACTGTATTTTTACCAAATGTAGGATTAATTAATATTAGTAAGGAGGATTGCTTTCCAGAATTTAATAAAATTTATACTCATGATTTTAACACTATTTTACAACCATTTTATGAAAATGTAATATTAAATACAACTATGTTAGAAACAAATAATTATACTATACCAGAATTAGAAATATTGTCCTTTGTAGACAACACTAATATTTATCATTATTCTTTTGTATTATGTATTATTCTAATCATTGTACTAATTAACATTTTTATTTATAAAAGAAATTGTAAAAAGATCCAAAATTCAAATTTACCTTTAAATAATGTAAAGGTTTCAACAACACCTATTACTATTGATGATCATAAAGTAATTTTAAGTAAATTGTATAAATCAAGTTTTTAAAATGTAAAAATTAAATGTTTGTTTTGACCAGAGTTCAAAACTTAAGGCTGCGGGGAGTTATAGTGCACCCGTGCTAGCATTCTAAGAACTATGAATCACCCCTTTGCTGACTCTTATTTAAACCCGTGAGAATCAGAGAAGGAGGTCAGTCTATTGTATCTCATTAGCCCGTCACTATGCTAGATTAGATCTGTATATTACCATGTCATTTATGTTTGTTATTCAAAATAAATCTTTTTAAAAAGTCTTGTGTGCTTTGAAGATATTTAACTATATATATATATACGTAATGAAGCTGGTCCTGATATTCGGACTAAAATCCAGGTAGATTTGTGACCACGGTGATTGTGGATGATCAATATTTTTAATGGGGTGGTTCAGGTTGTAGATACTGGAAGACAGTGGGCGATTTGCTGAAAACGATGTCACACAACAAGCGGCTACTTCATATTCACTTATCTCTGTTGGCCATGTCCCCATTTCTGGTTTGCTATTTTTTTTATGTATCTATTTATTGTATGGTTTTTCACGCCAAAGGCGTACTATATTGTGGTAGTTGTGAATCTTCTATGGTTTTCTGTTAGCTAATTAACAAAAAGGCAACAGAACCAACTAAGTATTGAACATTCCTCTGAGCGAGTCAGTAGTTCACAGTATGCCGGAATTTAAAAGGGCAACCGGCCTTTGATGAAAGTCAATGTTTATTTATCGACGAGCTCATGCCAGCGCAGGAATTTAAATTAATGAGCTAAAAAGAGGAATGAATCAATATAGTTCATCTCAACGCTGATAGATACATTATAGATAGATAACTGACAACTAGGCTTAGTGATAAGAAATACACACGACTGCCCTGAGCGATAAGGGCTAAAGCCCTCAGATTTGTTGCTCGCTGCCTTGGCTCTGGGGCTGTGTAAGAATGTATCGGGAATGCCCTAATCAAAAGCCCCCTCTCCTTCTATTCATGGTTTTCCTTCAAAACAACAGAGATGTTTTTTTATTTTAAAAAACGTATTGACTTCTTGATTAACATTATTGCATTATTCATGAGATATGTATCACATATGTTTTACTAGTACCACAGTAAAATGCAAATTAAATTATTTATACAAATTAATTTTGTATGTATACCGTCTTTTTTAACCTGTGAGATTGCATGATGTGTCCGCAATTTGCATCAAGTGATTAAGGTCAGAGTTCATTTGCATTAATTTTTAACCTAAACGTAGCTTTCGCAGTGGGGTTGAATTTCAGTTCACATGGCATCTGTTAGTTAAAAAATACACGATCTTTATTATTAAATCCCTATTTTGGTGTTTTTATCATTTTTATTTCACTTACTTCAACTTACATTAAATTAATAAAATTAAGACTTACTTCAGGATTTGATATCATTAGGTGATGATCGATATGCATGTAGCCCTAAATATTTAACAAGGACTTTTTTTCATAAACACTAAGTTAAAATTTAAAACCTAAATATAAATTTAGATAAAGACCTTAGAAAACAGTGACTTACACTTGACAAGTAATTGAGAGGCAGAGCTGTATAATTATATTGTATCATAGATTATGTTATTGATGGTTCATATTTCTCTTTCTTTTTTTTTTTGTTAGATTCATAAATATTATCATACATATGTTGTATCCTTCAAATGTATGTTTATGACGTCTTAGGTCATAAGGATTAGTATCGCTTAGCTATTCATCGTAATATGGAATATACTTATTGCTAAGGCCAGCCACATATATTTTATCTGGAGATAACTTGATCTATTTGATCTGAGGGTAGTTGGTTCACGTTTGAGTGCACTACACTATCCCTTTCCTTTCGTTTTAAATAAATATAATTACCTTATCACTACACTTAAACCGTTTATGATTCATTCCTCTGGAATCTTTACCGTAGTTGTTACCATTGGGACGGGGGTTGTTATAGCCTTGGGATCATTAATTAATTGATTCATGGAATTGAGTTATGTCCTTCTATGTTGCACTAGGTGGTAAATTTTATTGTGTTATTAGAGTGTTATATCAAATATGTGATCCTCCTATAATACTCACCTCCTCACTTCTTTTTTTCCCAATGATTACCATTGGAGGGACATTAATATATAGTACACAGTGAGTAAATTAATTTTACAATGTCTAAATGTTTTATTGTAGTATTGTTTTATTTTATACAATAAAATTAACTTCTCAACTAGCACGTATACTTAAAGTAATAGTATGCTAGTCTATGCAGTTCAAACGTCAAGACTTGTAATATTCAATCCTAATTCGTTCTACCTTTTTTGTTTCAGGTGAGTTACATTGGTGTTATATAGAAAGAAAAATTGTAAGTATGGATGTTTGTTTATTTGACCTAAGCACTAGTTAGTGTTTTCATGAATAGTAAATGCATTCATGGCCAATTTATAAAGAATATATATGCGTGTATATGTAAGTGATTAGTAACCTATAAAATTAATTATATTCCTACATAAACATGAATAGTAAACTGTTAGATTTAATTAAGATCTCAATTATAGTTTCTTTTCAAAAAGAGATGTTTCGGAGGTTTTATACATTTGTTAGTAGGCCAAGACGTGTCTCAGAGGGGCTTGACATAAATCAAAATATTTTCAAACTTTTCCACCAAAATAAGTTTATACTGCTTAAAGGAGCTATTTAGAGGAATTAGAATTTTCTCGGACCTCTTGAACTTGACTATGACTCATGCTATCTGGTCTGTATACATGACTAACTCATTCAAGCTGGTTGCGGTTGATTATAGTTACGACTCGTGGGGCTTGAACTTAAGAACATGAGATAATCCAAACGGAACTAGCTTGCCCTAATTTGTGTAATTTGAGGGGCTGTGGTTATTAAAGGCCGGCCCATGCTATTTCAGGATTCCGGCCCAGTCGCCCAAGATTAGCCTCACGGATATTGCTTTGAACTTCCGTTTTCTCTGTCCGTCCGGATTTAATTAAAACCACATTTGAGTTGGGTTGAGCATTCAGTTTTCTATATCCTTCTGATGAAAGTGGTCATATGGTACTACAGGTAGTTAATTAGAAACCAATTCTTCATAGGAAATTTTATGTATGTTTTATACTCTTCTAACCTCATCTCCTCTCACGTTTTCTTTTCTTTTTCATTGGGTTTTATTGCATTGTAATCGCAGTAATAGTCATCTAATTTTTTCTATTCAGCTATCTAATTTTCTTTCCTAGCTATACAGCGCTAGACACTGAGTAACGGCATTGAATAGAATATGAAGTGCCGCGAATCCTCTGTTCTGTGAAGTTGAATTAATACAAAAAATAGAAATGACGGTAGTATTTTACTTATTTAGAAACAGAAAGATGTCATGAATAAACAGAATTAGAAAGATAACATAACTGAATGGTGTAAGAAAATGATTACTTTCCTATATATCGAAATATACGATAAAAAATTTTTTTTTCACTAAAAGCTGTTTTTTTGTCATTTAAAGACTAGTTTCAAAGAATGATTGGTTTAAACAACCTTTAGAGATCCAACATGATTAAAATCAAGAAATAGTCCATATCAGGTATCGTGGTCATGAAAATTTTGACAGGACGAAATAATTACAACTATTATCATCATTATCTCATCTCAATCACGTTTGTTTACCTTTTTTTGCTTAGATTTGATTTTATATCCTTTTATTTTTTACTTCAGTTCACTGTGGTTTGATCATGAGTTCAAAGCCAACACATAAGTGTCTGTCTATTTGTATGTTTCTTTTAAGGGGACGAAAGCTTATATCAATAATTTGCGTTATTTTTTGACCAAAAATGATTTAAATTATGATATTTTCCCTGCTAATGTGACCCTGGACAGTTCAATTGATAAAGCGTGTCAACAATCCCTCCGTAAGAAAAAAATTCTTTTCCACATGAGGTATTTTTTTATCAAGAATAACTAAGTGTATATATATTTTAGTTTGTTGTTTTTGTTTTGTATGTTACATATATGTAATTTTATTTAAAACTGATAATCCTGTTAATTTTAATTTTATTTTTTTTCAACCCTCAATAATTCGTAATTCTTCTATTTTGAATATCTCCATTATTCTTAATGTACCTTAGGTCCCTTGTTTCAAGTTATCGGAAGTGCAATGTATTTTGAAAGTTCTCTAATGGTCTAATGTAGTCTTGTCTACTAGTTTTTTTTTTTAATTCCATTCCTCTTCCTGTATTCCAGACAAGTATTTAGGCTTCCATCTCGACAAAAGGATATGGAACCCACACACGAGGCTAAAAAGACAAGAACCAAACAGACACTTTGGAATACTGTACAAACTACTTGGAAACACATATCATCTATCAATAGAAAATAAATTACTAATCTACAATGTTATACTTAGCCAATCCTGACAAACGGAATAGAGCTACAGGGGACAGCAAAAAAGTCGAACTTCAAGCGTATCCAATCCTTTCAATCAAAAGTCTTGAGAACAATAGTAAATGCCCTTTATCAAGTCTGTAACAAAACCCTTCATAGCGATATTAATATTTCTTACATTATCTGATTCATCCCTTCCAAGGTCATAAAATTCCATACTAATAAATCCAACCACCCTAATCCCCCACCACAGTCATTGCACTGATCCACTCATCCCAATAATCCTCCTCGGAGACTGAAACGGCAGTGGCCTCGTGACCTGCTATAAATGCGTGACAGTTGGAGTCCTGGCAATGGCCAGTTTCCCTATTTATGCCATGAGCGTTTGTGGCTCTTAAGCTTTTCGTCAGCCTCCACTGGCACTTATCCAGTGACGCGGCTAACGGAGGAATGAGGGGAAGTTCCTAAGACTCCGCTTCCTCTTTCGCATGTGAAGGAGGTGAAAACCACGTGGACTTGGGAAGTCTGTTTGTAAATAATGTTTGTACATATGGTATAAATGAGATCATTTATCACAATACTTATTGCCTAATATGGCAGATTGTAATTTTATCATAATAAAGACGTTTCATCAAAATTGTCTAAAGTAGATAATCTCTACTAAAGCCGTTAATTCATCATCATCGAGATTTGTTTCTGGCCCTCCAGAATCTGGTCGATTCGTGTTCTAAAAGAGTAACGATACAAACATAAATATCACAATTACTAATAGTTAAGAGCTACAGAAAAAAAATGAACAGAATCCGGAATCGAACCCGTGCCCAACTGAGTGAGCTAGTTTTTTATTTTTAGGGAGTTCCAATCCTGTATTTTTTTTTTCTTTGGCTGTTCATTATTAATGATTGTAAATATTAGTGATACCTAAATTGCAAATAAAATTTCTTGTTTTTAAATATCATTTTGAGTGTCATTTCGAATATTCCCCCCTTGCCCACTGAACAAACAAAATATCTTTGAAACCAATACTGTTGGAATTATTCAAAAGGACCACACCATATATTCAAACGTGTTCCGTCTGATCCGGTCAATATCTGCGAGGTCTGTGAGTGGAGGTTTTTCAATCGGCCATCCTTTATTCCCTTCATGTAATCACATCCCACTTCGATGCTAGAAAAAAAAGAATCTCTCCCCTGAAGTATTATCCAGTCTCTTTAATCCTCTCATTTAGGATTCTGATTGAGTACTGGGTCACTAAACAATTGCATTCTTCTTATTATTATCATCATTTGATTCAATCCGTATACAAAGAAGTTTTATAGAAGCCTGAAGGGAGAGGATCTACTTTCAAAAAGGAACGAAATTCGTACTTCTGTCGGTCCGTATGTTGTACGATAGACGCCCAAACAAAATTGAAGTATTAACGACACATTCCATTAAACATACAGATGTGCCAATTTAGTGCGTGTTAAGATGATGACAAATGGTTTTGGCCAATTGAGGTAGCTTATCCAACGTTAATTATCCTTGGACAAACTCTCGCAAAATATGTTAATAGTACACCCGATGGCACTAGAGGCTAACTGGGTAGACATAGGATCACCATCCGATCTGTAGTTATGGAGAGCTAATTTATGTGTTTACGTTTAATACACCATATTTACCTAGTCGATATTTTTGAGATCTATACCTATATACTGTATAGCTAGTTAGTGAATGCTATGAAGTGACATTAAGTATTATTGTTTCCTTAAATGTATTGTTCCATATTTTCCTAAGTTTGCAGGTATTTGTGCTGCAATTTGTCAGCTGTATTTTCAACTACTCATTTAATTCATTCATAAATCTTTATTAATTTAATAATGTATAAAATAATTCAATATTAACCAAAGAAAAACCATTTCTTCTAGGGGAAAGGGGTACCCTAGACCATCTCAATATCGGTTCTGGTCCTGTACTATATCAGTTATCCCTACACGAACACAACCCTCTTGCAATCTTCCAAAACCTCTCATAAATGTTGAACGAAGACCAATAAAGGCTGAGAGTTAGTGGTTCTGACTTACAATATAATAATTATGCCTAATATTAAAAATTTAACATATATCAAGTTCATATATAGATTGTTAGTCGACTATTGATCTGCTATTGGAGGAGTCAATACCACATTTGATGATTCATAAAAGAATAGTTATAAACGATGATATAATTGACCTTTAATATTTTATATATTACCACAATTGAGCTGTGTCGCGAAATGTAAATTTATTCAACAAATAATACATTAATATTAGATCCCTTTCTATACAAAATCATTGCTCAAATAAAGATGTTCTTTAATTTTAACCTGTGGACATCTCTTTTTTCGGGTATCTTAACCTTTGACTTTGATCGTGAAACAATTATAAAAGAAAAATATTTATACTTTAATACGGTTATCATAAAATATTGTATTGTTTTTTTTTGTTTTTTTCATTCATTTTTCATATTTTATCTTATATCATGTTAGCAATGCCTGGTTATTATTATATAAGTTAGTGAAAAATATACCTATGAAAAAAATACAGGTAAAATATACCTTATTTATTTCGATTAATAATTGATAGAGCAGAGCTAGATCGATGTTTTGAGTCAATACATCGCAGATATTTTCATTAAACCTTTAATTTCTTTGCTGTCATTTCATTTCGCTGCGTACCATTCTCTCAAAAATTTATTTTTACCAATCTTTTTTCATTATAAGAGATAGTTGCTTTTTTTAAACTTCTTTATTGTGCTAAAATTACAATCTGCCTTATTAGGAAATAAGTGATTGTGATAAATAGTCTCATTCATACCATATTTACAATCTGCATTCACTCGCTCATTCAGTGTTTACAAACAGCCCCAAGGCCTCCCTAATCCACATGGTTGTCACCTCCCTCTCATGTAAAAGAGAAATTGGACTCTTGAAAAGTCCCCCACGCTCCTCCGTCAGCCGCGTCCACGGATACTAGCCAGTGGAGGGCTGACGAAGAGCGTGAGAGCCACATACGCTCAGGACATGATTGGAGAAACTGGCCATTGCCAGGACTCCCATTGGCGTTTCAGTCTCCGAGAAGGATTATAAGGATGAGTTGAGAACTTGAGAGGGATGAATTCAAGAATGTAAGGTATATTAAGATCGTTATGGAGGGTTTTGTTTCGGACGTAATAAGGGGCATTTACTATTGTTCTCAGGACTTTTGATTGAAAAGATTGGATACGCTTGATGTTCGAATTTTTTGCTGTCCCCCATAGCTCTATTCCGTATGTCCAGATTGGCATAGGTATACCTTTATAGATTAGTAATTTATTTCTGTTGATAGATGGGATGTCCTCGTGGCAGAGGGTGAAGGTAATGTGGGAGGATTTTGCTTCATTAACTTTGACCCGCCATTGGTTGCACCAATACTCGATCTCGTCAAGGTGTTTTTGAAGGTTATGGGATGCTATGTCGGGGTCTGAGTGGGATGACAAGACTGCAGTGTCATCTGCAAATGTTGCCAAGAAGGTATTGGTGATGGAGGGGACATCAGCGGTGTATAAGTTATAGAGGATGGGACCCCGGACACAGGCCTGTGCAATTCCTCCATTTAGGCACAGCGGACTTGGAAGAAGCGGTTGGAAAGGTAGGGCAGTGGGATTAGGAAAAGGGTCTGAGGTAAATATCTTTTTAGCTTGTAAAGCAAACCTGCGTGCCAAACCCGATTTAACCCTATGCCCGGAAATGCAGCAGTGGAATACTGTTTTGTTTTAAGGGCTGACGAAATGTGATCAACAACGCGAAGGCCTTGTTGAGCAGTGTAATGTCGTTGCCGGAAACCAAACTGGTGTGTGGGAAAAAGGTTTTTGGATTCAACAATGGGAAGTAGACGTTTTAGTAGCAGTTTTTCAAATATTTTTGAGAAGATAGGGAGTAGGCTAATTGGACGGTAAGATGAGGCGTCATTGGGTGGTTTACCGGGTTCGGCGAATAGGACGATAATTGAATGTTTGCAGAGGAGAGGAAAGGGCGTCGGTCGGATAATGCAATTATAAATGTAGGTTAGGAAGATTATGGCTTTAGGAGGAAGATGTTTGCGAGTTTGAGGAGTATAGAGATCATGCCTGAGGATTTCAGAAGGTATTTGACTTTAGATTGGTTAACGACTTTTGATGGAAGTGGAAGATAAGTGAAGTGAGGAAATATTCAACAGTTGTGCTATGAGTATGGTTGTGATGAGAAAGGTGAGGTATGAAAGTATGGGAAAGATGCAAAGCGAATTCTTTCAACCTATCTCCTTCTAAAGCCACCCAGGACCCATCATCATAACACCATTATAGGAGAACTTCACTATGAACGTTAAACTGTGCAGATAACAATTGATCGTATCGCAACGTAGTTGGGTCTGAGAAATGGACACAGTTATGGGCTGAAAATCAAATGTAAATGTAGAGTACTTTAAATGCAATCATATTGCACTAAGGGCTACGGTTAATTATAATTACTTTATTTAAAATGTGTAAAGGATAACATATCATGTATCTTCATGACTTTTTCATTGAGACTCAGGCAATGGATAACAGTAATGTTATAATGTCATGACATGAAGGTTGCAGACTCATGTGCCTAGGTGGGCAATGAATTTATTTTACTTCCACAAATAGTAGTGGTAGATTTTTAATTTGAAAACAAGTCGGATAGAGTATTTTTTTGGCATTATATAAACAAATACAAACATAAATTAATTAAATACTTAATCAAAACAATTCTAAGTTTAATATCGTTCGAACAATAAAAATAAACACATTGGTATTGATTAATCCATTTACTAATTTAGCTTGTGTACTATATGATACCAATACTAATATATATATATATAGATATATATATATAGAACAGAAGACACAATAATAACTGGGACGAACATTCTGGGTATCCTTACAGTATTTTCAGCGTTAAATTCAGATCTGGAACCATTTTTTTTGCCAATAAATCATCGCATTTTTACCAAACGTATTAATTTTTTATACACACTTTCGAAAAATGATTGAGCCGATCAATTAAACACGTTATTATTAGTGGAATTTATATTTAGACAGCTTGATATATCTATATATCGATTTTGCCAGTAAATCGCCGACTACCGTTTGTTGTCGGGTCTAGTGTATCGCATATCTCTTGTTAATTCATATTATAATATTTAAATACATTCTAGTGATTTTTTGGATTTCATTGATTGAAATCTGCATGTCTTCGGACCAATTCTGGCCTTGGGATTCCCCTCCTCTGTTTAAGTAACAGACATAAGATTGCATGAAGTTCCTAGTATATATTGGGAACTCATAAAAAGGATGGCCATTCCATGATGGTTTGTCATTGATCAATTTGTGGTGGAAGTCATTGTTGATGGTTTTAAACAACTCGAGAGAATGGAATCAGCATCCTCGGACAGGACTTTATTTTTACCAAATAACTCTTCTAAATATCTATTCGATCCATAGTAGCCTTAGTTACATAAAATCTGCATACATTAAGGTATGTCACTTAATTTACGTTGTCGATAATTTTATTTTGCAAAATTACTCCTCCAACTAGCACGCATGTGATAATAAATGGCTATTATTGAATTAAACACTATTATTCTTTCCCAAGGCCATGTTTCCTCGTCAAAAGTTGATAACATTTAGTTTTTCTTATAATTGATAACATTTCTTCGCTTTTAAATTTAAACCTAAGCTATTATTAAGAGTTATTAACCTCAAATTTCAATGAGCACCTTGCCCAACTCTAAGTTGCTAGTTGAAATTGAAACTCTGGACTAAAAGCGGATGTAATAGTGACAATATTAGCGTGCCGAACTAGGAGCTAGCTACTGCTGGAACACGGGTGGTTAATAGTAGATAAACCAAACTTGGACAATACGAAAAGTTTCTCAACAGGATCCGACCGGTATTAGTCAATAGTCAATACCCGAAGCGACAATAGCTTTCCTTTATGGTGTCATTATCTAGTAAGCGGCTATTGGAAATTGATTTTGTAATGCCTACTTCATGATTTAGGTTTCATCTATTCCTAATAGCTTTAACAGTTTCATCCATTTCATTTATTGTTATTGTGCCATTAACTTTATAAATAATAAAATTGTTTCCTAACAACAACGAAGGTGGTCATAAGCGAGAGGTTTCGCTTTCCTCCCACGTGCTGGAAGGAAATACTATAATTAAAGAATTTAAGAGAAATAGTTTATTTTTATTTAATATACATATGTATAATAAGGGCTGATATGTGGAAAACAAATAGGGATTGTTTTTCTCCCACTTTCGCGGCTTCCTCCCAAGCTGAAAAACATCGTGGCACTTGCTGGCTGATTGGATGGTAGGTGACCTGGAGCCATCCTAGGAATCGGTTGGTGTTGGTCATTGAAAACCACAGTGAGTTATTAATTAGTAATGTACTATTTCTGTTATCAATATCTGTGAATACCATGGCGTCTAGGGTTCCCATTAAGATCAATGATCTGGTTCTGCTAAATATACTTCTGAAGGAAATTTAATATTTAAGGCTAAGTAGTTGTAAATGTTTTTATACATATCATAAACTAGTAATATTCTGTTTAGTGTAATAAAAATATTTTCATTTTGATATTCTCTTTTAGTAGAGAACATTGGTGAAACCTATAATGCATAATCCTAAGTTTTATTGGGTTATTTTTGTTAATCTATAATCTTCTAGTTTTTATTATATAACTTCTTGTTCTTCATAGACCTTCACATATTGTGTTATTTATTATAAAGCAAATTCATTCATATTGATGTTCTATCATAAAAACAGAGGGACCTCACAAGAGGCCCCATTAACAAATTTTCTTTTTCTTATTATTCATTTACAAAGTATTACAAATATTAGAAGTGCTGAATGGGTTTTGACGCTGGAGGCTGTACCAAAAAGTAAGCTGGCGTGGGCTTTCTTACAACTTTATAGCCTAGGCCCGAATTAGAAATCACATCTTAATAAATATGGTGGGTGTCCATTCGTTTATTTTATATGTTAGCTATTACGACGAGGAATAATAAATTATTATCCCAAACATTGCCTACCAAGTGACGTGAAATACAACAGTTAATCACTCGTTCACCTACTCATCACTGTACCACGACAGTACTGATCATATGAATTTGGAGATCCGTGGTACTTGGTGAATTTGGACTTGCATATAAATTGTAAACCTTGATGAATTGCATTGATGTTTCTAATTCATGGGTCTCACATTGTTTCCATGCACAACCTCCGTTCATACCTTGTGTCCTATAGAACAATGTGTATATCCACCCTCTGACATGTGAGACTGGGGTGCCTCCTGGGCTCTGGACGGTTTCAGGTAGCCTGAGCTCCGGTCTCGTCGAAGTACTTAATCGGACTCCTATCGGTGGGTTCACAAAATTAATTAAAGTATGAAAACAACGCCGTTGATGACCTGATGGGTTTATGCCAAAAAGGAAAGAATAAATTCTGCTTGATGGTTCTCCTGACCGGCCCGCGATTCTCCATGAAGGGGAAGAAAAAAAATCAGATCACAAAGAAGTTTAATATGAAGTCTTCAATACAATATCAGTGTAGTTTAACATTTATGGTGTTATTATTGGTATTAAATATAAAACACATTCATTACTATTGATTAACACAAACTAGTAATTTTCGGATATGATCTTAAGTAGTACTCAATAGTGAAACACTTTTTTCAGTACTTAGAAATACTTCGCTATAGCATACTAATAATACTACTGTTTTATATAATTACTTTGTGAATTAGAATGGTCTTTCATTTTTATTTTGTTCGGCAGTCATAAATATGGCATTTATCCAGGCCCAGATGTAATTCAGTTTCGATCTCATCCGATCCCTAGGCTAGGGCCAAGGAAATGAAAAAGGGATGTGGGGTGGCCGGTGGCGTGCAGGGTAATCCCTATACGGCCCTGTAGGGCGGGATCAGGAACCTCCAGGGCGAACTAAGGTGGAACCTATTTCCCAAGGGATACTAGCCACAAGTCCATCTGCATCTTGTCTGTGGGACGGCTGGTCCTAGGAAAATCTCCTACATCCCCCAATCGGAGGAGTTTACCCTCTCCTATATGGTAATTACGTTGAACAGATTTCCTCTCTTGAAATAAATATTATGTTTCGAAGTATATATTTGGTTGGTTTAGATAAATGATGATAATGATTTACGAGGCAATTACAAACGTCCTACTGTATGAAAGTATGCTCACTAAGTAGAAGAGTTAGTCGGGCTTAGGTTAATTAAAGAGAGTTGTTTGTTTTAACTTTTTTAATAAACAAATATTCTACGTTCAATTATAAAACTTAAATATAAATATCACTGAAAAAACAAATGTACAAACTAGAATTTATTCTAAAACAACCTTTTTAAATCGACGCGAATATTTTCAACCCAGTTTTGGATGAATCAAAATGTTAAACTTGAATTTCTACTGAGCTGTGATTTCAGAAGTATGTATTAACAATTAGGGTGAACTTTTTTTGGAAAGTAGTCGTTCATGGCTCAGAGTGCTGCTAAATCTAAGCTACATTTATAAACAGAAAACCGAACTGTGTCACGTTTTTATTGGATGCATTATATCGGGTTTATTTTAAATTCTGCATTTATATGTTTGCTAAATTTTTTTTTTAATTCACCATTGATGAAATATACGTGAAATGCTTTTCAACACTATAACAGTAACCATTAACGTTACTGAAAAAGCACCACTTTTTGGCAGTTTGTCGGGAACCTTCCAAAGGCCGTCTAGAAGAGGCAAATCTGATTGTTGTAAGTCGAAGTGGACTTCGGCGTAAACCTACAAGAAAATTTTGAGTAGTAAGCTCTGCATCTTCCATTAGAAGCGACCAAAGTTTTTATCTGTTCACTATGAAAAACTGAAGCTAGAAACCAACAATCTCAGCTAAGAATCAATTTTTCTTCTTTTGTTTTTGACCACATTTAAATTTCTTTAATGCCTTAACCATTTTGTTGTAACTATAGTTGTTATGTACCTATTTTAAAATAAAGCTTCTATTGGGCTCGGGGTTGGAATAATAATTTTTTCTCTAATATTGTATACAAACCTTGAATTTTAGAGTTACGAATGTAATTGATTTTGATACCTCAGTTAGTCAATACATTTATACTTTTTTACCAAATAATGATGTTTTGATTATAATCACTGAATAACAGATGCTCATAAAATAGGGCAGTTATTTAATAACGTAACGACGTAGAGGGTATATCGTAACGGGATAGTCATTCAAACGGAGCGGCCTATCGCCGAAGCAGCCCCCTCTGGCGGTTCACTGTTAAATGGGATTTTGATTTATCCCAGTATCGTGTTCTCAGCGAGATCCATTTTCTGATAGCTTTCTCGGCTTATAGCCCCCATCGCCCGATACTCTCCGGATAGCGTCAATTATTATCTAATGAAATCAATTATTATCCAGTTTCACGGGGCACCTTTGAAGGAGAATGCCTCTCACGGCCAAACCGGGAAATCTTAAGAGCTATTATCTGCTTCTAGGCTGGGGGCTCATGGGTAGATAATTAAACCTTGAACCAGAGGATTTGGATGATTTTACTAATTACACCCTCTTGATTAAATTTTGTATTAATGTTTTATGGAGCTAAGTGCATTATCATGCCCATTCAGAACCTGCATCTCTAGCATTGATTAGGACTGAGCATGGAAATAAGTCATCATGACCAAATGCTTTATTTAAGCGTTTAAAAAAGTATTAACCTATGGGATTTTATGTCTTTTTTTACAGTTTGTAAACCTTCAGCATGTAATGTAAAATATTAATCACCACTTTGCAATCATTAATTGGACAGCTCTCACGATATATTAGATAAAAATAATGATTTTTACCGTACTCGGTAGTACACCATTACATTATGCCAGTGACTATTATTTTTCTTAAGAGTACTTTTATTTTGATCACCTTCGGGTTTTAAACGAAACTAACCGATACTTTCTCATCATAAAACAATGAATGACATGAAGTTTTAATGACTCTGTAACTACAAATCATAAATAAAAAACAAGAATTACATATTGTTAATAAAATACTTTAATTTTCTGCTTTATTATAAAAAAAAATTTTAATTTACCATAGGCTGTTTTATGTTTAACATTCTTGGGGCATTTAAAGTGGCATGTCAAATATCACATCTCTTTGTTAATAAAGAGCTATTGATACATTTTTTTTTAAACATTTATAAATAGTATTTAAATTATTTTGTTCATAACCTAAGGATAAACTTTAACCAAACTCTCTCCTTGGACCACAATATATCACAAATATCCTTTCGGTCAAAAGGATTCCTGAAACTATTTCTTCGCTCTTGCCATCTGCCCCAACAACCTACACGTCAATTCTCCCCATATTTTTGCTCACTTTGCCTTTGGCTGTGTGTTGTAAAGGGGTCGCTCGGTAGGACTCAGAGACAAGTTGAAGTGAATCATGAATCGCTTCGTTAGATTTGTGAGACTCCAAGGCGCTCTCATGTCTCTCACCTCTACGGTGGCTCTTCTCTTCCTTCCATGCAAATATTTCCTCAGTTCATTCCTTTTTTGAACCAACTATTTGGGTCCCTCCTCCCTTCACTTATATAAACAATATTTTCCAGTTCAAATCCTCAGTCCACTCTCGGAACACAAGATCCTGTCTCTCTGACCTTTATACTCCTGAGCACAAAACTGCAGCATAAGGTTATTCCTTCCTTACTCAATCCACTATCCTCTGGAATTCTCTACCTCCTAATATCCGCCATCCTTACGAACCTCCGAAATCCCTCTCGCCATCCTCCACCACCAGACAATCAGACAAACGCTTGTTAGTTTGGGAAGCTTGTATTAATTTTATTATACTTTCATACTTCTCTTTTAGCATTTTTATTGGTATCCTTTTGTCTATATATTTTACGCAGCTATGTGTGTTGTATGTGGATCTATATATGTCCTTATTTTCAAAATGAAGTTAAATAGTTTTATTTTATTATGCTATTGAAGGATAACACCTTATTTGACATTGTCAATTTTTTCCATCTCTCTTAATTAATTTCGTTTTGTTTCCTATTTTCCAGATATTAATTTATCATCTGTAAATAACTGTTATTCGGAGTGAACATCGACCCAGAATATAATTTATTTTTATTCTATCCTATTCCACAGGGTAAAACTAGCTTAGGTGGTAAAAAAATATTTTGGGGAGGCCGTGGGTACACTGGTTTTGGAGCTAATAATCATAAAAAATTATAATTTTTTTTTCATAGCCCCTTCAAATTTACAGATAATTAATTATAGATTCACAGGCGAATCTATTTACAAATTATTGTTGTATTTCCTGTAGCGTCACTACATTATATACTGGTTTTGATATTTTATTAAAAATATATAATGGTATAAACAAGTATAAAAACAATAAAAGGAACTACTTAAAATACAACTGAATAAATTTAACTTCTTTTCTATACGGGACTAGAAACAAACTTGGTTATGACAAAAATAATTTATCTGCTGGTCCGATCACGAATTTGGTTGAATGACGAGTTCCATCCAACGTGTTATATTCAATTTAAGTAGACTACAACAATAAAATCTTGGTTTAAAAATCATCATGAAGAAAAACATAAATGAAACTACATATAGAATAGACCTTTTGGCCCTGTATACTCCATTAATACTTTAATAGTGTATTAAGTTCATTTAATCAATGAAAGATCCGCCAGAGCCTAACATACTATTAAGCTAATGGCTTCACAATCAAAATTCGTTCATGATCTAGACATCTACTACATTTTACAAAATAGGATAGGTTTATAAGGGAAAGTATCGTTATTGGCAGAATGTAAATGTTTATGATTACAATAGTTATGTTGTGCTGTTCTCTTTTGTATTGCTTTTACAGTGATTTCTAATGTTTGCCCAAGAGCACTAGAATTATAAGTCAGTACTCGATTTTTGAATGTCTCAGGGCTCCTAACACGCCGAGGTAATTATTCTGTCTGGGACACTTGTCCGCTTAGATATTATTGAAATTTATGTGTTGTAACAGTACTTTGCCCTTATTGCTAGCGCTTCAGTACGTCTATTCACACTATAGGCAAGTTTAATTCCCTTTAACGATTCCGAAATAGTCACGTGATATATCTGTGATGTCCTGACAAATTATAGCTATTAAAAGAAATTTTTTTTTTTTTTTCCTATCATAATTCCTTTATTGTGCTAAAATTACAATCTGCCTTGCTAGGCAATAAGTAACAAAAAAAAAAAAAAAAATAAATTAAGAATCACATAAAAATAGAAAAAGAATTCTGGAAATGACTTCGTATTTCTCATTAGAGAGCAATTAAATACACTGTTATGAAGTTATATAATCTAAAATGACATACTCACCTTGTGTTAGGAAACGGCCATTGCAACAAAGATTCTTCCATGTAGGTCACCCTGTGAAGTAAACCGCGCAATAATAGATTGAATGCTAACGGGTGATTTGGTGCCGGAGTATTTAGAGCTAATTGAATATGAGTTGGATGCCCTTAATTTGAATATGTCATTACTTTTTGCCAAGGAGTGCAAATTTCTAAGATATAACATTTTATTGAAATATACGTTTCACTATTTTGAGTTAAATCCATGAATCAAATAAAAAACTAATATCATCGATGAAACCAATTAGTTTAATTAGTCTTAAACTAATGATTTATAAATGTGTCCTCCGGCCATCTCTGCTGTACGGTGCCCCACTATATACTCACTTGACTGACAATACTGCTAAAAGTCTCCAATATTTTCAGAATGGGATCATGAGTAAAGTGGTCCGACATACCTCTCTTGAGAGGTTAAAGAACGCCGACCTGCACCCATTGTTTGTTATGCCATCGATGGGTGAGTTAATCTCCCAGAAACGAATCAAGTATTTTGACTCGTTGCAGCACCTTACAAACCCAGTATTTAATACTATGACCCCACCACCCATTCCCGTATTAATTTCAACAGGCTATCCGTGAAAACTAGGTTAAGTTTGCTCTACATGCATGGAGAGACTCTAGGCTCAGCCTTCAGTGGACTCTCACCACTGCACCGCAACATTTCCACCTCTCCCAAGGCTTCCCACACTCCTTAATTCCCTCATTCTACCTTCAAACGGGTACTCCTAGTAAAAGGATCCACTCAACCCAAATAAATTCGTTTATTTTTCCCTTATCCATAATCTTAAAAATTTGAGAGCTAGGTAAAAAAAAAATTATGTAAAGATATTGATGAATCTGTAACTCACTCTGTGTATATTGCATGGTTTAAAAAAAATAAATAAACCATACGATTATCTTAGGATGAATGGTATGCCATTTATGCGCGTGTAATGAGATATCTCACTTCATGATATATTTTTCCAGTTATCTGAAGTAATAGATATCACCTGGTTCAACCGCCAACTGCGAAGGTCATGTGACCGTGAGGACAGCCCAGTTGGCATGCTCACGTTGCCCAGGGGGGCAAGGGACCCCCCTCCTCCCCATTCCTCTTGCCCCCACTCGTAAAGTCCAGAGCCGACAGATAGTATAAAAAACAGGGGGCCCTGGAGCAGCCGATAATGTCCAAGCCCCCACAATCGACGACCAAGATAAGAAGACTTTCCCAGGGCCGCTCAAGGATTGAGTGTTGATAGAATCGTCCACCCCCCCCACCTCCTACATATTTATAAGAATCATCCCCTCACCTCCTCATATTTTAGATCGAGCCGTGTAGCTCGTTTTCAGCCATTTTTCAACCCCTGATAGCGCACCCTCCTGCCATCTGCATAAATACATAAACCTTCTACTTTTTTCCCCCCTAATTATCTTTAACAGATATTCTGGACAACAAACTGTGATGAATTACGTGTTTCTTTTCCTATTGGGTGAGGCCATTCTCTATGAAAAAACAAATTATTCATCTTTTTAATTAAAATTCCTTTATTGATGCGAACTATGAATCGGAGAGTTCATCCTCAAGAATTTATCAATTTAGATAACAAATAAAAGGGTTATTGTTTTTTTAATAAACTATTATATAGTTATATTCATAACGATTAGTGTAACTTTAAAGTGCATTTTAATCTAATGAAGCTTCAGGGTTCAAATCCCGAAATGGAAAATCAATTTATTTAATTTCCATAAATATTATTGGCTACTCCCAATATTACCTAAATAGTTATCAGGCCAATGAGTACATCTACATTTTTATTGTATTGCAGTTGACTACAAAATGACATATGGAGATGAAAATTTCTCGCATGTTCTGGAGCCCATGACAATTGGTTTGGTTGGCTGGTGGCCTCATACGTGTATGAATGAAAACACCGATTTGTTCGATGACAGCACGTTTTTGATACAATAAACTGTCTGGTATTAATGAGTTGATATTTAAATTCGTTATACTTATTTGATATTTACCATCTTCTTGGTCATTAATTTTCAAGGCTGAGGTACAAAATGTACGATTTTTCAGAATTTGTAAAAAAGTTGTTATTTATGCAAGCTTACTGTTCTTAATTTTTCGTTAGCTAAATTTATTTAACTTTCTACTTGTTTTATATCTTTAGTGAATTGTAAAATTACGATCACTTTGTTCGAGGAAAAACAATGGGTTTTTTGTATTGTAAATGTTTGTTTCTTGAAATGAAAATTAAAATGAATAATTATTTTACAAATGTTACATTTCATCATATAATTTTCACTTGAGATACATCGATAATTAATTATACTATGATACTTTTATTTAACTTATCTTTATTTGACACATCGATTTAATTGCACATAATTAACATGAAAACAATTAATTAATAATTTCTTGGATATCTGTTTGCCTATGGTGGTAAAATAAATCTAAGTTTCACTTCCTAGAAAAAATTCATCACAGGCAGTTTGTGCGAATTATGGTTCAACGTTAAAGTAGCCTATGTCCTTTTAGAAAGGAACAGTAATACTTATTTCTGTGGAATTCAAAATATCTCAGGAAAAATAACAACTATTTTCGGGTTTCGCACTGACAATATCACGGGAACAGAAGTTCCCCCCTTTCATTTGTTCATTGCTGCGCTCCCATAGACCGGCTTAAAATGGCCACGGAGATTACTGTTGACACAAGAGTACCACTTGCTCACGTGCACAAGGCAGAAATTTATCCACACCAAAAGCGTACATATTTATTTCATGCTTTGATCAATCTTCCAAAAGGAGTCAGTGGAGACAATTCAGCAGGCAGCAGGTGCTCCTTCCTCCCTGCTGGGAGGGACCACGAACAACAAGCATGGCAGGACAAGACGAATATTATATAAATAAAGGCAGGCCAGCAGAATGAGATTGGCCACAGCACCAATTACCACAGATACCAATTAACACCATGAAACATCTTCATTTTTGTATATAATTTATAGTGGATTACTGATTTACAAAGTTATACGTAAGCCAATCTCGACATACGGAATAGAGCTATGGGGGACAGCAAAAAAGTCGAACATCAAACGTATCCAATCCTTTCAATCAAAAGTCCTGAGAACAATAGTAAATGCCCCTTATTACGTCAGCAACAAAACCCTTCATAACGATCTTAATATACCCTACATTCCTGAACTCATTCCTTCCAAATTCATGTATTTCCATAGTAGCCTATCCAACCACCCTAATCCCGTAGCACAGTCATTGCACTGCTCCACTCATCCCTATAATCCTCCCCGGAAACTGAAACGGCACCCACCTCGCGACCTGCTATAAACCCTATAAGTCCTGGCAATGGCCATTTTCTCCAATCAAGTCATGAGCGTATGTGGCTCTCGCGCTCTTCGTCAGCCTCCATTAGCTCGTATCCGGTGACGTGGGTGACGGAGGAGCGTGGGGGACTCCGCTTCCTCTTTCGCATACGAGGGAGGTAACAACCATGTGGAGGCCCCTGGGCTGTTTGTAAATATTGTATGAATGTGCGAGTGAATGATGAATTGTAAATATGGTATGAATTAGAACATTTATCTCAATTACTGATTGCCTATTAAGTATTAAGGCAGATTGTAATTTTATCTTAATAATAAAGTTATAAGTGGATTTTACTGATGTACCGAACTCAGGTGGCTTATATGGATTTTATCGATCACATCCGATCACACGTCGTATCCTTGAGAATAATATCTATAACCAGCGCCTGATATTTGGGACTGGGGTGCCTCCGGGGTACTGGCCGGTACCGTGAAGCCTGGCATTCAACCTTCAACTATCTCACATATATTTTTTTGGCCACCAGAATGTTTGTTAGAACACGTTTCCATTTAAGTCACTCTATGATTTAGTTAATGTTTTATGTATTCCATTTCGATCTGTAACTATAATTTATATTAATTCAATGTCTATTATTTTATATCATAATTATAAAGCGTTCATTATCATTAACATACTTCATAAACCGGGTTTTGGTCTAATATACAGTCTACTTACCCAGTCTCTGAAAGGGTTTTGTTTTATTATTCATATGTGTTCCAACACCTTACTGGCTTACACCTGCAAGGTTGGAACGATACAACTAGACTTTGGTAAAACAAAAACTAAGAGTTTTTAACGTAAGGTTTAAAATCCATTAGAAGGTTCAAGAATCTATCGGCTTCCCTTTTTCTTTAGCGAAGGCCACCGTCAAAGATAAGAGCTGATGGAAAACGGAGGTAAAAGGAGAGATTTCTCTGTCTGAGATGAGAGTAAGGCAAATAAACGCTAACTGACTTAAGTGCCTGTCTCTTTTAACAGCTTATCATTGCCAATGCCGTCTTTATTGGCAGGAAAATAAAATAAAAAAGTTGCGTACAGCTTTATAGGAATAACTGGTAAAGGAATTCACTCTCTTTTTCTTTCTTTTTATAATCTTCAATTTCCTGTAGCATGATGGAATCAGTTTACTTCCGTTTCCATATCTCAGTCGCTTTGATCCTGTACGATTTTCAATATTTTATCAATTTTACAGTGGAGTAAATTTAACCATGGGTCAGCTAAACGAATGGATGAATTATGACATATTTAATCAATCAAATACAGTGTTAATGGATGTTTATTTTTATTTTACTGAAATAAAAAAAAGGGATAATATTACTGGTGGATTATACTGATCTGTTGAAAAGGGGGCTTACATGGATTTTATCGATAACCTCCGATCACCCCCGATATAACCGGCGCCCGACATTTAGGACTGGGGTGCCTCCTTACTGGCCTGGTCCATGGAGCCTGGCTTACGATCTTGTACTATAACGTATATATTGGATAGAGGATCAAATTAAGGACCATAATATTTTCAATAATAATATATGTTGGTGCTTAAGTCGACTATAATATAATATAATAACGTGAGGTCAGCAAAATTGTCATAAAAAGTGTGTTCACATTTTATTGCTTCTACAAGTTTCTTTTAGTTTAATGATGCAATGCCAAGGTGTCTCAGAGGTACTAACAATAAAAGAAACCTCATAAAAAGTAAGAAATTAATCAATTAAAACATTGATTATTAATATTGTTAATGTTTTGGAGCTTTAGGGGTCTATCATTACTATTAATCATCAAAACAATTATTACAATCGTTTTCACAGACGTGACATAACCTTTAATTGTAAGATGCATCCTTATTGCCCAGAATTTTTTTCTATCATACCTTTCGCCTAGATGCGGTTTTTAGATTGAAACTGTGATTTATTGCCCTGATATTCTTTTTTCGTAATTCTAACCTTTATCGTAATCATAATTTTCACAAAGAAAAATTTGAATGCAACAATTAATAATTAAACGACATTTTATGATATTTAAAGGAAATAAGAGACGTATCAGTGGAGGACCAATATCGTCAGATAATTACAAGACTCAAAGTTAAATCAAACAAAATGTTGTTCAAACTTATCGCTTGCTCCATTTCAACCGGAACATAATCAGTATATTTTGTGATGTTTTCAGATGTCCAATTAATATTAAAGATATATCGTCTCGATTACAGAACGTAATTAAGAGTACGCAGATAAATGAACGACGATCTGTACGTGCTTAAAACAGGGAGTCTCTTTCCCGAGTTCTGAAATAGAAATAAGGAAAATGAATCATCTTTACAGATTTAGAAGCACTGAATATTTGCATTAGGTTAGGACACAAAATGTTTACTATAGAAGTACATTAATATAATACGGTCTATAGAACTCCCGTTGGAGTGCACTATTGTGTTCTTCAGTCACTCTAATGGCCCAGTTGTATTTTACTTAGGGTTATAGATTTAAACTATTACCATGATTCTGCTCTCTAGATTCAGAGCTAAGTGGAATAGATACTTCTGAATAGCTGCAAAGCCACTTCTATTTTTATATTTTATGAGACAAAATAATAGTATTTTAGGCAGGACAGGGTTGTAATTATATAGGATCACACTTGAAAATATAGAGGAATTTAAATTTATTGGCGCCAAAAAGAATATACAGTCGAGCACAAAAAGTGAAATATGAAATGATAAAATAAAAAATGTATAAATTCCCGTTAGAAATATATTCTTCAAGAATTAAAGATCTAAGATGAAATATTGGTAAATAAGAACAATATAAATAAAATAAAACAACAACTTGCTAGAAAAATAAAATATTTACACAAATGCATATACACCCTGATACACTAATGGCCATCACATATAAATATAGTATATATACATTTTGGGTATTGTATATAGATTTATTCATCATAAAAAAAATACTTCAAGAGGGCTCGTACTGATGAATAACAGTACCCTACGTATTACGATTCAAACACGTATAATTTTCGTATAATGTTATAACAAATGTCGTATAACAAACATATAATGTTCGTGATAGGACTCTCTATGTGGTACAGTCAGATTACTTGTTCACAAATTTATTTTAATCCCTTTGTGTGTCTCTCAATTTGATAGCCAGCCTTTACATCCCTGTGTAGAGAATCCAAATAGGTAAAATTTTGTGACTATAGTTATTACAACTGCTTCGGAATATTGAAGATGTGGTTCATATTGTTGTTTATTTAATTTTCTTAGCAGTATTTTCATAGGAATCATATTTGTAATATAGTACTCTGTCCTTTAAAACGGAAATTTCAAATCTTGAATAGTTTTTAAGCTAACACCTGGCTTAGGTTAAAACTAAGTTTGTTGTATTTTATTTATTTATTCACTGCTTTTCATTTATTTATTCATTAACATCACAACCATCAAAAATTCCAGGAATCCCTCGTACATTGTTGTTGAAGTTATATTTGAAGATATCATGTTGTTAATTATTTAGAAGATCTCCATTCTAACTTCTTGTCAGTCGTCATTATTACAATCCTTGCATCAGAGGGTTGAATCTCAGTGCAGTTTTTTGTAATAGTTTCTGTATAACGTTCTACTGCAGTCAAGGACGTAAAGAATGGAGTGCACCAATTATATGTCTTGGTATTCTCGATTGAAAATTTTTTATTGTCTTGATGTTAGTCTTCTTCAGACTTCAAATACCCAAATTGATTGATTCGAAGCTTGTTTGGTAAATACCTTAAGGGATAGGAAATTTTTCATGTTTATTTTTTTAAATTATTTTATTAATTGTAGTTTGATCATGAAACCTTTAACAGAGTTTTTAATTAATGATTTTCATTTATTAAATCAATTTATTTTATAGTACACTGGATCAATGAATGAACCCCCCCCCCCAGACGCCAGAGCGTCCTCTAAGTAAATCTATAATAAAAATAATACATAATAATAAAACCTAAATATATACGCATTTATTATGTATATAAAAACAGAAACAAAAAGAATCTGCTAGGTAAATTTTTAGTAATACTTGAAACTGAAATAAATTTCTTTATATTACTTCGTTCTTGTTGATTTATTATTAGCAGTGCTTTTTACAACACAATCAATATCATTTTTGCCATACTAGCAATTTTCAAAAATGCTTTGAATATTTAATATTTCTAAACATAGTAGCAATGTTTCAATTAGATATTATTTACGTTGTTTTAGAGCATACATTCATACTAACACACGAAACACGATACATAAAGACACGAGACAGTAAAGGTTAAAAAAAAAACTGTTAACTGTCTAAAATAAACATGCGACCTTAAACTCTTCATAATTATTCGGCACAAATTTATTTGCTACTAATTTATAAAAGTTTTGCACTCGCGTTTTAGTTTTTATGGTGACGGATGAAGATTATAAGAAACGGTGTAGAAATATGTGGGATAAGCGGTTCGAACGAATGGACATTAGCTATCCCACATATGTCCCCCTTTATTCGCTGGGGCAACACCTTGTATCTAGCGGCCATTGGTGCCAACTCACGATGCAAATGACCCTTATCGTTTTAAATATATTTATGTACAATTCTGAAGTTTTTTTTTTTGTTGTAAAATTAACATAAAGAATTCGAAGATGTTTTTGAGAGCTTAACTATACATTATACTGTATTTTTTTTCTTTGTAGATAAAGGACGTAGAGAATAAAAAAAAACAAACATTATTATAAGAATCAAAATTATACATTTTTTTTTTCAACGAAATGAGTAAATAATTTTAACACAAATGATATTAAAAGGTACTACCACTAAACGAAACCATAAAATTCAGATCAATGATTCAGCTTCTTTTTCATGTTTTGTTTTTAAACCAAACCATATGTAGATATAGAGCCTCTCTCAGAAATTTCAGACAAAATTTGGATTTATTTAATCAACTTTTATAATGGTTTATTTCGTAAACGAGAATTTTTTTATCTTTACCAGGTGCCCTACTAAAATCTCAGTTTGTAGACTTAACTAGTATACTTATGCCAAAACCACGAGGTGATGATGACTAGGTTGATTAGGTTTTACGCCTATAAACAACAATAACTTCAACAAAATGCACTTTTGGTCTAAGCGAGGAGAAATGAATAATTCATTATAAATAAAAACACTATATTGCTACATTTGGTACTTCACCATTACTTCTAGCGTATATGTCTCACAACTGCATGGCACATCCCAATATCTCTTCCGATTAACGAAGCACGTAGTCGATTTGAATAGCTACTTTGATATAATTAATACTACTCATGTTGCAGCATTTATTTTGTGACGAATGCATTAATTTCATAGTAATATAATTCAAAGCGTTTCACTTTTAGTTTTTGGGAAACAAAAACTTCGTTTACTTCATGGAGTCTATTTCTTGTATAATTTCAGAAGTTGGTGAGTAAAACATTGAATATTATATGTTTTGCATTATAATTTGTATTTTAGCATTTATTTAGGCCAGTGCCTTATAAAATAGCCTGGCTTTATATATAGGGCATCGAATCAGGTTATATCATTCATACTATCATCTAAATACTTTAGAACATACAAAATTATACATTCGTTAAATAATTTTACATATCTTCCCATATAAATTATTATCATTAAAAATAAAAATAAAATAATTAAAAACAGTGTTTGTGAAAAAATTGTACAATAGGTCAATACTAAAATTAATCGTTTAATATTTTAATTAGCCCGTACTGATGTTAACAATACCTGTAAAATTAAAAACGTTAATCTCTTTAAAATAAATATTCTTATTAGTATGAATAGTGTCTCTCACGAGAACGGAACACCGAAAGTTTTTTGTTGTGTTTTTTTATTGTTATCTTTGTAAATGTCTGGTTTGGGTGAAGAGCCGTTGATCAGATCTGACAATTCCTCCAGAGTATAATTTACAATGCGGAAATTAAATATTGAATAAAACTAGATAGAATTACATGGAAAAACAAAAAGTAATCAGGTAAAGTGCGATGTATCGCACAATAAACTAGAGTTTTCATTACTACGAACTTCATGTATTTTATTCATTATTCTTGACCAAAGTCACACCGCACCAAATCTATTACTCAGGATTGTGAGATCTATGATTTGATACATTGAATAACAGGAGAATGATTATTTTTAAAGTAATTTATTAATTAATATATCTTTCTAATTTTTCACGGGGTTATGTTTATATCTAACATCATTTGTTCTTCAATTGAGATACTATACGTGGTTTACGTCTATAAAAAGTAATTAAAGTTATAAAACGTTTTAACGACTCTGTATAATAATTATTTATATATATCATCAATGCTTTATCTTTATACTGTTCTCCAAACGATATATTTTTTTCTTATGATAATAACAAATTAATTAATTACGTCAAATAATGTTTGTACTTGCCAGGTCACAATATTGAATATGGTCTACATTTACAAACAGTTTCATGTATATTAGTAGAAGGGGGAACTCACAATGCTCCGAAAAGACCCAAAAGGTTGATTAACTAAATAAAATGTAAGATTTTAGTTTTCAATCAATCAAGCCAAAAAAAAAAAAACCTTTGAAAACTTACTTCTATAAATAACTGATGCACATACTATTATTTCATAAAATTATGAAGCTCATCTATAGCATGAAAAATAATAGGCTAAAGAGAAATATTGAAGAAAAATAATATGTAATAAGATGGGGAACGATTTAAATATAGAACAATTTTGTATTTACGTCCTTCCTCAGTTAATTTTCTTAACACTTGTGTGATGACATTAAAAAATATTCCGGCGGGTCAAACGGGATTACATTTTTTTTTATATTGATATCAGTAATAATACGACCAAAAAAAAAAGGTAGAATGAAGACCTAAATTAAGTTTATATATTTAGTCATGTACATAATTGATTGAAAGAACTTCTGTGCACTGATAGTTCTTTATTGTGGTTTTCGATGGCTTGAACCATAATATTCAGGTGTTTAGAAGAGCTGCTACCTCCACGACTGTTGCCCTTTGACCGCATGTTTCATAGTCATAAACCAAAAACGTAACAACTGACTGACTAGCTACTTTAATTATTGTTACTGGCACAACAATTATTCCTTCTTTAACATTTTTTTAACATTGAGGAGAATATTAGACAAATTTATCTTTAAAAGCTCCTGATTTAATATTCTAAATAGTTTTTTTCAACAGAAATAACGGCTAAGTAATCTGTTTTGAAAATATCTGATCAATAGACCTGCTATTATCATCGCTACCCTAACATATCCATTGAGCTCTAAATTGCTCTCCCGAATAGCCTGTCCAACCAGTTCTGGTTAATTCCTAATGTAGTTGGGCTTCAGGGAAATGTATTATTCAGACAGAGGCAAGAGTGGCCGGATAATCCGGACTGACTGATCATTAGTCGGCGGGTAAGGAAGTAGACCGCAACGTCAGTCAGCCGGAAGAACGATGCCTCCAAGACTACGGTTCCACCAATCCCAAATATCTGCTACCGTGGCACTGGAACACATGGGTAGGATTGTACAAATGGTTCCGCGCACTGCATATATCTACGTACTTAAGGGATGATCACACCCCACAAATATGCTCACTCGCGAGCACGTTTAGTCTAGACAGAGGAACTGTCTAATGTAGATTCAAGGTTTTGAATCAGTTCTTTCGAACAAGTGGGGAGCAAGCCTACGTTATTGGTCATACTGATAACTGAAATTTAAATGTATATTCAAGAAAACTCCTATTTAAGGCTGATATTATTCTTTTTTTCTACTAAAGAGTGTGATCGTCTCTCTTGAGCTTTAAACATTTTTATTCTTTTCAAACTGAACATAAATGCTTCAAATTTTGGAAACCCATGAGAGAGGCTTACATAGGCCCAGTTATTTTATTTCAGCCGGATCAGGTAACGCGGTCATGACCTTCCTTGAGTAAAAAAACTCATTATGTGTCCCTGAAAACTAGTTCTGTCATTGTGTCTCTGAGCAATGGTTTTAATGGAAGTGGTTCAATTGATTGATGAAACATGAGGATTAATAGATGTTGAAGAATCCCAACTGTTGGAAATAACTGCACTAATTTATTCATGTTATTTTCTAGTGGGAATGTCGTCTCCGGCTTATATAAGACATGTATATGTAATATGTATTTTTACATATTAAAATTTACTTGTCTCTCCCTTTTCCTTCTGTCACTATCACTCTATACGTAAATTTATTATTACCTATTTATTATTTAATAGTTATGTTATTTAGTATTCATATCTTAGTTATTACAATGGGTTGGCAAGAAAGTGATTTCCGTTTGCACCAGTAGGTAGTGTTATGTTTGTTTCGTTATTCTTTTGTCAATGTTAGAATTTTTCCTTTTGAGATTTGGTAGTTGATACATTTAGGTTGCTATGGAAAGAAATTCCGTGTAAATTTGTTTACAACTGTAAGTTTTAACAAGCAATGCAAAAATAAGCATTTTCGACACATTTTACTTTTTTAATTTCATAAAGGCAAAAAAGCGGCTAAGGATCACAATGAAATATGTGAAGTTTATCGAACGCTCGTGTCAGAATTGGTTGAAAAAATATCGTTCTCAAAATTTTTCACTGAAAGATGCGTTTCTGGTATACCTTCTGAAGTTGATGATGAAAAAATTAAAGCCATAATTGAATCTAATCGTCTTATAACTGTACGAGAGACTGCAAAACAGTTAAATGTACCACACACAACTATTGAAAATCATATAAGACGTCTTGAACTTGTTAAGATGCTTGATATTTGGGTTCCACCACGACAATCTGAGGCCTCACACATCTTTAGCAACACGTACGAAAGTATTGGAGTTTGGTTAGGAAGATTTCGCATCCCCCATACAGCCCTTGCACCATCGGATTATCATTTATTTCGAAGTTTACAAAACCTCTTAAATGGTAAAAATTTTAGTAATAACGATTACTTTAAATTGCACATGGTTGAGTTTTTTGCTGAATAGGATCAGAAGTTCTATGAGCGCGGGATCATGAAATTACCAGAAAGGAGGCAAAAGGTCATCAAGCAGAATGGAAGATATTTGACTGATTAAAGTTCTGTTTCGCATAGAAAAAATTGAGTTTTATTTCACACTAAAAAACCGAAATTACTTTCTTGCCAACCTCAATAGTTTCTATTTAACCTTGACCATTTCGTTGGTAGAACAATATTTACAAATAAGTTCCATTACTTACTTATACTTGTGTATATTTATTTTCTTTCTTTAGTTCAAATTTCGTATTCTAGGACCGTGATCATACCCAAACACGGCCAGATACACCCTAGACACTACTAATAAAATAATGGAATGTAAAATGATAACTGGAAACAAGTCGGGTTTGTCTGACTTTCGCACTTTGTCAAGACAAAGCTTATAAACAAGAATATCATATTAGAGAGATTACAATACTAATTATACTTCTTGGTTTACTAATTATTGGCTTGTGATTGTGCTTTAGTTTATTAGTCATTTATTCAAGAAGTCATTAAAATGCTACATAAAATCGCTTTCAAGTCCCGTTTTCGTTTTTAAACACCCTAATCGTCTGACCATCACACTTGACGTGAACTTTTATAGTTTATCTTCTCCCACCAAAATGCCTTCCGTAACTTGGAGTCGCTTCGGCAGATGTTCCGCCTCCTCCAATATCCCTCCTTGGCCCTCGCAGAATGATTTATAAATCCATCCCCGGAGAAGATGGTCAGAGTTCGATTCTCCTTCAGAAGTTATGATCTCACTCTCCTCGACGGGATGTATCAATAAATCTCGTGCCAATTCCCCAGGTATGGAATATTCCTCTACAAATTGTGTCAGAATATATTTCCATACTTCAATCCGGAGCACTGGAGAAATTTATTCTTTAATATAATTCTTTCGATTGATAATCGTCTTAGGTTGCACGAAGAAGCTCAACTTTCAAAATAGCTAAGAGAAGAAGGTATGTCTTTCTATATAACAATCCTATCTAAAATTTTAAAGTTATTTAAAAAAATGTCTTGATGTTGAGTATGTCTTGGTTAGTTAGATCTACGTATTAACTGCATTGTTACGTTCTGAATTTAAATCTTTTTAGGCCGCATATGTATATAATTCCTTTTTAAAGCCTCCCCCACCCTTTCCTCCCCATGTTTTGGTATTTTTTGAGCTAATAGGACGAGCACCTAAACAACACGTGGTGTCCACTCAAATGATTTTGTGATATTAGGGTGTGGTTTTCCAAAATCAGAAGTTTCTAATACTCCTTGGATAATCATCGCCTTGCTTCCTAAAACCTCTTTCACTTTAATGATTACCATTGGTAAAATATTAAGCTATAGATCTACCTTGAGGTAAGTGAAGTAGTTCTACAATGCAAACCTGGTTTTTGTAGCATCGTTTCATTTTATTTTGCGATATTAACTCCTCAACTAACGCATACAAAAGTTTTATCAACTCGCCACTCAGAGAGTATTTTCTCCATCTTTGAAGCAAAATAAAATATTGTAATTAAATCAAAAATAGGAACCTACGGACTAAGTCACTTTCCAGTCAATTCCAATAAGGTTATTTTTTTAAATATTTTAGATTATTTAAACTATTTTCGTTTGCAGAAAAAGCAAGTTTTTGTGACTAAGATGATTTAGAAAATAAAATGTATGTATTTTCGGGCAACAATATGTTTTCACAAGTTGTCGCAAACGTTATTGTTCATCAAGCTAATAAGCTTAAAAAATTTATATACTCAAAGTAACATTTTAAGCCCCTGAAGTACCCGGTAATCCTTCTGTGGTCAAATAAGAATTTTTCGCCACACTTCTTAGTAATTCAAACTAAACCTGTGTGTGTGTGGTGACCTGATCGATAGACTTCTTGTATTTTGGTGCACACACAATTCAAAGAACATATTTTGTCACTTATTTTGTCCAGTATCGTTTTAAAAAACAGTGAACTACTATTTTTTCACCGGACATTTTCGTCGTGATAATAGTAAAATAAACTAAAATATGGTTGTGTTGGATGCTTGAACAAAGGGCCTGTCTATATAAAAAATGGAATACATTTTATAAATAAAAGAGGCAAATAAGGGTATTTTACGTCGTTTTAAAGTCAACAATGTTTTTGTTTTCATGCACATTGACGTTTTTTGTAGCAACCAAGTATTAGAGAAAGTTACGAGGAGACTCTGAACGACATTCGGCCATTTCTTTATATTATTTCTTCAGTCTCAACTACCTCAATTATGTTTAGATATATGTTGAAATATATAATTCAGCGTATAATTAATGTAACACAGTAAATAGTTAACATCAGTGGAAAATATAGGAAGGGGCTGATTCTTGGATCCAATGGCTGTTCGCAATAAGTTTGTGGTCGTTTGCATTTGGCATTGGGAGAATCTACACGGGGTTTCAGCTGCGACTACATTAAACAATTAAGTCCCATTTGTTGACTTGGCGCCAACCGGTCTAACAATGAGACAAACAGTTAGATCGATGTCCACTGATCCTGGCACGAACCAAAGCCATCAACCACCCGCGAAGGACAACCGACTCACCCTACTGGGTCAATACCGTTGGCTTCCGACCAACTACAGTTTTTTTATCATTATTTACAGCAGTTTTAAAGCTAATGCTGTACGTTCCATTTATTATCAACAATACTCAGGAACTTTGCTAGTACCGTATACAAAAAATGTTTTTTACAGTACTTCCTTTATTCTTATCTGAGCTATGGACGAAACCAGTTTGTTGTTGTTCAGTTTTCTTAAAATAACTTTCTTGTACTCTTTATAATTATAGTTTATATAGTTAGCATACTTTATTAGTTGAGACTATCCAATTGCTCGGATCGATGGTGAGTGAAGGGTTTAGAAGATTATGCATTATCAGTTTTAGCTGTTGACGTTGCATATTTCACAGTAGTTTTATATTTCAATATTTATCAACAGGGTCAAAGTTAGTAAATTACTACTCCCAATAATGAAAACTAGAACACCTTAAAATTTTTTTTGAGTGTATTGCTCCTGAAAAGACTGTAAATAAAAAACAAATGATATTAATTTAGTTACATTTATACTCTTATTATTTTATATTTATTGTAATACATCACACATATTCACCATATACAGGTGGTCTGAAAAGTTTCCGACCTCAACATGACGATAATAATAAAATGAATAAAAGCTTTGTTAGGTCGGAAACTTTTCAGACCGCCCTCGTATGAACAAAGTTAATGGCTTAAAATTATTGTGTAGTAAACAACACAGCAATGATGTTTCAACTTACTGGGACCCGGTATAGCAGGAAGTAAAAATGTCGCAGACTTTCCGAGCTCTAGGAAGTAATTTACTTTCATGAATAATTACCTGCCAGGTTTCATGCTTGTTAAACAAGAGTGGAAACCTTTTGATAACCGACTTCTTTTTGGAATTGGCATCAAAGCAGTTCAGATACGATCACACAATATAGAAGAGGATTCGAGAATTTCTTCTCATCAACGCTGAAATGCTCTTCTCACCATGACAGTCTTATCAGGTGTCAAATACCCCTCTACTTCTATCCTCCAATGGCTGTTGGCCTTCGCCTCTAGATCCTTGAGCGTATGTCTTCTCCGGACGCTGTTTTTGATTATCTTTTTCACTGCGGAAACGATTGACAGTGACAAGTTGGCAGTATATATTTCCACCGGGGAGAAACAGCTCATAAATTCCTCACGTACCTTAATAGATTGTTTACGCAAGCTTACAAAAGGGCATTTGTTTTGTTTTTTTGAAAAGGGGGCCGGAATGATCTCACTACATATTTGACAACTTCTTCGGCAATTAAAAGATATTGAGTAGGGCATCGACCGGGTCGAGAGATTTGTCAAAATGCAGCTCAATTTGGAAATGGATCAACTTCCTAGGAATAAAAATCTATAAAATAAAAAGTTTGTTCAAAACACATTATTCTTAAAATTCAGAAACATGTTAATATGAAACACCTATTAGACAATCAGGGGAGGAAGATCTTGCAGCTAAGCAGGATGAGTGATATTAATTTTGACATCTCAACCTGGAAGGACCAGCCAAGGGATAATGGAAAACAATCCTTAAATTATTGAAGCTCTACGAATAAATATAACTTCAAATTAATGGGGTACCAGTTACCCCTTCACTAAAATAAACAGAGGAATCATTACCTATTTCCTCAAAGTAGTAAATTTGCAATATTCACAATATATTCTAATCACAATTAATGATAGTTTGTTAATAAATTAATGTGTCTGTTATGATTCTGCATCCTGTCTAAACGACGCAATGACTACAACTTTTTTTCCTATAATTGGCTAAAACGAGTACCACGAAACATTTATTTAGGGTGAATTGGAAATTAGCTGAATGGGCTTAGGTGGGAGGGGCTGTACAGAAAAGTCCGGCCGCAATAGAATTGGGAAATGAATTGTTTTCCGGATAACGGCCGTTGTTCTAAAGGAATGGCCCCCCTCCCCATTTAGCAGCTTTAAGCCCCTTATTAGGCCAAGCTCTGTTAGTCCAACGTGGACTTCTATTTACATGTTTTAATCCTCAGTCAGGCCTTATACCGTTTGCCCGATCATAATTTAAATAACAATTTCTTTCCAAAGAATTATAACAGTTGAATTTCATTCGGTATACAAATGTTCTTTCATGTTACAGCAAAGACATTCTCACAGATGGCGGAAATATATTGCAACATCAATTGCTACAATCCAATCTTCCCTCATCTTTAAAACATCTATGACGAAATATCGAGGTTTTCGCTATTTCCGGACTTATTGTTTTTAGTGGTGAAAAAAAAAAAGATAATTTTTTTTCCTACATACCTTCTAAGCTACTAGTTGTGATGAATTTGTTTTTCTCACGTGACCAGTTCCACGCTCGAATTCCTTCCTGAAAGCCAATAAAAAAATAATCGAATTTGAAATGGGTTATAGACATAGTTTTTTTTTAATGTATCAATCTTATTACGGTTTATTACATCAAGTGTTGGACAAGCATTATGCATTCACTGGCAGAATGAGCCCATTTCTTTGTTTTTAGTTAATTTCTTTGCTGATTGTTTTTAGTTTCCTGAATGACATGTCTACTTATTGTACCTTACAATGACCATATTTTATTCTGATGTAACCACACCCGGAGAAGAATCGTTAGTTTGAAAATATGTGAATGTTTCCTTATGAATTATACGCTACATACGAGTAAGTTTCACTTATCTGAAATCGAAATAAAAATAACATTTATCCAGGAAATTTAATTATTCCCATGTGGGGCCTATTGGGGGCCTCTGGGCTGTTTGTAAATATTGTATGTATGAGCGAGTGAATGATGAATTGTAAATATGGTATGAATGATGACATTTATCTCAATTACTCATTGCCTAATAAAAGGCAGATTGTAATTTTATCTTAATAAAATTGATTAATAAGACAAAAAAAAATTATTATATCAATTAACAATCGAACAGGCCTCTATTAATAAAATATAGCAAAATATTAACATTTTTACAAACTTGATTATTAAAATAATCATTACAGCAGTCCACAACTGCCATCAACTTAAAATTAAAAAAAGGAGTTGATGAGCGTCCAAAATGTAATCTGGGTTCAGTTTCCAATTGTCAATATATATTTTTTAGCTAATATTTATTACATTGCAATCACAATTGTCTGGAAACAAGACATCTGCACACAATAAGACACACTAATAGTTTAGGAGTCTTAGGGACTCCCATCACCACGTCTATAAGGTTGCTCTCCCCCTCCTTTTATAGCCAATACTATCTTGGTACATTACTTTGCCAAAATGTTCATTCTCATAACCCCTATTTATATGTATAGTCTCCAATGGTTCTAATCCTCAATAAACTCCCACAATACCGTCTTTTCTCTTATACTGCTTCCCCCAGAACTTTTTACATCGATCGTTAGTCTTCCTTGTCCATCTAACATTTTGGATTCTCTCTCTCCTATTATGTGATCTTCTTCATCGTTATGTACCTTTAATGTTCTCATATTTCTATGTCTCCTCAATATCCATACAAACACAGCTATCAAGAGAGTTATTTATTTACCTGTGTTACTAGCATGGAATACATTTATTTTTATATCTTGACATTGTAAATTTCATGATATTGTTTGTAATCTAATCAAATAGCATCGTACCAATTTCTTTTTTACGATTCGTGTATTTATTTTTTCAGGTTATTTTTTTAGTGTTTTCTTTTTAATTTTTTTAATTAGTTAAGCATTAATCACATAAAACGCGTTATTTTAATAGATTTTTCTCTTCATAGTGATTTAGTATTACTTTTGTATTACCCATAATTTTTTTTTATTTGTACATTATTGTTATTTCTGGACGTGGTCCCCGTAATCATTAAAGGTTTTTCTGTTATATTATATAGTATTAACAGTCATATGCAATACGCAAAAAAACCTATTATTCCAATTTCAAAATGGGCTAATAGTTCTCTCCTTTTAAAGATGGTCGCTCTGGAATCAGATATTTACAGATACACAAACGGATTTTTCGAATAAGTCCAGGTAATGAACAGGGTCCCGGGTTTGAAACCTGACTTTGATGTTTGTGACAAATTTATTAAGAGATGACAGCGCATTCTACCATTATATAATATTTATAATTAAGGGCCTTTTCTGCCTACTAACGACAAACACAATAAAGCTAAGCGAAGGGAAATACATATCATTGTTCATGTGAATCATTCAGTTTAATCCCCATTTCTGATATTTTTTCATACTAAAAAAAAAATTGGGTATTACAGAGAGAAAATTTCACAGACTGCGATGGTATTTGTTGGTGAATATGACTAGTACGTTATAATTTTCTGTAAGATGCGTTCCCGGAAGAATATGCCGTTTGTGAGAGGGAGACTTCCCTGAGCGGTCTGTTACAATAAGCTTCTGTCCAGGCCTTTTTTTTTTTTTTTTTTTTTTTTTTTTTTTTTTTTTTTTTAAATGGGCTTGGTTTTTGAGGGTTGTTGGCCCTTCGCCAACAAGACTTGCCCTCCAGGACTCTGTTCTGCCCGATTGCTTTCTCTCTTGTACTGCTGGGTCAGGATACTTCTATCTTCTTCTTTTTTTTTTTTTCTAGTTTGTCCTGTTGGCCTATTGATATCTTATGATTGCATTTTTTGTTTACCTTAGACGTTTAAAGCTGTTTCAGGATCAACTCTGATCCACCAGTTTTAAAATATTACCAATGATAAACCATTTGAATATATGAGACATTTTTTGTGTATTTACATTTGTATTCCATACTCACTTATTTTATTAATTTACTCAAAAAAAAAATTGTCTAGTTTTACGGCTTCATAAATTATTTTTTAATAAAAAAAACCAGCGATTTTTAAAAAGGTTTTTTTTATGAATCGTTTAAAACTGTTCAAAAATTAAAAAAACCTCAATTTTTGATATAAAAACTTTTACATTTGCCCATTAAAAAACTCTATAGTTTTAACAAAAAAGCCCTCAAACCAAAAAACATTGACTAAATATAGGGTCCACCAGTAGGCAATCGTACTTCGCAGTTTTGGTTAGAATCGCCGATCTATCCCATGAAAGTACTTGGTGCAGATTACTACACATACAACGAATCAGTATAGTAAACATAAATATAAAGTGTTGCTCCAGCTATGATTTCCCACGTTTTCCACTTAAAGAAGTTCACGGGGCAATTTGTCTACAGTAACCGCAATGGCGAAAAGTTGTGTCGGTTTAGCATACCGAACAGGCCATATCCCCACCGGTAGAACTTTTCGTCATGGCGGGTACTTGAGAAGAGGGAGAAAATTGTAGAGGGTCTTCAATGGTAAAAATAATTAGGCCGATTTAATTTTATAAACCTTGACATACTGCCACCTGCACCATAGTTTTAACATGCCACTATAAAATAAATGCGGCTATGAAACCTCTAAACTCTGGCATGAATGTTTCGTCCTTTGGAAGGGGTTATGTCTATACAAGACAATTGATTTAGTGAAACCACAAAGCACGAGTGAGATCCAGACATTAGATATTTACTTGGTCAAGGAACCCTGATATATATGGTTGGTGATATCGGGTGAAATAGAAGTCACCATTTTCAAAAATGACCTGATTGTGTGATGACAAATCAATGAAAGTGCCAAAACTTCATGGTAAATTCAGGGAACGAAGACATAGTTTTTAAAAAATAGGCAAATAAGTTTGGTATGGATGAATCTATTTACAAAAATATTTTCAGCAATTAGAAAGGAAAATATTAAATACATAATAAGATAAATAAATAAGAATAAAACCAAACTAAATACAAACTTAATTGGACTAAAGACATAATGATTATATAAAATAATGATAAATTAAATTATATCCAGAAAGAAGAGAAATAACAGATAAAGATAAGCTAAATATAAATAAAATAAAAGAAGATTATAAAATTTGCTAATGTGCCACCCAATTTGCTAAAATCAGGTCAGGTTACCCAATGATGATTGGTTACACTACCACAAGACCCTATTGTCATTATACAGTAAATGTCCATTATGAGTTTTACTCGCAAAAAACAATCATACTTTTTTCCCACACTCACTCCAAATGCTATTCAATTCCACACCGAAAGGATGATAAACAAAGTAAAAAACAAACAAAAAATTGAAAAACGGCCGGTTGATGAACGGAAGTGAGGTGGAAGGGACGCCTGGGTCCCTTGGAAAGGAGGCCCTGTCATCCGCAGACGCCCACTCCAGCGATTGCGATCGCCGTCGAACAAATATTGTGAACGCCACTGGTGCGTGTTCACCCCGATCCTCCGATAATTGTGTCTCAACAATTGTGTCAATAATCTGCTCATCTGTCCTCAACATGGTCACGCTCCGGTCCGAATTAGTTTTTCATGCATACTCAAAAGGGGATGCATGGATCTATATTCATATGGCTCGAGTCACCGATCACACAATGTACTCCCCTAATTGGATCGGTTATTGGTTTTCATTGTACCCCTCCTGTATGCATAAATCGCTTTGATTTTTCACTCCATTGCAGTATTGATCCGAATATGTTCGCTGATGATGATAAATCGCTATTAAGCCATTATTAATTTATTTTCATGAGAACAATAGTAAATGCCCCTTATTACGTCAGCAACAAAACCCTTCATAACGATCTTAATATAACCTAATTAAGATCTTTATTAAGATCTACATTCTTGAACTCATCCCTTCCAAGTTCATAAAATTCCATAGTAACCTATACATGCAATTCGTCAACTGAAACGGCAGTGGCCTCGTGACCTGCTATAGATGCGTGAAAGTGGGAGTCCTGGCAATGGCCAGTTTCTCCAATCATGGCCTGAGCGGATGCGGCTCTCGCGCTCTTAGCCAGCCTCCACTGGCTCGTATCTGCTGACGTGGCTGACGGAGGAGCGTGGGGCCTTCCAAGACTCCGCTTCCTCTTTTGCATGCGAGGGAGGTGACAACCATGTGGACTTAGGAGGCTGTTTGTAAATATTGTATGAATGAGCGAGTGAATGATGAATTGTAAATATTGTATGAATGAGCACATTTATCTCAATTACTTATTGCCTATTAAGTATTAAATAAGGCAGATTGTAATTTTATTATAATAAAGTTGTTTATAAAAAAAACCAAATCTAAATTAAACCTTATTGCCAAGGGCACATTAAAAATCTTTTTCAATTTGATTTTCGCCTTCCTATTTCAATTTTCTATTCACATTCGGTGATTATGATTTCAATTTACATTAAGTCAATTGAAAAAAAAAAAATTTACTTTATAAAAGGCGTAAAAGTTTGTTTCAAAAATGGGGGAATTGTTCAATAAATGGCCAGGTAAATATCACGATTGAAATAGTGAATCGACAGCCGAGCGAGCTACGTATCAGCTTCCATTGGTCAAATAACCGTGGCTCACCGCGTCGACAACAAACTCGTTCTTCTTTCCCCGGTGAGGCGGCACCACAACCCTAACAAGTTGCCGGGATAGCAGCCGACTTGATTAACCAGCACCTGCGAGAGGTGGAGAAACTTTTTGGAAGTTAGCAACTTAATTATAGATCGATGCCTCCCGTGGCCATCACCTCTCTGCTTAGTTAGCAGTGGCTTCAGGGCGCTCTCAATAGTCCCATCAGGCGGACAACACTATCTCAATAATCGAATAAAAATTCTTCTTTCAGGACAATCCGTGCGATGAAAAAACGTATTAATGAAGAGACGCGCACAATTTTCGAACCTAATTTTCACTGGTGAATTGCACGTATTCTAAATTATGGTTTATTCATCGCTTCTAAATTGAGTCCGAATTGGCCGAATCCTGGAGCAGCACTGTTCATGCAGATCTAAACATTGTGAATTATAATCTCGTCTTGGAGAGGGAAATAGTCTCGGAATGAATTCATGTTTTTTGGAAAAATATTTCATCTTAAAAACACACTATTTTTGTTACTCTAGTTTCAGAATAATACTGCTAAGGGAGAGGGTGGTAGACGGATAGCAAAAAAACAACAACCCCGATTATACCATGATGAGAGATCATTTAAACTGAGATGGTCTGAGGACTGCATAATAACAGTCCTTATTCATAAACTGAAACTCCCTTCAGAATATGGTAAATGTAATACTAAAAAAATAAATAATACTGAAAAGAAAACAGCTGGTCAGAAATAAACTACTGGTAATAACACTGAAATACTAACCAACCGGTTAAAATACAAAGAAATGTTCTTAGCATTAATGTTCACTAGAAGACGAAATAAAAGTATTAACAAGCAAAATTATTTATTATACCTGTCCATCAAGAAGCTGCCTTCTTCCTCGGCCCTTGGTCATATGGCATATGGCGTATGGAATTCGTCCCCCACGAAGTAGAACACTTATGTGTATTACGCACATGCACAACCACAACATTCTCATAGTACAATAAATAAATATTAATGACAATTAATATAAATGAGATGAGAGTCGAAATCATGTACCACAAGCGTCCTCCATCGGAACTGGGAGCATTAGCCTTGGTAGACATTGAACTATACTCCATAATTTAGGTTATAAAGTTTCGTTCTTGTATGGATGCTGATAATAATATAATGGCAGGCTTGAGACACGGATCCGATTGGTATGAAAGGCTGCAACGGTGCTTACAGTATTTGCAAGTGCAGCCCAAGGATAATTCGTTTTGGGAAAATTCTCATTCGTGCAGGCTAGCTCAGCTGGTAGAGCCCCCGGATAGTTAGCAGTTCCCATATTGTAGTCCTGATACTGCAAGTATATTTTTTCTTTGGCTGACAACTATTATAATAATTTATAATTATCCTAGCTCAAACTACAACTCCGTGGTACAAACGGACTCCGTGCTGCTATTATGTGTTAGTACAGTGTGAGAACATAATATTATTACAGCTGTTAATTAAACTTTAATTAAGCTTTAACAATTAAACGAGCATGAGCGGTCAAAGGGTTTTAGGGTCGATTACATCAAGCGAGCCCACAAGTGTCTACGTAACTACCAAAGGTTCGCTTTAGGTAAACTGTTATATTTTAATTAGTCTGATGCATGAATTTACTGATGACTCGTTTAGCTTTGTATGCTAATATTTTTTTCTGAAACGGTAATGCGTTAAATGTAACAAATAGCCGTAGATGGTTGCTATACTCCCAGGAGTTTGAGGAAATGTGTAGCTTGAATTTGTACTGAAGGGAATTACAAAAGGGGAGTTATAAAGTGAAGATACAGTGACCATTGCTGTTTTATTTTTTATTTTACCAATATATTAGCATTATATGATTGTAATAGGCTGCCTTAAAGAGCTGGTAATAATATTGTTTTGAGTACTTGTTATGATAACTAAAATTTAACGTATAATACGTTTTTGGCTCAAGATAATAAAAAGAAATGAAATAATCGACCGAAACACCGAAAAAAATACTTGTCTCTCCACAGCTTTATAATTTATGACTGTCATTCTCAAAAGTTCTGTATTACTTGCTGGGTCAGCAATCCAATGCAACAAAGCTGTTAACTATCATGATATACACACTCCAGACCACTAATGGCGTATGGAATCAACAAAAAGTTCATTTATATGGGTGTCACATTTCACGGCCTAACCGTTTGATTATGTTCCATCAAGCTAACGCTGTAAAACTTTGAATTGAAAGATCTTAACGAGTAAAAACGGTTTGAAATTTATTTACCAGTAGAAATACTCGGAATTGCATCCTGTTTAAAGTTATATAAAAAATAATTCCTTGCATTTATCCACTTATGAATTTCAATAAAAAACTTCAACAATTGTTCTATAATTACTGTAGGGGTGAGAACGTCAGTTAACCGTGGTGCTCCTCAGGTATCTAATGATTCCTGTTTGAGATTTTTATAAACAGAAAAACGAAGACAGCACATAAACAATTAATTTTTTACCTACGACGAAATAGTTTTTTTGTATTATTAACTTTGAACTCACAACAGACATCCCAATAGCTGAATGTCTGTGATATCAGCAGCAGTGGTAGCTCTAATTAATTGCTTTTATGCTACTTTATGGGCTGTCTTCTGTGGTAATCTCGAGGTCAGTTTCGTTGAATCAATCGATGTGGTTTTGACTACAGAGATGAGAGTTGTAGCGACCGCTAACTACATAAGATAAACCACCCTATACTCTATCGTATATATATTGTAAACTAATTTAAACAAATGTAAATAACATAAATAAATCATTGTAAATGTGTAAACAATAAAGATGTCACAAGCTGCAAGCCGAGGCTTAAACCTTACCAGGTAGAGACGGCCTGCTGGGTCAGCCCTTCAGCTGCCTACACAAAGACCGACCGCTACTTAGCTCTTATTGGTTACAACAACGAGGAAAATGATTGGGCCTAACGAGCCACCACTAATTATAAATAGGGGTAGATCTTGGGCTGTAATTCACTCTCCTCCTAGTGAAGCTACCCGACTTACAGCTGCGACAGTATTCAAGAATTTGATCTTCTTCCTTATGAAAAACCCCTACATCTCTTTCTCTCCTCACCTCGCCATGTATTAGTCGGTGAAGTCAGACCCTGCACCTTCCTAGTGGGAATCTCTGCCTTCGTCTCGCTAAAACTAGCACCTCCTTGGGAGAGACCTCTTCCTCGCGGACGACGGTTGCCGTGGCCCTGCAAATTTTTCCTCCTCCTCCGGTAATCCAGTCTGCTTCTCTCCGGTTCACACTCGCCTTGGGGATCCGGACGGTTTTCGCCTACCCTCAGATACCGAGTGTGAATTTGTGGTCATTCCAAGACCACACAAACTACCTACCTCCCTACCCTATACCTCTTCTCCTGAACATAGTGCATTGTCGGGGCACATACCTATCAAAAAATGGAGTCAGATAGTAAAGCCGTCATGAAACGGTTGTCCAGGTTATAAACTCAAACAGCCCTCACTTGTCACCAGGACTAGGGCCACCAGGCAACCCCCTCGTGATGACCCGACAAGAGTATTGAGGCACCCATGTGTATTATTTTGTATTTTGGTTTGACTAACGATGCCAAGTTAGTAGCAGTGTAGTACTACTAACCCTCACACAAGTTAAGGGTAAGAATTATAAACGTTATAGTTTCTCCGAGAGATGGCAGGAGTGCACCGCATGATCCCTCTTGTGATGCTTTGTATTATGTATAAATATTTATATTAGTAACCATTTTCCATTGGAAGGCTCTTGCGACTAAACCTCTAGTCGAAACTCATCACAGTGAGAATAAGTCACCTATAAAATAGTTTTACTATCCTTTATTTCAATCACAGGTAAAAGCTAAAAGAAGTATAAGGCTTACTATCCTGTCTATGGACAAACAGGTTGCAATGAACCTGACTTTTTCTTCTTTTGCTTCTGTATAATGAAAAAACAATCCGGTACACAAGAGAGTAAAATCCGAAAGAAACAAGTGTGTAGTCAATAATGTAATCTACCACCAAACTCATTTTCTCTTGTAAAAGTTTCTTTTGTCAATCCACCGCTCTAAAGTTAATCAATTACCGTCTTATCGTATCGTTATGCTGTTTCTTGATAGCTTAAGAATATTCCTGGGTATTTTACTTAGTTCACACCATCCATTAATTATCATTAAACAGACAATTCTTTGCCCAAATAAGTACATCTACCTCCAGTATACTCCATTTTTTTCAGCTGCCTACCTCAGGGATCCTGTCTATAACCTACCTTATTTATTCTGTTTGTTTCCGAGTCTCATCCCACCCGAAAGATGAGATCTTTATAACTATATGCTCACACACAGTCCTATATACATCATCAAACCAGTTAACTGTGTTTTTGTTTGTTTTTTTCTTGAGTAGCTCCTTATTTTATTTAATACTATATATATATAGATATATAAACTATATTATGATAAAACTATTGTCTGCCTAATTGGCCAATAAGTGATTGTGATGAATGTTCTCATTCATGCCAAATTATTTAATACTACCTAAAGTTATTAACAAATTGAATTGTGATTTAAATCTGTGGATGTAGTTTTCTTCTGTCTATCTCTATATTTTAGAGCATCTGTAGAGCTTGAAATGTTACATTAATATTTATCTTTGACAAACATTTTAAACATATATTTATGTTGGCTTTTTTACCTTAACCTTGTTCAAAACTAACATACATAAAATATAAACAATAAGCTACTACTGCTATCATTTAATGATCCAAAAAAAAAATTGGTTTGGAAATAAAAAGTTAAGCTCATTGCTAAAAAGTAACGTTAAAAAGAAAACATTTTTGGTTTTAATCTTTTCCAAAAAAACTTATATTATCTGTCTGCCTGTGGCTGATTTTTGCCATAAACATCTAAGAAAATATTCTATATCGTCTTCAATTCCTTAATTTCTAGCTTCAACAACTTATTTTTCATTTAAAAATTCTAAAAAATATTGTTGATAATAAGACATGCGTTTCCATCCGAAAATAAAATAAAACGGTAAACACCTACTCCGTCGCCTATCAAACAAAAGCCACAACGATCTAACAGAAATGCGACTTTAAATTCGTCAGCAGCTCTATGGAAGAATTATCACCACCACAACCAAGCAAATCAAAACCACTTACAAATGTTTGGTCCCTCTTTTTCCCGCCCAACAGTTAAGTTAACTGACCGACCATTACGCTAGGGACATTACGGCTAGGACGGGATACTACCACATGCCTCCTCCGGTAGATACTGAACAGAACCAAATGTTTGTATCACCGAAGCAGCTCAAGGCGATTCTTCGCAGGTGTCAGGGAAACCGAGAAACAGGGCACGACGGGATAAAAACAGTGCTGCTCAAAGAAATGCCGAGGAGAGGGATAGTACAACTAGCAAACTTATACAACTCTTGTATAAGATTGCGGTACTTTCCTGACTAAAGCCATCTTGTTCCCATTACTAAAGCCAGCCAAGAGCGGAGATCACCCAGCCCACTACCGCCCAATCAGTTTGTTACCACAGATGGGGAAAATCTTTGAGAAAATTCTTTTAAATTATCTCGAAGATTACTGCTCGGAAAATGACATCATTCCGCTAGAACAGACTGGATTTCAATCCAGTATGAGCGCAGAGCATCCCCTTCTGAAGGTAAAGTCAGAGGTTAGCCATAACATGAATAGGAACATAGCCACGGCTATGATTTCCATTGATTGCCCTCAAGCATTTGACTCGGTCTCACGGGGTACTGTGTCAAATGCTCTGTGGCCGGGAATGCCCAGAACAACTGTATTCAATTCTGGCTAGCTTCCTGAAAAACAGATCGTTGCGGGTGCGGGTGGGTGTTAGCTTCTCCGAAGCTGTGTCACTGACCTGTGGAGTACCCCAAGGCGCCGTCTTATCCCCTGTACTATTCAACGTATACACGTCTGAGATTGTCGGAGACCGGTACAAAAATACCACAGTTACTGCTTTCGCAGATGACATAGCGGTGTAAAGTAGCAGCATGAGGTGGCTCTAAGACAGGCTGAAGCAGCCTGTAACCAGATCAGTGAGAGATTGGGAAGACTCAATATCTCTGTAAACGCGGGTAAGACTGACTGTGTAATTTTCTCTTTTCAAAAGGGAAAAAGCCCGCTCCCTACTAGTTACATAGTAGGAACGGAGGAAAATTCAACAGCCAACGACCTAGTATATCTGGGAATTGAAATAGACTGACACTTCCATTTTAGTAACCATTTTACAAAGAAGTTGAAGCAAACACGCATGAAGTCCTACCGGCTTACGCACTTATAGACTTCCCCCAATCTATCACTGCGTCTCGAGCTACTGATTTACAAGAGCATACTCAGGCTTACTCTGCATTATGGTGCACCGCTTTTTCGTTATTTGACGTATACGACAGCTAAGAAACTCCAACAATTCCAAAACGGTATACTAATGAAAGTGGTCAGAGGTACTTAGTTCGGGCTGCGGAGCAACAGTGAGCTTCACGATATCTTTGAGCTGCCTACGGTGGATGAATTCATTTAACTTAGGCATATCAATTTTTTTGACTCAATGCAATACTTGACGAACCCGGTGTTTAACACGATAACCCCCGCTCCATTCCCCCATCGATGGCAGGACGCTGTCGTGGCTGGAACGCTTTAGTCTTAGGTTCTAGGTATAGTTTTTTAGTTTGTAAGTTTTTTCTCCCAATTTTTTAAACCGAAGGTGAGCCCCATCACCTTGTAATGTATTTATGTCTTTTTCTTTTAACTTCAATCTGATATATGTAACCCAACATTCTTAAAATGCATCTGCTCATAGCAGAATGAGGAGAAAAATTTGTTAGTTCTTGTTCATTGATTGTTCATGTTTTCACATTGTATAAACTCAAGGGGTTTAGAAAAAAAAAATAGCCCCTGAAATCACCTGCTGTATACGTGCTATGCCAGTAAGGACACCCAGCCAACAAGAAGGGCGCGGGAGTTGCGAGGCTTACAGAACGCTGAAGTGCACGAGCGAACAACGTAGTCAACCAGAAGTGGAGAAACAAGCAACAAGAAGCGGCCCAGCCAGATATTTGAGGCCTTCAGTCTCATTTGCTGATGCGGCTCGGAACAGAGAGCAGTCACAGTCACCACTGCCCTTATTCTTCGTGGATCTAGAGCGAACACCTGGAGTGGAAAAAATCTTCGAGAAAACCAGCTTGTATTACACAAAAGTACAGGTCAAAAAGCCTTACCCGAAACACTTACCCGAAATGGTTCACAAAATCATACTGCTACCACCCTCCCAGGTGTGTAAAGTGCAGTGGACAGCACAAAAGTAAATTGTGCAAGAAGCCCCTAAAATCACCTGCTGTATGCGTGCTCTGTCAGCAAGGCCACCCAGCAAACTATAAAGGCTGTGAGGCTTATAGAATTCTGAAGTCCAGAAGTGAACAACGTCGTCGTCCAGAAGAAGAAACGCCAGCCATAGGTAGCCCAAGAAGTGCCCCGCCAGAAGTTTGAGGCCTTCAGTCTCTTTTGCTGACGCCGTTCAGAACAGAGAGCAGTCACAGGCATTTCTTACTCCTCGTCCGCAAGTTCCTCTTCCCCAGGCACTCCGTTCATCCCGTCAACCAACAAACTCCATCCCATCCTAAACCACACATCTCGCATATTCCTCCACCTACAAGTTTTTCGGATCTCATCATCCTTGTAACCTCATTCCTTACAGAGTTCAGAACCCTAATTATCCCTCTCATTTCCCTTCTTATAAATCTTTTCTCTTACCTTAAATCCGATAAAGGAAACCCATAAGTGGATCCTACCGACTTCTTATCCATTCTCCTTTAGAATGCGAATGGTGTTTGCACCCACACTAACGAACTAACAGCATTACTTCATGACAAGTGCATTGACGTAGCTCTTATTACGGTAACATTGCTTCACTATCTATCCATACACAGCCACGTACTGGCCATCAGATCCCAACCAAAATCCAGATCCCTTGACTTCTTTTTCTACAATAGTTTGGGAACACTTTACTATTGACTTACACGCCTTGACGACCTCTCCTCCGATCATAGCCTTTTAATCCTTACCATTTTCCTAAGATCTATCCACAAACTTCCTTCTCCTTTGTTTATCAGGGGACCAGTTGATTGGGACCACTTACGCAAGATACTTACAGACTCTGTAGACCTCATAGTACCTCTGAAAACATCCCAAGACCTAGATGGTGCAGTGCATTCCTTCACTACTCTGGTCCAGAGGTCGGCTTGGGAGGCGTCACCTCATCCTCATCCAAAAATTAACAATCAGAATCATTTACCTGAGCATCTCAAAGATCTAATCCAATCCAAATGCCGCTCCAGAACAGTGTGGCAAAGATCCCGGTACCTGCTGATCGCCGCTCGTACAATCAGTAGTGCAGATTGGTAAAGTGGCTATTGGGATCCTTCCGTTCCGCTTTCTTCAATTCCCACAAGGGATTACTCCCTGTGGAATGTAATCCTAAAGTAGCATCCTGTTTCGAACTCACGCCGTCTTGAAGATGGGTCCTGGGTGGCTTCGGCTGGTGAAAGGTCGGAAGAATTCGCACTGCATCTTTTCTGTACGTTCACTCCTCACCTTACTCCTAAAAACCATACAAGATTTCCGCACTTCAACTATACCTTTCTCACTTACACCAAAAGCCGTTTACTCCTCTGATGTCAAATACCTGCTGGAAAACTTTCATTACTGAGCATCCCCTGGATATGGTCTCCTTACTCCTCAAATTCCAACAACTCCCTCCTAAAGCCATAATCTTCCTAACCTACATTTATAATTGCATGCTCCGATCGGCGCACATTCCTCTCCCCTGAAAACATTTCATTATTGTCCAATTCACCAAACGCAGTAAACCACTCAATGATGCCTCATCTTACCGTCCAATTAGCCTACTCCATAGCCTCTCAAAAATATTTTAAAAACTCCAATTAAAACGTCTACTTCCAATTGTCGAATCCAAAAACCTTGTTCCTAAATACGTTGGATACCGTCAACGATATTCCACTGCTCAACAAGGCCTTCGCGTCTCACATCTCCTCAGCCCTTGAAACCAAACGGTATAGCACTGCTGCCTTTCTTGATATAGCTCAAGCTTTTGACAGGTTTTGGCACGCAGGTTTGCTCTACAAGCTCAAAAGATATTTACCGCAGTCCCTTTTCCAAATCCTACAGTCCTACCTTTCAAACCGCTTCTTCCAAGTCCACTGTGGTTTAGAATATTCTATAAACTACTATCCCATAAAAGCAGGCGTTCCACAGGGCAGTGTCCTGGGTCCTAACCTCTATAACCTATACACCGCTGATGTCCCCTCTACCCTCAATACCTTCTTAACCCTGCAGTCTTGTAATACCACCCAGACCCGTTATAGTCTCGTGACCTGCTATAAATGCGCAACAGTGGGAGTCCTGGCAATGGCCAGTTTCTCCATTTATGTCCTGAGCGTTTATGGCTCTCGCGCTCTTTGTCAGCCTCCAATGGCTCGTATCCAGTGACGCGGCTGACGGAGGAACGTGAGGACTTCCCAAGACTCCGCTTCCTCTTTCGCACGCAAGGGAGGTGACAAACATGTGGACTTGGGAGGCCGCTGGGCTGTTTATAAATATTGTATGAAGGAGCGAGTGAATGATGATTTGTAAATATGGTATGAATGAGAATATTTATCTCAACTACTTATTGCCTAATGAGGCAGATTGTAATTTTAGCACAATAAACAGTTATGTACATATAAAAAAAAAATTCCTTAATCCCCATTTCATGTCATCATTAACGTTTATCATATATGTGTGTGTGCGATCGTATGATTTATCAGGGTTGAGTAAATCGTTTTGACCACTGAGGATAGCTTTAACATTTTGAGTTACAGTTTCAACAAACACAAATAGCTAGGACAAATAGAGGAGAAAGTGTGGTCCCCATTAGACAGTTAGCCAGACAATACTAGACAGAGTGGCGGGCTTGGCAAGAAGTAGCAGCCACAGAGAGAATCCCAGAGCAGGTCTTGATTTAATAAACCATGCACGGTCATGTTTTTTTCTATTCGATTACCAGTTACCGAATACCCTCAGTTGCCACAATTATTTCCAAAACGTCATATAGGCCAAGAACCAAATAAAAATTCGTTACGTTTTATTCAGGTCATTCATAATAGCGTTTACAACTTAATGGTTCGTTGAAATATGACTACCCGTAATTCATTTAGTATAATTGACATATTTTATTTTTACTTCATTGGCAAATGTCATAGGAATATGATGTATATTTTTTGGAAAGATGAGCAAATGGATAAGTAAGGTTTTAGTAGGGCGTTTTAGCGGGGGGGTCGTTTAGGCAGTGAATCGGACGGCCATGCTCAATAAGATTACTGCTGAGATTTTTTTCCCCACATTTCGATTGCTCTAATTTGATTATTAAAATGCCTCTCATGCTCACCAATCTTCTGTATTGCTCAAACGATTTGTTAACTCCAACTTTCCTCTATAACGTTTTTCCAGCTTCATTCTAATTTTTTCCTTGTCTGACCTCACCATTTCCAAAGTTTTTACTGAGGTCTTTTCTTACCTGGATAAGTTTTACTCCTAAATTGTCCAAAAATAAATATTTAATTTATTCTACATAATATTTAGAAACACTTTTTACACCATATCGCATTACGTACGTTGAAGACTTCCCAGTGCGGTGGTAACCAGTGTACTGAATAGACCAAAGTTGTAAGTCGCTAAATCATTCTTAATTCAAGCACTAGGATAGTTTAACTTGACCTATAGTAATCCAGAAATAGGAAACGAACCGTGCGTCACGCCGTATAAAATAAATTAAAAAAAAATACATTGTCAGTCAATAACTTCATATTGTCGTCTTCCTGCCAGTTATTGAAATCTCATTCAAAAGCAATTTTCGCGCCCAACACAGCCATTAAAAAGTGCTCATAGTGTTCTTCAATACTTGCTATACTACTTTCTGTAACGTCTTGAATAGCAAGAAATACACCACTCTCACTAAGAACATTCGGAGGACTTAAGAATCACGCTATAACTTTTTAATAAGAAACACTTGTGTTAAGACAGAAAATAGGACGTTATTTACACAATGTGAACCCATTATAAGGAGTTAAACCATAACATTACAATGCAGCCTGAACAATTAACTTCAAAATAATCCACAGATCTATCACGACCCTCTATGTAACTGATTAGTGCTGTTTATTTGTTGTTTGTGTTTCTTGTTGCTTAGTAGGCTAGTTTGTTTTTTCATTGTTATTTCGACATAAAACCCTAAACCTCAATATGAGACCTCAGGCTTACCGGAACTGACCACGGCGCAGGGGGTATCCCAGACCCAGATGTCACGCAGTGGTGTTACACTATACAGTGGTGTAGATAGTGTTACAGAAGGTATAATCGAGTGATATAGATAAAATAAGAATATTGTAATTTTTTCTTAATAAAAAGATTTATATTCAAAAAAAGTATTATTGGAATTTTTATTGATTGATGCTTTTTAAAATATTTTTCTTCTGAATTTGTTTCCTCAATGGTGTGCATGCAAATAACGAAAGTTTTAAGAAATTTCCAAAAGAAGGGATTTACGTCCCCAAAAGACTTTTTTTTCGTAGTAGCTTTAAGTTTATTCCATTTATTTTGCTATGTATGTATAATGGGGTCGCTATAGTTACAGGCCATTGGTGAAGATGAAACTGCGGGTCCTTATGAATAACTAAATGGAATAAAGGGGAGAACAAAACCCTGCTGCAGAACAAAACCCTGCACCTATCGCTATGAATATTTTAAAGAAAGGGCGAAGCCCCCTCTAGTACCCCCCTTCCAGCAGCGGCCCTGTAACTGCCAACTGTCACTCTACGATACCATTATCTCATTGATGCATTTAATAGGGGGAGCTTAATTTAGGGGGGGCTGTTTTTTTTATGCAGATGAAGTGATTTTTACCTCGTCGATAATGACATATTTTTATTGGTATAAGGTGCTATAAGTAAAAGTCTGGTGAAAAAAAATTGTCAGACCCGAGAACCAAATGACAATTAACAGCTATTAAAGGCATTACAAAATAATTTACCATCTTACGATAAGTAATCAAAAATTTAATTCAAAATAATGAAATAATTTTCGCTCTACAAAAAAATTATGCTTTACTGATAGCAGCAGATTATTAGGGACAATACCATACCACAATAATACATATGAGTAGAGGAGTTTGTTGGGAAGTCGACTTGGGTTGATGAAACTTAAGCGTTAGTTTTTCATCAAGTTAATTAAAGTAAAACGTTTTGACCGATTATGTGCTCGTATGTCTGCATCAGGTCCCAACGACATGATGAAAAAGGATTTATTAAACACAAATAACTAAGCAATAAAAGCTTGATGCTAGGCGCTAAAAACAAAACATAAGCAGGTTATAAGTACAATGGGGGTAGATAATTAACCAATATGATTATTTAACAATTGATTGGCTTTGAAAATAGATGAAACAGGTGTATATTAATAAACACATCATAGGTATATCAAGATGTAAGGTGCAATGTTTACCATGAAGCAAACTAGCAAACCATTTTTACATTGTATCTTATATTTTGTTATTTGGATTTTTTTATGTACCTGTTTAATCTATTGCTTATATTCTGGCAAATAAAATCTACCAACTCCATAGTTTCAATCCCAATCCTCATTCTATAATTTAGTTTTCCTTTATCTAAATGTTCATTTTAGTTTTAGAGCTAATTTATAATTTATTGAATTTTATTGTGAGAAAATAAAGTAGAATTTTGTCTGAGACCATAAGAATAATAACTAAATAACTTTAATAACTAAATTAAAGTAATCTGAAATCCAAATCTGTCTTCTATGGATATTTGTTTATATAAATCTTCTTTTTTTAAAATTAATTGTTCATTTATGTCTTATATTTTATTCAATATTCATTACTATATATATACACAATATAGTGCAATATATATATATCATATACAATAAATATATATATATATTTGAAGAAAAAAATTCATATTCTTCATACTACTAAGAGAACTAATAATCATGAGACATTTTTTTTGTTGTCATCTTTTTAATTTGGTTTTGTCTTTGTCATTATGTTTTTTTTATTATTATATGTATAGTAAAATTTATTTGTTCTTTAATGGAAATTTCAACAATAACTAAGAGCCTATTTATGTGAGATTTTATTGTGTTTTAGACTAGAAGCGTTGGATACTAGGAAATGATAATTTTTATCGTCTATGAATAAATATTTTAAATAAACTGATTTCAGTTTGAATTTCAAAAAAAGCCAGTAAACCACTAGTTAATATTTGTTATATATTTTCCAATATCCTAAATTATTCTCAATTTCAGTCAAGGCATTATTGTGTCAGCCCCAAAAAGAAGAGCTGAAATAAAGTTATAACCCAATTTTTACCGAATCCTATTATAAGCCCTAAAGACGGACGACATCGGGATGGGAGGAGACAGCGGGAGGAGAAAGGGAGAATAAAAGACTGGTGATCGGGCGGGAAAGAAAAAGGAATCCGGAATCCGTGATATTGGGATCGTCAACGGATTCCGGGACATTGGCTCTGGTTATTGTCCCTATTTCCTCGAGGGCCTATTCCCTCTTCCCAATTCCCGATCCCACTTATTTAGCGGGGTACGTCCCGTCTCTTGAGGCGGTTTTACTCTCATTTCATCTCGATATAACTATTGGCTTTTTGGAAGTTAATGCCGAGTAAATATAACTATTGAGTGTAAATAATGTTCCTTGTCACTTGTTACTCAATGATATTGTTAATTGTAAATATTAAAACTAGTGGTCAATATGACGGAAAAAGCCTACAAGTTTCGCTACAATTTCGCCTGTCTAATCTGTTTTTCCTATTTTAAAAACCTCTTCCCTTTGGCCGTTCTTTTCATATTCGTGTCATGAACCTTTAGAACTCAATATCCATCAATATTCGTCGCTCATCAACTCTCCCAAACTCCAAATCTAGACTTTCCCGGTGTAGTTTCGGAGGCTGCTACGTTAAAGTAGGAATATGAGTTTCTTTGATATTAGGATAGGTTGGTGGAATGGATAGATAGGTTATTAATAAATGAATTTTCGTAGACCCCGGTTCGATTGCCTGATCCCCTAAGTATTTTTTCTAGTCGGGGTTCAATCAGCCTTGTGAATATAAATAAGTAGCTACCTGTACGAAAAATTAGTGAATCCGGTCTGAACATTAAATTTAAGCTAAGAGGTATTAGTGTCAACGATACTAGATCCTATATTAAACTGAATTACTTCGTAATATTTGAGACCAAATTCAGCATATATACCTAATTAATTCAGTTAGTGATTAATCAGAGCTGCTTTATTGATTTTACAAAAGAGGGGTTAGATTCGAAGTGATGTTGTAATTTCTTACAAATAGGAGGACATTGGGTTATGTATCTATGTAGAGGTCACTGATCCGAGGATGAATTGCAAGGGTAGTCGAAAACTCTTGCCAATTAAATATTTTTAAAAGAGAAACGAACTTTTTGTGTTATTTAGAATCTGATATAATCTAATGTTTTCTTTCTTAATCGGACATAGATTTATCAGCGAAAATTAAAATGCCGGCCAGGACACGGTCAGGAAGGGGACGTTGCCATTCCCCAGGCTGGTCTCAGTTCGAGCTAGCTCCGAGGTACTGGTGGGGTCGGTCTTTCCTATGTTTTGATGATGTAAACATTGATGGATGGTACTGACCTATCTAAGTTAGATACATCTATCACCACCACCTGGGTTAGGGGTACCACCTGGGCCCGGCCGGCTCTCTCTATCGTACCGATCTCGTAGATGACCAGGGATAACCGCAATCAATCAACATCCTAAATTTTCTATTTATGAGAAATGTATGATTTACGTTGTCGGGATTGATCCGAAAAGGGTTTTTACTTTTGAGAAATGTCTGTTTAATGCTGTTCGGTAGAGTTTGAATCGATTTTCTTCCATGTATCCAGAACGACTCAGTGGAAACCTTGTATCTCAGTCAAGAACGGAATGTGAAATGCCGAGAGATGTGTGGAAGCAGTGAAGAACTAACATTGCCGCCCTGGTGTACCCCTTCCTATCCATATTACCTGATTTCATATTCTGCCAATCCTGTTGCCTCCATCGACGTCCTTCGTTGCATCACATTTGTGCCTACCCTCAATTCAATTCCCACCTACTCACTTCCTCCGCGTCTCTAGTAGTTGCGGGGTTAGCATTTTTTTCAGTAATAAATCGTATCTTATTAGTCTCCGTAAATTATACAACCCGTAATCTTGGTTCAGACTGGACCCATCCCGGTCGCTCTCTCCTTCATAAATGACCCCAGGCTTGGTGTGGTAGATTGCAATTATTTTATTCTACAATTTTTATTTTATGTGATAGATCATTGTGGTAGGATTGAGACCATCTTAGTTACCATCAAGTTATATATTCAACTTCCTACGTTTCCATTTGAATTCATCGGTGATGTCCTCGAATTTATCATTTTAGTAGTGATAAAATGTTGATGATTCCCAATTTCTTCTATTCATTTTTAACACTTATATTGTCAAAATATTTTGTTCTAGACTTACTAACTTATGACTTTTCAATTTAAATTAAGCAAGCCCCTATTAAACGTAAATTATAGCTCTTTACTACGAGATGTCAGGAGTTAGAGAACAAAAAACAAACAGTGAATTCGCGGTCTTAAAAGAAAATTGAATTTTTCAAATGTTTTTATGGCGTTAGCTCCCATTTTCGATTGCTAACTGCTCTGCCAAGTCCAGCCTACATCAAGCCAAAATTCAGGGTGTTTGTAGCGGAAACCCATAGAAATTAACTTTTTTAAACATCTGTACATATTAATTCAGTCCATAATCTATCTATATAATAAACGTGTTCGGTCTCTTAAAGTAGTATTCTGATCCTCATTATTATTTTGTTAAAAATAAATCACTTTTAATCGGATTTGTAAAACGTTTTATATCAGAATATATTTTTTTGAGAATTTTATGCTCGTTCGAAATTCTATTCAAAGGACATCAGAAAAAGCACACAATTCTATCGCGAGTGACCTAATTATATTTGTGCCTTTGCAGAAAAAAATTACTGACGGTTAAGGAATCAAACCCTACCTACATATAATGAAGTAGTTACTTTAAATACTAAGCGAACTTAGAGGGCATCCAGCAACGGTCTTAATATTGTTTGTTTTATGGAATTTATTTTGGCGTGAACCCCTCAGTTCTTTAACGCCATAGTTTGTGATATTTAAACTCATTTGTGGAGTAATTATTATCGATGTGAGGCCGAGATATTATAAGGATGAGAGCAAAACCAAGTCTCCTTGGAACCGGCCGGGACTTGGGAAGCACTCCAGCCCCACATGTAAGGGGGCCGAGTATAGTTAACCCCATAGGTTATTAAATCGTACATTTGAAAATTGGTATTAATTAAGTAGTCTAACATATCTAATCTAACAGATACTAGGCCATCGTGTAATGTTCCCAGATAATCTAAGCATGTCAATTATGTTATAATCCTTGTCAACAACTTAAATTATAACATTACAAGGTAACGTCGTAAACAATTTAGTTCCTTATTTGCAAATTTTGCTTATATCATTAAACTTTAAGTTCATATTTCAATTACTTTATTTAAGAATTACAATTGTTTAAATTTTACTTAACTAAAAAAAAATCGTTGGGGTTATTATTTGGGACACAAGATATCATGTGACTGCTTCAAAAATGAATAACTTATCTTATTTACCATCCTTTATCGTATAGGCTTCCTCCAAGTTTCCCATTTTTCTGGTTAATCTCCTTTATGCGGTAATCATTAGGTAGAAAGGATGTACTAGGAATCGAAGAGGTGAGTATTAACGGAGGATTAGAAACTTCTGATATCTGAAAAACATACTCTAATAACACAATAAAGCTTGCACTTTGAGTATACCAGGTGATGCTTTTAGAAGGGTTGGAAAACCCCTGAGCCAAAGGGTACTTTGACAAGCCTGAGGTGAACCTGAAAGGGTGAACCCAGTGACAAAAAAATGTGCCGCTAGGTCGTAAACCAATTGCCCTCTGGTAAGAGTTGGGCCTGAAGACCTACTTACCTCCAAGTAACTCGGTAATACTAGTTACTTCCAGGCAAATATGAAAATATAATATAACTTTCCAAAGTAATAGTACTCAACACTCACTGCCTGAATTGACAAAACGTAAATTGTAGAAGAGGGTTTGTTACTAAAAAGATCACACAATAAACATTTAAAAAATATTTGAGTATTGCTGTGGCTTTATGCAAAATGACCTTTAATAATATTCCAAAAGAAAAAAATTACAAGTATTTATTAGTTACGTAACAGTTCATAATTCATGTGAGAACGACTTAGGTTATGTTCTTTCATAGATGTAAGTCAAAACAAGGCACATTTAGGTCAATGAACTAAAACCAGAAAGCACCTGAAGCCGGTATAGGTGAAGATAGAAAGGTCAGACACCCCAGGAAAGCTCACACGTGGCCCCCAAATAAATACCTTCACCGGCTCAGGGCCTACGAGGGAGGGGACTGGAACAGTGCTCTCACCACTCCGGGTAATTTACTGCACTGTTTTGAAAAATGTAGTCTTCATGGCGGGGGGTCGACTACATATCATGGACTCTCACGCCCGCTTAATCATCCCAGCCGGGCACGGCATTCTAGATCAAATTCGATCCCTCATCACAGTCACCTAATACACTGCTACGATCAATGTTTCAGTCAATGTATCATGTATTGGATGCAGGTGTGCGCGTGAGCCAATGATATATTTTTCACCGTTTCCAGTTACTGTAATTATTACTAGCTGATCCGCGGATTAGTGGCTTCACATAATAATTTTTGAATAAATTAGAATACTATATATAAGACAATTATTGAAGGTGGGGTGAATAAACTGAAATCAGTTTCTCTGTAAACAAAGTAAGCAATTTTATTCACAATATTTTATATTAACAACAATTATTCATATCATTTACACAATCTTACCCGTAGACAAAGAAACGACAATTATAATTTATAACTATCACTTCTCTATTCACAACTTTTGTTACTTAACATAACCTTCTCTATACCATCTCACTTTAGAATCTTGCTGATAGCTCCATCTAATGGAGGCTAGTAGAAGCTGCACGGCAAATTCAAATATTCACATTAAATACAGTATACTTTCTTTATATATTCCCTCTCTGAGGTGAAAATTCTCAAAAAATTGAATTTCAGTCTGGTAATATCGGAAGTAGTTTTGTTATGTGAAAAAATCCAGTTGCTTGCTTTCCTCTTCCGGTTTTTATTTTATATATCGAATTGGATATCTTCTGTGTTATTTCAAAAGGACCAATTTTCAATTCATCTAATTTTTTCCGGTTGCATTCCATAATTGGGCTATTGAAGGGTGAACACACGAAATATGGGCTATGCGAAATCGTAACGATCTAGATGTGGGGATTAACGAAGACAAGATTTATTGGGGCCTTAAGGACACATCTACACCAGAGAAGACGCATCACCTATATGTGGGCTATGCAACGATATGGGATCGCATTAAACGACTATGGAGGACGGAACGATTAGGGATCGGACATTCGTCCTCTGTACCTTGAAGGTGGAAACGGTCAAAGATGAAGGACGTCAGACGGGGGTGACCCTCGCGTTTCGCCAAGGCAAAACGAATCACCGCGAAATAGAGACAACCCTACAAGCAATGAAGCGTCGATATTTTTGGTGGGGCATGAAGGACACAATCACGAGCGTTGTTGGTAACTCCGATGCATGCCTTACCACTAAGTACGATGACACCCCCCAGAGTGATACAGGAGGAAACCCCTACAGTGGACGTGCCACTGACGGACCTGCAAGTGGATACGCTCACCTGGCGGGGATAGAAGTGGGTCACCATCATTGATCGATTAAGCAAGAAGGTGATGGCACATCTGATTGCTGAACGATCAACGGGGGCGGCGTTAGGGGCGTTACGCACATGGTGCGAATTTTATGGTGTGGAAGACACAGTTGCATCCGATCGCGAAGGTGAGTTTGACGAAGCCGAAATAAGGGCCGAGGCGGCGGCCTTGGAGATCCCCTAGCACCTCAACACCCCAGGACACCCGAAGAGTCGAGGAGACGTCGAGTGAATACACAGCACGCTGAGTGACCTGCGAATCTTTCAAGGGGAAAAAGGCTAGAACCGAACGTAGCTATGGAGAAGGCAGTTTAATCATTATGGCATATAATGACTCTATACATTTGCAACGGGATTCTCACCAGTCGAGATCCTTTTTGGACTTCGAGGACGGCGTCGGGATAGCAGGAATACAGTGGCTAACGAGGAATTTGTGGCTCGCTTAGTCAATAACCGGTTCGCTCTGGGAAAAGAGTGGGCGAACATTCGGGGGAAACTCGTGGATGGGAAACGCAGACGGGTGGTGTGAGGCAATCTCAAGGTCAAAGATGTGCTGGGTAGGATTAAAATTGAAAAAAATCATGTACCGGAAAAAAGGGTCTAATAGGAGCAAAGAATTGATGAGGTACGAGGGTCTTTTAGTAGTTCCTTTAGGGTGATCGCCATTCATGAACCCAATACTCGTACAGTCACGATAGACAGCATAACACCGCCTATCAAACGGAGGAAAGTTCTCGTCGAACAGTTTCCCACTGTCGAGCCGGAGCGCCTCACCAGTACAACCTAGTAAAACTTTGTTAAATTGCTGGTTAAACGCAGTTAGCGTATCAGCCCAAGTGGAATATTTTTTTGTTTGTTTGTTGTGTTGTATATATCTGGATGACATTTTTTTTTATTTTCTATTTTTGTATGTTAATTTTTGTACTTAGTTTTATTTTAATATGTACACTATGTCACTTGCCCAAAGTTTACAAGGAATGTTCGTAAACTGGTAGGGGGGAGTTAAGGCTCGTAGTATGGCAATGTTAGGCCTAATACCACTTAGCCCCATGTAAACAAAGGCTCTAAACACAGATAGAAGATTAGAAGCGGAATAAAGACAGTTTAAACCTAGCCGTTGTTCAAATATAAGTTCTTTTTAATCTCGTTTTCTTTTTTTTGATCGTCTAAAGCCGATAGACGATAACTTCACTGATATATATATTAACTAGTATTAAAGGTATAAATAGAGTGTTATTGTAAACAACAACTAAAAGTGTGCCTAATCCTCACTCAGGATGTATATATAGGAGAGGAAGAGAAATAAACAGTTAGTTAAGTTCTAGTCTGGCCTTTTTATTACACCTACAACCCCCTTTTTAGTGTTGGAGTTAGCCAAAACGTAGTTATATATATAAATATATATATATATTGAAACCTACCTCATATTTTACCATTTTATTTTTCTATTTTATTAGATCAATTGACCTTAACTAATTTGGTAGGTCCGTCATGAGATCTTTAATTCAACTTGTTTTTATGTCTTCGACATAGGAAATTATCCCGATTGAATCGCCCGATCTCAAGGCTAATGTTATAGTTATTAATAAATTGAGAAACTGGGAATTGTGAAATATTTACAAGTAAAATGGTTATAACAAATACTTATAATTATAAATAGTGCTGACAAAAATTATATAAAAAAAATATTCATTTCCTTTTGAACAAGGATAGTTACTACTTATTAATTATATAAAAAAATGAAAATTGAGCTCAATCTCTTTTTAATGGATCCATAATAATAGAAAAACAATATCTATATCACCCAATCGATGATCTCCGTTTAATCCAATCAACGTTACTGTTGATCTCCTCTTCTTCTTCTTCTTCTTCTTCTTCTTCTTCTCCTCTTCTTCTGTTGGATACCGCCAAGTCGGGGTCTTGCTCTTGTTCGCCCTCTGGCTGTTAGGCTAAGACTGCCCTTTTATCTCATCCCCACTCCTAAGAGCATAAGGGCAGATGCTGGACAAAGTGGGAGGGTGGCTGGTCATGATATTCTCAAATATCATGAATGTTACAATATATATGATTTATTAGGTATAGTTAACTGTAAAATTGGTCCTCTGTAAGATTTGGTTGTTTTTTTTACTAACTAGGTGTCAAAGTTTTCCTCTATGTCAATCCATATAACTCTATTTCTAATGTTTTATTATTTTTTACATTCTTGTTACCATAAATGTTCAGTATACTTTCTCTAAGCGATTGTGAAAATCCAATCTATTTTTTTATTCTTCTTCATAAAATTACATTACTATTCAACGTTTTGGTATTTTATGTCAAAGGTGCATCAGAAAAGCTAAGACACGGTTGGGGTGCGGCCGGAAAATTATATATCACTGTTAGATGTTACATTTATACCATATGTTAGGTTTGACAAAAAATTTGTCTTCTTAAGTTCAGATAATGTCTTTACAATTTTGACAAAAAACAACAAATAATAATCGGTTTTGACTACATTAAATTCTTGATTTTTAATGCTTCCAAAGCCTATCCTTAAATTTTAACGTGCAAACTGTGTATTGGAGATGAGAAAAAGTCCAATTATCGGTTCTTTGCAAATATAGAAAAGATAGTGAAAGACTAAAGAGCAGTGAAACGACAATACTTGTAAACCTCATTCAGTACAGAATAAAGATCGCTTTCCGCGAGGCTCGGCCTATTAAATTTTTTTTTTTAATGCCTATCCTTAAATTTATATAGGCATTTCGTCTTTTTGTGTTATTTCAACAGTCATTAAAATTATCATATCTTGAAATCTGTGAATTATAAAAATTAACTATTAAACAAATGGTTACAATTCTTATAACGTTAATTTTTTCCTCTTGTACTTGTCATCATTTAATATTAACAAAAATATACACAATATAATCGAGGTTGTTGTTGAATATGCCTTGAAAATTTCATATCAAATGGTCTATTTTTACGAAGTTTCGTACGGCATATAAAAATTCAACAAAAAATCATGAAAATGCCAATTGGTTATGAAAATAAATCCAGGCCCTCTGGGGCACAGTAATTACTTATTTTTATTGAGTCAACTAAACGGGATCAATTATTGACTATGTCCTAAGTTTGATACGGCACTGATTGAAAAACATCCTGAATATGAAGTGCTGAAGTGCTCGGCAATTAAACTTTTTTCAATCACATAAAATTCTAAAATGCCAGTTCCATCTCCAAATATCATGAAATCCTATTGAGTCCAATCCATATTGCAAATAATTGATTGTTTATTGAGCAAACACTCCGGTCTCCCCTAGGACAAACACACACTGTGTATATATGCGTGCGTTCGAGTGGTTTTACTTTCAAACTAGTATGGGAGATTGTTTTCCGTCTGTTTGCACGTATGTATGTACGCACTGCAATCGTGATTGATTAAATAGTTCAATCGATCTGAAATGTTAAACGTATTATAAAAGATCCAAAAATATTTGTATTAAATTTTATGAATATACAAACAACGGAGAGCATGGAAGATGTAATTATACTTGCTCCCGTTTCGTTTTTTTTTTAACCCTTGTGTATCTCTGCCTGTTCTAGTATTTGCTGAGTAGGGGATCATATTATAAGATCACAACATCCTGTTCAATCTGATGATTTCAATATTGCATTAATAACTTTGACTCAACTGGTGATATTTTTCATAGTAATGATGTATTACGTGGTACTTTTATTTGATGGTCCCAAAAATAAAAGCAATAACTGGTGAAATATCAAACGGATTACAAAATAAAAGTTGTATCATATTAGCAAGATATCACATTAAAAATAACTAAGACCTGATTAATGAAAAGTACATAACATATTTTGGGATCGAACAAAATAAATTGTAAGTTGTATGCAGTTTCGATAGCTGTTGTTTTTTTGTCAATGTTATAACAATTTTTATTTAGTATTTAGTTTAACAAATTAAATAGAGAAATTTTCGTCATCATTTAATAGTTAGTTAACAAAATAAAAAAACAACGAGTTGATGTAAAATTTTAGAAATTAAAAAAAAATCCTAGACTGCATTCAGAGTTACCTGTTGATGTGTGAACACCAGAAGTTTGATCTAAATTCGATTGAGCGGTTAGCGGTGATATCAATAGACATGTCCAAGCGTTTAAGTGGATTCAATTTGAAACCTAAAGCGAACGTATTAGCAGGCCAACAACAAGCTTGGTGCCAGCCTGTCATTGTCAGGAGGCTGTGGAATTGCGGAGGTTGACAAGTTTGTGTCAGCTCATATATTTCAAATGAGGGACCCCCAGTGTATTGGCAAGCTAAATAATTACTAGTGTTTCTAGTTTAGCTGAGCGATTTCAACTGTATAAAATAAGTGCCTAGTCAGTTCATACATAATGTACATAATATTACTTTCGGAGGTTATCATGCTGTGGAATTCTAATATACCTAGAGATATAATCAAACTTTACCACCTGACAGAAAGTTTCTATCCTTTAATTTTTTTTACAAACTCAAATAAAAAACTTTGGACGATTATGCTGTCTGTATGTTGTATACAGCTAATCCCTAAACTAGCTCGTTGGCTACACAGCACCGATTAGCTAGTTCATACTAGTTTCATGAGGTAAAGTTTGTTTCCTCTGAAATTTAGTAATAAATTAATTGTTTTGTTTTTATTAGTTTATTTACAACTGTAAAATGTAATCACAAACAGCTAATGTGAACAACACTATGGGCTCAGAATGGCGGCATGAGTGCGAAAGGCACTCTAGTGATGACTCCCCATAATTGTATTTTTTAGCCTTGGAAAGTCATATTAACAGATCTCTATTCCAACTTATCCAAGTGATTTTGGAATGTTTTGAGTTGGAATGGCCATATAGCTTCTTCATAAAAACGTGTGAATAATTCTTTATTAAATTTAACCTAAAACAGATCTCTTTGCAGTGTGTGGTTTTATGTACATCATATCGAAAAGATTTATATTGTCTTTAAAATAAACTTCATATAATTCTATTATAGAATAGGAAAAGTTATCAAATTGATTAAACGATATTTTATTGTGACAAAAATATGTTGACATAAATTATAGAATGACTATTAGTTAATATAATGTAAAGTAGTTAACTTTACTAATGTTAGATGTAAAACTTAAAAACTAAAACGATTTAAAAACTCATCCTTTAGTCTTGGAGTCTTTGCGTCAATTTCATAAAAAAAATCATTTTGTATCAAAAAGTTTTGTAAGTGTTTTTGACGAAAAGTAGATCTTTTTATTGTCAAGCTATTTTAGTCGTTGAAAAAAACACCTTTTTCAAAAAAGTTATAAAGATAATATAAAACATTTTATCCACAATTTTCAGTAGCGTAACAAATTAGAGAATTAGTTCTGATTAAGAATTGAAATTTCTGTTTTCAAACTATAATGCGTAGAAAACGTTCGTGGCTTTAACACAATCAGTGGTCTTTTTAAGGGGCTTGGTGGACTTTAATAAATAATGACATTAAGTCTGTAAACAAAAGTGAATGTGGAATTTTTTACTGTAGTAGTTTTGTATTTGGAAGATATTTTGCTTGAAAAATTTACTTGTTGTCCTGAGGTCTTTTACAAATGACTAAAGATATTTTTCTCACTATCATTATTCATGATATAAAATTACAGACATTGATGTCTTGATTGGTAGTACGTGTTAGTTCTTGGAGATTTTACATAAAAGGGTCCAAAAAGTCATTAAAATTGAAATTCAATCGTTTTTGAAGCAGTATAGAAACCTTTAATTTTGTTATGCGTCACACTTGAGTTGGATTTTAGTTTTTCTGTGTACCCTGAATGAAAGTGGAATTTAGAATCGGATACGAGCCCTCGTGCACAAGAGCCACAACTCTCTATTAAGGCGTAAGCCGGACATGAATTATGCTCAATTTTCGAACTTGAACAGCACAAATAAATTATCTGGTCTCTGACTTTATTAGGTAGGTTCTCCAGAGAGAGGGTTGAAAAAAAAATGAACGTTGTAGGAGCGGAGGAGAGAAGCAATTTGCCGACCGTAGGCAGTGGAGGTGTTGGGGATATATTAGAGCTTGGACTAGGAGGGTCACACTGCGGATTAGACCCTGCCTCATTAGGTGGTCGATAACGAATTTCAGCGGCTCGCTCCGGTCGTTGCTGAATCATATCTACTTTAGCTGAGCTTCAGTCTGGTTTGGATTACATCCTGGAGTCTGCCTGTGTCCAGAGCATCAAATATCCTTTACAGTGCAGTCTGCCATTCGTACAGACTGTCATCAGACTTGTAATTAATATGATGAAATGGAATCACTCAATTTATTTTGGGGTTGGTTTGAAAATAGGGAAAGTATAATCGATTATATTCGCAGAGCAGTACCTCACCTTCAGAGGGCAAATGCCGAAAAAATCACATTCTGATTGAACTTTAATCAATAACAAGGCTGGCCAAATATTCATTTTGACTATTGGGTCCCGTTGGTTTCTCTTTTTTTTTCAAAATCAGGAGATCTTATATTTTTACATATGTGTCTCTGTTTGTCATTGCTGGTCTTTATGGGACTTGGATCTCGTGACATACGATTCTGTGTTGAGGTCCCGTTTGTTGTTTGGCATAAAAAATAATGCAGGCTCATTATTATCACAATCGATTTGTTGTGATAGCAGTAAACACAAACAGGTTGCGTGTTTGCTCTTTGAGAGAGCTGGTTTACTCAAGTAAATTTGTAGATGTAGCACAGTTTAAGCCGTTAAAAATACGATGTGTACAAAAGATACAATGTATATTTTGCAATGTACTTGTGTAGTAATATGTTCACCATAATTAAATAGGTTGTATTTAAGTCTTTACAATTATTTAGTAAGTTAGGGACTGCCGTTGATTACTTTACCATCTTTGGAGATTGGTAGCGCTATTGGTAGATTGTGGAGCTACTAACATTTGACGCTTGGTTTGGTGGGGGTCGTCAAGTGGATATAGAGTTTTGACAGCTGCGCTCCTCCTGTGCTCACTGGACATCATTTTCCAATAATATTCAGCAGTGTCCTCAATTAAACAACTAAACATTATATATTAATTGATAATATTTAGAATTTGTTCAATTTTTAAACGAACGTCAAGATTAAAGAAAACCCTCATTCAAATTGTTTTCACCGCTTGCCTAGGATTTTAATAAACCACATTTAGTGCTTATTTATTAACTGGACCTCCAAAATTAGTTAGCGAACGCATGAACCACTAGGTTGCACACGGTACCACAAAACATATAGTGGGATGAATGGTACATATCCGTCCGTACGTTTATTAAAGTACATTGAGGGTTCTCTGTGGCTGACTCTGTTAGTGCAGGCTAAGGGGACTGAGGCACAGAAAGATAAACCTCAATTAGAGCTCTGCCGCTGCCTACAAGCTAAAGCATACATCGTAGCAACTGGGGGCTCTACCGAGCAAACAGCAACACAAATTACTTTCAATTCGTTTTAGAAAATTTTGCTGGTGGTTTTAGTGAATTAACTTGTACCCCATTGAACCTAGCTTTGGGACTTCTACCTTGAAGCCTGCTAAAATAAGCGAACGGTCTAACTTTAAGAATAAAAATCTTACTAATTAGATAGATGTTTAAACGAAGCAAACTATTTGTATGGATTGTTGATCCTCAGATCATTCGGTACCATTTGATTATTATGTACTGAGCTTTTGAAGGCAAGCAAACTGCATTTTTGTCTTTATTAGGGTTTCCAGAAAGACTCGAATCCACCAGTCAAAGTGCATGTGCCAAGACTGAGTCTAATAGGTTTGCCATGACACTGCCTTAACACTTAATCACCACCTTAAACTGAAGAGACTCTTAAAACTGCACTGCTTGAACAGAAAAGTTTAAGACGTTCACTTTCTTATTGAAGCCCATTTAAACATATTTAGCACATACAAACGGAAAAAGGAACCTATAGCCAAATGACGGCAATTCTGAGATTCTCATTCAAAGAAGTCAGATTAATAGCTAATAATAATAATAATAATAATAAATAATAATAATAATAATAATAATAATAATAATAATTATAGGGAATCAAAACTGATTGTCTTTCGAACTGTGACATTCACATTAGCTGGTTGTGATTCAATTTTAAATTTGTGGATCAACTAATAAAAACCAAAAAATAAATTCAGAAAAAAAAATCTTTGGTTACCTCGCTCATCAATAGGTTGTTTAAAAGTTAATAAGTTCTTAAAAGCACTACATGAATTAGCACATCTGTTCTGTGTAGTCTACTAGCTATTTCAGGGATCAATTATATACAGACAGTATAATCGGTCAAACATTTATTCTCACCCAATTCAATAAATGAAACACAATGTTAGCCCGGAATAAAAACCTGAGGATGCATTCATCTTTAAAATTCTTGGGCATCAAGTTTAAATTTTATCCAAAACCTGGTGTGAAAAAAAATGCTAATATAAATTTGATGACACTCTTAATGGCTTTACGTAATCATAAACCCTCTTTACATATTACTAATGATTATCGAAATATTTGAGCTCTACTATTACAGATTAGTTTATTAATGGCATTAATGATTCAACGTATTTCATGGGACTTATTTTACTTTAGGTATTAATGAGGGAGCAAATGGAACTACTAAGCCAAACGCCATAACTCTCAAATTACAGAAGTGAGGGTTCAATAAAAATTTCGATATCTGTAATTTGATTATTAGTAATTAATTACTAAATTGATTAATTTGTAACGCATCATTCTGATTCGATGTTGTCTAAAGGGTTCTTACAAGGGAGGATTACAAAAATTAAGAGATAACCCCTCAGCTGTCGTCATATTCATTCATAGAGGTGCTTACATAGCCTTTACGATTTCATTTCATTGGGTATTGACCAAGTTTTTAATATGGCTTCTTGTTTATTTGATCATTTTAATAGCATTGATGACCTTAGGTTTTTACAACAAAATAAATCTCAAAAAACAACAATAAACAATAAAACGCAAGTGACTGGTTTTGAAAAACCCAATGAAACCCTTAAAAAAAATGTTGAAATTTGGAATAATTGTGACTAAATAGAGTGAATATATTTGCAGGTGATAGAGACGCGATGATTGCAGTCGAAGGCTAATGAACAATGAAGGCAGCTACCGGGTGACTAAGGGAGGGCCGCCTTTATAGCCTAAGCCGGGAGCTGTTTGCTCAAGCCCTCATTAACTCCACTCATACACAGCCCTTCATTCCCACCTCAGCCAATACTTCAAATTACTTATGGTTTTCTCCAAAACATACCGCTATTATTTAGGCATTAGCAGAAAAAATGCTGTTTGGATGTGTGTTCTACATTAGCACCCTTATTATTTAAAAAAAATAAAATTAACCATATAAAGAATTATGACCTAAGTGATATTTAATGATTCAGGATAGACATTAGTTTCAAGAGAAACATTGACTCAAAGAGAGACCAGTACTGGTTAACAGAAGCAAATAGAAGAACCTGTACGTACATAAGGAGGTAATACATTCCAGGCCACCTGTCCTTGAATGTCCAAAAAAAAAGTTTGAAAAATTAAAATATTTGCTTCCTAATTGAATTATTTCTGCTGTCAATTCTTTTTTATTTAATATTAAATGCTTTCAGTGATAAAAGGATATAAATATGAAGGACCATTACAAGAAATATTCCAAAAATTATACAGAAATTTCTATTTCTTGTATAACTGATCTCTAAAAACCTAGCTAAAGGTTTTTTATTTTTATTTGAAAAATGGTTTTGACTGTCAAGCCAGTAGCCCGTGTTGTTGCTTTAGTAGAAGATGGTTGAAGCCAAAGATATTCAGTCCGTGCATTGGGTTTACCAGAAAGTACTGTTTGTTGTTGTATGTTGTTGAGCAATTACACGTTTTCCTTGAGACAGGTTTGAGCAATCGCAGTTCAGGTTAACCGCGAGTGACCGAGTCAAGAGATGACCGGTGTATTTTACTTCGTAGAGGAGCTTTTGAATTAGTTTCCAACTGCTACTGAGACTACTAAACTTCTTAGTACAGCTCAGGGAGTAGCAATATGTTCAGAAACTGTTGAAAGAAAGTATAGCCATCTGGTAATTAGAAAAATGGTTAATATTGCTAATAGAAGATACTCTCTGCCCCCTTACGTTTTCTTGTACAAATAAATGAACTACGATTCAGTTTTAGCATTCAAATTTTCTGAAAAAGTATGAAGTGGCTCCTTTTCTTTTCATCAGCTAGAATAACATCTCTGGCAAGTTAGAGCCGATTAAGTTAGTTTGTTCAGACTAGTAGATAAGGCAATATGTTCCATTATTCGTACTACACCATGTAAAGGCAAATGAAAGCAACGGTGTGACAAATGGAGGCGAACACCCAGTTTTTATCCAGTCATAAATCAAAAAATAAAAAACGTAGCTGTCTCGCTCCACCCCATCCCCAGTCTGCACCCAGTAGGAAATATAGCAGTCCCTTTACCTTCTCCGCTGGTGAGAGGTCCCGCTTCTATTTCCAAATCCAATTTAGCAGATGAGAGACTTCCGGAAGGTCTCCGATAGTCGGAATTCTATTTTAAATTCCATTTTCACAGCAAACTCGAGTATGTGACTCTCAAATGGAGTGTGGATAGCGTAAATGGTTTATTTTATTATGGAAAATGAGCATATTTAGAGAAATTACTTTTATTATTTGGATTCATCCAGCATTCATCGTGTATATTGTTTACAGCGTCCTTATGGCCGTCAGAACTGCTTATTAACAGTTTGCCAAATTTTTGTTCGGTGAGAGAGCTTGGTTTATTCCTGACTACGTAATACTTAGCCTCTTTGATCTACCAATACTTCTGATCTGTCAACCAGCCGTCTTATATCAAATGTTTTTCATCAGCTCTCTCTTTTTAGTTTCATCAAATTGGTATTTTGTCTCGAATTAAGCCAAGATGTTTCCCTCCTGTTTATGGAAAACATGAATCACTTGAAGAAACAATCGTGAATAATACTGCATTTAAAAACTTTTAATTTGGGACTTCAAAATTATTAGATTTTAGCCTCCAAAGTACACGGAGATTCCATTTCAAAAACTTTTATTTATCAATATACTATAAAGATTACATCAATATAATATGAAAGGTGACATATAAGAAGATATTGCAAAGACGATTAGATTTTAAGCCCTCAGCAGGGTTTTAATTCCACGAACCATAAAAATACAGTGAAGCAATAAGAAAGCTCTTTCCCAAAATATTGTGGAGAGGGAATATTAAAAAAGTAGGTAGCGTTATAGCACGCATCTTTTTCAAAAGGTTCAGCATTTGTTAATTGTAATATTTTAAGATTTCACGCGTATCTTACTTCATGCAAAAGGACATAATTTGACAAGACTTTTGATGTGAGTTGTCCATGTTACTTTCTGGCATAAATTCATTCCTAAGAACATCAAAGAAATAAAATACTATATTTATACTAAGTTATTAAACGTACTTTATTATTTCAACGTCTTTCAACTACTTCAACTTAACTGCAAAAGGTTAGGATAGTTTATGAAAAATCAATTTCCTCTAATTTCGAATACCTCAACATTCATGGGTTTGACATCGGCGAGTTTTGATTATACGCGAATATAAAAATTCGGAAGAATTCCACATTCGCAAATTGCTTAATTGAGTATTGAGTAATTAAAAAAATAAAGTATGTTATGTAGAATAATTTATCATTAGTAGATTATGTATAATTTGAGTTTGTCGGTAGGCAAAGGGAGCCCCCACAGCTTTTCCCTGCTCAAGTGCCTTCTCCACAAATCTCAACTACTAGAAGAGTAGGAGGAGCATGAGTGGAGGGCATTGGCGGGAAGAATGTTGGTCTAGAGCGCATCTCTCATGGTGACCCACTACTTTCTCTACTTGAAATTTTTGAAAAAAATAGAATTTTTTATGTTTGCGGGGACCCGATATTTTACGTCAGCCAGAAAAAAAACTGATTTAATGAGAATGATAAGCATATAAGCGAGGTTTTAAAAGTAAAAATGACCCATTTCTTGTAGGAAGTTTAAATTTTAAGAGATAATTGAGTCTGCGACAACACGATACGATGAACTTAAAAAGGCACAAACAAATTCAGCCAAACAATCACTAAAAGCACGTTTTTTTAAGCACCTACTATCAAAAACACAGTAAACAATTGTAATTTTGAATATACCGTTAGTAATTATAATTGAATTAAATTAAGGCAATGAAACTGATGGGATCGACCTTGAACTTAAATTCTCTATCCTTTTCTTATTTCTCGCCTCGTCCAGATCGACTTTCTCGACGTCGACGGATGCGGCTATCGTTGCCTAATTATCGTTATACTAATTATAACTATCGCTATACTTTAGATAGATATATATATTTTTTTCAATCTTTTAATTCGTTGTAGTAAATTAATTTATTCGCTTGTATACGTTGTTGAGATTTCCATACACTCAATTACTAAAAATAATAAAGATTATTATCTGTTTCCCTGATATCTCCCAACGCCCCACTTCTAAGACGCTAATGAAGAAGTATAATCCAGGTTAGGAAGTGCTTTTAGCCTTTGTAATAGCCCTGGAGGAATAATTAATTTTATCTATTAACAGCTAAATGAGCCCATTACTTCTGGCCCACCGAGCGCTGTTTGTAGAGACGAAGTGCCGCCACGATTGACGACCTAATGGCCCTCGGCGCTCACTTAAAACAAGTGTAATATTAATGTTGTCGCTCTCCTCTGCTAATTGAACTTTGCGAAAGGCTTGATAAGTTTTATCCGTTTACGGACTGCGACAGTTCTAAACTTGTAAATAAAATGGTCGCTTAGAAGACAGGGATGGACTGCCGACTCTGTAGAATTGTTGAAGATGATAATAAATAGTGGACAGCTCACTGATTCTATAAGACAACTAAAGTCGGTTAAATGATCAGAATCGTTTGTTTAGTGAATGAAGTTTTCTGCTAAATTTTAAGGCATTTAAGAAAGAATCCAATGTATCACCAGTAACGTTTAGCAAAGTATAGAAATAGGAATATCAATGTTTTGCCAATTTCAAGCATTTTCCGGCCGTAAAATATTAAAAATGAACGTAAAGATCATATCACAACATGTAATTATGATGATTGGAAATCTTCCATAAAGATCCACTTGCCAGTTTACGGCTGTACGTTCAATTGATTAATTGTTCATTATACAAACAAAATTATTTTTTAATGAAATAAGATTGAAATTAAGCAGTTTATTTAGAATTGAATAGAATAGAAAAAAAAACTTATTCCAGGACAAAGTACCCTATGAATAACATTAATGATATGACAAAAACAGGTCTAGCAAATAAAAAGCACCATTACACCATAGTAAAAAAACAAAAACAATAATGACAGTGTAATACTGTTCAAAGAAGATATTAATAAATATAAAACAAAATAAAATGCTTTTGACAACTTTTAGTGTTATCTTTATGGAAAATTTCCAATCGTATCATAATTACATGTTGTGATATGAACTTGTCGTTTATTTTTAATATTTTATGGCCGGAAGATGCTTGCATTTGGCAAGATATTGATATTCCTATGCTATAGATGTTTCCATCTATAAAAAAACAACAGGATGCAGAAGTCTGTACAGTAAGACATTAAATAAAAAACACAAATAAAATAATACAAAGAAAACAATAAAGGGACATACAAGCTGGCAGCCAACATTTACCCAGATCGAGATTCTAGACCTAGGACGCTTCTAGCTTTCGCTCGTTCTGCCTGTGGAAGGTGTTGATCCTGGAGGTGGCTCATCAGAACTTTAAAAGTTCCACAGCCCTTATAAGTTGCCGGGTGATCATGGTAACACAATGCAGATACAGGGTTAACCTGGCTTCTTGCATTCTGGTGCTGGTCTCCACACTTCACACACTGAGCCTGTGCGTGTCTGACCCGGCGACTGTTGCCATATTTATGACAGTTGAGCCCCTTTACTTACGCCTGGGATGTGGTTTTTCTACTTTGACTTTACTACATAAAATTCAGTAAGATAGTTCACCTCGTTATTCTTTTCAATGCCTGGAGTCTTTTTGGTCGATAAAAAATAGTGGTAGTTTTTCGAAGATAGAGTTTTCGTGGGAGTTTCAATGTCTTTGTACTGCCTAAATAGATTGAATTTTTCCTTGCTTTCAACTCTTGTGCTACTAATTCTTCTTGAATTATGACGAGTGGTGTATTAGAATGAAGATCCTTAGGAGAAGGATTCCACACAAGGTAGGTGTGGAACTCAGCTTTAATGTTTTCAAGATATTTATTGATTGGTCGATAGAGTATCTGAGTTATCGGGCATGATTCTCACCTCTCTATTTTTATATAGCAATCATTACTTTTTTACATCAATTTGAATTGAAGTTATGTATTTGGCATATATTGGAGTTGTTATAGTGTTTTCGGTGTAGCTGTGATTGATGAGATGTGTCTTGCGTCAGTGACTCAACTGCCAGGACAATTTTCTTTTAATTGATTCAAATGTCTTTATTTAATTTATACAAAGTTAATTTATACAAAGATTCGATAATAGGGAATCTTAACATAAATGCACATCGTATTATATTAAGTTAACTGTAGCTAGGCTACATTTTATATAATGTACGAGATTTAAAGAATTTTTCTAAGGTAGGCTGATATCCTAGTATTGGTAGTATGGTAGATGAGATAATTTTCCGAGTACGGATCTTCTAAATTACAGCAATGCCAATCAGTTAATGTGTCAAATTAATAATTGAGTTGAGTTCAATAGATTTGCGAAGGCTCGGGTTCACTTCCCGGCTTCCCAATGACTTTGTTTGGTCGTCAATCCAGTCTGGTGTTCACTCGATCACTACCACGGGATATAAATAAATCGATACTTGATAAAAGAATTATCCATTTGAAAAACCGTTCCACGAGAATGGAAAAGGTGGCCACTTTATGCCAAACGTTGCTGGTATAAATCCTTAAACTCTTTATTCCGCAAACTGCCATAACAGTGTGCCAAGGAGAAAATTCCTTAAAGAAAAAGAGCTCACAACCAAACATGCTCAAAGGAGGAGACCTCTACTTTCAGAAAAGTAAAAAGGGAGATGGAGGCTAGTTAAAATAGCAGGAGTGGGGGGGGGGGGGGGTGGGGATTGGCCAGGAAAAGATGGCAAACTTGTTGAAACGTCGCTTTATGTCTTATTTTCTTATTTATGGATTTATTGTTATTTTTTTCATTTTAAATGGATTTGTTTCGAATATATTCAATTTATTTGAGAAGTTTGTGTTTTAATGCAGGTTTTTTCCTATTATATGTTCCTAAATAACATACATTTTGTGATGTTTACTGCCAAAAAAAAATACACGGTATAATATATAAATATTGTATTTTTTTTGTTAATTGTGCTTAAAGCTAATGAAAAATAACATTAAAACAATAAAGTCATTTAGGTGAAATAATATCAGACGTTACCGTAGATGTAAAGTTTTGAGTATGCAATTTAAAAAATAAATTAAATGGTATTTATTTAACCTAACTATTAATGTAATTATGTTTTAAATATTTATTCGCGAATTAACAGCAATTTTTTCGGTGTTTCTCTTAGAGATACATGCGCCCGGTACTGTTGGTTTCAGTGGTGTGCCCATCAGAAAGTTACAGAATTTTACAAGGTTGACTTGGGAAAGCTTAAGAAATTTATATATTTAATCCGTATTTCTTTTTAATGTTTCTTAGCCGAAATATATATTGCGGAAGACAGGTCGCTATTAAATACACCTAAAAAAATATGTCTGGCTTAACCAATCTCTACAAGCTGTAATGGTTTTTTTAATGAAAATACCTATTTATATTAAAGTTGAAGTGGGGAATCACAATTTAAATGGAGGCATGGGATACCGAATGATATAGATAGACAGCGATAAAGGGCAGAGACACAAGTTTTCATTCAGACCCAATGATTGTCCGTGCGGGTCCTAAACCAACATTTACCCTGCCGTCGCCCTGCCAGCCTTCTTACCAGTAGGCCGCAACTTTTAATCAAGTTTCTCTAAGCCAACCACTTCCTTATCTTCCCTCCACTTTTGTTGGCCAGGAGTAATTTTTACAGGTCATATCAGGCAGGCATTGACAAAGGACCACCATGTCCAAGGGACTAATGGTTATTGCTGGAGTTCCACAGTACCTATCATATCAGGTCAGGTAATGGAAGTTTCTGAGTGGAGTTTTACTTTTTTTGTTTCTCCTTATCGTTATTATGATAAATGCACTCCATTTTTTTGCGTATTTTTCATGGATGAAATTCTTAATTTCCTGCGATTTTTCCTTCATTTCTGTCGTTTGCCTGATAAGTCAAAAGTTCATCTATCATTTGGACCTCGTTTTTCACAGGATGAAGATATGACCATACTACCTTCCGAAGACTTAGAATAATACCTGGTGATTTTCAGTTTATTAGAATCTTTATCTTTGAAAACAATCAAATGAAAGGTGCTCCCATTTGGCTAACCATTAAGATAATCCTTATCCCATCACTAATATATTTATTTTTGTGAAACAAAATTACAATCGGATATAATTTGGTAAAGAGTAGTTATGATAAATAATCTTATTGATGTGATCAATAATGCGTTCCCTAGGTCATTAAACTGTATTTTCAATAAAGCTACTTACAATAAAGACATTTTTCAAAGGGACGCCCAAAATCAGCAGCGACCTCTCTAGCAAAGAAGACGGAAAGTATCCTCTTCGGAGTTTAAAACGGAAACGACCTCAAAAGAACTACAGTAAACTAACCCGTTATTGGGAATCTTAGTACTGACCGGCCCACTCTCCAAAATTAACAAATTATATCAATATCCAACAATTGGCACCTTAGACTAAAAAAGTTTGAATACATCTCTCAGGGTTGTCCAGAACTTTAACATATTAAAGTTTAGATCCTTTTCACATCATTAATAACACACTAAAAACCGGAGTTTCACTATCAAAAAATGGAAACTGGCTATTTAATGTTGTTTCATTGATTCATCTCAAATTGTTTTAGTTAGTCACTTCCTAGTAGTTTTTTTACTATCATTTAATAATGAGTACATCTTGGGGATTAGGTAACACTCGATACATTTCATATAAGAATGTTATGTGGGCTGTGTAGGTAGTATCACAAATAGTCGTTTATTAAGCCATATGATTTAAGCCTAACAATTTTTTTTCAGCTAAGTTACCCTAAAGGGTTCGTCTACTGTTATCATAGATCAGAGCTAATAACAAACTCACTTTTATAATTATGCCATATACTTTACTTTACCGAACCTCTTTAATAAAGTTTTAATAACTTTTTTTTTAACCGTATTCCCTTAGTAAGGCACTTACACTAAATGATCTCTGAAACATTTTTTTCATTGGTCAATTAGTAACATTTTGTGGATATGTAGTAGATAACATTTCATGCAGTGCACTACACAATCAAATGGAAGCCTTCAATCGTGGACCTTTTTATGATCTTAAAACACAATAAACACACTTAAGCTGTGAGCTTTACAACGCAATTTTAATTAATTACCATGAACACATCAAATTTTTAAAATGCACTACCAAGGTGTTGCAAGATACAGGAATCATCCAGTAAAACTAATAATAACTGTAATTAATTAGAGTCAATTATTTTGCTGCTTTTATAAAAAATCAAATATTTATTTTTAATAATTTTACCTTATACAGTCAGACCTTATAAAATTAAAAGTCATACGGAAACACGCCCGTACATATTATTGTATATAATTGTGAAGGTGAACATCGCACTTATCCACCGGTCCCCAAAAGGAGCTAACTCCTCCTCGTAAAGGCAATAAATCAAACAATGCAATCCTGGATATTTTCCCGGCAGCCAGCCCGTGAGGGGGAAGAACCCGAAGGGATATAGCTGCGGGATAAATCATTCAAGCCTGGAAGATCGATAAGGTATACAAGAGGCACTGGTGACGTTTGCCGGTGGGGTCTTCTTTCTGTACCAGTCCAGCTTTCATTTCCCGGCCGGTTTGTTTGGTGACACTGTGTGCAGAGCGTAAACAAAATGTTAATTAATTTATCAGTGTTCGTTTTTATATCATTATAAAAGGGTGAAATTGGAAATATATGTATATGTTTAGGTCACAGCCATATATATTCAAATGATATGTATACTATAAAATTAAATTTGATTACTAAACTTGGTCGATTTAAAAGGAGTGAGTTAACAGTTGAAATCATCGATATAAAGTGCTTAAGACCTAGTAATTTATTATGACCTTTAGATTATTATGATGTGAATATGTTGCCAGTAAATATCATATAGGTGAAACAAAGACAGAGCTGTTCCGATTGGACCTCGCCTACCCATTGTTGCATTGTATTATTTCATGTTGCAAAATTAACTCCTTGACAAGGCATACTTATTACATTTTTATAATGTTATGGTTGGGAAGACAACTTTATCTGGTATTTCAATGTGTGACCTTTGATTGAATTAAGAGAGGTATCATTAAAACTCTTCAACAGCTAATACTACGGTATTTGTTCATAAGGTATACAATTTTAATCACTGGAACTGCTTACATTACACTTCTAACGGTACAGTTCAATTTGAACTATCGAAAAGATAACTGTTCACATAAAATTAATGTATTCCTTGAACAGTAACCGTCATTATGTTAGTGTAAACTTTCTATGGTTTAATCATCTTCAAATCGGTGTGCAAACGGAAATTATAGTCATTTCCGTTAAAAAGTTACGAAGTGTAAGCTTGTATTTGTGCTAATTATTACTTTGGTGCTTCGTTAATTGTCTAACGAACATACTGAACAAATTAACTTTTTTACTGATTTTTTAATCTTCTGTACCGCAGTTACTGCATATAAATCCTGCCATAAAACGTATTGTACAATTAAAAAAATGTGATTTGTGAGAAAAAGGAACCATTCTTTTAGATACTAAAACTAATGTTTTGGTGTTGTCATTGCGCATGGTACAAAACTGATCAGGTCATAACACTGAATATTGAATCCCTTCTGATCTGCATCTAAGAACATATTGAAAGTTAATAAAAAGGGTTTGATTCCATTTCTGTTTTAATTGTCTTTTACGAAATATTTAGTATGATCTGAGGTGATGTATTCCACTATCGAAATCCCAGATAGAAAATGGATCATTTTAACATACTGTATAGCAGACAAGTTTTTCACATGTACAAAAAAACTGTCAGAAAGAGTGCTTCGTTCCAGTTTAAAAGTAAAACCGCTCCCATTCTATTTCCCATCGATTTTCCTAGTGCGGTACAAAACCTAGTAAGCATCGTCAGGAACCTTGTTCAGAGTAGTCTTCATTCTGGCATTGATCGTTGACTTGTTGAAACGTAGTCAGCATGGAGTTTGCACCTCCAGGACAGGGGCTATGTGGATGTTCTCGAAAGATTGAGAAAAAGAATCCTTTACTTGCGAAAGCACCCCGGTGGTAGGTTCGGTGGTACACGAGTGTTCCATCATGACAGTGCTCACAGCCACACAGCTCTGCACGTCCGTGTGTTCCTGGCAGAGCACAACTTGTCAACGCTGCTCAAGCTCCCCTCTCAGCCCCGTCTTAACTGCAGCAGACCTTTTTCTATTTCCTCAGAAAGGTCAGCATTAAGACGATCAAACCACGTTCGCTCAGAGCCTTGTTCCCGTCGAGGCATTCTAGGGCGTGTACCGCGTAGTAATATCGCTATAAAAAATGTGTAAATGCCGGAAGAATATTTCAAAGATTTCTAAACGTTTGTAACTATATCTTGAATATTTATTTTAAGGCAACAATTGCATTACTTTTTGACCCACCTCGTATTTGTGGAAATGAAGTAGTCTCCATCGCACATTCAACTTATTCATAAATCCTTTTGCTGCTCTTATGAAGAACCAAGACCCATAATCACCTCGCTAGTCCATTCTGTTTAATGAATACAACTTTCAGTGGACTTTAATGAATGCTGTGGAAAAATAATGAGCTGAGTTAACAAGCTCATGAACACATTGGACTCGTGTGTGCTCCAAAGCAGGCAGTTGTACAAGAGGTGTGAAAATAAATCTGAGGGAGAAAAAAATATACGAGGAAAAAAATGGAGAAACCCCGGGACGTTAATAGCTCATATCCAACGGGGTGGGGGAGGGGAAGGACTGCGCTAATGCCTTTTATTCCGCTTTTATAATTGGCCATCAAGTTATTAAACCTTTCACCATTCGTGGATTTAAAAAAAAAAAAAAAATATGGCCATTTTAGGGATGCTCGTTTGTCCATTTAGCCAGCAGGAATAGAAAGTTATGACTACACCACATCAAAAAAACTTTAAAATTTGACATTTTTTAACCCCAACACTAACCGAAAGCCCTTAATTGCCCTTAACGAACAAGTGTTACTTTTACGATTTCATTTTTGTGAATATTTTTTTATTACTTTTGGTTTATTTTTTTTTGTTTTTTTTAAATCTCGTTTGAAGCAATGTAAATGCGGATACAAAGGTTGTCACTTTGTGTAACAGCCAAAATCAATCAATTAAGAAAACGTATATTATGGAGATGAATATATTTTTCTCTGTCATTCACCTCCGTGGGAAGTCAATTCTTTAGTTTGTACTGGTTCTAAGTCTAGGAAAGACACGTAGACTGCAAACAGAAAACTACATGAAGTACATAAGGGGTTCGAAGGATCGCATACACTATAACAGCTCCCGGCACATTGAGCCCTTGTTCTATATGAAGTAGGGGGGGATATATACTCAACGCCTCAACTAGCTTTTTAACGTTAGAGAAAATAGTGTTACGCAAAATAAGGACGATGAAATGAATTTTTTTTTTCAATAGATGTAACATTATGATTTTTTTCAAATGAGATTCTAAAGCCCATATTAATAAAAATAACTACAAAGGACATTTGAAGAAAAAGTATACTATAACCATTATACTGGTTATAACCAGTATAAGTATAACCAGCCTTAATGAAATGGCCTTTCTACATACCGTTTATCGATTCCAGTCAGCCCAAATTGCCTTATAGAGTTCCATTCATTAAAAATCTCTAACTGAGGAAATCAATGTAACACAAGTCCTATTAAGATTCTAATTGAAAAGCTTAATAATAAAATTAATTACTTGTAGAAGGTTTCTCTAATTGGTTTGTTTAATTGGAAGTAGGGAGTGGAATGAGAGCTGTCCCTTTGCGGATCGTATCCTTTCTCCTCCAATTCGGTGAAAACAATCCCAATTTCACCCGGTCGGGGTGGGGTGGAGGCTCGACCCCCGGAACCACACGCCGGCCGCAAAACGCCCCGATATGTCTACGTAACTACGTTCTCGAGATAGGATATAATTTGGCAAGTATTGTGGGCCTTGCTACATTATATATCTCCCAAGCAGATAAGCCCTCTTCTGGATTAATAGGTTATCGATTGTTGCAACTAAACTTGAAACATTCAAAAAGGTTATATTCTCCAGAAATTAACCTAGCTCTCGTTGTGTTAAAACTTAATGCGTGCTTTCTGAACAACAAGAGACGCTATCCATCTTCCATTGTGGCAAGAGCTCAAATCCGGTAAAATTTTGATATTTTAGTCAGTGGCACTTTGTTCCCGTGAAGACAGGTGAGTGCTTTTGATTATTATAAGTGGGGCTCTCCCCCCCTAACTGGACGTGCGTCGCACGGAACGTTGCAGGGTATGGCAAGCCGTAGGGACCCCCCAGTTGATGAATTTCAACATCCAAAAAGAGTATGCCGCAAGCGTACTCTCCCCTAGGCCCCAGAGGTTAAAACCTCTAACTCCTTCACCCCCCTAAACTCGGCATCCCAGTCCGAGGCCAGTACATCCGCCGCCCCTTCTGCCCCTAAATCGCCACCCCCCCTTATATTAGGGCGCATCAACAGCTATGACCTCACGAGGTTATTAGCCGATTACCACATTAAAAACTACAAAATAGTGCAGACGCAGCAGGACACTAAGGTGTTCTGCAACTGCATACTAGACCAACAGCAAACAATTGCTGCAATCAGGGATTTAAAGATCCCATTTCACACGTTTGCCCCCCGTGGTACCAAGCCCAATAAGAAGTACTTACTTCATGGATTCGATCTCTCTCATCCGATCGAGGAGATAAAAGCCCACATTAAAAGCGTGGGTAGCAACGTAATCGATGTATATCGATTACGGCGCTCCGACCAAAATGGCGCTAAGACAGAGATCGAACCGATACTAGTGATAGGGGATCACACATTGAAGGCGGAGACCTTGAAGCAGCTCCGACATATAAATAATGTGCTTTTTCGAGTGAGCACTTTTCACGAAAAAAGAGGGATCCCGATGTGCCTGAACTGCCAGGAATACGGCCATACCAGACGGTACTGTTTCAAGCAGGCCAAGTGCGTGAGGTGCAGCGAGCCTCACGACATAAAAGACTGCCCGAGAGACGCTTCAATTCCCCTCAAATGTGCCAATTGCGGGGGAAATCATGTCGCGTCGTACCGACAGTGCCCGTACAGGGTAAAACTTCTAGAGACTGCAGAGATAAAAAAGCAGGCACAGAATATTACAGCCAGGCCGAGAAGGGCCACATACATGCCTGCCCCCCCTCCACCACGACAGATTGCCTCCTATGCTCAGATGGCATCCGGAAACACCAGGGCTCCGGAAGTTCTCCCAGAGCCCCTACCTCAACCTACTAACAGTAATAATGATGCCTTGATGGGTATCTTGGGCAGCATGATGAACATGTTGAGCAGCATGACCGCTGCCATGAATAAACTCACCGAGGCGGTAACGCAGATGATGTCAGAATTCAAAAAGTCAAACATCTAAATGATGGGGCACGTAATTTTAAATTACAACGTCTGCGGCCTTCGCCCCGAACAAGCCGACGTAGAAGTAATTCTACGGTGCCATTCGCCAGACATTGTCGTTCTCCCCGATACCCGGTTGAAGAAAATACACTTCTGCCGCTTCCCGGGTTATACTGCTTACCACCAAGACACCGAAACTATCTCTGGAGGAGTAGCTGTGTTAGTTAAAAACGGAATAACCTGTAGGAGACTGCCCCCACCCGTCAGCCTAGGCCCCGACCAATACATAGTTACGCTCCAGCTACGGCTCACGAACAACATCATCGTGTCAGGAGTCTACAGAAGACTGAGAGCCGTCTGCGACCCGTATAAGCTCCTGCTCACTACGATAGCTCATGACCAAAGGCACGTCATCGTGGGTGACCTAAATGCGAACCACAGCTGGTGGAGCAGTAATACGGCAAACGCCCTAGGCCGTTACATCACTAAAACTCCATTTACGGTCATCCACCCAGGATTGCCGACCTTCCGTCATTTCGCTAACCCAGACAGAACCTCCACGCCTGACCTGCTTTTAGATTTCACCACCTCCGACCATCGGCCTGTTCTCTATGAACTAGAAGGCGACATGCCAGAGCCGCCTGCTTCTAGGTGCAGGTACGATGAGGCCAAATGGGACCTCTACAAGCATCTCATCAAGACCGAGTTGCCCACAATCATGCCCCTGAGACACACTTGGGACATAAATTACGCTATCTATCAGCTACAGGACGTCATCGATCGAGCTGCCGATGCATCGATCCCGAAATTTTCTCCGAAGCCCCCTTCTCTGAGAAAACCTCCGGATCACATCCTACAACTGATTAGACAGCGTAATAACATCAAGAACAGGTGGTTTAGGACCAAAAACAGGGACTTAAAACCGGTTTTAAATGCTCTCACAAACCAAGTTAAGTCCCTGATGGCCCAGTGGAAAAATTCGATCGGGAAGATCGCCTCACCAGTCTCCACGGTGACCACAAGCAATTGTGGAAGCTTGTGAAGACCTGCAGGTCCAAAAAGAACGGTGTAAGGCTGGCCGTGAACGGGCAGTTCATTCCCACCACCGAACAAGCGGACATCTTGGCGGCCCATTATGAGGAAGTCAGTCGTGGCCAGGGACAGCCAATAGGAGCCCTCGACCCCCCCTCCCCCACCCTCCCTACCACTACCGAAATCTACACCTCACACCGGCAATGCGCTGCATTCATTCGAAGAACGACCGGCAAGAAGGCCCCAGGTCAGGATTCCATCCAGAACATCCTACTCAAGCAGCTGCCGAGGAAAGGAATCTCATTCATAACGAACGTGTTGAACTCCTGCTTCAGGCTGCACTATTTCCCCCAGAACTGGAGCACGCTGTAGTGGTCCCCCTTCTGAAACCAGCAAAAAGCGGTTATGAGCCATCTCATTACCGCCCCATCAGTCTGCTGACTCAACTCTCTAAGCTGTTCGAGAGAATCATCCACGTACATCTCTCCGGGCACTGCGAGTCACAAGAAGTCATCCCACCAGAGCAGACTGGTTTCAGCACAGGCTTAAGCGCGAACAACAACCTGGTGAGATTGCAACACCACGTCGCAACAAACGTCCGGAGCAACAGAGCTACCGCTATGATTTCTCTGGACTGTTCGAAAGCTTTCGACTCTGTGGACCACTACATCCTACTCCAACGTCTGAGGGAATACGAATTCTCGGATCAGCTGCAGAACCTGATAAGATCCTACCTTACAGGCAGAACTTTTTCGGTTCGTATAGGCACTACGTCTACGACCCGAGGAAACTACACTGCCGGTGTCCCCCAAGTATCGGTGCTAGGCCCCTTGCTGTTCAACATTTACACCACCCACATCGTAGGAGCCTCGTACCCCAACTGCGAGGTATCCGCGTATGCAGACGATATAGGTGTTTACAGCACTAGCATCAATCCCTCCAGAGCCCTGAAATTCGCTGAGAGCGCTAGTCTACGGATCTCCGAGAAACTCGATGCCGTCCACATTCAAGTCAACCCGGCCAAGACGCAAGGAATTATATTCAGTTACAAATCCGGAAAAAAGAAGCTCCCGAAATCCTTCGTCTTAGGCGGCAAAGAGTGCCCTGTAAGCAACAAGCTGTGCTACCTCGGGATTACCCTCGGTAGGCACTTGTCGTTCACAACGCATCTCGGCAAGAAATTAAAGAGTGTTAGGAAGAAATTCTTCAGCCTCGGACACCTACTTCACAGCCCGGCTTTATCGGTACGCCTCAAGCTGCTGATATACCAGAGCGTCCTAAGACCTGCTTTGATGTATGGGACCCCTCTCTTCAAGTATCTGACTCCTAACACTCTCCAAACGCTCCAGCAATTTCAGAACAGAGTTCTCCGCACCTCCCTCAAACATACCCCGTTCAACCGAATGAAGGCAGACGAGATGCATAAAAAATTTGAAGTGCTCACTATTCAAGATTTCATCAAGAGAAGACACATCAAATTTTTTGACTCACTCCGACACAGCCACAACCCACTATTCCCCGACCTTCAACCACCACCAATGCCCGTCAGATGGAAGCACTGCTGGACCGCCGAAGCCTGGAGACAGATGGACGTGATCGAACCCTAGCCCCCTGACGGAGACTGAAGATCTACGCCCAGCCGAGAGATTCGGCCTCGATCTCCGAAGCTACAAGACCTCATCTACCTGTTTAAGCAGGGTCGACCTTCCGGCCGAGAGGCCGACTTATATAAGCCCCTGCCGGGGTTGGCCAGGCTTGACCTGGCCGACTACAAGCCCTTGCCTAGGTACCCCTAGGCTCCACCCTCGGTAGACTCTCACTACCTTCCTGATTCCACCCGCCTCCTTTAGGCATACCCCACCCTATATCCTTCTTATACATCCTTCAAATGGGGGACTCCCCTTAGTGAAAGGCACTCATTAGCCCAAAATAATTTTCCCACATCCTTTTTTATAAGTTTGAAAGCTAAGAAGAAAAAAAAAAAAAATTTAAAAGGTTTGCTGTTTGTTTACAAACAAAAACTAAGTCTCTCAGAGAAAAATGGCCTAAGAAATCATTTGTTTGAAACTTCTGAAATTAGTCAGCTGCAAGAAGAAGTAGTTTTTAGAGTTTGTAGAAATTTCTTTTTTATGGATTTCAATTTTATGAAGGAGAACGAGTATATTAACATAAATTCAGTGACCGTGGTTGAATGACCTTTACAAATGATGGCATTTGTAGTATGTACCTTAATACGAATCCTTACTGAGCCATACATATGGCGTTATATATGGTTGAACGTAAAGTACTTCCCTTTGTACACGGAAATGATCCATTAAAAAAGTCTTCGGCTCAACGAAAGTTTTCCATGAATTTGATTCGATCAAAGTAGTCCCATGTGTGACAATAGATGTAGTCATCATTATCCTCTATATCTAATTTAATTTATTGAAAGGCCCCCAGGGGGTCTAATAAAATATAAGCTGGGGAAGGGAATTAAATAGACTCAGGCAAAGGGTCTACTAAACAAGAGCAGTAAATGTAATTAAAGAAAGGTATTATTCGAAGTGGACTTTCCAAGACGGGTCCATAGCTGAGATGAAATGCAAACAGACCCGAGCGCTCAAATTGAATAACTACTCTAATACTATTTCTATTACTGACTAGCATTCTGTGGCTGCGTTTCTTAATAGAAATGCAAAATACTCCTATTTCGTTGCTGTTATCGTCCAAGAAGAAAACAGCCAATATCGATTCATATTTACAACATTCAGTAAAGATTTATACAATGTTTATCAAATAAAAAATATAAATGGCATAACTCTCTGTATTCATACAGACCTATTATACATAACAAATGCAGTCCTAGATTACATAAAAAACTACCTTTATTGCACGTGGATTCATCCACGTGGGAATTTATATCCCACCTTCGTGTTTAAGCTCACTATTTAACCCATAAATAAGAATCATAAAGATAAGTAGGATGTTTTTTAATGGCAGTCTAAAGGAATATATCTATACTCAGTTGATCTCGAAAAAACTTACTCCGAGGAGCTAGGGTATTTCTTTATCCCAATTTTCTTTGAGACAACAATGAATTCGATCTACAGTGTGAAATCAAAATAATCGTACTTCCAAAATGAATAGTATAATAACAGTAAATAAATTTAATTAAGAATTATTATTCACATATTAAATATAATACCAGATTAAACTCAAAGATAATAAGTGAGATTTTCAGCTTCACCTTCAAGAGTATGAACAAATATATTCAAGGGCCAACCAAACCATGAGCTTAGCGATACCAAAGAATACACTGTTTCCGATTATTGTTACATTTCACCCTCCTTTCAGTTGTTTGTCTTACCCCTTTAAATATTTTTTTCCAAGTTTTATGTCGTGTGCGTATAAATTTTGATGTTTTAATTACTCTATACTCCACGCTGAAGCAGACTCATCCACATAAATATATGCATACACAGAGATAGACGAGGAATAACGTAGTCTTCTCGCAGAAACAGCATTATATTAACTTGTAAGGTTAGAATAGGGCAGTCAACACTTTTACCTCATGAACTAAAAAACCCAAATGAGGCCTTACATATTTTACAGGTTATATTGGAGCATAGAGGTTAGAATATACTTTGCGCTCAGGGGGTAAAAATATTACCTCACTCACGATACCTAACGATCATGGCACACATGCTCCCTCTCTTCGTTTAGCCTCTATATTAATTGGAACGTCTCCGAGAGAGTAACTCAGATTTGATGAGTCAAATTAATCTTTATCAAGCACTCACTCACATGTATAGTCGGTTGTACCGGTATTGAGGGGACGAATTGATACGCAACTGAGGAACCACATCAAGAAAACCGCGATACCATAACGGCCAGTTTTTGGTTGGATAGAATGATCGTATTAATTTCATCTCACATATTTATCAATGGTTCGCCATTTAAACGACATTAATCTCAAGAATCTCTTATCTTTTTATTTCTATAATTAAATCAGTTTATTGTTATAAACTTCAAAGATAGTTTTCTAAACAGGTGGTCGCCCTTTTCAATATTATAGTCCATGTGTAATAGTTAATTATTTAAAAGAATGTCTTATATTGGTTCAATTTTAGGCAAGGTCCCCGATTGTTATTTGCTGGGAATGCCCAGTAATAAAGTTTTTTTTTTCTATTTTCTTCTAATCAAACTAACTGGCCCGTATAATATTGTTTTGTACAGCTAGAATGCCAATACGAGGCCAATACCCTCAGTGGGATGAACCCGCCCTCGGGGAAAATAAACCTTCTAAAAAGAGGGACCGTACGTAATCCCTAGTACGGGGGATGAGTCGAGATCATCAGCTAATTCCAGCCGTGCCCGCTGCTAAGATTAATAGCGCTCCGGCTTGATGAATGAACCTGACGCAGCGCTTCTTTCCTCGTCTTGTCTCCTTCCACGCACATATTCCCTCTCATACAGTCCTACATTTATTTCCTCCTCTCCTTTTTGTCTACCCTTTCTCGTTTTCTTTTTTATTTATTACTTCGGCTCCTTAGTACGGTCAGCCACCATCGATCTCCTGTGTCAAATCTGATAAACTGAAAGCAAGATTTGATATTTCCTTTCGGAAAAAAAAGGACGAGCATCAAGAATAACTTTGCTCTTAGCACAAAGTACGACGACTGTAAAAATCTGAAACGGATTAGTTATTTAAAAAAAAAAAAAATAAATAAAGGTTTTTTTCACACTGGATTGTACTTGAACTTTGTTATCACGAAGTTCTTTCTATAAACTTGGGAGTCATTTCCAGTTTTCAATGTCTATTGACCTCGTATTTTATATTGTCTTAAAAAGATACTTTTAAACCTCCAAAAAATTTAATTTTCTTCTGCTTCTTCCACCAACCCTTATCTTAATTGTTTTGTATTAATGGCGTCCTGGAAGTGGTTTCTGAGTTAATTCCTCCCGCAATCTAGCCTTCTTCAGTTTATGCAATCTAGTTTTCCCAATTCCTTTGGGTGGAATATTTTCTATCCTCAATATTTTGCTCTTTAAGCTAAACCTGGTAGATCAATTATTCTGTTTCAACTCTCCTTTCCCGATCACTGAATTTCTAAATTGGAAGTAATCTGGACGAATATAACCGTTATAAACGAAATGATTCTTTTATTTCTTACTACCTTCCTGAATCCACCCGCCTCCTTTAGGCACTCCACACCCTATATCCTTCTCATACATTCTTCAAATGGGGGGACTCCTCCCCTTAGTGAAAGGCACTCATCAGCCCAAAATAATTTTCCTTTTGTTTTTCCCACATCCTATTTTTTATAAGTTTGAGAGCTAATAAAAAAAAAATTCTTTTATTTATTTATATTTTCAACTACACTTGGGAAATCGTCAATTCCCATCACTCTCAGATCAAACACTTTCCAAACGTTATTCAGTCTTACTCTTTACTTAGCCTTACTCTTCTTTTTTTCTTTTTCGGCCATAGTCCTGAGTAGGATGGCTTTCGGGATTCTCTCGTGGGACGTAATCCGCTCAGCGTATTATCTCAGGGCTGATGAACGTCACAATGTCCTGCCCCTCCAGGACCTCCTCCTTTATCTACATTTTACTCCAGATCTCCATTTTCTTCTCTTTAATTTTAGGGCCAGGATTCTTCTCAAATGATGATTCGTCTCATTGCTTTTACATGGAGACTCATTAATGTTTCTTCCGCATAAGTTTCAATTGGCAATGGAACATTGTCATATAAAGAAGCATTTTCTTATTTTCAGTCTAAAAAATTAACCTGGCCTTTATCAGCTTTATCTTTCCAAATTAGTTTTGGCTACATTGGTTCTATTCGGGACTTCACTGGCCTTGCTCTCAATATTGCTTACTGAGTCTTCCTAGATTTTTAATTGCAATACTATTACAACCTTTAAGGATGTAAGTCTTTCAGTAAACGTTTTAATATTTTATGAGCCGCTTCATTAGGTTCGTCGCCGATGTAGTTAGTCTTGTCAATGTTTGTATCGCGTTTCTATACGAGGGTGGTCTGAAAAGTTTCCGACCTAACAAAGCTTTTAATTCACTAGCTTTTATTTATTTTATTGTCATCTGCATGTTTAGGTCGGAAACGTTTCAGACCACCTACGTACAATGGTGGGCATATTTTGGGTGCTGTCAAGTCACAAAACGCGATTTTTTAGGTCATGTTGGTAATGAATTTTGTACTCACCTGTATTTTAGTCGTGATGTCTGTCTGTTGGATCTTTTTATGATAGTTCATTTGACAGTACCTTTTCTTATTACAGGCTTTTGTAACTAGTTTCGTCTCTATACTAATGATTCGATTTTCAATGGAAAAATAAATAAATTCTCTTCGGTAATTATCAGACCCACCATGGTGTCAATCAAAATTGCGAGTTCCCCAAAATATTTAAAGCCATTCACATATTACTTCCACCCTCAAAACACGCTCATTGAAAAAACCGATTAGGCAGGCATATCAAAACGTAACCCATAAATAAATGTATTACAAATCAAACACCACTTTCAGCCAAAGTTCCAATAAATTCAACCACCAAAATAGTGAAACTGTCGGATTCATACTTAAGGTCATATCAAATAAACAGTTAAAAATCGGAAGCAATAGTAATTTAATGAATGAATACATTTTGGCAACCCCCTTCCATCCCTCTACATGTTATCTACAGCTCTATGTCACCTATGAATGTGAATGAAAGAAAAAACAGCGAACCCCAACCGACAAAGGACTACTAAGCCTGACGTTTGCCCTTATTTACAATCTCCTTTCTCTTCTCATGTTTTACGAGCGAAAGCACTTCCTTGTTGTTTTCGGGCTTTCTTACGGAATTAGTGAAGAGCGATGCTCAGTCTGTTTGTGTTTTCGCGCTGTTTGTTACCATAAAAAACAACAACACTTTATTCGAACACAATAACAATTCTGAGCAACTATTGTGCTCAGAAAAAGTTAATATATCATTTATTTTCCCACAAAAGCTGGTAACAACTATCAAAATTGCATTAATTTTTTTTGTAATTAAAAAAGTAATATTTACAAACGGGTTTTGTAAAAATTGTGACATTTTAAAAAAAAAGTAAAAAGAAAATAACCGAATTCGATTTAAATATAAAATTAAAACATATAAGTAAATATAATATATCTTCAACTTATTTCTTTTAGTTGTAACCACAAATGGGATCAGTCTATTATATAATTTACTATTGGCTGTTGCTTACTATTTTTAATTTTTTTTGGTTTGATGAATCTAAATATGTTCGTGTCAAACTTATTGAAAACGATAGGTAGCTCTAGGACCCCAAACACCCACCGAGATCTGACATCTTCAGGCAAGAAAAAAAAAGGAAGTAGAAGGGAGGGGGTAGATATAAAATGGTAATTATAAAATATAATTACAAAATGCTGTATAGAATAAAATACTAATTATTAAATTTTATATTCTATCTGTACATCATTTCGTTTTTTGTACTTTTCTAGGACATTGAGATATGAAATTGAAACAAAAAGTAACGGCGTAATTAACCTAAAAACAATCCTAATCCTCACAAATTCATAGGTTCCCCAGGAAAGAAAAGGTCATTTAATGCTAGAGAAGTAAAAGATAATATATTTAAGTAAGAAATAAAAAATGCAAGTTTATAATGAAAAAGAAAATAATTTATATTCATCAATATTCAGGCACGATTACCTTGCTTCAATTTCAACGTTTTGATGAAATGTTTTTATGAAAAAGAATGAGCTAAAACGTTTATGGTATGTTACTATATATATGTGAATTGGAATGGTGAAACCCATCTAAAACTATTGTAAAAATGGTTAATGAATAACCTTTTTTTCAGTTCGTTTATTTTTTTTAACATTAATAATACACGTGTGAATATCTTCGTCTGCTTCTTACTTGCAAAAACATTTGTTCCCCTCTTCTATGCCCCTCTAATGCCTAGTCTGTAAAATTATTTCACCAACCCCCGGTAAGGTGGTGACTGTTAAACTTGCCACTCACACTATTGTTATCAATGTCTCCCAGTTGATAACTACCATCGCTATATTAACCAATTATTTTATGTCTCCCCTTGTATAAAATAAAAAAATTGTGATAAACGCTTTTCTTTTTATCCAAAACATTTAATGCTTTCACCTATTATATACCATTTTTAATAATTTTACATTGCAATTTGTAATTCTAACAAAAATATAATGTCCATTTTAGATTGATTGTCTGAACATGTTTAAAAGCGATGGGCTTTATGCACCATAAAACTTAAAACTAACTTACACCAAACAAACAAAATCTTAACCTAATTTTCCGCGAAAGTATGTTACCATCGATGCTAGGAGGGTGGTGGGGTCATATTGTTAAACACTGGGTTTGCTGGGTGCTGCAACGAGTCAAAAAACTTGATGTGTCTCCGGCGGGTAAACTCACCTACCAACGGCACACCAAGCAACTTGATCCTTCACACGAATTCCTACATTATTGTACATAATGCTTTTTTTTTTTTTTTTTTCTTAGCTCTCAAACTTATAAAATAGGATGTGGGAAAATTACTTTGGGCTAATGAGTGCCTTTCACTAAGGGGAGTCCCCCATTTGAAGGATGTTTGAGAATGATATAGGGTGGGGTATGCCTAAAGGAGGCGGGTGGAATCAGGAAGGTAGTGAGAGTCTACCGAGGGTGGAGCCTAGGGGTACCTAGGCAAGGGTTTGTAGTCGGCCAGGTCAAGCCTGGCCAGCCCTGACAGGGGCCTGAAATAAGTCGGCCTCTCGGCCGGAAGGTCGACCCTGCTTAAACAGGTAGATGGGGTCTTGTAGCTTCGGAGATCGGCCTCGATCTCTCGGCTGGGTGTAGATCTTCAGTCTCCGTCAGGGGGCTAGGGTTCGATTACGTCCATCTGTCTCCAGGCTTCGGCGGTCCAGCAGTGCTGCAGTGAAAGTGTAGTACATAATACATGTATTTTTACATAATTTAATACATATGCATGTGTATTGGGTGAACGAGAAAGTAAATGCAAATTTGTAAATATTGTATGAATGCGATCTTTCGTAACAATTATTTATCACTCTTCGAATATAGATTTAGTAAAACGAGAATTTTTTTTTATATGCTCCATTGTTGGATCTCATTATTGCGCTGTCTGTTCGGCCATGCAATTGTTTGCAATTTTTCTGCGGCAGTGGCGTTATCCCTTCGAGACAGGTTATGAGCTGCCATCAAAGGCTTAAGGAAGGTGAGGTAGAGCCGTCCGGGACCAGGCAGTGTAGGCTTTAGCTCTGACACCAGGACCGTAAACATAGAAAATGATAACACATGTAGGACGGCCTGGCCGTAAATAGCTAAAATTCCCCCTCTCCCCTACCGGCCTCACTCTGAAAGCATTTTTATCGCCTCTGCGTAGGTTTTATTCTTCGAGAGAGCTGCTCGCTTGGTTTTCACCGGATAACTAATCTGCCCTTCTCGCTAACTGTTCTGTTTTATCTGCCAGGTAGAGGCAGTGTAATGCCGCAGTATATGGCACATGGAATTACCGCGATGATACTATCACTGTTATGTCCGGGCATATATGTATAGTTTACCGCCAGATCATGCCATGCATGATATGAGACGTGGATGATTGCACATTACTCACAAGAGTTCTAGATGCATCGTCCAACTACATTTATCTTAACTCTTCGGGCATGAATGCTAGGTTTCAAATGAAAACTAGTTCAACTGAAACCATTTGAAGTAAAACTTGCGTTGGTATCGTAACAACTAATCATCGTTTGGTTTAATACAAATTCTGGCTTACCCCCTCAAGCAATTCATCACAAACATATGAAAAGCGCATTGTTCGAGACACGTCTTGAAGACTGGTATTCCCAGCATTGAGGCGTTAGAGCCAAAGTTCTGGCGTATTTTGTTGCAGTAGCCGGTCATCTTACAAAAAAATAAAATTCTGACTTAATTATTTTTTAGTAGTGTCTTAAAAACCGCGAAACCACAATTCATGTACATAATTGAGTAAAGAAACAGCCAATGCCAACAATGCTGTAAATTATAGAATATTGTTTATGTTACTTATTGCCTTATAAAAGGCAGATTGTAATTATTGCACAATAAAAATATAGGCAGGGCGTGAATGGTCTCTAACCTTAACCTTATGTTATTTCAAAGTCAACATTCCTTTCATGCACAAGGAGTTATGTACATATCAAGTAGTTTGAAGGGTTACAAATAAGAGATAACTGTGCAGTTCGAGTAACTTGTAATGATCAAGTACAAGGAGTGATATCTGCTTTGAACTGAACTTTACTACTAACTTTTGAACTTGGAGTTATAAAAACATTTAATGCGCGATACTCTGTAAGATTGTACCCCTTATATTAGGTCTTGTAATATACAATAAATCATTTCAAAAAAACAATGTTTACTTGTATTTTAAGCATTTGTCCTATTTGGACTTCCGGCTTCAGATTAAGACATCTCATAAATCATGAACGGTGGTTGGTAACTGTTTTTAGAATCAGTGTAGGGTTTTCATCCCGTTTCCCGTTTAGAATTTAGGTGGAAAATTCTGTAATTGATTTTTCAAAGAACTCGAGAAATTAAATTAGATACTTAATCAACAAGCCTTGAGTTTTGCAAGAGTTAACAGTTAGTTATTGTAGAAAATCTTTAAAACAAAAAAAAGTTCCCATAAATATGTTTTTGTTGTGGTTTGTCTGTCTGTTCCTAAGCCAGCGTTCCTGCACAGACTGGAGCCCTAAGAAAACTACTCAAATACTTAAATAATCAGTTAAACCTCTATTATATGGAAATATACGTTATAGAAACCAACTATAGAGAATAAAACCGTCAGGTGAAATGTTTACAAATCTAACATCTTACAATATTCCCTCCAGACCTCTACCAAATCCCTACCATACATATAATCTCCTAAACTCAAAACCACCGTTCATTCCCTGCTCGCATAACGGCTTACTTCGATCGGTTATTTCACCACCCCCCACACAATTTGGAATACTATTTCCCCCTCCATCCGGCATTCCACTCAGTTTTTAAATCCTGTTTTTATAAATGATACACATTTCCAGAATGTGATCATGCGAAAAGTGGTCCGACATACCTCTCTCGAGAGGTTGAAGAAAGCTGACCTGCACCCGTCGCTTGGTGTGCTGTCGGTGGGCGAGTTCATCCGCCGGAGACACATTAAGTTTTTGACTCGTTACAGCACCTGACAAACGCAGTGTTTAACACTATGACCCCACCACCCCTCCCGCATCAATGGAAAGAGACTGTTTGGAAAAAATTAGGTTAAGAATTAGTATGTAAAACTTGATACGGTTGCTCTTTTCTTTTCTAAACTAAAATTTTTTTGAAACAACAAAACCAGGATACAATGTAGCGACGCTACAGGAAATACAAAAATAATTTGTAGATAGATTCACCTGAGTATCTATAATTGTATATAATTATCTATAAATTTAAAGACTCTTTGAAAAAAAAAAAATTAAGGTAGCTCAACCTTCAGTCAATTTTTGCGAAGAAGCTATATGTATATATACTTGACTAAGTCGAATCTTAATATATATACCAATATAGCTCCTGGTAAATCTTACATGTTAAAAACTAGCTCTCTTATTATTTATTATATCAACATTTAAAATATATAGCGATAGGAAAAAACAATTGAAAGTCACTCAATAGACTTTTCGGACTAAATAAAATAACTGGGGTTTTTCTTGAATTCGAAAATTGTATGATGTTAGTTTCCATCTGTGCTAATTCATAAATATGCCCTATGCCCTAGGTCCCAATCCGTCAAATGAAGACATCAAGATATCTTGGTGTGGTAAGAGTACGGAGTGTGCTATGTTTTGAAATAAAACCACCTTTGTCTCACCACAGCTTTATTAACATATATCAGATCGTTTTCAAAGTACTAACTAGTAGGCCAGAAGCTTGGTGGCTAGAAGTAATTTGAAAGCCATTAGTCTATTAGTTAGAAGTTGTTTTAGTTTATGACATCTATAATAAAATAATATGATATAATATAAACATTCATTTCTACTGATAATGTAGTGGTTCCGTGGGTTGGTCACCTGTTTTGTTTTTCTTTTTAGCTAAGTCATAAAACTTCGTAACGGATTAATATAACTAGTGTGATACTCTATAGAGTGGATAATCTTAATTAATGCCTATATGAGGCATGGCCTAGTGAGAGGAGAGAGGGGACGGTTATATATTACGAAGAACTTAGAGGTCAACCGGCGGCCTGCTTGGATTCTGTTTGATGCCGGTCTTACGATGAGAGCGCCCTTGTGGTGCATGGCAGAGCGGTAATTTCTGGCTCAAGGGCTCCTTTATGTGGTCCTTCATGTCAGGAGTCTCCGTTCCTGTCCTTGGCTAATTCAGTCCATCTTAGGCTAAGTCCAGGGGAGGGGTGGGGGCTTTGCCCTTAATGTTGGGGCACACTTACAGTGCAAAAAAGGATGGAGCTTACACAGGGGCTTATCAGCAAAGGCCTTTGATATATTCACCCACTTCAACATTCATGGCTAGTAAGTAAGGTCGAAAGCTTCTGCAAAAAACAAGTCTTTATTTGAAAAAGAGAATACATTTATTTATCTATTTGATCCTAGGATCTGTCTCCATTTTGTTTTGCTTTTTCAAAAGCAGAAGTCCCTGAGGTTATTAAGCTTATTATTCGTTCAGTCAGTCTAGGTTTATAGTTAGGAGTATCATGACCATACTAAATACTTGAATTGTTTTATTGTGGACTAATAAATTAATTAGATGTAATTAACAAAGATAATTATTCCTCCATGAATTTTTTTTTAACAACTTCATTATGATAAAATTAAAATCTGCCTGATTGGGCTATAAGTAATTGTGATAAATGATCTCATTCATACCAATTTACAATTTTCATTCACTCGCTCATTTATATTATATATACAAACAGCCCAGAGGCCCCCAAAGTCCACATGGTTGTCACCTCCCTCACGTGCGAAGGAGGAAGCGGAGTCTTGAGAAGTCTAACGAAGAGCGTGAGAGCCACATACACTCAGGACATGGTTGGAAAAACTGGCCATTGCCAGGACTCCCACTGTCACGTATTTATAGTAGGTTACGAGGCCACTGCCGTTTTAGTCGCCGAGGAGGATCGTAGGGATGAGTGGTACAGTGCAATGACTGTGCTAGGGATTAGGGTGGTTGGATAGGTTACTATGGAATATTATGAACTTGGAAGGGATGAGTTCAAGAATGTAGGGTATATTCAGATCATTATGATGGGTTTTGTTACTGACGTATTAAGGGGTATTTACTATTGTTCTCAGGACGTTTGATTGAAAGGATTGGATGCGCTTGATGTCCGACATTTTTGCTGTCCCCCATAGCTCTATTCCGTATGTCCAGAATGGTTTGAGTATAACTTTATAGATAAGTAGTTTATTTACTATTGAGAGATGGGATGTCCTTCAAAGTAGTCCATACAGTTTTCCAAAGCGTCTGTTTAGTTCTTGTCTTTTTAGCCTCGTGTGTGGGCTCTATGTCAGTCTTTTGTCAAGATTGAAACCCAAATTCCGTACTGTCTCAGACACAGGGAGAGGAATTGAATTAAAAAAAAAACTGGTGGACAGGACTTACGGCAGAGGGTAAAGGTTTTGTGGGAACATTTTGCTTCATTGACTTTGATTCGCCATTGGTTGCACCAATACTCGATCTCATCAAGGTATTTTTAAATGTTTTAGGATGCTATATCAGAGTCTGAATGGGTTGACATTGTTGCAGTGTTCTTCATGAATTAAAAATAACTTTTAAGACTTCAGCTCACATCAATCAAAATTTATAACTTAGCCCAATGTTTCCGATCTGTCAAATGAAGGTTCATAGCGAAAATCCAAAATATGCATACCCTTATTATGAAAATATAATTTTCGTTTTGTTTTTTTAAAGTTAAAATTACGAAAACTTATAAAAACACCATTAGCACCATGCTTACTACTTTATTAAAATGAACATACCAGAAGCATTACATTTTATGTTGTAGGCCTATTTAATGGCACAATAGTGCTAAAAATAAAACAAAATCCAGACAAATAACGATCGTATTTTAAAAAAATAAATATTTTTCTATTATATTGAGTAGTGAATTGAAGATGTGAATGTTCTCATTATTCATTGTAATGATATCAGATTCAGCCCATATCATTACATTTAAATTTATTTTTTACTATGAAAATAGTTAATTTTACCGGAAGATGTAAAATTCAAGTGACGGCTTGGTTGAAATCGATCAACGATGCAAACGTCAGAGTGTGGAAAGCCGAAAAATAAAAAACATAAACAAACGAGGAGTGCTTTCCCGGCCGGTAAAGAAAGAACACTCATCGTCTCAACTTTTTTCCAGCCCACTTCAGGATCAGCAGGAAAACAACAAATAAGAAGGTACCTTCTAACAATATGCATACTGAAATAGTCCGACGGAATAAGTAGTTATAAAAAAAAAATATTATAAAGTTGTAGCAATAGATAAATTGTTACATCATATACAATACTTCAGGGCTTAAGTTGACTATACGTAAAGTCACAATTTTGTTTGTGCAGCAGTAAAGAGAGCCTTTATTTTGTGGTGTATGACATTTGACTAGAATGTTTTATTAGTAATTGCTTTTTTCTACATTAATCTTATAAATTATATTTCTCTAATTATATGCATAATAAAATTGTAACAAGTAAAAACTGAATTATTAACATCAAGAAATACTTTTCAAGTATTTTGAGAAAAGTACTAGGTATTATCTATAACAAATAAATAACAAAACTAAATTTGATTTTCTAAGCGATTTGAGGTAGTAAATCTCCTTTTAGGTGAATGAAAATAACTATTTATTGAAAGTCTTAGGTGATTTCCAATGTTGGCTCTCAAAATTAAGGCTCCGATATCCTTTGTCATTGCCCAATTCCTGGGGCTTATGTCATCACATAATGGCGTTTTCAATTTATTTTTTGGCAGTAAAGGATCATCTTCTGAAATTTCAAATCACGAGGATGAAGAGAATCTATAAATATAAATGAAGGATGTGTTGTGATGAGATAAAAGTTATCGGCGCAGCTTTTCTACAGTACCTTCAATGCCTAAACGTGTTGCGGGCTTAGAATATTTCCATGACGCCCTCTATACCAGCCTGCTGGCTTCCTTCTAGTCTAATACTGTACCCAAACTGTCAAAAACCTAGGTAGAGTTGATTACTGTACCAACGACTATCTCAGATTTAATTTTTCCAGAATATTCTATTTTGCTATAGAGCAAATACCTTCGACGAAATAATTGTCATTAAAAACATTTTCACATATATTGTTATCGCGTAATAGAAACCTTTAATTGCATTTCATAAATTGCTGCTTCGGATTGTTCCTGGTTTTCATTTTTCGTGGGTTTCCTGTTTCTTTCGGGGATGTCGTATTTCCTTTCTTTTTTATATTTGTCCTGGGGAATTGTTCAGATTGCCTCCGTTTTCCCTAAATTTGTTTTTAATTTCCATCAGTCGAAACACTTATTAGCTATTATAATGGACTTTTTGAGCTTTTAAGAAACCTTATCACATCGACATAAAGGATTAACCAATGCTATATTGTGTGCGGTCACAAATCTACCAGGTCAGTAGCGGCAGAATCTTTAATGAAATCATTAAATAATTGAAATTATTTTTTTATTTCCTGTAGCATCACTACATTATATACAGGTTTTGTTATTTTATATATATATATATATTTTTTTTTTTTTTTTTCTAAGCTCTCAAACTTACAAATATGGAATGTGGGAAATTTTATTTTTTTATATTTATATTTTTTTTATAATTTTATAAATTTTTATATTCATTCATTATATAATATTTTATAAAAATTATATAATGAATAAACAAGTATAATGATATACATTATACGTGACTGGACTAAACTGACTATTAAAGGTGATGGGGCTCACATTTTTGACCAAACATAAACCTAACTTCCCCGACAGTCTGTTCCCATCGATGCGGGAGGGGTAGTGGGGTCATAGTGTTAAACACTGGGTTGGTTAGGTGCTGCAACGAGTCAAAAAACTTATTGTGTCTCCGGCGGATGAAATCACCCACTGACGGCACACCAAGCAACGGGTGCAGGTCAGCGTTCTTCAACCTCTCGAGAGAGGTATGTCGGACCATTTTTCGCATGATCCCATTCTGGAAATGTAGGAGACATTTATATAGGAGAGGCTGTATTGTCAGTCAAGTGGGTAAATAGCGGGGCACCGTACAGCAGAGCTGGCTGGAGGACACATTTATATATCATCAGTTTGAGATGAAGCGACAGGTTGGGTGAAGTTATCAAGTGAGATAGCCAGTAAGACCTGTGTCGTACCTTTTCTATTTTATTACTAAAATGAGTAGAGAAATGGAGATGCCTACTCATTTTCATACCCAGATAGTGCATTGAGAAAGCTGGTGAGTTCTCTTGCCCTCCTATACTATACGATTTTGGCAAGGACTTTTCCCCTTTTGGAGGGAGAAAATTACGCAGTCGATTTTCCCTGCGTTTTCACTGATGTTTAACATGCCCAGCCTGTCACTGATAACGTTACAAACTGACTCGCCCTGTGTCAGAGCTCTTTGTGCACTCATGCTGCTGCTGTAAACCGAAATGTCGTCGGCGAAAGCGATTACAGTAGCTTTCTGATAGTTTGTCCCAACAATTTCAGATGTGTACATGCTGAAAAGAACCGGAGACAGAACCGCTCCCTAAGGAACTCCACAAGTCAGAGGGAATGTGTTAGAGAGGCAATCACCCATCCGTATCCTCACCGATCTGTCCTTCAAGAAGGAAACCAACATGGTGTATAGCTGCTCTGGGCATACATGGTTTTCCCGGAAGAATCGTTATTATAAGCAATAGTGAATTAGTCGGATTAACTATTTGGGTACTTGATATTTAATTATTCATGTGTTATATTTAAAACTTTCATGTGTTAAACACTTAAATCCACGAGAACCTCATCTGTATACTTTCTGAAATAAAAATGTTTACAGATGGAATACGAAATGTTTCAATGACACCTGCATAAGCCCATGTGTTTATTTCTAATTAAGTTACTTTCCTATGTAAAAGTATTTAGTGAGTAATATTCTTATCAACTTTAAGCGCATTATTATGTTTCTTTAAGAGTTATCGCAACCTGATGATGAAAAGTTCTTTTCTCGAGAACGTTGGTGGCAGAAAAAATTAGATTAATTGCGTGCAGAAATATATTTCAGATTTAAAAAATCTAATTATCTGATAACCGTTTCTAAACGTACGATTATTATCGACTGTTTAAGGGAGGAATGACCGCGAATCAAGAAGAAGAATTCTTTTGGTCCGGTAGACAAAAAGTTACGGCTAAGACTTTGCCCCGCCAACAAGCCCTGAAGAGACTTAAAACTATTCAGTTCCCAGTTCATTGTCTTGGGTAAACCTCTTTGCTCTTTAAACTCCCTTTTCCCCTTGTTTCATCATTAAGTGAATAGACCTCCTCTGTCCAATCCTCTTTGTTTTTATTTCTCTCTTTATTATTTCCCAGAAATCAATGATCATGCATTCTAGAGGATATTCTAGAATGCATGATCATTTCTTTCTTGTATTTTAGACATTTTAATTATAAAAGAAAAGTATCAAGTGTTCAATTCCATACATCATTATAAATACATTTATTCACAGCTAAAATAATTGACTAAATAATTTATGATAGGATAAGTTACATGAAAAATCAATACGAAAATGACCCTTTGTAGATTGGCAACATATTACTCTATTCGTAACTTGATAATAATAAAACAGAAACTGCAAAGAAAATAGTTAAAACTTGCTCAGCATTTAAGAAAACGACGACTGTTTAATTAAAACGATGGTATAACTGATAGCCAGGAGGCATACCGGAAGTAACCACTTCAGGCGACCTATGAATGATCTCAACAATCATATAATGAGCGAAACATGAACCGATGAACAATTTTCATACACATCAATTCGCAAAAATTAAACACAATATTAATATGCTATGCTTACTGTGCACGTGCAAAATACTTTAATATAATGGATATATAATGGAATAATATAATAAAATAATGGAATACTTTTAAAATACGAAATTAAACAATGAAAAAATTAATAAGTTAAACGATTTAAAATTAATTCGCTTACCTCAAATATGAGTACCTAGAGACCTGTACTCATTATTATATAGAAGGATGTTAAGGAATCAAAGAGAAGAGTATGAAAGGAGGGTTAGAGGCTTCTGGTATCTGAAGACTACTCTAAAATAAACATGAACGCCTAAATTCTACTGAGAGGACATGACGTCTTGCCTTGAATTACTAAGCAACTCAAAATCTGCTTTCTCTGGACCAATCTGCATCTATTCCCACCATTACAAATTTTTTTTCCCGGAGGGTCTCAGGGTTGGTACCTACATAGGCCATAATTAATCGTATACAGAGGATTTCCACATAAAGATAACTCTCTTAAAATCAAGCTACTTTTAATTAAAAAATTTAGGTTTATTCCTAAAAATATATATTGTTATGATATTACTGTCACCTAAAAACTTAAACAGTTTAACAGAATATACTTATGGGCAAACATCAAAAATAATTCTCAGAATCGGTAAATCAGTACGAACTTTTTTTTGAATTCAGAAAATAAATATAAACATTAAAAGAAGAATTAAGATACTTTAAATCTATACATTCAAAAGAGTTCGTTGCTGTGCACGCTCTGGCTGTGTGGTGTATCGGGTGGGTGTGAATTCGGCACTCCCAAATTTTAGTTAAATTTCAATTCGTTATTTCAATTTTATTTTCGAACCGACTACGACTTACTTTTCATGAGATTCGAAAGCCATCTATCTTTGGATTGAAATGTTTTGTGAACTCCATGCAGCCTACAGAAATATTAACGATTGAAATACATTTATTTCATGTCCATAAATTTATTAAACGATATAAATTAATGCTTGTTTGTGGTATTCGAGCTAACCCAATGGGTCGTTTGTGTCCTGAGCCTCACATTACATTTTTTATAAATGATTTGTCATCGATTTGACTTGGTTTTATTGATTATGATTATTCTCATTCATGAGGCGATATGAATAATTATGGTTAAATAATATAAATTTTAAAATGTTAAAGGAATAGTGAGACCAAGTCCAGATCCCACATGATGTTTCTCCTAGTGCTAATGGAGACACGATATGTGAAATGATGACAACATTATTACAACATTAAAATAAACATTTATACAATGTAATGGCATTTTAAAAGTTCTTACCCCCACCTGTTCCATAGGAACAACATTACCTCCGACCTCTGGAACCCTTCTACGCCTCCACACCACTCTACAGATGATGGGTATAATTATAGTTATATTAATTTTATTGTGATAAAACGAATAATGGAAACTCACTGTAACCTTTTATCTCTTTTAGTGTTGCCATTAATTCGTCTTATTAACACACTAACGTGATACATGTAGCATTCAGAGTAGATGGAGCATGTAGAAGCATTGGATGAACGTTCCTTACATTGTAAGGAAAAGAAAAATGACCACCGGATCTCTAGATAATAAATCAATTTTTAACAGATTATACCTTCTAATACAAAGATTATTATAATGGTAGACTCATCTCTTGGCGGAGGATTGACAATCTAAAAAAAAAAAATTGAGACATTTCTCAAACATATGAGAATGTTATAAATGTCGAAAAAAATATTAAACCAAAGAGAACCTTTTAAATGTCGATAGATACGAAGAATTGGTTGCACGGCGCACACTATCTCTGTTCGATAAAGCTGGGGCCATTATAAGGGTCGTTGGGTTCCCCAACCACTCACGCCAGCACGTAAGGTTTCCGATACTCTACGTCAGGATTTAGTAAAGCTGGTGAGCACGGGGCTAGAAAGCTTTTTGCTTCAGCATCTTTGAGACAGTAACATTCAGACTTCCTGGAGATATAAGAAATATATTTTTATCTATCCTCGGCAGGAAAAAATCCTAAAAAAAGTTATTTTATTCGTTTAAATTGTTCGATAGATTACTTTATGAACTTTATATTTCCATAAAAAAAGTAATATCACTCAACTCAATAAACCAATTAAATAATTTAAATTTTTTTATCGAGAAAAGAGATGGCTCTGAAAATATGCGGACAATATGTGTCTGCACTAACAAATGTATGAGGTAGATGTAGAGTTTTAAATTGGAGAAAGCGTGTTGTTGTCAAAGATACATATTTCGACAAAACGCAAAAGTGTCAAACAGCATCCTTGGTATCAAAATTAATGATTTTATATGCATTAATATTAATTACAGATATTAACAGATCCTAATTAAATATTGCCAATGGATAAATAAGACAAAACGTTAAAAAATAAAAATAGTGAAAAATATATATAAAGTATAAAATTGATGATAGAAAATATCATTAGATAAAACTTATGTATTAATTGTGTTTTATACTTAATAATTAAAATTTAGATAGCCTACATATATATACATAAATTATATATTATAGAACATTTTTCTTCTGGTCATATGTCCAATTATTCTTCAGCCACAGTGCTATTTCTTTAAGCAGCCCCCACCACAATGTTAATAGTGTAAAATAATCTTATTTCTTATTTATTAAACCCATCACTATGAACGGGAGTACGTCCTTTACTCCTTACCTTTTTCTCTTCAACACCACTTGGCTCAGTCTCATTGGCCAAAGGAGAGGTCACGTGTTTGGAATTTTCAATGAAATTACAGGTGGTAAATTTTGAAAAGTAAAAACCCAGGATATATGTTTATGTGTGCGTGTTTGTGTGATATATGTTTTAAAAAATTAAAAGTTTAATCAATCTAATGGACACCTACAATTCTTTACTTCAATGTAATACATATGTTATTATTAAAAATTAAAAAAAGACACTTGCCGTTCACGGCACATCTCAGCAAGAAGCTAAAGAGTGTGAGGAAAAAGTTCTACAGCCTAGGACACCTACTTTACGGCACGGCCTTATCAGTACACCTCAAGCTACTGATTCACCAGAGCGTCCTGAGACCTGCTTTAATGTACGGGACCCCACTGTTCAAGTATCTAACTCCTAACACTCTAAAAACGCTCCAGCAATTTCAGAACAGAGTTCTCCGTGCCTCCCTCAAACATACCCCGTTCCACCGAATGAAGGCAATCGACATCCACGAAAAGTTTGAAGTGCTCACCATTCAAGATTTCATCAAGAGACGACACAATTTTTTCGACTCGTTGCAACACTGCCACAGCCCACTCTTCTCCGACCTTCAACCACCACCAACTCCCGTCCGATGGAAGCACTGCTGGACCGCAGAAGCTTGGAGACAAATAGACGTGATCGAACCCGAGCCCCCTGACGGGGACTGAACACCCAGATAGAGGTCGATCTACCGGCCGACTCAACCGAAGCAAGAATACCCCTTCTACCTGCTCAGGGTAGGTCGATTCCCCGGCCGATAGGCCGACTCAGTGCAGCCCCCTACATGAGCCGAGGACAGGTGTTACCTGGCCGACTTCAAACTAATGCCTAGTACCACTAGGCTCCACCATAGGTAGACTCTCACTACCTTCCCGAATCCACCCGCCTCTTTTAGGCATCCCACATCCCATATCCTTCTCATACTTCCTTCAAATGGGACTCCCCTTAGTGAAAGGCACCCATAATCCCAAATAATTTCCTTTATTTTCCTACATCCTATATTTCCAGTCAAGAGCTAAGTAAAAAAAAAAAAAAAATATACTTATATAATAATAACAATATACTTATAAGTTTTACTATACTTATATAACCTGATGGCCCTGATCTTCTGGCCCTTTCTAATAGTGGGGTGGGTTTACCTAACATCGCCGTATTGATAATCTGTTATTAAGTTATTGGATGTGATGGATAGAGAGACGGTCGGTTAGTACTTTGTTTTTGAAAGTGTATAAAATGTGTTTGTGTGGTGCATATCTAGGTCGTTCTTCGTCCATACGTTGCCAGAATTGGCTTGTAAATCGATTTATTTGTTAAACCATTACATCGATAGTTTTTGATTAAATATAGAATATTATACTACTCAAAAAAAAACCAATTCGGGTGTCAGAGTGAGGAGGCAAACATGTAATTTCCTGATTATGTGACAGAATGTATTTCATTTGAAAATATATATCAAAAATAGTTGTGATTACAGAAAACATTAAAAAATATTCCAATCTAGTACTGCTGCCATTTACAGAACCAATGGAAATCGAATGAATTCATGTTCCATTTAGTGATTTGAACCCAGAAAATTTATACTATTGAGCAGTTACGCTAACCACTACACCTTTCTACAGTGTTCAGCGAAGTATCATGCGCCGTATTTGCTAGTGTAGTTAGTCAGCTTGAAGATGCTCACTGACGGAAGTCAGAAGTTGATGAAGTACCTTACCTTAGACCCTGGAGATATTAAGTCCGACAGTAGCTGGCTAGGTTCGATAGTGTGCTTGGCTGCTTCTGGGCCAATCTCTCTCTCCCTCTTTCACTTACTCTCTTTCTCTCTCTCTCTCTAAATCTCTCTCTCTCTCTCTCTCTCTCTCTCTCTCTCTCTCTCTCTCTCTCTCTCTCTCTCTCTCACACACACACACACACACACACTCGCACTGCCGATAACAACAGATCCACCTTCGTCACTTCAGTTTCCTCTTGTGCTCTCACTCTGATCCAACACCTTACCACTTAGACAGCAATATCACCTTCAGTACTTCTTCCTAAATTTTCGGTGTGAAATTATTTTAAATATATTTTCTGTATTATTTGAAATACATTATTTGCTTTTTAGCGTCTAAATTAACGAAAACGGTGTAAAAACTATTATAACAAGATATACTGTTTCTTTTAATACCTTTAATATAACTACATAGTTATCTATGCTAATTCAAATATATTTATTTGTTTGAAATAACATCTTAAATCATATGGATGTAAATTGAAATGAACGAAACAAAAAAAAAATGAATAATTCACTAAACAAAACAAAATCAATTGTGCATTTCAACTGAATCGTATGTTACAATTTGGTTCACTGTACTCTAAGAAGTTAAAAATTAGCTCTTAGTTGATTGAATATATAATTTGGATTTTAACCCTTCTGTCTAAGAGATAATTAATTAATAACAGGACATTTATAATTTTGGCATTTTCGCCATAATATAGTTTGTTTACTATCAAACTGCCTCATTCAATGAAAACTGATTTTTCAATAAAACAAAAAAGATAAAATATAATTGGATTCCAAAACTAAACTTTTGAAATATTTCTTTGTTTTCTATGGTCACCTAATGTGTTCTTAACAATTAAAAGATAAGGATAAATCAGAAATGTAATTCTTGAATGGGTTTTGAACAGTGAATTTTCCTATACTTCCAATTACTGTATTTTGAACATATAACAGCATATTTTGTACCATTGGGAAATCATTTGTGAGAAATTCAGTTGGTCAACGATGAATATTCGTACAGACAGAAGTATGAAGTACAATTGCTCTATTCCCGCTTAAATGTGAAGCATGTTCCTTCGAGCAGTTAAGGGGAGTAATGTGGCCATACTAAATCATAACTATATTAATTTTTGTACGGAAATTCATCTACCTGTAAAAATAAGGAATCAAGTTATTAGACAGGGTTTCCTTATCCCATACTAATTAGCTCATTCCTTTTGGGTTCTTTGACAAAATTAATTAATTAATGGAAACCTTGATATTTCAGGTGATTGGTTGATGCAAAGACCCATCAAGGCCTGCTCTCTACTTCTACAGGACTCATAAGCCAAGTAAGGAAAAATATCATTCTTAATTATTAATAATTGCTGATATCTTAGTTATAACGCTGTCAAATAAAATAAATGGCTAGGCTGGAGGGAAACATGGGTGGTTGAGTTGGCATAGCGCCTGGCCCAAGATCATTATACCACAGGTGCTACCAAATTATTTGTCTTTATCTAATATTACAATTATTACAAATTAAAAATAGCAGTACAAAAAAAGGTTATTGTATATGAAGGGAACATAATACTAAAGTATTTTAACTAATTAAAGTTTACAATAATGTCAAATAGAAAAAGGCCCTGCAATTTCCCTCGGCATAGCAGAGCCATTCTGGAATGGGATTAAGTGAAAGCAAGAGAATCTAATTTACGAGCCAATGAATCTTTTATAGCATTTAAACTATTCCCGAATATCCAAGCAAGGACGTAAAATTTAATGGAAACCCAATTGGAAATCCCTCCCGGTTTTTTAATTTATTTTTCTCGTTTTTTTTTTTTTTTTTTGTTTGTTTGTTCATGTTGTTGTTCGCTTGTTACATAATAACGATTTCTCGTTAATGAGCATTCAGGGTTTAAAACGTCTTATTAGTGTTTGATATTTTGATAAAATATGTGTAATCTTTTCGTTTTTTTATTGGTCAGCTTACAACATTTTTGTGATGGATAATTGAATATATGCTGTCGTCTATCGGCTTTAGACGATTAAAAAAAAGAGAACGAGAGTAAAGGGAACTGATTTGAACAAGGGCTAGGTTTAAACTGTCTTTATTCCGCTTCTAATCCTCTATCTCTGTTTACAGCCTTTGTTGCCATGGAGCTACGTGGTATTAGGACTAACATTGCCATACCACGAGCCTTAACTTAAATAACCGACTATAATAACTTTAGTGAATCTGATACTGCTCACCTACAATACTACTGTCAAACCCGAAGATTATAGACTGCAGCTCATTTATTGTCTGGCTACATTTTCATCTATCAGCTATTGTGACCACTTTATAATTTTCTAGTAGTAGCAGTGGCAGTACTTTAGTGTTTTCTATCAGTAGAAAAATATATTAAAACATGAACAATTATGAAAAAAAATAAATATGATCGGCTGGTATCATTATTATAAATATTTAAAATTCTTTTTTTTTATCATTTAATATATAAATAAAGATTCTGGATTCCAATATTTAGAAGAGCAATGAGCTTATTTTGCTTCTGAAAGTAGGAGTGGATGGTCGCTGACAGAAAATACGGCCTGTCCTGCCCTAAATAGAAATGCCCCAAAAAAAGGGAGCTTAACGATAAGTGTTATCTCTCTCTCAGTCGCTAATTATTTGTTGCAATTCTTAGTATTTCGTAACAATGTGACTGTTTGATAAATATTTGTTTTTAGTTTTCAAAGATATAATAACAACTACCCATATTTGTCTATAAATTGGCCAACCGTTTTGGGACGTGCCTTTCGTTTTCAAACTGATGAAAAAAAGAGACATTTTATCTATATATTTCACAAAGCAGCAATCGTTATAATGGTCAAAAATATTAATTAACAGGCCATCTGAAAGTATAAACGCAGCTTGGAAACAGAATAAACATAAAAAAAATGGAGACCCTCATTGAAAATTTAGAAGGTCTAGAATCAACTATAACGGAAAAGGTTACAAGGCACATGGTGTATTTCAAGCATACTTTCAATACATAATGGATTACCTCAAATGCATGCATGTTAAGCTACACATTGACGTGGTCAGCTGTGTGAACTGCGAGGAGACAGATGAGTGAAAGCTAGTGAAGACTATTAGATAACTAGTTTCGTGCTTTTGATAACGAATGAAGCAGCTAGCCACTTTTTAACATTTGATAAAACTACTTGTAAGGGTTTGAGTTTTCTTGTAGCACGTAAATTTGTTCGAATCCGTTTATCAGGATTTGTGTCTAAAACATTGGTTTTCAAACTATGCCACTTCTTATGTTTTGTTCTATATATCAAGTTATGAACAATTAAATTTATTTTTTAATGATTTATGTAGCCTCATCTAGCTCGTATACGGTTACGTAGCTGACGGAGAAGCGTGAGGGACTTCCCAAGGCTCCGCTTCCTCTTTGGCATGCGAGGGTGGTGACAACCATGTGGATTTGGGAGGTCTCTTGGCTGTTTGTAAACACTGTGTAAATGAGCAAGTGAATGAAAATTTCTAATATTGTATGAATGAGAAGATTTATCTCAATTACTTATTGTCCCATAAGGCAAATTGTAATTTTATCACATCAAAGGATGGGCTGGATCTCCAATCAGGGGGGAGGTTCTGGGCTCAAGTCACAATCTGTTCTTTGGCTGTTAATTAGTAAATAATATGTTATCAGCTTACTTAGTAAAACACAATTCACCAAACCTAGTTACAATAAACTAATTAAATTAATTTCAAATAAACTAATAATCAATTCAAAAAAAATATTACCGATTCTTTCATCTTCTGGTCAATAAAAAGAAAACAAATCAGCTAGACACTAATTATTGATTTATCGAATATTGCAACTGGTATGTTGTCTTTATTTATGTATAGGTTTTTCTTAGAATTGTCCTACTGTTTAACACTTATTGAAGTATTAGTAACGTTTTCCGTGACCATTCTGAACAAAATTGTAAATTCTTTAAGAGTTCAATGCCAAAGTGGACTACAGTGGCCCATGCTTCACTAGAATAGTCCTTTATTGATCAGAATAATATTTATTTTGTGACCCGGGGACCTGCTGGGGCACCTATTTGCATATTACAGAGTCACCTACACTTGTCATGACGTTGTTTGCTTTCGGTAGGTATCCTTTAATTTATTAAAAGCATCAAACTAAGGCCGAATAGCAGGCAGCGATGCAGTTTCTCATGGGAGTGATACCGTATCTCAATTGACATTTGAAGAGGCAATTAAATTCAAATCCGATGTTTCTCAAGGTGATACAGCCTAATAAGGCACTCGAATTAGAATTAAACTCTTACTGTTTTATTGAATAACTGAACATTTTTTTTTTATTTAGATGCTTGGGGAATGAAAAACTCAAGTACGGAATAAAAAATGAATTTAAAAAAAATTAGTATTGTTATAATAAGAAAACAAGTGGACAATTTAACAAAGCATAAATTATACAATAAAATTAGTAATCCCGTATTTCAATTTACATTTGAAAAGGTGATTCAATTCAAAATCGATGTTTCTCAAGGTAATACACCCTAATAATGTACTAGAATTAGAATTAGTAAAATACCTTTTTCTAATTTGAACTATTACTGGTTTATTGAATAATTACACATTTTAGAGTGAAGATGATGACCGTGGATTTTTTTGAATAATATTTGTGCCCCCACTCAATCTCCTCAATCCTAATACAAACACAAACGGAAATTCACTAGTAGCAAGGGTGTTCTCAAATATCTGTTAATAAGTGCTGTCTGTGACCTGAGATCCCGTCACATTCCCATTTTCTATTTAATGTGAATGACGAATTAGTACGTACAATTTTTAGAACTTCACTTTTCACTTTAATTAAACTTTAAACCATACTAAGGCATTAGAAAATACCTTTTACTAATTTTAACTAACATCAAGCTAAAACAATCAAAGGAAATCGTAAATTGTCTTAATGTGTAACATTTTAATTCAAATTTTTATTATACTGTTTTATGTTATGGGAAACTATGTTTTGCTGCGTGCTAAGGGTAAAAGTTAAAAGACGTTAGAAGTAAAAAAAAGTGGTGTTATCTACATGAGGGTAGTCAAATTGAAAAAGAAAAAGAAAATTTGTAAGACAGTAAAAGGTAATTTGCTACAAAGTAACTCAGAGAGATTTATTTTTATTTTATATTTTGGTCTTTATATATATATATTGAAACCTACCTCATTTTTTACCATTTCTTTTTCTACTTTATTTGATCAATTTACCTCAACTAATTTGGCAGGTCCGTCATGAGTTTTGAATTCAAATTGTTTTATGTTTTGACATAGGAATTTATCCCGATTGAATCGCCCGATCTCAAGGCTAATGTTGTGGTTATTATTAAATTGAGAAACTAGGAATTGTGAAATATATTCAAATAAAATGGTTATAACAAATAATTATAATTATATAGAGTGCTGACAAAAAGTATAAAAAAATATTCAATTCCTTTTAAATTAGGATATTTACTACTAATTACAAAAAACATGAAATTTGAGCTCAATTTCTTTTAATGGATCCATAATAAAAACAATATTAATATCACCCAATCGATGATCTTCCTGTAATCCAATCAACGTTACTTTCTGCTGTTGGTTCTTCTCCTCTCTTCCTGTATGGTACCACCAATTCGGGAGCTTGCTAAGTCCGCTCTTCTCGACGGTTGTGCTAAGACTGCCCGTTTATCTCATCCCCACTCCTAGGAGCATAAGGGAAGATGCTTACCAGATGTGAGGGTTCCTGGCCATGATATTCTCAAATATCATGAATGTAACAATATATATATATATGTTTTTTTTAGATTCTTCCTAATGTTTAATCCAACGTTTATCGCAGTAGTAGTAACGAAAAAAATGGGCTCTATGACCAAATCATGAATTATTTTATTGTGCTTCTGAACGAGATTGTAAATTAATTAAATATAAAAAAAACTCAAAGATTAAGTGATGACTAATGGGGAGAAAGTAGAGATATGGTTAATTAATTAATAGTGAGGGGACAGGAGATCTCATGGGCATGATCATTTTAGTCTGTGGACTGTGTTAAAGGGGAGCTAGTGGAAGGATTTGACTTAGATTAAAAGATTATCCCTGAAGTTGATAATAGTAAATATGTTTTAACTATGAAAGTGAATAGTGGCATGTGGAATCGAAATAATTACTTAATGAAAACCAAACTAATGCACCACATCTAAAATACATTTAATCATATCGATATTATCATATAAAAACAATCTTAAAATGACAACCCAGGCTGACTGAACGAAAACATCAGTTAATTTTCAACCAAATGATAACAGGGACAGGAGGAAGCTGCGATGTGCTGGGGCATAACCGAGGTTTATGCTACGGGTTGGTGGATGGGGTCACGTCAATTCGCGCAGGTTCGCACTCCATAGCCGGTAGAATTCTGGCTTTAAGCATGAAAACAAAAAACCATGGAGTGGTGTGTTTCCGTTGCAGGTGGGTATAGGAATGTTTTTTTATCCAAATCCTCCATCTATCATCCATGTCTTAACAATAAGAAAACACTATCTAGTTGTGCTGCCGGGATCTTTGCCGGATTCTAGGAGGCGTAAATAAGTGTTTTGTTAAGCACTTTTATATTCCTAAAACCACGTAAACCAAGACCACAATGCATTAGTTAATACTTGATTTTACTCCTGTAAGCTTCATCATTCAACTATTCTTAGGGATATGGAGGAATAGTGAGGAGGATTCGAAATTTCACAAATTATATTTGATTGAAGTGAATGGAGTATTTGCATATAGAGTGCTATGGATGGCACCCACGGTGGTAGTCAATACGACATTTTTTGTTAAATTACTGCATATTGGGATTGTTGGATTGGTTTTTATCTGTTGTTCAAAAGTAGATAGTTTACCAAGATATTTAAAATATTTCTTCTTGGACTTAGAATTTTGTTCGGATCTGTTTAAATTTAATATGATAGGTTTGCTTTCGTTATCGCACACTTTAATTCTTAGTTTCCTGACCCATATTTGAAGCAGATAGAAGCACTCTGGAGGAATCAATGTGTTATGATTTAGAGTTTGACTCACACAAAAAAACACTGTCATTGTCAAAAAATGGATACAAATATTACTGATAAATATGAATCAAAGTAGTGGCCTTAACACAAAACCTTGGAGTACGCCATCTGACTCAAAAAACAACCTAGAATAAGAAGCTCTTGAAAAAATTAATTCATTACTTTGACATTGCCACGACGATAATATTACGCAGTTCACAAAGTTAATGTATCATTGCCTAGTTGTAGTTCCCCATTCCCAAGATGAGTACCTAACCATAATTATTTTTCTTAATTCGTAACAATGAAGTTTATTGTTTGCCGCAAAAAGACAAATACGTTAATTGAAAAGGCTTCCATAAGTATTTTTTTTAAAAGAACGCAACTAAGGGCCTGGGATTGAGATTGAACTAAAAGGTCTGTAATTTCCTTCGTAGCCTAGCAGCTTCCTAGTTGCTAATTAGCTAAGCGAAGTTTTCTAGTTTGAAATCGTCAGACACTACGTTGAAGGAAGAAGTGGTTGGTTAGCCGCAACTTGTGTTTCCTTATCTTGCTTATTAGAGCCATGTACTTTTTCATATTACAGATGCATTTCCCTAAATATCCTGGCTGCATTATTAATTTCACATTGATATAATATTCAAATGGATTAGAATCCTAAGTTTGATATGCCTTAGGCAAGTAAATTAAATTACTAATGAAACTCAATTCATTTATAATCATATTATTTTTCTATAATACCGAATAAGATATCAAACTAAAGATCTTGACTTGTTGATTAATAATTTATAATATATGTTTTGGCTTAGTCGAGTATATTACTTGTATGCTTTTTGGTATTTTTGGAGACCCAGGCTATAATATTTTAGCTGATTTTTTTTAATCAGAAACTCTTATATTTTCATCAGTGTATCTGTACTGTTCTTTATGAGCCTTTTCTTTAAAATTTAATATAAAGGTTGCATTTTGTATTGGAAAGAAAGGAAAACGTAGCCTCCATCTCTATAAAACATAAATAACTGACATTAATCAAATTAGTTTTTAAAAAATTATTGTAAAATTTTAAAAATCGAATTAAAGGTATAGATTTCCTCATTAATAATATTTAATTATTTTGTAAACTATAATTGCATGAATCATGTTTGCATCTCAAAATCCACAATCGAATTTATCAAAGTACAATAATTTGTATTGTAATTAAAATCGCCACCACGATTATGCTACAAATAAAACCACTCCCGTGAAAATATTTAAGGAATATTGAAAAATTGATTAGTAGTATAAAAAAATCATATTGCGTAAGGTGTCAAAATATATCTCAGTACTTTGGTGAAATATGTGTTGGAATCGGGATCTTTTATCCGACGGCAATCAAGAAGGATATATTCATAAGATTGACAGTAGGCAATCACACTTTACTTCATACGCACTAAACAGTTTCGCGGCGTTGTCATGTAATTTAAATCTTATTTAATATCATTTGAATAATTATCTCTAAACCAGTCAATGGTGTTGTGCATGATATCCGCGTGATAAGTATTTAGCAGACATATTCCTACACTTAGGATTTTCTTGTGTTTAGTTAAGTTTTTTTAGCACTTGAATAATATTTATTTAATGAATTATACAGCCTGTTTTCATATTCTTCTGTATTTACACTTTCCCCATAGAGTTGATGATTTCGGGAAGTGTGAACACTAATAATTGGTCAATTGTCAAATAGGTTATTACTAAGGGCACTTAATTATGTTTTTAAACACTCTAACCACTGTTACTTTTATATTTGACCACAGTTCTACGGGATCAGATAGTAAAAGGGAGGGTACGTTCTTTTAAATCAGACTAAAGCTTTACATTAGAGTCTGATAGCGATGACCAGAATCCTGAAATGACTGTGGGTAATTTATCTCGAGGTGTCTGGGTTTTGGTTCGATACTCATTAAAAAAGAAATCAGACAAACATTTGGTAGTCAAGTAAAAACTGTTGACAGCTGTGTTTTTGAAGTTAAATTCACTAAAAACAACATGAAAAGTTTTTATTGCTAATAAAGGACGATCTCGATATATTGAGTGTGGATAATCTAGTGACCGTTTACCCGAATGAGTCAAAACATGTCGCGGTTCGTTTGGTGTGAAATGTGTGGACAACGATTAAGACGTTTTTATAAAACATTTTACCTAAAATTTGACTAAACACTTAAACATAGATTAGCATTGGAGGAAAAATAAACAAAGTGTTGTATTTTTGTATTTCCTACCTAGACATTTTTGCATTGAGTTAGATGCATCATATTTTGTTAGATGTTAAGCAACGTTTTAATTATAACAAAACTGTTTTAGGTATTATTTAAAATAAACACCTTTTTTTTCAGATAGTATCTAAATTTCTCTTTTGATAGCCCACTCGGTTACCTAGAATTAAAACTAAAAAGTTGAAAACTTAGGCTAGGTGCACTTGAAAATGTGCCGATTTCCGAGAGAAGATTTCGGTGCATTCGGTCCAAGGAGGAAAAATAGAGAGAAACTCTCTTAAACTAGCTGCACTTTCTCGAAATGTGTTAATAATTGTTCACTTGGTTTTTTTTCAATTTTATACTATCACAATTTTAATGTGCAATGTTTATTTAATTATATGATGATATCTTACTAAAATGAATCTGTTAAACTCACTTTGTGGTTTTTTTATTAATATAATTTTTTTTTTAGTTTATAATATCCTTTTGTTTATTCCCCGGACGGAAGCGGATCCCTTCGTGAGGATATGCGGCAATATCGTTTGAGGCCGCTCGGATTTCAAATTTAATTTATTTGGAACGAATAATTTTTTTTTATAAGATCCTTGGGCAATAATAAATCTACCCGTCGTCACTATGGCCTAAATGACCGCTTCATTGCGTGGCGGGACTTAGGTCAAATGAAAATGCCCCGAGCGAATTTCAATTAACTCGCGAAACTACAAATATTAGACTGCGTATTTCTGTTCACTTCGTTTTGCTCCACCAAGCCTTGTAGATCTAATGTACGGCCCCTCACCGTGTATCGTCCAAGATTTCCGAGGCAAAAGTAAAAGGGTCTACTTTCAAACTGGTTAGGGTCGATTGTCATTAATTGTCTGTTTGTCAATAAGCTGGTCTTTTGTGTCAAGGAGTCCATTTTCGTCGTCTATTGGCGGAATGAGGCTGACCGCAATGATGATATTCCACAAAAATCCAGATTATTAGAAATTATTAATGACAATATCTTTGATCAATGTCCTTTAATTATGTTACATATATATCGGGCTACTTACCATGGCCAGGATATACAGACTGAAGTTTGACTATATCTATGTAGGGCCATCTTTAAAATTTTCTGCTGTCTGCCTCTGGTGGTAGTGAGGTACTTCCGAATATGGGTCAAATCTAGTAGGCAGTGGTTTAATGCACACATTGGTCGGCGGTATTTCTAGTTCCTTCCTGAGTTGTTTGAGCACTTTGTCTGTAGTAGTGGAAGTAAATAATTAGTAAAATCACTTATTAGCTGCTGGTCCACCTTGTTTAAATTATAAAATACTATAAATAATTATGTTGTCTAACTTTGCTAGACTGCTGAGACCAAGCGATCTTATCAATCATTTAGCTGATTATTACCGATAACTTTGGTTACCATTTTTAGCTATATATAATTTTTTTTTTTGGATTAACCAAAAATCATTTTCAGTGCAGGAGGTGGTGGTTCAACAAATGAAATAATTTAATTTTAAAATAAAATACCAATTAGTATTATTTTTTGAGCACCTATTTGGCATTTTACAAGGGAATACTAAGGACGGAATTATGATCCATTCTTAGTTGTTCACCACATATTACAGATTTATACCCCAGCTTATTGTTCCCACATTACCGGATAATTTTTATTTTTGAATAAATTAAATAATTCCTGTCGGTCTCTTCAATAAAAAGGTAACGGGTTAATTGTAATATAAGTAAATAATATTGTTTGTATAAACTGATCTCCTGAAGAATTTATGAAATTGTTGCTAGTCTCTTAGATAAACGGTAAATAAATGTAATTCACTATGATATAAATAAGGTCTATTGTTAAAATGAGATTTAGAGATAAAAGCAAAATAGCTTAAAACTAGTTTGATTTTTTTTTTATCAAGTATCATTTTTAAACAAGAGTTTATTTATTGTTGTAAATAATAGAAGTTTTCTTTTTAATGTTAGGCATGGACCTCATATACATAAATAAGTTTGAATAAATTTAATAATAACCTAGAATTAATAAAGAATTTAAAGTGTTGTAGCCACCTCTTAATCACAAATAATTATAAGTCCCCCTCTTCTCGTATCAGTAAATATGTATTTATGTTTCATTATGTTTAATAAAGTTTATGGCGTCAGTGAGAGTGGGGGTAGGAAGTAGTGGGGGAAACAGCCGCAGGTGGGGACCCATCCCCCCCACGGTTGGTAGGCTATATAAGCAGTGGCATTAGACCAAATTAGCATAACAAACAGGACCGTCACTTGGAACACTACTCTCTCTATGCACTGACGCTTGCTGCTCTACTAAAACCATGGTCTTCTCATTCAACTACCTCTGCAACTTTCTCTCTCTCCTAACCTCGCTAGTTTTAGTCTGCCGTTGTCATACCCCTCACATTTGTAGTGGGAATCTCTGCCTTCGACTCACTAAAATTAGCACCTCCTTGTGAGAGACCTATCCCTTGCGGACGACGGTTGCCGTGGCCTTACAACTTTTACCTAGTAGCGTTTCCCACGGCAATCCAGTCTGCTTCTCTCCGGTTCACATTCGCCTTTGGGATCCGAACGGTTTTCCCCTACCCTTAGATACCGAGTGTGAATTCGTGGTCATTCCAAGACCACATAAACTACCTATCCAGTATCTCTTCTCCTGAACATAGTGCATTGTCGGGGCACACACCTTCTAACGACCTTATGGAGTCAGATCTAAATGAATTAGGCTGCCAGAGTGAAAGACCACAGGCCCCCCTATCTTATCTCTTTCTTGGTGCTCGCCGGACGGCGGCTAAGAGGTTATAGCGACCCTAGCCCGTGGAGGGCGTCTCCACCCAATTTAGGGGATACTCAGTTAACTGAGCCCGACATCAGGTAATATAACAATTTGTTTATTTTAATAAATAATTTAACTTATATTAATTATTAACAACTTGTTCCGTTTTGGCGCAAAATAATGTTATGTGGTTACACCGGCATGTGGATTTAATATAGAAATAATAATATTATAGGGATAGAGATTGCCTATGTAAATGTTGGCAAGGGTACTAAGGGGGCAGTTGGTGACTGTCATAAACGAAAGAAGTCGACCAACCTTTGGCTGGCCGATATTCTGATGAGGAAGGAAAGTTGGAGTCACGTCCTAGCCGAGGTGTTGAAAAATACTTTTTAACAGAACGAGATGAAGATGAATTAGAAGGAAGGCTGGTCTCTTGGAGGGATACAGAGTGGGGAAGATCTCTGTTTAAATAAGGGCGTGGGAAAAGGATGAGACTAACACCCAACTTCATAGGTAGACGAGGGGCAAACTCTGTTCACTTCTCGAGGAAGGAATGCTTGCTTGAGACGCTGGCTGATGACATTGGCCTTGAAATTGCACTGACCATTCATAAAAGACATCTTTGTAAACCGTAAGAATTATTTTTAATACCAAGCTAATAGTATATATATGTATATACTCTTTTACATCATTTTGTTTCGTGTAAATTTTTAATTCTATTTTATAAATTAAATTCCTTCCATTGATCGCTAAATTAAATTATTAAGGCTTTGGGTTAGAAGCGATTGGGGCAATATTAAATATTATTGGGCAATATATATATCTAATATCACTTTACGTTAATTCAATACGCTCAAGAGCTAAAAGAGGAACCTAGTATGTTATTAGTTAAATGGCATCCCAGTAAATTATTCTTTTAAGTCTCTGCGTGGTGTTGGGGCTAAGTGAGGTCAAAAACAAAAGGATATATGTGTCCGTGGAAATATACACCTCTTATTTCTCTCTATAAATTTTCATGTGGTTGGGTACAATACAATATTATTAGACGCATTAGTATATCGGTACGGAAGTAAGTAGTGAGTATCTAGAATTAAGAGTAAAAACAAAAAACCCTATTCGCCGAACGTAGCAACAGACTTTAACTGTGTACCCGTTCTTTCAACCAGTAGCCAGTAATTGGAACCAGGATGGGGGTAAGTTTTAATTAGTTTAGGCTCAAGTCTAGCGTAATGATGTGATCCACTCAGCGGAGGAGCCAGCAATGGAAAACTGCATCTCTGCACTCGATCAGTTTGTAGTCCACCTATGTACATTTCATTTAGCGGACCCGTGAAGATTTATCTTGCCCTTGATTTTATTACTTATTAACATATTATATTACACATAATTAAACATAAGATTCATTATAATATTTTAAACATTTCAAAATTTAAGTTCAATGCTCTTTAATAGTATATCTCTGAGGCTTAATGGAGAGTTTTACTTGATTAAAACTTCATTTCTGGTCTCTCAGACAATTTATTGTAATATATATGAATTTGTTTCTGAATTGTGGATCAAAAGCGGCTAGAGACAATGACTACATCTAATTAATGATGTGAATAATTGGATAAGTGGAGCATCGATGGCGAAGTTGGGAATCATTTAGGGTTTCTACCCTACGTAGTGGTGATGCGGCTGCATGAGTAACGTGGGGGAGCTCGACAATCTCTGCCTAGCTCTCCATCGCCGGATAGGTTACAATCCTGCGAGTAGGTTGGGGGATCGCTATGCTATGTAAATATTGGATCAATGAGAGAGTGAATGCGATATCGTAAACATGGTATGAATTATATTATTTGTCACAATTACCTATTCCTCCTAAAGGTCAAAATGTAATTAAAACGTTTAAGAAAAGAAAGATCCACTAAAGAATCTACCTTAAAATATAGTAATTAAAATGTAAGTCCAGATACGTCCAATTAAACATGTATTTTCAGGGTGATTTTTAACGTTGCAGCATTCCTGAAAGTGATGTATTTAATTAAAATTAACTTATTTTTTTACTATTGAGAGCCAAATACACTCAAAATCAATTCCAGACTTAGTCAAGCCTATGGAAAACCATTTATGTACCCTTTCAGCTGTGGTTTCACCATTTAGTTGACAACAACGGCTTAGAATGATATGCACCTCCGATCCAAGAATGGCTCCTGGCGGAAAAGCCTGAGTATTAGACCGAAGTTTCTGACAATAAATGTGGATATCCCCTCCACATTGCCGGTACATGATGTACATATCCAGCACTCATTTCTCGGTATGTTACTAGGTGTCTATGTTACTTTAAACGCCATTAAGAAAGAATTTTAACCTTGCATTGGGATTAATTATACTCCACATTAAAGACAGAATATCATTGTGTTTTGTCTACGTAACGTAATTATTTAGGACGACCATTCATTTAGGACAGTATTTGGTAGGGCAAAGGTAGTTTTAAGTAGCTGCATAACTCGATTAATATATAAAATTACTATAGTTGTACATTAAAACATAACGGTCTGGCTCTAATATAAGTAGAAATGAATCAAGATCGAATATAGGTCACTGTCAGAATAACTTGGTGATGATGCATATTTTTGTCTTAACATTGTAACTCATCAGTGGATAAAGCTCCGGTTTTAGTATGTGAAGAATTGATGATCAAGTTGTCATTATATAAATGAAATACTGTACTTAAATCATAAATAATATTTTTTTAAACTGTTTTAAGTAATTATGGAGTACTAACAAACAAGTGAATATCCGGAAAACGTGATATATTTCTGTATTCTGTTCATAAATTATCTTCAGAATGGGCCGTTTTCTGGCACTGGAAGATAACTATAAATTGAGCGCTAATCTCTTTGTCAACGGCAGTGCAGATAGGTCGCTTTGATAGCGGCTACTATATTCTTTATTCTATGTCAGTTTGTTGTCGCCAAAGGTTCGATTGAAATTACGTTTAGCTTTATCATTAATTAACTTACATAATCCGAGCTCTGTAAACATATTAACTTATGTTATAATCAAATGAGATTCATCGTCTAAATTAGAGATGACCAAGAACGTTAAGAGTCAAATTTTAAGTAAAGGTTTCTGTCAATAGCTCAAAAGTGACATTTATATTTTTAATGACGGGAATTAAATTATATGTATGTGAATGTAAAATAATTGACAGTTAACTCCACGTACCGTTTTTTAAAGGGTTTTTTGGGTACATTCTCTTGAACGATACCAGAATTATTTATGTATAATTAATTAATATTAAAACGACTTCCCACGCTGAATTTTCATACCCCAATTGAAAATATTCGTCATTTTTAGAAATAAAATCAGCTAACATTCAAGGAATGAGTTGAAACTATAAAAGTTCACTTAAGGTATTAAACATTTTAAAAAGTCCGTTAAAATATTATGATGTCCCTTGAAATACTAAATTTTATTTTTCTAGTATTTGTTTTGTTTGAAGCTCCCAACATTATTGCATTTTTTTCGTAGTCCATCTTCAATTTGGGTAATTTTAGATAACTTGGTCACACTGTCTTTCAGTAGACGAATATCTAAAATCATACCATGAAATAAATACTAATCGATTTATACTTGTCATATAAAATGTATATATATGATGTATATATATTGAAACCTACCTCATATTTTACCATTTTTATTTTTCTAATTTATTAGATCAATTGACCTTAACTAATTTGGTAGGTCCGTCATGAGATCTTTAATTCAACTTGTTTTTATGTCTTTGACATAGGAAATTATCCCGATTGAATCGCCCGATCTCAAGGCTAATGTTATAGTTATTAATAAATTGAGAAACTGGGAATTGTGAAATATATACAAGTAAAATGGTTATAACAAATAATTATAATTATAAATAGTGCTGACATTAATTATATAAAAAAATATTCAATTCCTTTTGAACAAGGATAGTTACTACTAATTAGTTATATAAAAAAATGAAAATTGAGCTCAATCTCTTTTTAATGGATCCATAATAAAAAAACAATATCTATATCACCCAATCGATGATATCCGTGTAACCTTCTTCTTCTTCTTCTTCTTCTCCTCTGCTTGTGTTGATGACCGTCAACGGAACGGGAGCTTGCTCTGCTTTGCTCTCTGGCTCTTGGCTAAGACTGAACTTTATCTCATCCCCACTCCTAAGAGCATAAGGGCTGATGCTGGACAAAGTGGGAGGGTGGCTGGTCATGATATTCTCAAATATCATGAATGTTACAATTGCCTTCCCTTATAAATAAAAAAAAAAATTTATGAAAATTTTTTTTTTTTTTTTTTTTTTTTTTAAGTGGATCCACAATATTATGTTGCTGTGTTCGGTTTGTTGAATTGGTTGTTTATAACGGGTGTTGAAATTTTACAAAGTTTATAGTAATAATAGTTCAAATTTTGCAAGGTTTTAAATTGCTTGAAAAGCGTACAAGTTGTTTTAATTTTTTACTTAACTAAATTATTATGCTAATTATTATGGATTAGTTCGAAGGTACATTGTTTTATGGGTCATAACGCGATTTGGAAAACATTTGTTGAAAAGACGGTTGAGTGTGATTAGTAATACATATTGGTTTTTAATTAAAGTACTAGACAATTCTACTGGTAATTAGTAACAATAGAGAAAAATTGTTGAGTGTGTGTGTGTGATTTGAATATTTTACCTGAGTGAAAAGATAGTGTTTATAAAAAAATTATAAATGTTACGAAAAGATAGGGAGGTCGTTGTCGTGTATAAAATTGTATGAGCTCATTTAATTTCCTTGCTATAAAATTAATTATAATGGACTTAAGCATTCAAAGAATATTTATGATCTGTTTTATAGATTAAGTGATAATGAAAGCAAAAGCTTCACTTGCTGATAATTCCATAGACTTTACTAGGGTCAATACTTCTAATAATAGTTTTGTTTTTGTTTGTATAAACTTCTAAAGTTTATGTGTCATCCGATCAGTATTATTTTCATTTAATAATGAAAATAATAAAAGAAAACTATAATTTTTTTTTTTTTTTTTTTGAAGTCATATTGTATCGAACAAAAAACATCCCTGTAATTATTTTTAAATGCCTTCCATTCATCAATTTTAATGTTGTTCAAATCAAACACGCAAAAAGGAATTTCATCAAGATGAGTTGGAATTTGAGATTCCAATTTCTTCATATCCAAAACTTTATTTTGAAATATTTTTAAATTTTTCACGTTATCGCTGGTTGTCTGCTGATGCTCTGTAATTTGATCTTTCAATGAAATCACTTCTCCTTTCTTAATATTCGCTGTATCTTCTAACTCTGAAAATTTATTTTCCAACAAACTCATATTATTCTCATAGTCAAGCTTTATTAGATCTTGTTGACGTGAGGTACACTCATCATTGTTATCTGCAATCTTCTGTTCATCCTCCAATGAAGTCATTTTCTCTTCATTATCCTTAATTGAATATAAGCTAAGATCTGTCTGACAATCAGCATCAACTAGTTGTGACTTTGTTAAATTTGTTTTTTCATGATCTGTCGTATTTTTCAATAGAATGATTTCTTCTTTTAATTTTGAATTAACATTATTATTTACTTGGAGTGTTCTCTCCTCACAAATTCGTAATTGTCTATCTAATTTATCGTTTACATCCGTGTAACCTTGTTCGAATTTAGCCGATCTTCCCGATTTTATTTCTTCCCTTAATTGATCAAACTTCCCGCTCAACTCTTTATTAAATTCTTTAATTGCGTTATTTTGAGTGTTTATTTGGGCAAGGATTAGTTGTAACATCTTGACATGATTTATCGTGGGTTCGGGGTCGGGGGCTGAGGGGTCTCCTTTAGAGGCTGGGTTTGACCCAACCCCCGTACCTGAGTCTGACCCACACATGTTTGTGTTCGTCATTTGTGTCTGTGTTTGTGTAACAAATGTAGAATTATAAGAAAAATATAATTTGTTAGTGCTTAGTTCTAGTTATTATTCTAACATGCAATACCTCACAATTCCTTTGGTTTCTTTAGAATTTTTGAAGTTAATCCCGGAGCGGCCCCCATTGAAACCTACCTCATATTTTACCATTTTTATTTTTCTAATTTATTAGATCAATTGACCTTAACTAATTTGGTAGGTCCGTCATGAGATCTTTAATTCAACTTGTTTTTATGTCTTTGACATAGGAAATTATCCCGATTGAATCGCCCGATCTCAAGGCTAATGTTATAGTTATTAATAAATTGAGAAACTGGGAATTGTGAAATATATACAAGTAAAATGGTTATAACAAATAATTATAATTATAAATAGTGCTGACATTAATTATATAAAAAAATATTCAATTCCTTTTGAACAAGGATAGTTACTACTAATTAGTTATATAAAAAAATGAAAATTGAGCTCAATCTCTTTTTAATGGATCCATAATAAAAAAACAATATCTATATCACCCAATCGATGATATCCGTGTAACCTTCTTCTTCTTCTTCTTCTTCTCCTCTGCTTGTGTTGATGACCGTCAACGGAACGGGAGCTTGCTCTGCTTTGCTCTCTGGCTCTTGGCTAAGACTGAACTTTATCTCATCCCCACTCCTAAGAGCATAAGGGCTGATGCTGGACAAAGTGGGAGGGTGGCTGGTCATGATATTCTCAAATATCATGAATGTTACAATATATATATATATATAAGTTAATCGTCGGCGGTTAAGCTTAAAGAAGGAATAGGAAAGAGGGAAACGAACTACACTCTCGAACTTCTGTAAAGTGACTGCTTTATTGTCTCTAGTAATCCGACCTACATAGTTTTTTACATCCCATGATCGTATTTTCCCGAATGGGGTATGCCATAGCCGTTTTGCTGAAGAGGTCAACCACGGTGACCCACTTGTGTCCCCGCCAAGTGAAGTTATCAACTTGAAGGTGAGTGGTTTTTGCGCCGTTGGAGTCTCGACTTGTCCTATTTGGTCCGGTGACAAACCTCGCACGCAGCTAGTGTCTCCTGAATCGTCTTTCGCATCCCCCACCAGAAATACTTCCGCCTTAATGCCTGAGCCGTGTTTTGTTCTCCCCTGTCGTTTGTTTTGCCCTGATGGTACGCTAACGTGATCACCTTCTGCGTTAGCTTATCTGGGATGGTCTCTACCATCATGGTACACCGAACGAATGTTCGGTCAACCCCAATATGCTCCGCCCGCTTAATTTTTCCCATATGGTAGCGTTTACGACGTAAAGAAAATGGGGCTTCCCTGGAGTGGAAGCATCATTAAGGGCACGACTAATTCGGTCATTGTTCATCACTGGAGCCGACCATATGTTCGTGGTGGTGGATCGTGGAGAGCTATCATATGCTATTTTCATGGGGCAGTTGAATCTGGTGATATCCCGCTTTAAGATCCAGAGTGCTTAATATCTTCGCCCCGCTCAGCCTGTCCAAAATGTCGTCGAACCTGGGGATTGGATATTTGTCGTCCACCGTATTCTCATTTAGTTTTCTGTACCCTACTACAACTCTATATTTGTCTGGAACCCTACCTTCCTCATTCTTTTTCTTGGCCACCCACAAGGTCAATTCACAGGCTGTTATATGGCGATGTACTGTCCACTATAATCCCCTGCTTCTCCAGGTTGTCCAGCTCCTCACGAATGTGGTGCCTCAGAGCTTGCGGATACCTGTGCTCGTTCACATAACTCGACCTGTCTTGCGTGAGCGGAATCGCGTGTACAGCCGTTGAGCCCCAATCGCTCGCCTTCCTTGAAGAAAATATCTACGTACTTTCTCTTAAGCTCCCCTTTCCAATATTCCACTTGCCTTAGCACCCCTACTCGCGCCCCCCCCCATCTCCCCCTACTTTTCTCCCTAGTCCCAGGCACCTACACCTTACCTTACCTATTCGAATGTGCACACTCTATGATCCCTCCATATTCCGGGGCATCTTTTCTGCCACGTGAACTCTTAAAATCTCCTCATCGCGTTCCCGTCTATCTAGCCCTATTAGTGCCTCCCCTTTGACCTTACAGGGGGCCCCCAGGGTAATCAAGTTACAAGAGCATACCTGTATTTGGGGCCTCCTCTCTCCTTCACACATCTCCTTCACACATGTTTCCCGACACATTATTGTGTTAGTACTCCCAGTATCCACTAGACACTTCACTCCCCTCACGACTCTGATTATAGGCAGACCGCTATCCACGACTTTCACACTATTGTTTACTATCGTGTGGTTGCCTCTCCGCCACCACTCTGCTCAGATATCACGTTCTCCCCTGTCCTCTGATGTTTGTCGTCGAGTGGTCCTCCGGGCACTGCCGCTCCCCCATCCCATTCGCTTTCCTGGTTCTTCCCTCTCTTCTTCTGTCCCAGAAATTTCCGAGGTTTCTGACGCTTCTGGCTGCGGCCTCTCCTTCCTCTACATCCTCTGAACGTTTATCTCTATCGGTTCAGGTCTGTTGCCGTCTCTGCGTCGGCTCATATACGCGGACTGCCTGGCTACATACCCTTCCGTGCCACATTCGAAGCTCCTAGTCCGTGGACACTGTGCTACCAAATCTCCTCCTGCCTTCCCGGACTCATAGCACTTCCTGTCATCTCGCCTTCTGGAGTGCCCCACATTTCCTCGGCTCTTTTTCCCGCCGTTACTCTTTCTCTTCCACCGTAATCCACCTCCTTCTTCTTCCATGTGATGGGCGTGGTTTTGGGCCTTCTATACGGCACTCTTCTCCAGCCCTCGCCGACTGTGATATCTTCCTCTCTGGCACTGGTGTCCACCATTTCTTGGGCACATTCCAGAAATGTGCGTTCTCTTGGTAACCCTTCCTTTCTTCCGGTCTCCTTCGCTAGCTGTACTTTCAGGATAGTTGATAAGAACGCCATCCTGGCTTCCACTTCCACCACACTTACTGTCTCCCACATCTTCTCTGTGATATTGTTATATTTGGGCAGCATCGTTCCGGCGTACTGCCCGTTCGTCTGCTGGTGTCTCTTCGTTTCCCTGAAGAGTTTAAAAATGTCCTCTTCCAGGGTCCATCTTCCCCCACCGAACGCCTTCTTCAGCCACTCCTTCACTACGTTCCACGAGGTCTCCTCGTCGGCCTGGATCATGTTCAGGACACTCCGCTTCACTCTGCACACCAGAGCTGCCCTCAGCGATTCTGCGTCCCCTTCCGTTATCAGGTCCTCCGAACGTTTCCCCTGTATTCGTGTAATCAGCCGGTCACCCCCTTTAAGGAAGTGATTTAGTTCCCCGGTCTCGCCAGCGAATCTTTCCAGATCCGAAATTGACTTCCTCATGTCCTGAGCTGTAATCACCTGGATCTTCATCCACGCCAATGTATTCGCGTGAGTCGCTGCCATGGTCGTTTGAGGTAACTGCGGTATATATGTTGCTGCACTAAGCACCGGGGGTCATAACACTCCCTCTGGCATTTTATTGAGAGAGAAAAAAAAAGTAAAGCGAAAGAAAGAAAAAAAAGAAACAAAAATTATTACTTTCCTATATATCCTTTAAAAATTATTAAATATATATATTTAGTTCATTACTTTATTTTATTATTTTTACTGGACTTATCTTTCTTTATTTTTATTTTGTTTTCCTATAGCAAAATGAAAATACATGTTATTCCTCACTGATCATATAGATCAACAAACTTACTTCTTGTAGAGTTTATGGAACCTAAAAATTAAAAAAAAAGAAAAAAGTGACAGTTATTCTGTAAAAGCTTTAATTAATGTACGAATTTGGAATACTTACTTCTTAACCAAAAATCAAGACGTCTTCAATAAGAAAATCACAAATAGAATATAACAATATACTAGCACTTTCAAATTTCAAACTACTCATATTATATAAATTCATTGAACAAGTTAATCAATAATATCACACATTACGTTTTTTTAACTCGTTGCAGCACCTCACAAACTCGGTGTTTTAAATGACCCCTCCACCCTTCCCTCGTCGATGGCAACATACTGCCTTAGGAACTGAGGCTAAGTTAGTATTAGTTTATAAGATCCTCAAAGTGAGCCCCATCACATTTAAAATAAGGTATTGTCTTATTTACATCAGATTGAAAACAAAAAATATTGCTCATTAGCTCAAAAAATGAATACAACGCTGCAGTAAATATAATATGAACGGTGCGCAATTTCGTGAATAGATTCAAATTGTTGTAGAATCTATACTTTGTCAAATGTAAGCAAAATTAATAAAGGGGTTATGGGAAAAACTTAGTATAAAATATAGCATAGGTACTAGAAGTATCAAAGCACCAGCGGAATTCAGTTTATTTAGTTTCTAAATAATGTAATTCAATATACTTCAAAATAAAGAGGTTTTGAAAAAAAACCGCTTAGGAAAGTAAACCCGTGGCTAAAACTGGAACCGAAGTACTACTTAACACCGTTGGTCACGGATGTACTCTAACCCTCAAGCTAACGAACGGAATATACACCGCTGGGACCAAACCACAAGCGCAGGGTAGTTATTACAAAGTCTGATAGTAAGGACACGTGCTAGTAACCATACTTTCTACCGAAAATATTACATAAGTCAGTCCGCCAATATTCAAGGATCATTAGCTTCGTAAATTCATCTTTATTAACTTGCAGGATTTTTTTTTATTCTAAAATCATTAAAACGGGCTTTTAAAAAAATAAAAACAACTCACAGTTAAATAAAAAACATATGAATTAGTTGTCACAATGATCGATATAGTTCGTAAATATAAAGAAGACTTTATTCCTCACTCAGTTAGCTCATGATAGCATTCATCCACTTTCTACTTCCTTTTTTTATGTTAGAAAACTGGAGATTTTCGATAAATTATGGGAATATTTTTTAAAAAAGTGAAATTTGCTTCTTACTATTCCAGCAAGAAATTTATTTTCTAATAACCAATGGAAACATTGGTGAAGCAAGTTATCCAAGTAACTACTTGTGTATTAATTGTTTCAGATAACTAATATCTATTTGTATACGAATGTATATATTGACAAATGCATCTAGTATATTGTATAATACACCCTGGTGTGCCAACCTTTTCACCATTGACGAAATTCATTTATCTCATACACTGTTTGATATATGTAATAAGTTGTAATGTATTGTGATGTAATAATGTAAACTAAAAAGGTGTAATTAATGTTTATAAAAACGTGTAATTAATGTTATTAATTACTAACTATATATTAAAATAAATAGAACTCATTTTAAAAAAAATTATCATGAACTAGTCACAGAGTTTGGTCACCGCTTGGATCACCAGATCAGGCTGATGGAGGGAAGACCGAATTCATTGGTCCATAAAAAGCCCTCCTGATTGGCAGAAATAAACGGTTCTCTCATTGGCTGCTGGCTATATATACCCCTGTGTCTGAGCTGACGATTTAGGTACAGTTTAGTTGAGGTGCTCTCAGCTGTACTGATGTTCCTTACTACTGCCTTCTTAGTTAAACTTTAGTAAGACACTGTTCGTCACCACACCTTTCCCAGTGGAATTCCCTGGCTTCTGCCTCGCTAAGCTAGCTTATCATTGGACAACGGCTTCTGGGGTACCACGCTTTACTAGTTGTATTCCTCTAGCAGTCAGTCCGGTTGTTTCCGGCTCTCATTTGCTTTTGGCGGCGGTTTTCGCCTACTCTTAGATTCCGAGTGTGAACTCGTGGCATATAAGACCACGTAAATTACCAAAACCTAATCTGTAACTACCTCTTTTCCTGAACACAGTGCACTGTCTGGACACACACACTTATAAGAAATGGAATCAGGTCAGTAATTAAACCCGTCACGATGCACTTGTCAAGGTCACAAGACCCCGCTAGTGGTTGCTTGACAACTGTGACGTCTTGACAACCATGCAGAACAAATTACCTTGTAGATTTTTGACAGCCTCCTGCTGTTAGTTTGAACATGCCAACGCAGTACTTAACAGACTTAATTGTTAACGTAATGAAATTCTTGAAGGCTTCTGATACTTATTTTGTTTATGATGTATGACGCTTACCCAAAGTTCAAAATTCCCTTTTTAAATAACTGATTATCAGCCATGTATCTAGTTATCTATCATACAAAGTATATTATAACTGAAATTATGTACGTTTTTTATTTCTTTCAAAGTAATCCATAACGTTCAACTTGCTTTCACAGTTTTTAGTTGATAATATAGAAAGTTTAAAGCGCATTGGGATAGAAAACAGTTCCGTAGTGTAGGGATATCCAGTAGTAACCAACCAACTAGACAGTTAATATTTTATGAACAAAAATCACTAATGCTCAGAAATAATGTAATTACCAAATTCATTACATGTAGTATTCTAGAAGTACTGGTACTGTAAAAATATCGTACAGGAGTGAGCGTCTTGCTGCTTGTTTGCTTAAGGGGTTTATTTTAAAGTAAAGCCTTCAAGTCATATTCACGCCATGGTTAGAATATTGTGAATAACTTATTATATTCCACTCGTTAATCCACTGAACGAGGACAGAGCCAAGGAGGTACCCTAGTCCCACATGTCAGACAGGATCACTTTATCATTCCTAGGTTTTAGAGTTTTTTGTTTAGAGGTTTACTTATGTTTTCTCCTGTCTCTGTCCTAGTCTTTTGGAGTCTCATATTTAAGCTAGAGACATAACTTTTACATGGAGCTAAAAAAAATTATATAATAGTTAAATTAATCTTTACTTTCTGTTTAACAATAAGCAATTTGTGTATTACTTGTAATCTATAATTACAAAAAAAACATCCTGCATTGTATGATAATAATGAACATCGTGTATGCAGCCTTAATTTAACAAGTGAATTTTTTCGGAGGTATGGTATTTTGAATGGCCATTATATTTTAAACGAGCCCAATAAAAAATCATTCGTTTTATCCTAATAGTCAAGAAAAAAAATATATATATTTGTGTCCGGATAATTAATTATACATTGACATTTTACTCCGTGCCTCTGTTATCAGCTTGTAAATATTTTGTCTGTACCTGCAAAGTGCAAAGCTTTCCATAGAGAAATTTCGTTTCATGTTCGTTTATACTTCAGTCAAATTAGGAACGTCACAAATGAAAAGAACTAAAGTTTTCAATTCAAAATATAAACTTAAAGAAATCGCACAGGTCTCGGATTCCCGAGGTTCGTTAAATCTAAATAAACCCACAAAACGAAGTGCAGACATAAAAGTAGAATAATGGAGGAAAGTGAACTCCACTATGGGGCTACTTAAGCACCGAGGGAGCTTTTACTACCAGGAATAAATCAGGGGTGAAAGATAGTTTCTTCCAGAAATAATTAAGAAAAAAAAGAAACGGGAGAGAGCAGCAGCAGCTTTCAGGCCTTTTTGTCAAAAAGAAATCATTATACACTGCTTAATTTAATTTAGTCACTTTACAGTTTTCATTATAAGGAACATATAAAATGGTGTATTAAAATTATATGAATGCATAAAAAAAAGTAATGAATGAACTTTAAACCTTAGGTTTATACGTTTATAAATTTCAAAAAGCTCCATAATAATATTTACTTGTTATCATCAACATTTATTGTATACTGTTAATAACCAGTGCATAAAGTAAACAAAGCAACTCAATAAAATTAGCTAATCAATAATTAAATGAGTCCATAAATAGGATTCAGGAAAAGACCTGAGCTCCAAACAAGTCATCTAACTCGTACAGAGCTCAAAATCCATATTCTGCAATGGCTGCGTATAATGGTGCGTTTAGGTATACTAAACTAAAATCAGTAAAACATTTAATATAATTATATCCAAATACACTATTGATATAAGAAGGAATAGTAACAACTGAGGCGTGGTTCTAGAAATAATCCTAACGGGTAGAATTAATATTAAAATACAGAAGATACAAAATATTAGCAGTTATGATGAATTAAATTATGTACAAACTATTTTTTACAAATACATATACTAATAATAGAAGTAAATGATATTAGTACATGTAATTTACAACCTCCGGACCAGCACTTGGGCACTTTTTATGTTCAACATGGTATTCTCATTACTTAAAGAAAACTTAAACTTAAAGAAAACTATTTAATGCCCAACCTTCAGCTCAGACTTGAAGGACTACTTAGCAGTAACAGAACCAATCTGTATTAAAACCTGTTGTTGGCCTATGATTTACAACTACATGATCATTAAATACACCAGTAAATTATAGTATATCTACTGTCCTTTTATTAAATATATACAGCATGTATTTAACCTAACAAACTATATACTTAATATTTATCCCATACATATAATATTTAAAATATAACATCGTGCTTGAAAACAGATCCTTTCCTATCCTAGATCTGTCCTATCGGTATAGATCCTAGATATGCACAGTTTACAAACCAAGCCCCGTAGTTTTCTTCGACTGGCGCTAGGTTGCAATGGTGGTTTATCCTAAGTTCAACCTCCTTAGAACACTGTACTTGGAGACTTTTATTTTATCAAGCGACTATGGTTAAATATTATGCTTTATTTAATCATGTAGTATTTAAAAACTGATTATTTTATTGCAGCTGAAAAACTAATTAGACAATAGAATATTTAATATTTATATGAAATTCGATACAACTAAATAAAAGTTAACCTAGTAGTCGTTTATTTTTAAATGGAACTCAACATTTCTAAAATCAAAATTTTATTATAACATATAATTTAAGAATATAAATATAAATGACCCTTCATTATTATTTACAGGACTGGTTTTATTTTTAACATCATATGCCCATCATATAAAATTACTATATCAAATATCATTCCTTTTTGAAAAAATCACTATTTGAGTTAGAAACGAAAAAGAAAAAGTCAAGTCAAGCATGTTGAGTTCCAGCTGCGGTAAGAATATTCTTGAGACTGTGGACACCTTCATAATTGATGGAGGCTACTTACTCCATGCAGTGAGATGGAACAAGTTAATCTGCAGATCCTGCAATGATTCATATAAGGTATAAGTCAGATAGGTCCAAAAGCACTTTAAATTAACTGTCATATTATTTAATATGTATGATGATAAGTACAGTATTGACATTTTTGAACATTTAAGTTGATACAAAAACATTTCGTGCCACAAATTGTGTCAGAAAGTATCCCAGGGTGCGAGAAACAATAGCGACTTTTCAAAACACAAAAATCAGCTAATTAAAATGCTGAAAATCCCTTAAAAAAGAAGTTTGAAAGTAAAACAAGCTTGTGGTGACGCAGACACTTTAATCGTTAACACATGCAATTGTTAGTCATGATACTGATATACACGAGATCAAGACAACCAATCAAGAATTGAGTCAGAAGATGATAAGTAGTTTTTTTTTGTTTTATAAATTCTAGTGTTTTACCTTATTTCGTTAAATATTCGTTATTTCTTAAACTGTATATTAGCTACTATTTTTATTATTCAATGATAATTACTTCTTCTATATTATTCTTAATATTACTTATCGATATTACTTAGTGTTACAGTATTCTAATAAATTTTGTATTTTACTAACTTCGTTTAATCATTATTGGTCCCGATCAATGTTAAAACAATCTAATACTAATAGGTCTATTTTCGTCTATAAAACTAGTATAACGTTTTTTGGGTGGTTATATCGTCTTTCTTTTGTTTTCATTAGATCTAGCATTACAAAATATTCAAAAAACATGCGTAGCATGACTAGATTGTTTTCAAACTAATTTCAAAACCCACATTCCACATCTCCCCCTGAAAACACTCTTCCACTACATAATGTTTTATAGACTATTTTGATTCTTCATTCTCAACATAATGAAACATTTTTACAATGTTTCATCAATAAACTTATTATTATTTTATTTATCATTTTTTACCTGTATTTTTTTTGGTTTGCTTAAATAACTTATTTGTAATAATACTATTAAAAACGTAAAGAACGAGAAAAAAGTTTTTTTTACACAGTAGTATATTATACTACCTTTACTAAAATTAAAAATAATAGATTCGCTGAAGAAAAAAAATACCTGCTTTGAAAAGCATTAAAGAAATAATTTCGCCAATTTTTTTTTTCTAGAGAACAAACGTTATCCCATGAAACAATTGAAAAGGCTCTTTATCAGTACAAATATCAAAACATTTCTAAATTAATTATTTAAATATTTTAAGCAGCTAGTATACACAGCAATACTGATGATTTCGCCAATACTTTGAAACGTGGGTTTATTTCCGCCTTTTGACTCTCGCGCCCTGGGTGGTGTGGCGTATCCTTAGTATCCTGTTTAATACTATCTCTGAACATTGACAACACAAAATCTATACTACCTGATGATGCCATGCCAAGTTATTGAAGGCACCATTGCCAATTATGCTCGACAAATAAGTGTTATATCCGGTAATTTTATGCAAAGTTTTAAAACATGTTTATTCCGCCATCACTGCGGACCGACTTGTGATGATACGTGTAGACGCAGTCCATTACAATAATTACTATTGGCTCACACCAGTACCACTCCACACCCCATCCAATCTACGAAGCCATGACTACCCCCCCCCTCAACCACGTCTCCACGTCCACGAGGCAGTAAGTTAGCGCTTGAGTGTCAGCGCTAAGTGGTGCTGCACAGCCCATGACTCACCTCTGACGTCACAGCCCACCTCACAGCTGACTCATCCCTGCTGTACTACCCTCAGTGAGTGCCCTCTAGGGAGCCAGTGGACATTGCCAGAGGTAAGGGCTCCTTACGCATTTAACCTCTCTTCAGCGGGACTCGAACGTTGGAAACCGTGGGGTGTGAGGTGTAGTTAGTAGATAATAGTCGAGGCGGTCTGCTAGTGTATTCTAATTAGTGTGTAGTGCTTGTATTCGCTCATTAGTCATGATTGCATCTCCGGCAGAGCGATATGGAATCAAGTCACTCTTAGCTTGCTACTAATTTCCTTGAGCACGAAACATTTTTGACATAAAATATAAACATAATAAATTCTTAATGGAATCTTCTCTTTTTATAATCACTGGTGTCATTGAATAATCATTATTCAATTGAAGGGTTTGCTGCAAAAAGGAGGTAGCTCCATCCCATAGCTGTTGGGAGTCAGAAACACATTCTTGTGTCAAAAAAAAACCTCTTTTATTTGGCACAAAAAGGATGCAGCTCCAATCGTAATATGTAAACACCAACAATTGAAAGTAAGCAACAACAATATTTTTACATAACTTAAAATTTGAATTTTTTAAACGTTTTGTTTGGTTTCCCAACAAATGGAAAAATTGGAGCTACCTCCTTTTTGCAGCAAACCCTTCAATTGTGTATCCCGACCGTCTCGTTTCATTTGCTATTATTAATTGTAACGAGAAGGTCCAAAAGATGAATGGAAGTATTTAGTGCAAAGTTGGCAGTGGAAAAAAAGTTGGTTCAAACGATTCAATGCTGGGAAGTACCGGTTTTCACAAATCACTCTTGAGCGTAAGTCAGAATTCAAATGTGACACCACAAGGTTAGCGGGTGCAATAAGTTTTATGCTTATTAAGTGACTGACAGTCTGGAAGAATCCTTTAATGGGCAAATACGAGTCATAGCAAACTATCAGCTTCCATTCTTAGTATTTCAGTTTATTAAACACCAGATACCTGTTTCAGTAGGCATACTCATTGGGTATCGGTTGATTAAAAAAAATCAGTAAGATTTTTACCACATTTATTTTCGGACGACGTTTTGACATACAAATGCATTAGGAGACCTTCCGTGAGATGACCACAGAACTGAAATAAGATGTCAATTGTTTTAACATTCTCTAAGCTCCATTCCCCAAGTATGTGGTCTATAAACAAATTAGATAAAAATCTAACAGCTTTTTTTTTTCAACTACCTAACCTTATTGATAACGAGTACATCTACTCATTTCAAATTCCGTCGTTCGCAGTTATGAAACCTTTATGTTTTCCATGATCATAAAATCTGTATGTACGCTGTTCATTAAAAGTTTATTTTTTTAGCACATGTACGCGTTAGAATAAAATGTACTCCTTGTTACGTAAAATATAATTGAATGATATTAGGGAATTCAAAATTAATATTTCCTATTATATTGATTACGGTACCAAAATGACAGTCTTGATATTATGATACACTTATTGGAATTTTAGTAGGCTATAATTACAAAAAGGCATTAAAATCTGATAATGATTCAAAATAACTGCATAAGAAACCATAAAAAGGCTATTGATTAATGAATTACTTAGTAATAAAAAAAATATTCCTCGATTTTAATTTCGTCCTGACTCGAAGTATTTAAGATTATTTGAGCCTTTATTAGGCAATAATTACAACAATTAATTCGAAATGACGTGATTGTGTTGTCATACTTTATTTGATTTTCCTTTTTATTTCAGAAATGTATTAAAAGTCTTCAACGCAGTCCAGTCACGGAAGACTATTACTGTCTTCACAAACCAAATGTATTTAGTATTTATCATAATCTGCAGAAAAATATTTGATGAGCCGTACAGTACGGTTGATCTGAGATTGAGAATAATATATTTTTTGAGTGTTGCCAACAAAGTTTGAACTTTTTGATCCAATAGCACTCGAGGCAAAGTTGTGCCTAGCAAACTTCTGCAAACCGAACAAACTCCGTTGAATATCAAATCGACTCAGAGCAGGCGGGTCGAGCTCTGCCACGCACGGATCTGAGGATTTGCCGACTTTAAATTCATGTAAGGAGATAAACTTAGCCCACGAATCTTCATCATAATTTTTTTTTTATAAATCCTTCAATTATTCATTTCATCGAAAATAAATAACTGAATCAGCCTTTTCCTACTTAGAGTCTTTGAAAACTGTTATCTAATTACTTATTTAAGTAAATAAGAACATTGAGTAAATTTCAAAACCTAAGCAAAAAGCTTAGTAGTAGTTTCTGTGCATACATGTTGCTTCGCCTCCTTTTTTTTAATAAAATAAAACAGATTTCTACGAATTAGAAGTAGAAAGTTAAGACGAAAAATTGAAATATGAAATTAAATGAACCTTAAGGTTCTCATAAGTATAGTTACTATTCGTATTTGTTACCAAAAATACTTTTTTTTTGTAATATAGACCACTGAAAATTTGTAATGAAGTATATAATAAATCTTTTATAGATTATAATAAAATATCTATATCATTAAAAATAGTTTTTAAAAGAGGATTGGACAAAAATATTTACATACAAAATGTATTTATAAAACCTGATTAGGTGCTACTTATACGATTTCCATCGTAACATTTAAATACTTTTTATTTTTTTAATCTTTTTTACGCCAGAAAAAGCCTATTAAGCGATGAGGAAAATAAGACATTTTATTATTATAGGCTCTGAGCTTAGGAACTATAGTTGTTAAAAAGATCTGTTGATAGAAACTAGACTTTTTCCATGTTTAGTTTTTAATTACGTATCATCCGCACACTATATTAAACCATGAATCAGCTTATTTCGAAGTTGTTTTTTTTATTAGCGTGGACTGCTACGAATTTTCTGGGCATGAAGCCATTGTTGACTTTAATAACACATTAAATCCTTTTTATCGTTGTTTACAATTATGTATCCCAAACATCTTGGGATTTTATTCACTATTAAATATTAAAATGAGAATGTTTGGGGAAAATAATATGGTTTCATATCGTCTAAGACACCACTGGAAAAAAAAACCAATGAATAGGGATAAGCTGAAGAAATTTGTTCAATGGGAGTTGAGGAGTGCTTCTTGGAAATACGACAGCGCTTTAATGCTGGGACTATCAGTCTTCAGAAGTAGTCTGGATCTGGTGCTTGGTCAGTTTCCAATGTCCCCTAAGCTTCTTGTTATCGAAGCTCCTAATAAATATGTCTACCTGACAAACAAAAACTACATATACATAACAGACACTGATATAAATAATAATGGGCCTATGAACATATGTGGCGACTTAAATGGACCAACAGCATAATATTACTGTATTCAGTACAGCGCAGAATGACATTTGCTAACAATTGTAGCTAGGAACATGAATAAATGATAGGAATTATTGTCAGGAAAAATAGAGCGTAAAAGATTGCTGTCATATGTTAAAATACAGTAATTAAAATTAATAAAAATAAAAAATACATAATAATAGCAATGATGAATAGTGAGTTGTTAGATTGGATGGAGATAAGGAACAAGTGAAGTTTATATTTAGAGAAGGGTGCAGATGATGAAGGACTAATATTAATGAGAATCTAGTAACAAAAGTTTTGTGACACGGATATAAAGAACGGTCTTGTTTCAAGGACACGAACTTTTTTAATATCCTAATGCACATGCCAGCAAACTAAAAATGAGAGAAGTGAGGCCCTATTACTGAGCTCAGTAATTAGCGTAGAGCTTGGTAAAATGGATAAGGTATCGGACGTTGTTGGTTCCGGCTTCGGTTTCCACTCCAGCTGTGGGCACATGTGGTCAGGAAGTATTGTTTATTTCAGCCCATTCACCCGTGAGTAGGCGCCTGGGGTCGAGAGACCATCTGGGATTGAAAACGTATCATATAAACTAGGGGGGGGGGGGGGTGCTTAAACCAGGAGTTGAGAGTGCATTATATAGTTAGCATTTTAGGACGGCCGTATCACTTCGTACTATACAAGTGCTGATTAAGTATCGTACTCCAGGTCATGAAAATGTTTTTGGTAATGGTCACTAGCACTTTCATTAGCCTATACTGCTATTTTCAAACACTCAGAATGTTGTTAATGATTGCAGTGTGCGACTTGCCACTCAATTAGAGCAACTTGATAATGAATAGTATATGTGCCTAATTTCAGCCCACAACCAGAAATTAAATCATTGAGAGGCTACAAGCGACAATATACCTTACTTAGACACACTATTTTTATTGTTAAAAAGCCTTTTTGTTTTCCATCATCTTTTTTTGTTTACGTCACATTTGAAATTGTTGTTTTTTTATCATTGTAAAAGACCTTGGAAGTTTATAAAATACTCCATAAAGTCCTAAATACTTGTGGATGATTATGAAACAATTTTTTAAATATTAAATAGTTCTTAATAACAATATGAAAGGAAAAAAGTTGAATTAACAAGAGTTTATACTTTAAAAATTACATAGATGTGTAAAGATTGGAAAACTGCGAAAAGGAAGACTGCAGAATTATATATTACATTTAGTATGCATGCAAATTCATCATTCTATTTGGTATACATAACAATCTGTAAAGAAACTGCGTTGTCTGGATGTAATAATGTAATACCGCTGAAATTGAGAGTGAACATTAGGTGAAATTTTTCGAGTTATGAAGAAGAGAAGTAGCTCCATATTGAATTATAGAATTCCATTTCTCCCCTTGTTACGAAAACGGCTTCGTGTTACCCAGTGTCTTCCTTTTATTAAGGTGACTAGCTGAAAAGTTCGAATTATTAAGAAATTCCAATTATCAAGGTTCAGATTATATATATATATATATATTTTTTTCCTCCCAATACTATTTTTTGAAAAATATATTATTCTTACGTCATCTTGTCTGATGTCTCGTCAATTGGAGATCATCAAAACCAGATCATTAAATCTTAAAATCTTTAAATCTTCAGATTAGTGACTTGATATGCAGTGTTACCAGTTATTTCATGTTTAATTTGTTTTTCGTACTTCTTATTCTTGCATTACAGCCAAAACATCAAAATAATATTTGTATGTTGGTATGAAATAATTATCTGAATTGGAGATGGATTAAATCAATTTTATTGCAGCTATAAAACATGCATGCATACAAATTGTATGGAAACGTACCTGTTTGAAAGTAAAGCTTCAACCCCTGGACTGGAAAATAGTTTATTACCAATATTGTTGTAAGTCCTGTAAGCAGTGATATGGCACACGTGTTTTCTTTTTCACTGATTAAGTGTTGAGACGGGGATTTTCTACATTATAACATTGTTTTTATGTTTATAAAATATAAGAAAAATATAAAATATGCCACCCCAAAATATGTGCAGCCCAGGGTGGATCATTGCACCTCCCCCAGGTACGCTATTGCCTGCAAGACTGACTGATTTGTACTTATAAAACCGGTGATCCATTGAAGCAAACTAAGAATAATTGTACTTAAGTGAGCTCCCCTTCCCCCTTTGAAAATATAATATTTCACTGTTTGATTCAGGGCACTTCTGCTACCTTGGACCTATACCTGAATCCCCCCTGCCGTAACAGCGTGTGCTAAAATACCTCAAGCAACATTTGCTGCCAAACAGTTTTAAGTATTCGCGAACATCATTGGTTTAACGAACCATCTTACTAAATCCTCTTGCTACATCACATATATCTAGGATTTTTATTCATAAAAACAAAAACTAACTACAAAACTTTATTTAATGAGCTCTTTCAGGCTGTAGGCCCCATCTTGAGATTATGTTCCAGAAATTTACAAGATGTTTGTTACATAAATATTGAATAGTGGCAAATAATAATAAAAACTATAATAATAGTGGGGCTTAACCTATTTATTATAACCTACCTATTTATAATTTGTTTCATATATTTTTATAAGCATCAGTTTATTTCTGTCTATACGTTATTTTATTATTATTATTTTACATATTACTTTACAGTGAACTTTTATTTTTGTTTATTTATTTGATAAGCATTCTGGTAAAATCCTTGAAATATTTTTAGCATGATAATACATGTTATATGCTGTAAACAGTATTCAAATAGATGTCCACTTTTAATGGTGTTCTATAAGCCAAGTTAAATTTACTTGTAGAATTGAACGTTCTTTGTTTAAATCTTTAGATCATAACTGAATTCATGTCACTTACTGAATTATAAACGGTTGACTCGTATTATAGTGTAGGGAGCAGGACTGACAGGTGGCCATAGTGATCATACATAAGAAGATTAATAAATACATCAGTCAAAGTTTTAAATTAAATACATAACTTAATTTTAAAATAATTTGAGATATAATAATATACGCGATACCTGAGGCTAAAGGTAAGATTTGAATAAGTTCTAGTAGCAACCATGGCCTCGAAGGTACCAGATCTAACAGCGCGGAGCGTGGTGGTGCCATGTTTATTTAATTTACTCAAGATTGTATAGTAATAGTCCTCTTTTTCGCCTTTGCGTCAACCCAAGGATTCCAGAACTCTCTCGAGTATCTTATATTTAATAGTTGTTATTTGCTGTTACGACCCCAGCGCCTATTAATTAGTGCAAGTGAGACACTGTCGCCAGTCGTATCACAGTAAAGAAAACCAAGCTTGCAGGCTAAGTAAACCCCTTTTGGAAATGTTAATTTGTGACCATAAGTTGTTAAAACCACCTCCTCCCCCCAGCAAATTTTGTTTGCCCCGCTCTGATTGGAATAAGAATTAAACCACCTTCTACCGTGCATGCAATAACAAATCCAATATTAAGTTTGTTTAAGAGCCAAAGTTAAGTTTTAATCTAACTTAAGTAAATCCAGCGGAATGAAGGAAACTCGGCTATTCCAGGGACTGGATCGTTTTAACTTATCAATTATAACTTCTTGACTGGCCCGCTCAAAGTTATCGTTAAGCGATTGTCAATTAGCAACTTCCTTATAAAACGTCTATAGTTAAATGATAGCAAATATTACCATAGCGATGAATAAAATACCAGTTATTGGGAACCGTATCCAATTCAACTTGAGTTGAGGAATATATCTCAACCCTTCCACAAGTTTTATATTTCTTTACTTATTCCAGATTGCTTAAAATGGTCCGCAATTTATTACACTCAATAATAATTTTATATATTACGAAATTAAAGTCTTATTTTTAATTGTACCTAAAGAGAATAAATACAATAAGGGCTGTCGTTCAAACATAGGTAGCCAAGTTGGTAAGGGTGTTTTGTTGGAGACCAGGAGGTTTGACTCCGGGATTATTGGAATAATTGGAGTTCATACCATAGAATAGCATGTTGTTTTCCATAACAGTCTTTAATTAGTCCATCATTACAATAATATTTAAGGCTGGTATAGTAGAATATGACAAGAGAACCTCCAACAATCAAATGAAAGGTGATCACGTACGAACTCTGAAAGTAGAGTCTTCCACTGGGTCGCCAATTACCATTAAATTGAATTTGTAGTATAGCGTATTCAATATAGTGCCTAATTTGTATACTAGACAAATACACTTATCCTAATATCCTAAAAGAACTAAACTAATAAGATCTGTATATAAACTAATAATAATACTTATTTGAACAAAACTACGATCTGCCTTTAGGGCTTAATAAACACTTTTTATAAAGGGATTTAGGTTATCGGATAATTCACCGAGAAAATGAATTTAGATTTTGAAAATTTTTAGAAAATTTCATTTGATGGTGTAAAATGGGGGCATTTACCAATGTTCTCAAAAATTTATATTCGCTGGATTAATGCGCTGATGTTTAAGGGTATGGATGTACCACATAGTCACCCGTAACTTTTAATAGGATATAGGATATATAGGATATAGGGAATCTTGTTTTCTAATGTAAAGTTCCTCTAATGTAAGTGTTTCTGTTGAGCAGTCTATACAGTTCTCAAACCGGTTGTTGAGTTTCTGTACTTTGTTTCGTCTATTGATTCCAGCTTGTCGAGATTGAATCAAAGGTATCGCACTATGTCTGATATGTGGCCAGAAGACGCGTTGATAAAGTCTCACAGTTAGTCACTAGCGTAGTTGCATTTCCCTTTCATAACTTTCGCCCGATGTTGTTTCACCAGAACTCAATTTCGGAAAGGTGAATTTGGAGGTTTTAGGTTTAGGCTGCTATATCGGGGCCTGCATTGAATGAATGGACAGCTGTATCAACAGTGGATAGGAATGACAGCAGCATATAGGATACAGAAAAGAAGGCCACAACACTACCTTGAAGAAACCCGGCTGTTGCTAAAACTGATCCTGGAGAAAAGTACTTAAGAAAAGGGTAACAACAAAGGTTCCTGAGATTTTCTCCTTGAATGTTATCTAAATTTACACAACATATATGGATTGAATGGATGGAACTGTTCTGAGGTCTATAATTAGAAAATGGACATCTTCTGGACAGGCTAAGAGCCAAAGAAAAAGAAATTGAGTTAGACCCGAAAAACCAGGGCGACTGTCATTAGTACAATAGTAACTATACTAATGATGACCCTGGCACTTAGCCTTTAGGCTGTTAGCAATTGCACTTAGCTTACTTTTCCGGGTCTAACTAATTTTGTTGGCACTAGCCCTTTATTGATGATACTCTTCAAATTCGATGATATTTACAGCGAATACACTTTTATATATACTGTTCTCTGGCCTATCACGACACTCTTTTTGAAGGGAGCCGGATCTTTCTTTATAATATCTTTCTTTTATTTAAAAAGAAGATTAGGGCTCAATACTTAGCACTGGCTGGTAGGAGTCCTGTAATCTATAAAGTCTGTTAGTTTATTATAATTATTAAGTGACTATAAAACACTCGGAGAGTTTAGTATGACGAAACCTTAAGAAGGTGATCAAATCGATTTGAAACGTTAATGATTTATTCCAGGCAAATAAACTAATTCGGTATTGGCTAAAATACAATTAAAGAGGAAAGTATCACAAAAAAAATCAGCCGTTTGATTAACTTTTATATGGTAACAGCGCATAAGCGATTTAATAGTTAATCTTATTTTTTCATACGCATGTTTAAAAAAACATTTATAACGGAAAACGTGAAAGTATATTTAGGAAAATAAAGTTTTGATAGCCAATAATATTTATTGCCTCTCGAACGGATTTCAATAAGATTTTTTATGATCAATACTTTAGTGATTTACAATCAGTTTTACTTGTAATAAAGGCAATAGCATTTTCAGATGCAACATAAATCCTGTGCAAAATAAAAATAATGTTCTTTTTTATAACGAGGAAAATAATCATGTGCCAGACAGACTAGTTAAAAGATTACCTGTCATTACGCGACTGACAGAGAAGACCAGACATACAGACAGACTTAGACGTATGAAGATTGCAGGGACAGGACATCCATCGTAGCACCAGTGTTCCCCTACCATCTACTGACACACTAGTTTTCAACCACCATGGCTCACTGCCAACTTATAGTTTATGGGCCTCTCATTGACGCTGCGGTGCTGCTCGGCTCCGTTACTCCCTCTAATTGGTTACAGTTATCTCTTCTACTTGGTCTCGTCAACTTTTACTGTAAAAGAAGCGAAGTTTGCATGTTAGTCAATGAATATGATAATGTCAATGAATCTCTGTCACAAAGGGCATTCAAATGCCATTTTTATTGCCAAAATGCAGAACGAAAACCACTAGAGCTTTTTTTGAGATGTAGTCGAGGTGTATACCCCATTATTACTAATAATCACAAGCGAAAGAAAAAAAATTGATAAAAAACAGAATCAGCCCTCTAACCCACGATCTCCTCAATAATTGGGGGCCCTAAAAACTAGCTTGCTCGAGTGAATAAATTGAACTGGAAGTAGGGGACTCGTGCAGGCTAGTTTTGTTGGTAGAGCCCCCGAAAAGGTATTGGGGATGTCCTTGGCTTGAGTCCCGACCTCGCAAATACTTTTTTCTTTAGGTGTTAACTATTAATAGTTAAACTAATTTATTAACTTAATTTTATTTATTGATTTATTTACTAAGCTAAGTTCATTTATTTCTTGTCAATTTTAGTATTGGTATAATTACTTATAAATACTAGCCCAAAAAAAAATCCACTCTACTATCTACTCATGCTCTACGAAGTAGCTGTGGCACGCGCGAGATTAAGTTGGTAGAAGAACTGTAATATTTAATACAGATAAGAGACTTCTATAATGAAATCTTTATACCCACCGTAACTATGAACCGACTTGGAAATTGATAAAATGGGTTTGATGATGGGTCGGAGACGTTAAATAAAACAATATCTGCTGAGTTACCTTCTTCGGTACACCTAATCACCCTACAACTTGATACTCGCGGTATGGATAGCATAACACTTACTTTTCTTGTTGCAATGGTCGTATCGCTTTCAGGTTTTTAGTCTGCTTGTGAGGTTGTTGAGGTGTTGAGTTGGAGGACTTCCTTCGTTGATGTGACCTTGTAGGCTCTCTTTATGTTTTCTTGATTGAACATGTCGGTACCAAAGTCTGCGTGATCAGATACGCCAATGTACCATGGAACATTTATTCCACACCTGAGTAAATTATCTTGCGGTTATTATTCAATTGGACTCATTATACATCGGTACCATGAGCCCATACATGCTCCAGAACTTTCCTATGTTAGTTAAGTATGTGTATACCTGGAAAGCTAATTTTCTTTCAATTAACTGATAGATATTCTCTTACTTAATTCCTTTCTCTTCAATTTTCCACTTTAGGGGAGAATAGGGTTAGTTGGCATGGATTTACCTATTTTTTTTTTTTATAATACTTACATTGTTTTCGATTTTCGCTGCAGACATTATTTCTCCTTGGCTATCAATTTGCTTATAACTATTATTTAAGAAAGATATTCTGTATCCGAAAAAAGGTTTCTCTGAAGGTCCTCAACAGTGCCAACTAACTGTATACCTGGGATAAGTTGGCAAAGGAAATTAAAGTTCACGTAAAACCAGGTACGAAGAATTCCGGTAAACATTGAACACCATTGAAAGAAAGAAATTATAAATAAAACGAAAATTTAACGGAATGTTTTGAAAAATTTGTGTTGTCCTGGTTTTATATAAACAGCTAATAATGTTTGCTGATATGACAATGAACAACCCAAAAGTGTTTCAATAAAGCATTATACAGTTTTAACAAAGCAAAAAAAACTTTTCGTAAAAAACAGAAAATTGGCGGTCAGTGACTTCAATCAGGCTATGGTGTATGATGTAACACAAAGAACTGGACGACATCGCTATGACACATGTTAGAAGCTGAATGTAAACTAACCCCTTACGCCAACTAGTCCCGGTTTCCCCCACACATTTTTTCCATTTGACATCGAGGATAGGTAAACCCTTGGTAAAGTACCGATTTTATTGATTTTTTTTTCTAATATTAAACGTATTAACTTAAATATAAGTAAAACTCAAAATAAGATAGCGATAAGATTGTTGGGTTTTTGAAAATAAATTCAAACTTGGGTCTCTGAGGAATAATGTTTTATTTCAGAAATTCATGCATCACCGCTACTTCAGAAGGGTCAAAAATTCTTAGTTAGTGAATTGATCAAACCATTTAATTCGTAGTTGTCAACGTATATAAAAGAGTTTGTTTGTATGCTTGTTCGCTACGAACGAGGTAATCGTTTAAAGGATCGGAAGTACTCAAATATCAAAAATAACAACTAAAACCTTAAAAACTATTATTATATTATTTTATTTCAGTCAGCAATATTAATAATTATATGTATGGGTACTATGACAAAGATTTGCTAACGAAGGCATCGCTTTTATTTTATTAATAACGGGTTTTTATTTATTTTTGTTGAAACACAAAAATCTCGCAACTTGGATCGTTTTTTTCCCATTATGTTCATAACAAAAAAAGATTTTTGTTAGACGTTATTGTAAATGAGACATATCTATTACATTTTAGATTATTCTAAAGTTGTATCCCATCACTTCGGTTTAAAAAATGTCTACAACTATCACACCAGTGCAACAGTAGGACGATTCCAAATTAATTGTTTTATAACATTGAAACGAAAACAGTAGCTTTACCCGTCAATGCAGGACCAATACAAGGCCGAAAAACTACAATTCAAATAAGCTAGCGAAGTCAACGTTGGGTAATTCTGCGAGTAAATACACAATTATCTTATAATGTTTATTAATTTGATTTGATTTTTTAAAAAAACCTCACAATATCGCGCTTCATATATTTTCGTTGATATATTGTATTTTTTTTTATAGAAAATGTTAAAATTTTCGGAAATACGAATCTAAAATTAAATGATACTAATTACATAGGAGTTTAGGGGAGTACCAACTAATTGCATGGCTACAATTGTAAATGGCATTCTGACAAGGTGCATGAACTATGTAGGTATTAGGCTGTGTGTATATCCCTTGTTGATTAGCAGGGAATATATGTGGTTAAGTGTAATAATCGATTGGAAACTGACATACCCCTGTTCCGAGCTCCGAGCTCTACGACACCACGATCTATTCCTCATATCCGGGTATGCGAATCATCTGAATCATCATTTTATATATATAATATATTATATATATAAGGTGTTTCAAGTATTTACGATTTATAATGGCAATTAACTATCTAAACCACAGATGTAAGAATTCAGATTGCATGAACTGAACCATAATAAAATATTACAAATTATTGATAATTGATACCTGAAAATATGGCTGGGTCAAAACTAAAACCATTACCCTCTAAAAAATCACATTTAAGCTACCCTACAAGAGCGAACAACCGTCGCAATGTAAATCGGGGGCACGGTGGAACCCGTAATTATTACCTACAGCGAGTTTGCCAGTTGCATCCATTGTTAGTGGTGCCAGTATATGAAAGCATAAATATCTGTAGGGATATTTTTCCTCGTGTTATTAATTCTCAATAATTATTTAGAATAATGGGATCCGTGCCACTACGGATGTAGTCAATTTGAAGACCTTTAATCTTTAATCCTGGGCAGTTTCCTCCATAACTAGATTGCTGAAAAAGTTGATCCATTTTAACAGTATATCTACTTTTATAAAAAGTAGTTTCAAGACATGTATATACATATATTATTATATAAGTTATCGTCTCCCGGCTGTAGACGATCAAAAAGAGAGAATAAGGATAGCAATAATACACACAGATTCGGTTGTTAACTGGCTTCATTATCTTCTTATCCTCTATCTATACACAGGCTTTGTTTACATTAGGCCCTGTGGTATTAGGCTTAACATTGTCTTGCCACTAGCCATAATATATATATATATGTATATATATATATTGTTGTGATATTCGAATGTTGTGATTTAAATTTGGAAATTAGTGGCAATTGAACGGCGTTAAACGACCCGTGGATCAGGAAGGCTATGGAAAAAAGGCGGGAAAAGGAAGATGGCGAGAGCAGTTGTTCGTCAGGGATCGCGGTAGACGTCACAACTGTGGAAAGAAAAGAAGAACATGAAAAACCTTGAAAATATTGTTTAACGCGATGGAGCCTGAAGTAGGAACAACCAAAGGAGGAGGAATTTGTTGAAAAGAGAGCATTGAGTAAATAGGAGTGGAGGTAACTGACCGCGTGGCATATAACAGAAAGTGAGCAATTAAGGAATGATGAGAACGCGAGTGGTAGTGGGTGAGACAGTAGTTTGTAATAACCATGGTTAATTTTTGCAGAATGCGCATGTTGAAAAAAGTTTAATAAAGTTATTTATTGAAAAATTCTCCTTTTGCCAGTTATTCCTTTTGCTATTAGCAGAACCAGAACCCTCAAATAATTTTAAACTAAATTAAAAACATAACATTAAATATATATATATATATAAATTTTTTATTTTTGTCTTTCATAGCCCCTTCAAATTTACAGTTAATTATGTATAATTACAGATCCTCAGGCGAATATATTTACAAATTATTTTTGTATTTCCTGTAGCATCACTACATTATATACAGGTTGTGTTATTTTATAAAAATTATATAATGAATAAACAAGTATAATGATACACATTATACGTGACTGGACTAAACTGACTAATAAAGGTGATGGGGCTCACCTTTTTGATCAACCTTAAACCTAACTTACATACTAATTCTTAACCTAATTTTTCCCCAACAGTCTGTTGCCATCGATGCGGGAGAATATATATTAAATTTATACACCTTAGGAAGTTATATGTAATTAACTGTTCAACAATTAAATGGTAGATGGCCTTTATGTCTTTGTGTGACTTACCATTGCAGCCGTAAAAAGGACTGTTACGTTCTGAAATTTTAAACATATACCGAACAAATATTATAATTAAAATAGTTTACTCTTACAGATTGCAGGGGAAAATAGTTTATTAGGAGGCAGGAGTAGGAGTCAATATTTTTCCCCCCTATATTTGTTAAGTACAATTATTTTTTGGAAAAGTCTATCTTCAGTGCTAAGAATGTTTAAGAAATAAATCCAAATATTTTTGTTATAAATGCAAATTTTAATAAGTCAAGTAGAATCTCTGGGCATTAAAGCTTACGTTCTACGTATTTTATATAATTTTTATATATTTTCAAAGTACAATTTAGTTCGAACTTTTAAGTTATTCCTTTAAAAAAGAAAAAAATCCTTCTAATGATGGTGAGACTACTAAACATAAAACCGGCCGTGAAACATGCAAACTCTGAACATTTTAGTATCTTTGAACTGAAGATGAGATGTTTTTCTTTGTAATATTAAAGAAATATTTCATGATAACAAATGTTAATATTAAAGTAGAGTTACAACCTCTTCACATGCTACTTTCTTGATGAACCAGTTCCGTCGCAGCCACTTGAACCGGCCCAAGAGCTGCCCATTCACCACCGACCCAATTTCGGTCACCAGGCTCATTAGACCCGGCCGACTCCTTTGACGCGCGTATAATTTACGAGCGTGAAGTTGGCCAGCCTTAAACGGGAGTACTCCTGCCTCGGCACTTACACGTTATTCTAATTAACGCCTACCCCCTCCCCCTTTAATACCCCCACTCTTCAGACTGATTAATGACGTCATCGGAGATGTGGTGGGGCTCCTTATTATAGGCCCATCGCTCAGCCCCGAGAAGGGAGCGCCAGTCGTTAAAAACGGCTTCGATCAATTCTCCCCAGCCATCGCTTTACCTAATTGCTCTCGGTCCTTCTCGAGTAAACAGGGTTTTTCAGCGGAGGAAATTTTTAAATATTTGCCATTAAATAGTCTCACTCGATATATATTGGTATACTGTTTAGTAGTATGGGCTAGTACGTACGGCTTGTCGGCGAGGATCATCACGTAGTCAGTGTTCTATTCTCTAATCCACCTCACGAATTAGAAAGAGTTATTAGAAATGATCGGGCGTGGACCAATAGCTTCACCAATCTTCACACGTCCCACTTAGCGTTATGACTAATCGATTACTGGTCACCTGTCTGTTTCTTGTTCCGTTCTGCCCAATCCAAATAAAAGGTTATTATGCTATTTTACATAAAAAAAAGATTTATGTAATTTAAATGCTTTCTTATTTACATTAATTTATTTCTTTAATTATTATTTTTCTTATGATTCCAAATTTCTTAGTTACGTTCCGCTGCAAAATCATTTGGACATTACATAAAATATACAAAACGGTCAAATATTGGAATTCTTTCAAAAGATAATTGGGTTGTCACGATCAAAACTTAAATATCTAAGACCCAAAACCAAGCGTGGCAGGATTTATCCCAAAAAAACTATCAGTAACTAAAAAAGAGGTCATACTGCGGAAAAAGGTAGACAGGAAGTTCGTTAATTATAAATAAAAGATACTACATTCTTTTGTATTAGAAATATATAAATAATTGCCAATTGGCACAATTTATGTTTTCCTCCCTAGCTTCTTGTATTCTATTCAGTGACTATCAGACCGGCATTAAGCTTAAATGTCTTCGCTTCCAGTAGCTGTTTTTGTAGCATACAAGTACTAGCGCCCGGATGGTAATAACTATGTATTGGTGTCCGATTATGTGAAATTCGAAAAATTATAGTAATGATAAAAGTGGAAACGAATCTCGCAGACACAAGTGCCCGTTGTAAAGGTAATGAATTCGTTTGTTTTTAATACCTGCTATGCTATCACAGATCCTGAAGACATTAACCTCATTCTATGATCACTTTTCAAGAATAATAATAAGGATGGTAGACAAACTTATCAGGTAAGCGATAAAGAAGAAGGGGAAATAGGAAAGAGGAGAAGGTCCAGACAATGAAATTAGCTGTAAAAAATATAGTGTAGACGTAGAGAAAGATGAGGGTAAGTTCCAGTTATTTTATGAAAACTCAAAAAGCGAAATACAAGGTTCCAAGAGGTTGGAAAATGTGGTCACTGGTCGTGTTTTTCAAGGTGCTAAACATTGATGATATATAATTCCCAAACTCTATATTCCGCAAAATGGCATCAAAGGATGCTTAAGAGAAAATTCTTTAGAGATCTTGCAAACGAACCCACCACCAAACATACTCAAAGGAGATCTAGCCTTTTAGAAGCGGTGAAAAACAAGTATTAAAAAGGAAGATGGGGCCTGTAGAAAGAAGTAGAAGTTGTGGGAGGATGAATCTTATAAAGTTAAACTATAACTTTATAAAATCCATGGTCTCTTGCTCAAAAAATATTGCTTGATTGGAATGTCTCTAGAAATCCAACTTCCTAGAAATATATATTCTCATAAAATCTCTTTTGAGAGAAAATCAATGGAATATTCTTGTGTTTTATCCAGTAGTCAAAGGTTATCAGGTACATATTTATTTGAATAAAAGTGACAGGAGGAAAACAAAACATGCGTAAGCAAAGTTGACGATGCCATAAGTGTTTAATTCAATAAAAATCAGTTTTTAAATGAATGTTAGTTTTGTGATGGTTTATTTGTTTATAGTTTTGTATTTTACATTTTACATAGCAATAGAGTCTGCTGAGTTAATGTTTAAATTAGTACATCAGTAGGTGAAAGATAATTGTAGGGAAAATGCACCACCCCTGCCCACCATACCCTCCCTACTATAAATCCTCAATTACCAATCCCATTGCTAGTGTTTATTGAGTAAACATATTGGTGAATATATTTTATCATTTACACTATCCCGCTCCCAGAACTACAGTTTTCCTCATTGGTTCTATCACTAACTATGCCTCACCGTGGCAAAAAAAGGAAAAAAAAAGAAAGAAAAGTGAATAACGTTACCATCGCAACCTTCATATTTTTATGAAAACAGTTTTTGACTTGTTTTATGAACCCTCTACCAGGTAAGTTAAGACTCACAAGATATACCTCTTGGTCGTGGTCGGCATACCTCAATAAGGAGCAGACTCGCAGGCTAATCCAGTTGCAGAGAGCGGCACTGAAGCGGTCCAAATACCATACCCCAATAGACATAGTCCTCCAGTAGCAACGTCTTTAAGGTGAAGAAAAGACATTTGAAAGAGTTGCTCCCTCCCCTTTGTAGGATGAAGAAAAACTTAAAAAGTGGAAGGACCATCATAGCGATTGGACCAACGAGGCTTGGAGTGCCAGGTTGACTAATCACACGAAAGGGAGTAAAATAAGGAAATATTTCCCCTCAAACAAAGACCGGCTGAGGGTGAAGTGGGTCCTCCTAACTACTGGAGTTCCCAGGTGCTATAGGAGAATGGCGGATTTTATTCTAAGCTCAACGAGCATAAACAAGCTGCGGACCCCAATTGGCCACATAGCGGGGATAGAGATACCTCAGAGCATGTCGTACTCACTTGTCAACCCTTGTAACAAGCAAGAGCAAGGATGCTTCGCTCAATTGGCAAGTATAGTTAGGATGAGTTAGACTTACCGTTGTTGATAGACAACAAGGTGAAGTTCAGGGCATTCTCCATCTTTTTCAGAAGTAGTAGGAGCTGCAAGGCTCCTTTACATCTCCAGGAGGGTGATAGAGGCTGAGGCACCATAATGTCGGGTATCCTCATCAAGAAGGCACCCTTGTACCAAGACCTCCACTCCATCATTGTATATAAAAATAAGTTAATATTATGATAAAAAAGCTATCATTAAGCTTTATTATACTTACGAGTTGTTTAGTTACCCACAACCAATAACAATTTTCAATTGAACCTATTTTAATATTTTTATAAATAGGTACAATATTAAAACAATATTTCTGAGCTCGCGGCCACTTGGGTCGGGGCCCTCTTGGGTCGGGGGCCCGTGGCATTTTGCCAGCCCTGCCACCCTGTAGTTACGCCTCGGCATAGAGCCTACTACTGCAAAAAAGGGTCTTAAAACCCTCAATCATAATAAACATCATTAAAAAGAAGGACGAAAAATCTACTCAATAAAAAAAAAATATTGATTTGTTATTAAAACTGATTGATTAATAATTTACACTATTATTTACCATAATTTTGCTTATATTTTCACCTCCCTTGAGCATAAAGTAAAATTCTCATAGTAAAATATCATCCGTATAATGACTTTACGTAACTATGATCCATCGAGTTTATGAACCACTTCACCCCGAATACATATTGCATATTATTAATTAGGTCATCGAAATCGTTAATTCTGTATTAAAATTCAATAAATATATCGAATAATTACATTTGTTCACAAATTAATTTCTTAATGGCCCTTCATTATTATTTAATTGTTTTGCAAAGTATCATGTCTGTATGAGTTCAATTAAAATTATGAACACGAAATTGAAAGTTTGTAATTATATTCTCAAACAGCTAAATATAAATTGCATTTTGTTAATCAGGACTCAAACTCATTAATTTATTACCTCTACTGAAAAGTTCTCTGATAACAACTTATTAATTATGTAATGACACTTGGATTTTTAGAAATAGCTACGTTGTCTTAAAAATTTAAATTTGTATGCCTCAAACTATGACAGGGAGATTCTCAAAGAACCAGGTTAGACATACAGAGTTGGTAAAAAATATAAACGGGTAATTGGTTTTGTAAAAACATATACAGAGTAATATCTGGTGTCGTTCAATAAATGAACGTGAAATCCCAGTTAGATTAGATAACTCCATACGACCACTAACATGGGCCAAACTTACACACGATTACCACGCACTTCTTTGCAAGTAATTTCTCTCCCTTTGTGCTAAGAAATATAAAAATGGTGGGTGTTTGTTGTAGTCAAATTTAGAAATCAATCGTTTCAAGTGACGCATACAAATTTAAATCTAGACAAATGTTAGTCAAACTTCCACGTAATATTTGAGCATATATTTCAATTTATTATTTTATAATGTAAATTAACGTATATCAATTGGTGGAAGAAATTTTAAAGATTAATTTAAAAAGCTTTAAATAAAAACTAGGGGCATATGTTTAGCTATTTATTAACATGTGAGAGTATTATTGTTACGATATCGACTTAGGCTGATGAAATTTTGTGATGACGTTTCGATGAATTTCTGCATTAGGTACTGATAACATTTTTTTTTTTCTAGGGTATGCATAAGTTCGCATAAAGCAATTGCTATGTTACACTCTGAACTACCTCTTATTTGTATTCTTGTTAATACCAATTGATACGTTGTGTTTGACTCTCCGCATTCATTTCTTGTTAAACAAAGCTGATATCCTAAAAAATAATACAATCATTTTAAAAACGTTGTAGTGGGCTTGCTTCGTTAGAATATGCTCACCGTTGAAGTTAAATTCCAACGTCTAACCATAAATTGCAAAGAGCAAGTCTATTATTGCGAGAATGCCGTCAGTTCGACCGAATCGTCTGAGCAGTGATTTCAAGCCAATGCCTGCGGTTAATTAGTTTTGTAACTAGTGAAGTCAATAGGGGTTAGTAATTAATGACGTCTCTACTTCAACTGGAAAGGGCTCGTCTAAGTACAATCACTGCACCGCACTGGCCGCAAATGTTGATGTTTAACGCAGTAGGAATTTTTATAGTTTCAATGTTACTTCTCAAAGAACTTAGTACCGTTTGATTTCATCGCTTATATCTGGTTTATAAAAGTGAAAATGATTTGCGTACATTAAGTTCTAAATAAAAAACAACCAGGTGTAGGAGATGCATTTACAGTTTTTAGAGCATACCTCAAATGGGAGTTAATTATCTTAGTTCATAGATTTCGCTTTGTATCCGCCATTAGTTAAAGGCGTATGGGATGTAGCAAATTTGGTTTTATTATATTAAAATTAAAGAATTGGGTTTCACTAATATTATTTATATGTGTAGTATGCTTTTATTTACTATATTCGGTGTTTAGTAATATAAGTCTATAAACATATAGGCTGCCCTTAGGTGACTATCTTTTTCCATCAATTGAACACTCATTTCGTGATTTCGTTGATTTTTTTTCAAAATCAGAAACCATTAAGTAATCGCCTGTATATTGGTTCTAGTCTTTTTTAGCCCCCTATCCCAGCCAGAGAACTAAAAGTTTAGATAGAGGGAAGGAGAAAGGGAGAGAACGTGTTAAAACCTTCCTGACATAAATGCGTGAATTTCTGTTAAGACAAATATAAATCCCTGGGTAGTGTACGTTCCGGCGACGAGCTTAAAATAAAATAGGCAAGACCAACTACAATCAACACATTAACTGATAATGTGAGAACATGTCAATTATATATAAATGGGAAGTATCTGGACTGGAAAGCTGTATTGGACTGTGTCGTGTCGTCACGAGGGGGGTGCCTAGTTACCCTAGCCCTGGTGACGACGTGAGGGTTGATTAAGCTATGACCTGGACAATTGCTTCATGACGGGTCTTACTATCGGACTCCATATTTGATAGGCATGTACCCCGACAATGCACTATGTTCAGGAGAAGAGGTATAGGTTAGGTAATGTAGGTAGTCTATGTGGTCTTGAAATGACCACGAATTCACACTCGGTATCTGAGGGTAGGCGAAAACCTTCCGGATCCCAAAGGTGAGTGTGAACCGGACAGAGGCAGACTGGATTGCCGTGGGAGACACTACTAGGTAAAGTTTGTAGGGCCACGGCAACCGTTGTCCACGAAGAAGAGGTCTCTCCCAAGGAGCTGCTAGTTTTATCGAGAGAAAAGCAGAGATGCCCACTAGGAGAGTGTGGGGTCTGACAAGGCCGGACTAATACATACCAAGGTTAGGAAGAGAGGTCCAGAGGTTTTCATAAATGAGAAGGCCAAGTCTTGAAACATCAGTGCAGCTGCCAGTCCACCAGTTAGAGAGCCGTTAATAGAATGATTAATAGGCAAACACCCGGGTCTATTTATACTCGGCTGTGGCTCTTTAGTAGCCAACCATGTAAGGCGTTACTGTGGCCAATGATATCCCAGTTTGCGGTGGCGCTTTGTTCTCGGCAGTGACCCAGGCCTACGTATGGGTCGCTTGCTACCTGCTTTTACCCTTCCAACCTCTAACTAGTTTTATTGCAGCTGCTTCTTTTATTCTTTATAACATTTACAATGACTTATGGTTTGGTGATGTTATTTACATTTGTTTGAATTAATTTATAACATATTATAACCAATTTACAATATATATATACAATAGAGTATAGGGTGACTGCATAAACAAAAATAGGACTTTAACCTTTGATAACCGCAGACACCAAACACGTGTATGTAACTAGTGATTTTGAATTAATGAATAATAAATTTGTTACTTGACGCTTGTAGGAACGCTTCGGCCACGAGACGAGTAAGCAGGTAATCGAATTCGTCCCTTAACGAATATACTTCATATGCAAGTGTCCTTGAAATCATCCCAAGACCTAGACGATTCAGTGCATTCTTTCACTTATCTCGTCCAGAGGTCGGCTTGGGAGGCATCGTCAGCCCATCGTCACCCAAAAATCCACAATCATAATCGTTTACCTCTGCATCTCAAAGATCTAATCCAATCTAAACGCCGCTCCAGAACAGTGTGGCAAAGATCCCGGCATCCGGCTGATCGCCGCTCGTACAATCAGTACTGCCGATTAGTAAAGCGGTGATTGTCATCCTTCCGTTCCGATTCTTTCAATTCCTACCTCTCCTCTCTGTCCACCAAGGATAACTCCTTGTGAAATGTAACCAAAAAAATCCTAAAGTATCAACCTGTTCAATCAACACACCCACTCCGTCGTGATGATTGGTCCTGGGCTGCTTTGGATGGGGATAGGTCGGAAGAATGCGCTCTGCATCTTACCCATACTTTCACACCTCACCTTTCTCATCAAAGCCATACTCACAGCACAACTGTGGAAGATTTCCTCGCTTCACCTATTCCTCTCTCTCTTCCACTAAAAGCCGTTAACCCGTCTGAGGTCAAATACCTTCTGAAAAACTTACCTTACCGAAAATCCCCTGGATATGATCTCCTTACTCCTCAAATTCTCAAACAACTTCCTCCTAAAGCCATAATCTTCCTAATCTACATATATAATTGCATTATCCGAATGACGCACTTTCCTCTCCTCTGGAAGCATTCCATTATTGTCCTATTCACTAAACCCGGTAAACCACCCAATTATGCCTCATCTTACAGTCCAATTAGCCTACTCCCTATCCTCTCAAAAATATTTGAGAAACTCCTACTAAAACGTCTACTTCCAATTGTTGAATCCAAAAACCTTTTTCCCACACACCAGTTTGGTTTCCACCAATGACATTCCACTGCTCAACAAGGCCTTCGCGTTGTTGATCACATCTCCTCAGCCCTTGAAACCAAACAGTATTGCACTGTTGCCTTTCTTGATATAGCTCAAGCTTTTGATAGGGTTTGGCACGCAGGTTTGTTCTACAAGCTCAAAAGACATTTACCACAGACCCTTTTCCTAATCCTACAGTCCTACCTTTCAAACCGCTTCTTCCAGGTCCGCTGTGGTTTAGAATACTCTAACTACTATCCCATTAATGCAGGAGTTCCACAGGGCAGTGTCCTAGGCCCCATCCTCTATAACCTATACACCGCTGATGTCCCCTCTACTCCCAATACCTTCTTGGCCACATTTGCAGATGACACTGCAGTCTTGTCATCCCGCCCAGACCCCGACATAGCATCCCATAACCTTCAAAAACACCTTGACGAGATCGAGTATTGGTGCAATCAATGGCTGATCAAAGTTAATGAAGCAAAATGCTCCCACATTACCTTCACCCTTTGTCGCAAGACTTGTCCACTAGTTTATTTTCATTCTATTCCTCTCCCTGCAACCGAGACAGTCCGGTACTTAGGCTTCTATCTCGACAAACGACTGACCTGGAACCCACATACGAGACTAAAAATACAAGAACTAAACAGACCCTTTGGACAACTGTACAGACTACTTCAAAGGACATCCCATCTCTCAATAGAAAATAAACTACTAATCTATATAGTTATACTTAAACCAATCTGGACATACGGAATAGATCTATGGGGGACAGCAAAAAAGTCGAACATCAATCGTATCCAATCCTTTTAATCAAAATGCCTGAGAACAATGGTAAATGCCCCTTATTATGTCAGCTACAAAACCCTTCATAACGACCTTAATATACCCTACATTCTAGAACTCATCCCTTCCAAGTTTAGGAAATTCCACAGTAGCCTTTCCAACCACTCTAATCCTGGAGCACAGTCATTGCACTGTGCCACTCATACCTATAATCCTCCTCGGAGACTGAAACGGCAGTGGCCGCGTGACCTGCTATAAACCCGTGACAGTGGGATTCCAGGCAATGGCCAGTTACTCCAATCATGTCCGGAGCGTCTGTGGCTCTCGTGCTCTTGGTCAGCCTCCACTTGCTAGTATCCGGTGACGCGGCTGACGGAGGATCGTGGGGTACTTCCCAAGAACCGTTCCGTTTTCTCTTCGCATGTGGATTTGGGAGGTCTTAGGGCTGTCTGTAAATGTTGTATGAATGAACGAGTGAATGATGAATTGTAAATATGGTATGAATGAATGATACTTATTGCCTTATAAAAGGCAGATTGTAATTATAGCACGATAAAGAGTATGTAAAATAAAAAAAAATATGCAAGAGTCTTCGTTACCAATAACTTAAGCAAACATTTCCCCCCAACCGGGGGTTGGCGAGTCATTACGGTTCCACTGGGTCATTCATGGGTCGTCATTACGTGAAGCCTAAATATTTTTAGTATGCTTATTGCGCTTACATGCATTGTTTCAAATTTATTTTATGTTATAATAATATATTAAAAAAAAAAATTACAATGAAAATCCTTGTAGAATTTTTTCAAAATAATTTTATTGTCCTTCAGGGCCTCTTTTAAGCACTAAAATTTAATCAATAATTGTTATAATGAGGGAAAAAACATGCTCTTCCGTTATTGACAGTCTAGTAGCATTACCAGTCGTGGATGTTCTGTTGCATAGTCCAGGTCGACTATCTACCACCGACTGCCTGTTGTACTCACCGCACACTCACGTCAACTGTCACATAATGTTATCTGTCCGGCAAAGCTCAAACTGTCCGTTCCAATAACACAATATCACAGTGAGCTGTCAATTAGTTGCTTGCTACAGATTTTAATTACCCTTGCCGTTGCAGTCTGTCTATATGAGAGTGTGTGTTTTGATTGAATTGTTTCCAGTTTTGTACAGACATATAAACATGTTATAACTGTATCGGGTCCGCCTCCAGTAATATCGATACAATATATACTTATTAATAGAATGGGAGCCCCGTCTATTTCCCAATATTCATATTGTTTTTTTCCTACTTTTCATAGAGGCTGGAATTATTAAACTTTGTATTTATCTAGACGAAATAAAATCTTAGTAATCTTTTAGCTGTGTTTTAATTTAGTATGAGTCTTCTATCCCGGAGTTATGTTTGCTGAAGTTATTAGTTACAAAAACTCTTGCATAGCAAGGATATTCGTGAAGACTATATTTATATATTTATTCTGTAGATTTATAAAATAATGTATTTATAGCTCCCACTTTAAAAAGTAATACTAAATATCCTTAGCATTTCCAAATATTTGCTGTAGGTAAATTGTAATAATATGAGAGAAAAAACATTTACAATGTTCCCTGAGGAATTGTTTAGTGACAAGCCTGGATCTAGAGGTACTACTTTCAGACAAGTATTGGACAATCGCGTGTTTTGTCTCCGTCTTTTTACCTGTCTACGATGGTGATCGTAAAATGATCTTTAATTTAAAGGAATATTCCAAAAACTTCGGGTTGAACGATAATTAAACAAAGGGAACAAGAATCAATTAAAAATTTACGTTACTTAATCTTAACAAATTCACTTATTTTATGAATTCTCAAACCAAAGCTTGATCATTTTTTTCGATTAAAATTAGCAGTTTAACGTCAGTGACTAACAAAAAATTAAAGGATTTTCCAAACAATAAAAGTAAATAGCCAACAATCGAAGTCGCTTTTTAATATATTCCAGATAAGATAATTAACAGGTATTCCAATGTGTAGTATCTGCAGTAATCTTCAGCCACCGAGAAGGTTTAATAAATAAAATATTTTGTTAATTCTATTACCTTCACTTATTGAAATAAAACCTTCACCCCGAAATCATATGTGTATTATTTAAGTTTTTCTTCCTTTTCTTTAGTTTTCTATTATCTTTTGAATTCTACTCAAACTAACCCGAATAAATAATATCTTCTTCTTCTTTAGCTTCCCTCTTTAGTGCCTCTCAGCGTAGAGGAGCATCCAGCCAGGAATTCCATTCTTCCCTATTTCCAGCCAGGTTCCTCGCCCGTCGGAAGTCCTTCCCCCCCGCCTTACAGAGTCGTTCTATGTAGCTGAGATAGGACATCCTACGGCGACCCCTAGGTCTTCTGCCATCTGGGACATATTCCATGTCCTTAGATGGTCTTTAGAGGATCTCTGTGGTCGTCCATCCTGATAACATGGCCGATCCACTTTATCTGACGAGTTTCTAGGAGCTCTTTCAGTGGGGCTATCTGCAGTTCCCGACGAATCCTTTCATTGCGAACTCAGTCTCTCCTTGTTTATCCAATCGTCCTTCGCAGAATTTCAATTTCGGCAGCGGTGATTCTGCTCTCTTGTCGGGCCTTTAATATCCAACTCTCAGCTCCATACAAAAGTCTTGAAGATGTGTAGCTTCACACCTTTGCCTACTTCTCTCTTCCCTACCACAGTGTTACATATCTGGTATTAAACTGCATTCGCCTTGTTAATCCTGTTAGATATTTCTGCGTCCACCTTCCCAGATCCGTCCATCACTGTACCCCTGATAAATAATATCCAAATTGTGTTTAACTAAAAATAAAACACCAATAATACCTCTTTTTCGACATTTACAGATTAAGATTTATTGTGCTGTTTTTTTTTTAAATTTAAATAACCAATCAGTGGGACCTGTTAGATAAGCCTTTCCAATTTTTATTTCAATAAAGGTAACTCAATAAAACATGAGGGAATCAATCAAGAGGGACGCATTAGTAACCCTTATTTGTCTGATATTTTTTTTAATAACTTATTTTAAGTTCCTTTGTCGGGAGGAAGGGAGGCAAACGTTCAGGAAATCCCTCTCCTGAAGCCTAGGCTCTAGTCAATGAGAAAGTTGGAGGGTCGAACACAGAACAATTAGACCAAGTTAGAGGCTGCAATAAAGATGAAAACAGGAGGAAGCCTTCACCCTCCTAAGGGGCTAAGACTTTAGTAACTACTTGACCGCCTCTACAAACATAGTAACTGCTCAAGAGCTGGTGTCTCATGACTAAGGCTATTTACTGGTTGGCTTCTGCTCCATCTCTTGGACCCCCCCTGCACCCTCTGTGCCATGTTCTTAGGGGTGAGGGATAACACAGTGTTTATGATCGCAAGGGGCCAACTGCACTTTATGGCACAAGTTTTTTGGTCGAGGCATTTCCGCCTGACAACAAGGGTTGTCCTTGATCAAATTTATTTTTTCCTTGTCAGAAGTTATCCGAAATAACAATAAATCTATGGTACTTCTTAGACAAAATATGATAAAAGTTTTTTTTATCAATCAACTCCAGAGCACAGTCCAAGATTCCCTGCTTGCATGAGCATATAAAAACATAAAAGCAAATAAAATAAGAATGAATGTTCAAGATTAGTGCAGCTGAGAATTGTATTTCAGAAGTAAGCCCTCAAACAATATTTAATTTAACCTTTTTTACTGAAGCTTATCATTTCTTTCTTCTACTCAAAATAATCTTTATTGGTTGTACTCTGTCTTAACATTTTTACTGATTTTTATTCAAGACAATTTTTTTAAAAAGTTTTGTGTTATTTTACTCGTTTTAGAACTCATCAAAATTGACTTATCTTTTATTTTATCTATTTTTGATTTTATGTTATTATTCTTTCCAGTTTCTTCACATATTTTAATGTAAATTTGTGAGAAAACTTTGGAAAACTCCAATAAAAGCCTCAGGTCTCACAAGCCTAATTTTATTTTTATATATATCGACGTATTGTCCAGTTCAGACATTTTCAAGACTATAAAAACATTGATGCCGTGTCAGCGCCTCAATCAGTAAATTTCATGCAGACATGTTTTAATGAAAAAAAAACATTTGTCAATAAATAATGCATTCATTGGATTCATTCAAAAATTCGGAGTTTTGCACCCTCCTTATCTAAGTTGATATGTTTTATTTGATTTCATATATCTTATACTGTTTTAAATAATCCCTTGTTATATGTTTTTATTTACATTGAGAGAATTTTTATCACTGTTATAAACTCATTGTATTTGAGTTTACTTAGATAACTCTTTTCAACTCAATTGCAGGACATATACAAAGTAATATGATGGCAGTAGTAGTCTCATGCCATGTCCAAATGATATTTTTCTTCACATTCCATTCCTCCAAATTACTTTTGGCGGTTTCACTTCACTGTATCCAGTGATTATCATCACGTTTTATAATGATTATAACACTGTTCGGTTAAGTACATTGATAATTAGCAATACACTTAAAAGGAGTCTTAAAACAACAGTCTCTTAAAGACACATAGAATACTTGAGGCTCAAGACTTTGAATGGATTAGTGATATTATTCCATAGTCCAAGTGTTATTTAATCGGATAAGCCACGTTATTGAGAGTTGAACTTACCTTAAAGGCATTGTGGGGCTTACTGCCAGTAATGAACTTGTTGAAGCTATTGAAGTTTTCAAGGACTTATCAACTCCGCTCAAACGATCAATTAAGGTGTTTTAGCTTTAAATTAATGTTGTTACGCGATCATAGAACTTTTCAGATACCTTTGTTAGTAGATTAAATGTTTGAGTTAAGTCAAACTGGAAAAACATTTTAATGCTATGCAATTAATATCCATAGACGTCAGTGGCGATTTAAACTGACTGTTGGCAAGTCTTCTCATGTCACGCTCCTGTCCTCCGGTATTTTCTTTCAACCAACCCATTCTTGTTAAATGCAAGTACTGTACTAGACAAGTACTGTACTAGACAAGTACTGTACTAGACAAGTACTGTACTAGACAAGTACTGTACTAGACAAGTACTGTACTAGACAAGTACTGTACTAGACAAGTACTGTACTAGACAAGTACTGTACTAGACAAGTACTGTACTAGACAAGTACTGTACTAGACAAGTACTGTACTAGACAAGTACTGTAAATGTTTTAGTATCCACTTGCCTGAATTCTGGATATGGCTAAATGTGTGCTCTACACATTTTGTTTTTTTTTTAAATTTACATAAGCACTAGTGTAATTGATTTTGTTATATGAAATTAATCAACGCAACAGTAAAAAATTTAGGTAATATAAAATTAATTCGCATACCTGGTGTGACGCTCTTACCTGGGGTAAGATTTTGATAGAAGGACGTTTAGGAAGCTAGGAGGCGAGTATTAAATGAGGATTAGAAACAGTAAAATCTAACTCGTACTGAGAGCATGTGACGTGTTTCTTTATCGATTTTCTGAACAACTTTGCTTTGTTTGGCCAATCCGCACATATCCCTACCGTCCTGAAATGGTGCCCCTCAATGCTCCAAGGGTGACCCGTTGGTATCGGCATAAACACTGTTATACAAGAGATTTTCGCGAAACTCAATCCCTTAAAATTAAACTACTTTTAATAAATAAATAAAGTTTGATACTGAAAGAATCATTTTAATGTGTATGAATATGAGCTAATCAAGCAATATGATTTTGCCGGAATGTGAAAATTAATATAACGATCTGCAGAAGTTATCGCGTTAGTATTTTTTTTTGTAAATAAAGCCTTGATATTTTCAATACATGTAAACCAGAATTTGAACAAAAAACGTATCGGTGGTAAGAAGAAATAAGAATTGACTTCCCATGAATGAAGTCAAGGGTAAGAGCTCCAGTGTTACCGAACTCGAGTCTAATGCTCTTCCCAAACTGAATTTAGTGGTCTTTTGAGGGGGTGGGAGAGTGGTTCTTGTGGTCTATGGAATTATTGCCTCCTCGTCAAAGGGACAGAAGGACCGGCTTAAATGTCCTCTAACAGCAGCTAATAACTTGCTTTATCTAGTCCTGATTTTGGGAGCACTCTTGTGGCAACAGCACTTCTGCGATAATGCGAGGATGATATGGATTGATCCAAAAGATGGTTCTGGTTAGGTATCCCATTAAATATCATGAAGCTCTTAATATTGAAGAATTTGGTTTCGTTAGCTAAACATTAATAAATCTGCAGTTGTTAGGTTACACCGTCTGTATCTAATAGTAATTAGTCTATCTGTTCTATGACAATGACTATAAAAACTATTCGATTGACCTGATTATTTTAAGACCCCCGAAAATTCGGTAATCAAAAGAATATTGGTAGAAATAGTATGAAGATAAGTGTAAAATGAAAAACCGAAGCTAAGACCAAAAAAAAGTTGAATGGGTGTATGGAAGAAGGGCAGTCAACTAAACAAAACTACTGGGAAAATGAAAAAAAAACTATACGGTCCTATAATTAGGTCTAACTAGTGTGGAAGAACACATCAAGCTAATAATAGATCTTGATTCAAATTGGTCAGACTGATTTTTATTCAATTACCTCTTATCGTCAAATTTTCAAAATGCGTGACCTGATGACCTTCTTTCTTCTAAGAATTGAAGAAACTGAATTTGAAGGCGTTACGATCAAGAAATCGTCGTCGGTAATTGTAGAAAATATCTCTAAATGCTTTTCTACACGTCGGCATCGGCTTCATAATCCTCGCTCCCTGCAGTACGCCATGACGTCAGCTCCAGGATGATTTTCATATATTTTCCTCAATTCACCTATTCCTCTCTCACTTCCACCAAAAGCTGTTAACCCCTCTGAGGTCAAATGCCTTCTGAAAAACTTAACTTACCGAAAATCCCCTGGATATGATCTTCTTACTTCTCAAATTCTCAAACAACTTCCTCGTAAAGCCATAATCTTCCTAACCTACATCTATAATTGCATTATCCGAACGACGCACTTTCCTCTCCTCCGGAAACATTCCAGGGGTACATTGAAGGGGTTTCTTTTACGATTCTTGTCACCTTCACACTCAATCCTTTTTTTATGAAAGATAGTCACAATTATTTTTCGCAATATACAAAAGTAAACGAAACGCTAAGATTGGAACATAATCGAAGAACTGCTCAAGGCATGCAATGGCATAAATCATGAAACCAATTAGTAGAATGAGGATTTAATATCTCATTTCAAAGTCAGAAATGTTTATTTTCACAAGGAATCAGGTAACAATCTAGTATTTCCAGTTCCGTGCAATTGTTCAAACAAGGCAACACATAATTGAGAAACCATGGTCATTTGCATTGTAGACATTGCACATTATGCAGAGAGCAAAGCCCAACTGTGCGAGGTGAAGCGTGCATCCCTCTTCGTTGCCCGCGGTGGATTGTTGTCGAGAGTGATGACATCGCCTGCAGTTGGCAGCCACTGTGGCATGGCCTCGCTTTAATCCCGCATATCTCTTATCTCTAGCACAGATTCATCAGTTGCAACCTGTAGATTACAATATTTATTTATATTTATTGCATCACTTAACATCCTCTAATTTTCATTAATAATTAGGTAATGGTTTAGAGGCTTAACCTTCCAATGGGTGCGCCCTAACCAGCAGCACCGGGCGCTTATATCTCTCCTATATCTACCTACAAAATTGCTGCAAATGTAACAATAAATATTTTTTAAATTAATGACATTAATAATTAGGTTAAGTAAAGGCGATTGGGTTTGTTTATAGTAAAATAATGTGTATTTTTGAAATTACATTAAGCCTAATTCTCAAAAAAGTCCATTTACGTTAGTGTCCGACAACAGACTTATACATCAATAATAATAAAACACAATAGTATTTTACATTACATTATGTAATGTGTAAGATGTTTTTTGTAATAAAAATCACAAAAGATGCGTTGTTCAGGAATATAGCATTAAAAACTCAAACTTGGCATCTAAATTAAATATATATGAAACAAAAACATTTAAAAGGAAAATCAATGTATAAAAAGGCCATAAAGTGACGTGTCAACAAGTTCGGTATCTTTTCCTTCTCGTTTCACTCCCACAACTACTGCTACTTTCTTCAGGTTCCATCTTCCTTTTTAATATTGGTTTTCTTACCTCTTCTAAATGGAGGGATCTCCTTTAAGCGTGTTTGGTTGTGTGTTCTTATGAAAGAGCTCTAACGAATTTTCTCCTAGGCATACTGCTGTAAATAGAGTATATAAAGTTATATAGAGTACATAGAGAATATAGAGTTTGGCCAGCTATACCAAGAAGACCACTGGTCGTCTTTTCGCCTTTCCCATCCTCCTAGAACCATTTTACATAAGTTGACACATTATTAGCAATCAATAAGTACTAATTAATTTTATTTATTTCCATTAAAAGGTAATAAAACCTTACAAGTATCCGTCGGATAAAAATATCAATGGGAGGTGGAATACGTCCGCCCTTGATGCCGGTCTGATATTAATTGAATAGAAAACTGGAATCTAGGAAAGTGAACGTGAATGTAGAAAGCTTCAATGTATCCATGGGATACACGCACCCATCGTAAAGTCAATGGCCATTGATTACTTTTTACTGCTTTATTTACATAAACATTAAAATATAACTAGTAGGCAACATATGCTGTCTTATTAGGATGTTGAGATTTTTAATTTTTTTATCTACTAAGGATGATAGGAAAATATTTATTATCAATATCCAAGTGTTGGTTTTTTATTATATTATTTGAAAATATCCTACTTCGACATCAAACAGGAGCTGAATTGTTGTGAACACGATTTTATCTTTGGTTACTTACGCACTTATGCGCTCCCATTCAGAACTGAAAGGCGTCCTACAGGGAACCACTAACTTCTAGATATGTAAATGTACTAAATTCATTGTCTATTAAAGGTTTAGAAGCTTCATGTTATGAAGTGGTACGCCATAAGATAGTAACTGCACTAAACTAATGATTTTAATCATGTAATTATCGTCTTGTATAGTTTTTTGCACTATTATTAAGAGAATTACAGTTTTTTATTTTGTTGATTTTTTTCGCGCAAATAATTAGAAAGCCAAGTATTTTAAAAGAAAAAAGTGTGAAATAAGAGAAAATAAGATAATCGAAAGAAGACAACCGAGATCGTGTCGCAGCTCAAGTACACCTTTAAAGACAGGTCACAGACAACGACGGAGTGAGGGAAACTTCTCTCCGATAACCTCTGAGCCATTTCATCTCAACTGAGTTATAGGATTCCTTCACTGGAGTCAGCAACTCAATAATACAGAGAATTACTTCTCAAGTAGAACAGTTGTCTCATCTTTAAAGATTTATTTGTAAAAATAAGGAGGTGAAGTAAAAATAAACATTCTAAGCAGCTTTTGAATAATAGAAAACCACAAAATTGGTTTCGAGTGTAGGATGAGTATTTTTCTAAATAGTGTCAATTATTTGTCTTTCTAGCTACAGAAAACCTAACGATTTCCCAGCTAATTTTACCAAAGAAAATGGCTGTTGCTTTTTTTCCATGTATTTATTGGGCTTCAATTTTTATAGAATATTTATAATGCATAATTCGTTTATTGTGCTAAAATAACAATCTGCCTTGCTAGGCAATAAGTAATTAAGATATACTATCATTCATACCATATTTACAATAACATTCACTCGCTCATTCATACAATATTTACAGACAGCCCAGAAGCCTCCCAAGTCCACATGCGAAGAGAAAGTGGAGTCTTGGGAAGTCCCCCACGCTCCTCCGTCAGCCGCGTCACCGGATACTAGCCAGTGGAGAATGACCAAGAGCGCGAGCACCACAGATGCTCAGGACATGATTGGGGAAACTGGCCATTGCCAGGACTCCCACTGTCACGCATTTATAGCAGGTCACGAGGCCACTGCCGTTTCAGTCTCCAAGGAGGATTATAGGATTGTGTGGCGCAGTGTAATGACTGTGCTACAGGATTAGGGTGGTTGGATAGGCTATTGTGGAATTTCATAAACTTGGAAGGGATGAGTTCTAGAATGTAGGGTATATTAAGGTCGTTATGAAGGGTTTTGTTGCTGACATATGGTAGGAACGAGAACATTTATCACAATTACTTATTGCCTATTAAGGCAGATTGTAATTTTATCACAATAAAGAAAATTCTAAAAAAAAAAATTATTTAGGAATCCTGATTTACTAACAAAATAGTCGGCATGACAGAATCTCTTCAAGTCGGCTTGAAGCAGAATCGTTTCACAGAGCCCAAATTGAGAAAAAAATAGGTTTAACGCGTTATGAAGGCGTGACCTTATCAGAATAAAATACTAACTTGTTTTTGAGATTCGAATTTCTGTTGAGTTCAAAAGGGCTTCATGGTGTCTGTTTTTGTCACTTATCCGGAGAAACAATGGTGTAACTCTTAATTTCTATGAAATTAATATATACTCAATAATAGAATTTCATTGAAAATACAACAAAGGATAGGTATCCTCTAATATGCCAGAGAGTAGTTGTCATTGGAAAGGCAGAAGATTGTAACCGAGTTCAACAATGATTTTCTCTCATGTAAAATTGCAGCATTTTCAGGTACGTTTTTGTTCCATCAGAACTATATTAATAATATATTGGTGGGTGTACATGTACTGCTCTAAATATTATTCTTACTTTACTTAATGTTTATAGATTTTAGAACTACAATAAAAAGCCTTGTGTTAGCACTTATATATTTATTTATTTGTATGATATATGTTACATTTTTTATAAAATTTTATTATATGTATGAAATGTTGAGCTTCACTGCTGACCGCGGTCTAAATAGATCATAATAGGTCACCCCTAGTTGACAGTTCACCACCCGGTTGTCAGAGACCTCCGTTACCTTGCCTTAAAATAGCAAAAACTGAAGTTAAAAATTATATACAAAATCCATATGTTGTTTTTTGTGCTATCAATATGCTATTGTGTTTTGCCGAACTGTCGAGTTCATTTGACTTGGTCGCAGCAACGCATGGCATGATTTGATCAATGTAGTTTGACTGTATTTCTGCCGATGCTATCAACAGTGATCAGACGGCGTTGTCAATATACACTATCTGTTATTTTTATAACGCCCAAGCAAGGAGTACAGGAATAATTATGTTTTTAAAATACAGATAGCAGTATATTTCGACAAGTGTGGAGGTTAGTGATGTATGAGCTAATAATTATTAGCCATTTTAAGATATTCTTTACGCAGGTAAGTCAGTTACTTTAGAATACTTTCAGTTGAATCCCTTGCCAGGTGTCGGATTGTATATGGCTTAAAACAAATTACCGTGTAATTAATTACTCGCAGGTAGCTCATCGCTAAATTACAGCACCATAACTTCAGGCAAAGTTGGCTGAAACTTTCCCTACTCCAGTCTGACACGGAAGCTCCCAAAGGCACTGCCGGTCTGTGATGATGGTCCGCTTGTTGTGTTCAAATACACCATCTTAAACGTAGATAAACATATACAGAGTTCAAAAGGATACTTAATGAATACTTGCTGTTAGTCAGTTATAGATTTGTGACTTATATGCAAGAATTTATGAGAAATATTTAGAGGAAACTAATATTAAAAAAATTAGGAATTAGAAATAAAAATAGGTATTTACATAAGTAAATTTTACATTATGCAAATTATACTATAGAAACACAATCTACATCACCTTAATGAAAACGAAAGATTGGAGTACATGTATTGTACTTTATAAATTATGCTTATGTTATGAACTGACGGATCAACACCTATCACGATACAGCTATAATTCTTATGATGCAACATGGCAATAGAACCATGATCACTAAAACCTTCATGCTGAATCCCCAACCATAAGTTATACTTAGAATACCACTAAACAGTAGCATATTCATATGTATACGACTATGTGTAACCCATGCACTAACGTTACAAGACATAATAATGGTAACCAGAACATTTCAAAATAATAAATTGAAGGAAAAACACATGAACATTTAAAATGAATTAAATCACATACACATATCTATATTATAATAGAACATGTAATATTAAAGAAAAGAAAGGTACTAATCATTAAATGCACAAATACGCAAATAAGTCAATAACAGTGCATCCACCTTCTTTTTATAAAAATCATACACCATGTACTTAACAAAGCTTATTTAATGTTTACCATTTCATATATACACTATTTAAATATGAGCTCCACTCTCAACAATCCTCGCTTGATAATGCTCCCCAAAAACACCCTCCCTTTCTTCTCTTCCTGCCATTCACAGATGCATTTGGAGGAGTGCATAAATATAATAAATTTTGTTGTGGGTAAAAGTTCCTAGTTTATATTCAACACTAGGTGATGAGGCTCACCTTCAACTTGTCACCGACACCAAACACTAAACACTAGAACACTAAAACAAAACATAATAAACTAAACAAAACAAAACAAACTAAAACCTATACCTAGAACCAAAGACTAAAGCGTTCCAGCCGCGACAGCGTCCTGCCATCGATGGGGGAACGGAGCGGGGGTTATAGTATTGCACACCGGGTTTGTCAAATACTGTAAGGAGACGAAAAATTTGATATTTCTACGCTGGATGAATTCATCCACCGTAGGCAGCTCAAATATCTCATGCAGCTCACTGTTTCTTCGCTGCTCGAATGAAGTACCTCTAACCACTTTCATCAGTATACCATTTTGGAATTGTTGGAGTTTCTTAGCTGTCGTATACGTCAGATAACGAAATAGCGGTGCACCATACAGCAGAGTAGGCCTTAGTATGCTCTTGTATACCAATAGCTTGAGGCGCAGTGATAGATTGGGGGAAGTCAATAAGTGCGCAAGCCGGTAGGACTTCGTGCGTGTTGGCTTCAACTTCTTCGTAAAATTGTTACTAAAATGGAGATGTCTGTCCATTTGAATTCCCAGATATACTAGGTAATGGCTGGTGAATTTTCCTCCGTTCCCACTATGTAACTAGTAGGGCTTTTTCCCTTTTGGGAGGAGGAAATTACACGTCAGTCTTACCCGCGTTTACAGATATATTGAGTCTCCCCAATCTCTCACTGATCTGGTTACAGGCTACTTCAGTTTTAGAGTTACTTTAGCACTCATGCTGCTACTGTACATCGCTATGTCATCTGCGAAAGCAGTAACTGTGGTATTTTTGTACCGAGCTCCGACAATCTCAGACGTGTATACGTTGAATAGTACAGGGGATAAGACGGCTCCTTGGAGTACTCCACAGGTCAGTGGCACAGCTTCGGAGAAGCTATCACCCACCCGCACCCGCAACGATCTGTTTTTCAGGAAGCTAGCCAGAATTGAATAGAGTTGCTCCGGGCATTCCCAGTCGCAGAGCATTTGGCACAGTGTCCCGTGAGACACCGAGTCGAATGCTTGGGTGCAATCTAGGGTTATCATAGCCGTGGCTATGTTTCTATTCATGTTATGGCTAACTTCTGACTGTACCTTCAGAAGGGGGTGCTCTGAGCTCATGCTGGATTGGAATCTAGTTTGGTCTGGTGGAATGATGTCGTTTTCCGAGCAGTAATCTTTGAGATAATTCAAAAGAATTTTCTCAAAGATTTTCCCCATCTGTGGTAGCAGACTGATCGGGCGGTAGTGGCCTGGGTGATCTCCACTCTTGGCTGGCTTTAGTAATGGAAACAAGATGGCTTGTTTCCATGTGTCAGGAAAATACCGCAATCTCATACAAGAGTTGTATAAGTTTGCTAGTTATACTATCCCTCTCCTCAGCATTTGTTTGAGCAGCACTGTTTTTATCCCGTCGTGCCCTGGTATTCGGTTTCCCTGACACCGGCGAAGAATCGCCTTGAGCTGCTTCGGTGTTGAAACATGTGGTTCTGTTCAGCATCTACCGGAGGAGGCATTTAGTAGCATCCCGTCCTAGCCGTAATATCCCTAACGTAATGGTCGGCCAGTTTTGTTTCCTGTTTCTCAGCAGTCAGAACATTGTCGCCTTCGTGAAGACAGACAGTGGCTTGTATTTCTACTGTTTGGGACACCACTCTTTAGATTCCTACATGCCAGCACCATAACTCGACTCCAGAGTTTCCAGAACAAGATCCTGCGAACGGCACTCTGGCATACCCATTTTCGTGAAATGAAGGCTTCCGACATGCACGAAAAGTTCGAGCTTCCCACCATCACCGACGTTATCAAAAGAAGACACATAAAGTTCTTCGACTCGGTGAAACACAGTCTAAACCCTCTATTCAAAGAGATGACACCACCACCGCTACCGGAGCAGAGGAAATGGTGGACATCACGGCGCTTGGCCCGCCAACCACAAGCCTCTAAGGGGCACCCATCACTGAAATCAGACTAAATAAGAATACACTACATGCCTAGAGAGACTCTAGGCCCAGCCACCAGTGGACACTTACCACTGTACCGAAACAACCAGCCTCCACCGAGGCTTCCCACGCCCCTTAATCCTCTCACACCACCTTCAAGCAGGTACTTTTAGTACCAGGATCCGATTAACCTAAATATTCTATATTTTTCCGTCATCCTGAATTTCTAACTAGAGAGCTTAGGGAAAAGAAAAAAAAGGAAAGAAAAAAAGCTGGTTTTCCACCAACTCACCTCAAGGAAGGAACTGACACCCTCAATTACTTTCTACTTTACAACAACCTTACCTGGTACCGCGTTACCTGTAAAGTAGATTTACGACTCTTTTTGAATTTCACTCCTTTCGTATATAACTGTTCCCCGATGGTTTATTATTTTGTTATTTAATGAGCATGACATGCTTGTTAAACCCGTTTTTGCACTTCTTCTTTCACTTTATCAATGTGTGAAGATGTGACCTACATTAGGCTGACAGGTCCCATCTTAGCCGGAGAAGTGTAAAGTAGCCAGATCTTGCCAACCGGCCAAACAAAGCCCATCCAAGTAAAACCTGAGATGTAACTTCCTTAACTGATGATACTGCACTAATAATATGCATCGTGTCTCCGATAGAGCATGATTAGTAATCAGCTAAGTCATGTATGTAACTAAGAATGTTTTGTCATCTAATCAGTCAATATTTCCTAAACCAGTATTAGCACATTGTATATTTACATGTAAGGAAGTGATAATAAAGTATATTTGAAGCATATTAAAGTATTGTGATTTAACTGAGTTCACCATGATGGTCCATAATGATATTTTTACAATAAATCAGAGGAATGTTATGAAAATTCACAGATTATTTATGCTAGAGTAGGAGTTGTAAGTGCAGGATAATAACATTTAAATATGGCATATGATCCCTCTGTACAGACATTTGGGTAAATGAATGATGGACATAAAGAATATAATCATTTAAACGTGACTAAACGTTTAGTGAAAAGACTCCTTATTCCATTTTCCCATCAAGCATCTAGTGCTGAAACAGCAAACAGACGGTCACAGATAATTCCTGAAAGATAGATTCGATGTTTGAAGAGCTTAGTTCTCAAGTATCGTTAGAGCTTACTTACAAGGAATAAATTAAGTACACTTCAGCGAAAGTTCAACCAGATTCATCAAGCATTTTCAAAGAATCTTCAATCTAATCCAATGTGCTTCATCTTTTGACCAAACCTACTCATTTAAACTTGTAATGATATCTTCTGCTTTCAGAACTTTTAATGATTCTAATTTCTTATTCGTTTTGGCATTTTTTTAAATAATTTTTGAACATCCTTTTCTTGATAAGAAATAATTTATCGATCTCCTAAATGTTTTTTACGAGGACCACCAATATAAGATATTCAACATAATCGTTATGGGAGATTGTTAGTAAAAAATAATAATATTCATAATAAACTTGATTTAGCCTAGGACTGTCTTTTTCTTTAAACGCTTACAATAGGTACAAATTCAGGCTTTATGCAAATTCATGAAATGTACAAGAAAAAAAACAATAATCAAATGCCTTTTAAACAAAAAACAAAGGAATGAATGAAAGGAAAGTTGTGAACATTGGATATGAAATATAAAGACAATTGGATGGAAAGGATATGACTAAATACCATGATTTGAATATGGTAAGACTAAGAGCATGACGGACGATGGAAGAATCGAGTAGCGGGTAATGAGAGCTAACGCATAGTTTGAGTTTAGCATAGTTTAAGTTTGGAAATTTACAAAAGGCTCTGTAGAATTGTGTAATTTGGTAGAGAAAACATACTAGGTGATTCCTAATGAGCAACTTTAACTCAGTACAAGACAAAGAAACGGTAGCGTCCATTGGAAGCCCAAAATCAATTTTTATGGTTGTGCTGCAAAACAGGTAAAGGATTAAAACCTTCATATTTGTATTTAATGATTTATACATTCAAATTATAAATCAATCAGCTTCAACTTTATGTCGTTTCCTAAGGAGAGTTTGGGAGTAAGGATTTTATTTTGGTCAATGCCGAAATTTGGTAATGACGGTTATACATAACCAAGGCAACATCTCGCTGCCAATTTATTTTTCAGTGTGGAGTCGGGGTCAGTAGGAATGGCGGTTGAACAAATCCTGTCAATGTTTGAATAAGAGTATCGTGGTAGATTGGTATTGAATGCCTGGTATATCTTATCTATCTCGTCATTTATGAAAGGTATCCCCAAGTCTGTATTTAATGCCTGTTTTGAAATTTTTATATAGCTTGTGATTTGTCAAAGTATTATTGCCTACAGTGCTTAAAGTATTACTTTATGCTGATCCCCCTAAGGTTCTAGTCTCAAAGTCATAATATCATAATGGACAGTTTGTTTGATTTCTACATGCAGTCTCAGAAATGTTTATATTTGATGTATGCAGTTTAAATCATTATACAAAGCACAATATATTTTTATTGATTACACTGTGAACTTATGTAGTTAATGTTAATTGTTTAGCTCTTTCGGCATGTTTCCTAGCAATGTGTGGTTATCGATGAACCCAGGAGCTAAATTTTGTTAGACTATTCCTGTATAAAGCATTGTTTTGTTACTTGCCGTTTCAAGTAGTAAGAAACGCTCTCAGAAATTTGCAGGACGTGTTTTGTTGGGTTGTAAAAGTAATTTTCATAAGCATTATTGGACTAAATTAAATTTTCTATTTTAAGTAATTAATTATTATTGTTATTATTTTGTTTGTTTCGTTTCTTTTTTTTGTATGTCTCCTTCCTCTGCACCTTAAACTGTTATCATGATAGAGTCTATTGTATATATTGAATTTGAATAAAAAAAACTATATTAGAACCATCAATCAGGTAACTCATCACAATTAACATAAGGTCGTCCTTTTTATTCCCCGTTCATGAGTTTACAGTTGAAATAAAGGGCACTCAAGAGAATAAAGGAACACTTTGAGGGATTGGAAATATGATTGGGGTTATGCCAAACGTTCCTCTATCTACCCACTCCACTTAACCTGTCCCGTCCTCCCCTCATTTCTCACCACTTTTAAAAAATAAACAAATATCCGCTGGATGGAAAAAAGACGTTTTAAATATATACGCCTCAGTTAAAGTAACAAATCTTCAGGATGTAGTACCCTTGTTAAATGGAACATATAGATGGGAGAAAAAACTAGCTCAATACATAGCTACTGTAATTTTATTTTACCTGTCCATCACAAACATGATCTCATTTATGTGACTACAATATGCCATAATTAATTAGTAAATAATCATCTAACTCTTCAATATGGCTTCAGTAAATACTGGATGGCTAAAATTAAAAACTTTGGAGCAGTTACAATTTCTCAAACATGACATTCGAATTTCGGAGGGGATAAAAAAAAAAGCGAAGGCAGGGAATTGAATAATATAACTTGGTTTTAGCAAGATTTAAATCGGTAATTTTTGCATCGGTATAACCAAGACTTTATTTTATTTATTGCTTTGAAAGGAATTTTGAGTTGTTTTTTCTACGGGGAGTAACATTCCTCTCATTCCAAAGTAGGAATTTATTGTTTAATACATGCTATACATTAATGCCCCCGTTAAAATTCACAATGTGCAATGAAAGAAAATATTTAAAAAAATAAAAGCAAATAGGAAAATGTATAATAAAAAATACATATATACATAAAAGACACAGTTTATCAAGAATTAAGAATATAAAATGAAATAAATGTAAACAAACACAGTATGAAGAAAATAGAACAAGAAATCTGCGGAAAAAAAACAAAAATAAAATATCTATTCAAAGACACTGAGTCACGATTTGGTATTCACACATAAATAAATATGTAAATGCATAAACACCAAGATTTAGAAACAATAAAAATTCCCTAAGTAGATGTACTACGTACTAATGCGTAACATACATAATATAATAATAATGAAATGCAAATAAAAAAACAATGTGTATGTGATAGTTCAACAGAAAGTATTAAATACAAGAATTACAATAAACAAATTTACGTTTTTTTTTTTCTATGACTCCATCTTGATTTACTCTTAGACATGACTTTCGAAAAATTTTCTCACTGTCTGTTAGGTCATTTGATTACATTGCGTGTGTCCTTAAATTAACCTATGAGTTTTATTAGTTGTCTTGCCATACACGAGATAAAATCGATCCTAGGGACCATTGTGAGAGATGACCCTTTCGCGCACCCGGCTAGAGGACGAAGGGCTCTCCCATAGGAGACCGGAGGGTTTATTGACCGCTCTTGACGATATCCGATTATTAGCGGCGCTGGGGCCAAATTGGATTCCTGCCCTGGAAATGGCCACTTTTCTAGGTCGGGAGTCAATCTGCAGCCGGAAATGACGTCCCTTGGTAAATGTGTCCTCCTTGACTAAAGTCAGCTTGGCTAACGTTCGCCGACGTAGGGCTCTTTCCGTTGCTGTTCAGGGACAAATTGAATCTTCGTCCCTTTACATTTCCACTCATTAGGTAGAGTGAGGGGTGGGCTTCTCCACGAGGAAGACTGTACACTATTATTTTTTTTTTTTCCATTTCAAGTATCATCGACATTACCTATCATCATTAACGACACCACAGCTCGTTCTTTTAACTCCTTGAAAGATTTTTTACTGTTGTTTTTTTTTTCATGACAGAAAACCTCAAGTATTCATTTTAAAAAAATCCGAGACATCGTCCAAGAAGAAGAATACCAAAAAAGAACTGCCGCTAGTAGTATTATAGTGATTATGGTGATGCATGGTGAAACACATAGGATAAAAATAATAAACAAACAGAATACATGCAACAATATAAGTGGTTAACGTTCTTCTGTATGCAATAAAAAATAAAACGATGCAACAATCAAGCATTTAGACGTTTGAAATTACTACCTACCCCTGTGCATGACGCGCTAGCTTATTCTCCTTCCTACTATCATTGAGTATAAACAATGTTATAAAAAGCAAGGAGATGAGTATAAAAGAGAATTAGAAACTTCTAGTGAATATCACTCTTCAACATCACTATAAACTAAAACGCATTGAGAGTACACTACGTGTTGCTGTGGTGAAGATTGGACAAACTCAGACTCCGAGGAGTAGCCTTGCCAAAGAGAGGGAAAACTTAGCCATCTAATTACCCTCAGGTAAAAATAGGCCCAGTTTCCATCAGATAAATGTGCTATTCTAGGGGACAAAGTCTCGGAATAAAGATTTTTTTTTCATTTAGTTTCACTAAAACACGGGTGAATACTTTTCTGGTTTTCTGGCTATGAAAAATAAAAAACAGCAAAAAATGTTTCAAGGAGCTATAAGAACGAGCTGTATTGTCATCAATGATCGGTGATGTTGAAATGAAAAATAAAAATAGTGTATATTCTTCCTCGTGGAGAAGAATTCACCCTATCTAATGATTGGAAATGTAAAGGGTCGAAGATTCCAATGGTCCCTGAACGACAGTGAAAAGAGTCCTACGTCGGCGGATGTTACTCAAGGATACAGTTACCAAAGGACGTTATTTCCGGCTACAGATTAACTCTCGGCCTAGAAAAGTGGCCATTTATAGGACAGGAGAAAAAAGTTGAAAAGTAGGAATACTTATAAGGTAAGAAAGAGAACATTGTTTGGTAAAATTATAGAAAGGATACAATTACAAAAAAAACAAAAAAACTTAACAGGATTAACCTCAATAGAATCAAGATGCCGGTGAAATCTGGATTTAAAGATTGGGAGTGATGGAAAGGGACAAATATTCATAATAATGGAGTTGCGCGGGACAAGAAAAGAATGATCAAAGGAGGCCGATCTATGTGAAGGAAAATCTAGGCCGGATGGGCAGGATCTGCTATAAGGAGATTTGGTATCAGATACGCACGAATTGGAGAAGATTGTAAAGTTGAGGGGGACTTTAAGTCATGATAGTGCTGTAGAGAAATCCAAGGAAGTATTGCGGACGGACTTAAAAAGGCTACAACCATTAGCCCTGCAAACTCTAGTCCTTTTGAGTCCCCTGACTAAGCTAGAAACATGAAATTCCACATGTCTCATTCGACATTGGCAAGAAACAAACACTATATATTATTAGCATCTATCATTAATTAACAAATTGATTAGTATTAAAAAATTATATATATTTCTGTGACTTAAAGATATCAACGCCTTGCATCTATTGAAAAATCTCAAACGGTGCTAATCAAGAAAGAAAAGCGGTATGTATGAGAAACCGAATACGTATATATGAGTAAATTTTTTCTATTTTCTTCCTTTAATGCCATAAATCAAATGGATATGTATGGATATTTAAGGATTAATAGACGTAAAATCAGTTGGAAAGTCGACTTAAATTCATCTATTAAACATTTCTTTTTAATCGTTCCACTATATGTAGATGGGGATATTATTGTATTTTTTTCTATCTATAATTAGTAAACGCAATATTTTATAAAAATTTTTTATATAGTGAGAAATTTACGAAAACAAAACCCTAACGCGAATTTAAAACTAATAAATGTAGAGGCAGTCCCTCTATATAATTAATCATTTTGCAGCGGTGTAATAAAACGAATCAGTCAAAATGATATCTACAAAATCTACATATGCAAAATCTGTCTTTGATCTTAATGACTTTCCTCTCATTGCCATTATTGCTTTTTAAAGGTAATTATCAACTCTTATGGTAAAAATTTCATGTTTCTAGCTTAATTCCAGATAGGTTGCCTCATATCAAAGTGTTTCTGCTAAATGAATAAATTCGATCTCTACCCACTACACTTTTCTTTAACGAGCCAAACATCAAGCATCTGTACCCACCTCTTTTCTCTTCAGCCACCCAATGTTGACACATTAACGTTAGTTAGTTTATAAAAAAAAAAAAAGCTTCCATAATTAACAGTAAAAATATTGGTGTTTGTAAGTTTGACCCTTTGTACTCTTCTTACTTTTAAGTTCTGTAAAACCGAAATTCCGGATCATATATGACATTCAAATCCGCTTTGAAAACTGCAAATCTCTTATATAAATAAAACATTGAAAATAAACAGGAATCATTATGACTGAAAATAATCAATGATATGAAAAATATCAGGTAGTGTTTTTAAACAGTGTTCTGGATGTCATTGATGTTACTCAGTTTTAATGAGTAAGGCTAGCACTAGAAAGGATTAAATAATATTTAGGTTGATGAATTTCTAGAAAAGGGTAAATAGGGGCTATGTTCAAGTTATCCCCTTAATCGGGGGTAGTCAACCTTTTTATCATCCTTTTTATCACCCGCCCACTTTTGTATCTCTGTAAGTAGTAAAATGTTCTTACCACCCACCGGTTCCACAGTAAACGTGATTTATAAAGTAGGGAAGTAGCTTTAGGTTATAAAATGTATAAAGTAGAGTTACAGCAGGTTAAATCATTTAATAATAATTGCATACCAAATACTTAATGTCGGACTTTCGCTAAGATTGGGAGAATAAATAAATAAATCAATCTTTATAAAAAAAACTTACTGTAGTTAAATCTATCTTTTTATTTATAATTTACGTTCATAAAAGCAAGAAGTCTGGTAAAATTTCATTTAATTAATTAAATTACTAACGAGATCCCTGAGGCTGATACTGTGAAACTGAGTACTGGGTATGTGACTCAATGTTTTTAAGGAAAACCGGAGGTCCTTTTATTTATAATATTCAGGGGATTTCTTTCTTTAGTCTTAATATGATCAACACGACCAAAGCCTTCCATTCCACAAGATATGAGGTAGGAAAAGGTATCAATAAACTGAATATCATTTTCCACATATTGGGATATAATCTAGGCATTTTGCAATCGGTTTTCATATCCTACATTATCGAATTGATATTTACTTTCTTCATCAAATCTAATTTTATTTTCTTCTTGGAATGTTGTATCAGACTCTGCGATAAAAAGATTTTTCATCCCGTCATACAACTTCAATATCAAAATATATTCAATTAATTTTTTCATGTCCAATTTAAGTTCGTTGAGGTGGCTACTGAATCTGTTATTATCCTCTAGAGTTATGTCTTCTTTTACAAATGATAATTCAGGAAAGTAACCAAATTCCCTCTTCGACAAATTATAACGAAGTAGTTCAAGTTTGTCAATAAATAATTTAATACTTTAGTAACGTATAATAGTTTTATTAACTCCTTGAAGCTGCAAATTGACGTCATTAAATCTCTTGAAAATATCAAATAAAATAAAAGGCGTCATTCTGATATTGGTTTCTTTGTTACTTTTGAAAAATTTACTCTTTCATATAAAGCTACAAAACGAGTGATTAAGAGTCTTAATCCTTCTCCACTTTAGGCTGTTTAATCACTTCTTCTCTGAAATATATGCAAATATATAATTATATGTAAGTTTAAGCATAAATGTGTGAGATAAGTTCAAGAAACTTACATGTCCGGGGAAGGTCAACACCTTTTTTTTTTTCTAAAATAATGAAAAACTTTATTAAGTATCCGGTTCTGAAAATGTTAGAATGATGTAGATGTGCTTTTAGTCAGGTTAGCTAATGGTTGACTGGTGGCGTATTTTACAGCAAATCTTGCTGGATTTTTTCTTGTATATCATCAGTTTGAGACCCAATGATCAATTTGGTGGTCATTAAATGTGTAACCGGTAAGGCTTTGTAGGCGAATTTTTGAATTTCATACTAAAGTTTATGGTGCTTGTGAAAAAATTAATTTTTTATAAGCCGATGTATTTGTTGAATATCATTTCACAAGCATAGCATGGTGCAGCTTATGAGAAATTTCGATCATAATCTGAACCCCACCGAGAACCTCTACACATGTTATATATCACGGCTAACATTTCCATTTAACGCTAATCTTCTTTAGTACAGTCTCCTTTTAATTCGTTTTACCGCACGAATGAAAAAGCGAATGCAATATTTTAAAAATGGTATAAATTAGAATATTTATCACAGTTATCCGTTGCCCTGCTAGATCAGATTAAACTATTATATATATGGTATGTATTTACATCAAATTTCAATCGATTTTTGTTCATACCATTGAGTTTTAACATGGGATTATCCTGAACTTCCCTTCACCCCTTTTTCACTCTCTCATTTCGAATACATAAAAAACACCGGAACACCATCACACCCTTCTAGCAGGTTACTCGAATATTAGCATGACGCTATGGCTGCTTTAACTAACAAATGGAGAGAGCGGCTTAAGTTCTCCGAGTAATCAGTGCCAGCCGGTTCATACATTTCCATTTAAAGCTAATCTTCTTTAGTACAGTCTCCTATTAAAGCGGATTAAGGCCGAGCAGGTGTTGCTTCAAAAACAAACCAAACGTTATAAAAATAATTATTTATAAGTAGCCAGTAAACCTACTTCCATTTTTTCATTTAATTTTTCAATTTATTAAAAAAATGTTCTAACAATTAAAAAAACTCAATTCAAATGTTTTTCATCTACTTTGCTTTTATAAACCTCTTTTCTTATTAATTATTTTATAAGAAAGTTATACATATATTCTTCTGAATTGGCTTTATAAGCTTATTCATGTTTGTATCACTTAATCATTAGTACTAACGGTTTCTTGCAATAGCAGTTTCTAAATCGTCTAATATTAGTAGGTAAGGTTTTTTCTATTCCATTATATTTCGGCATATTCATTGTAAAAGTTGGCGTAAGCCAGTCTGCAGTTCAGAATGTTTAATTTAAACGTTCTCCACTAGTTTAAAAATATGTCTCATATATCTAAGGTTGACCCAAGAATTAGCTCCTCAAACCTTTACACGTTCTTTCTCTAAAACAAAATGTTTTTAAATTATGTTTTACATAATCAGAGAAAACAAAAAGTTCAATTAGCTAGTTCTAGGTTGTGATTTGAAATAGGTACGGCTATAATTTACTACATAATAGTTCTAGTCTACATAGTGACCCTTGTACGAATGTAGTCTAAGGCACTCATGTAATCCTCTGTCAATTAATTATTTTGATTACAAGCTGATTCAATATGTCAACTCATGCGTGATCGTTTTCAACGACCATCACTGCAATGAACACTATGATTAAATCCACAACCAAAAATTTTTAAGTTAAATTCATTCAAAAGTGAGTTTAGGGTTTCAAAGATGGATGCCAGTTAAAGGGCTAGATATCACATGAGAATAAATGTAAGAAACATTATTCTCGAGGTGCGACACACAGCAGATTTAAGGGGTGGGGGGGGAGCTCCCACTCAAGGTTTCTTAGCAAAACTTTAACTCGGGTAGCCTTAATGAGTGGAGCCTTATGAAAAGGTTTTTAGAGCAAGAACGTCAACTCGTAATGAGGAACGCCCTTATGATTTACATAATATAAACTGAAATATTAATCCCGAAATGTAAGATGTGTCTTTTAATTTGAAATTTCAACCCGAGATAAATAAGTTTAATAATGAATATGAAACCACTCCCAACTCGTAATACCCTCACTCAGGAGGCAGGACAATAGTCCTTCCTGGAATACGGCATACACCGGAGATGGTTCATATTACTCCAATATTCAACTAATTAGTAGGACGATATGTTATATTTATTACCTATTGTGCAATAGAATGTCGCATTTTTTTTTTTAATTACCGAGCCCAAAAAGAGAGGTTTTACCTTTGCACGAAACATAATTAGTTAGCTTTTGTCATCATTGTTGTATAGACGATGAAATAGATTGTTTAAACATGCTTGGTCGATTTTATTATACTGAACTGAGTACTTCAATTAATTGTTATATGAAATTGAAATATTAGATAATTTAGGCTTACATTTCATAAATTATTCATGTCTCTCCTTGCTAACGGTATTTGCTTTTTACAGCTCACGTCTCTTTGGCTCAAATTAAGACATGTACACAACAAAATTTTTAAACAGAGAGATAACTTGGTAAAAATTAAAGACGGTAAAATAAAGTATTCTGGAAGGTTCAGATGTTCAGAACTAATAAATAAAAATAATAAATTAAATTTAATTAATCGTACCTTTGGGTATCTGGTAAAGTATATAAAAGGCTTCCAAACCAGCTATTGAAAGGAAATTAGGAATAGTAAAAAGGAATATGGGTATATTGCATACAAACCTTATTATATATACAATTACAAAGGGGTACCTAATGTAATTGTAGTATAACAAAAAAAAACTGTTTTCACTTAGAATGTCTCAGAAGAACCTGGACTGAGCCAGTATCACCTGGAGAGCGGAAGAAATTACATGGGAAGCAGGCAGCCGGTGCGAAACATTTTAATTCCTACATTCGACTCTGTTAACCACTACACCCTACTCCAATGTCTGAGGGAATACGAATTCTCGCATCAGCTACAGAGCATTATGACTTCATACCTCACAGGCAGAACTTTTTCGGTTCGGATAGACACCACGTCTACGACCCGAAGAAAATACACTGCCGGTGTCCCAGACACTTCTCGTTCACAACTCATCTCAGTAAGAAGTTAAAGAGTGTTAGAAAAACGTTCTGCAGCCTAGGACACCTACTTTACAGCTCTGCCTTATCGGTACACCTCAAGCTGCTGATTTATCAGAGCGTTCTGAGACCTGCTTTGATGTATGGGACCCCACTGTTCAAGTACCTGACTCCTAACACTCTAAAAACGCTCCAGCAATTTCAGAACAGAGTTCTCCGTACCTCCCTCACACATACCCCGTTCCACCGAATGAAGGCAAACGTCATCCACGAATAATTTGAAGTGCTTACCATTCAAGATTTCATCAAGAGACGACACATCTTCTCCGACCTTCAACCACCACCAATGCCCGTCCGATGGAAGCACTGCTGGACCGCAGAAGCCTGGAGACAAATAGACGTGATCGAACCCGTGAACAAACAGCACCTTTTTGCTTGAGCAACAAAAGCGAGCTCAGGGGGTTACGTAACCTGTGGTGCGCCTATTCCGGTGCAATGGGATTGTTGCACCGGTCAGCGCACCTTGAGTAATACTATTTTCGTTCTTTATTTTTCAAAATCAACACATAGACAACAAAATAAAATAAAAACTTTTACTTAAATCTACTTTGTACAATCCTTACTAGTTTTTTTTTTTTTTGAACGACCAACACGCAGCCGAGAGATCGATCTCTTGGCCGACTCAACCGAACCAAGAAGACCCCTTCTACCTGCTCAGGGTAGGTCGATTCCCCGGCCGATAGGCCGACTCAGTGCAGCCCCCTACAGGGGCCGAGGCCAGGTGTGACCTGGCCGACTTCAAACCAATGCCTAGAACCCCTAGGCTCCACCGTATGTAGACTCTCACTACCTTCCCGAATCCACCCGCCTCTTTTAGGCATCCCACACTCCATATCCTTCTCATACTTCCTTCAAATGGGACTCCCGTTAGTGAAAGGCACCCATCATCCCGAATAATTTCCTTTATTTTTCCTACATCCTAAATTTCCAGTTGAGAGCTAAGAAAAAAAAAAAATTAAGAATAAATACATGATTTCCTATCCTATAATTATAATCAAAATTTAGCAATTTAAATGAAATACACAAGGTATATATGTCGTATGCATAAAAATACAAAAAAAAAAAAAATATATATATATACCACTGTTATAAAAAACATGCTCGCCACCAAACGATTGTCCTCTCTTTGCAGAGAACTACCTAATATAGTAAAAATTCAAATGGTGAACATTTCGGTGAAACGAGCTACACTAAACAATAAACTCGTGGGTAATAGCATATTACATATATAATTTAAGTGTCTCTAAAAGGGGAGTATTTTAGAGACAATTAAATTCTCTAATCAGTTTTTAAAAAAAATGTTATTAATGCAACACAAACAAAATTATATCAGTGATGATATATACCTTTTAAACGATTAAATTAAGATACTAGCCAATGAACTAAAGGAAGTGATCTACTTTAGGAGGTATACATATATTAGGGGTTGGAAAGGGTGGAAAGGGGTGATAGTTAAACATTTCTTATATACTGTGGTAGTGAAATAAAGCTATGATGCATAGGTAAGTGATTGTTACATACCTTAATATTGGATAAATGTTTATATGACTGAGTAAACATTACAAGGAAAATTTTGAATTATTAGGAAGAGGAGTGTTCCTTTTTGAATAATAGAACTCCCTCTCTCTCCTCTTGTTACAAAACGGCTTTGTATTACCGAGTTTAAAACATAGAGGATTGTTTTTTGAATGATCAAATTATCCAAGTGAGAAGTTTGAATTTTGATTAGTTCACGTTACATATCTTCCAAAGGAGTGTTGACACGTGCGTCGTCTTTCTATTTTAAATAGCTCAAATTCTTCTCTGTATCCAGTTTTATTTCCATTTTTTCCAATGTATTTACTTTTTTCTGGATCATGTCCTTGTATAGTCAGATTGTTTGTACTGTCATTCGTCAATCGCGCGTGGCAGCGATATGTGCTGCTAAAGTCGGCTATCCTCCTAGTATAAGTGGTAAATGCGTCTGAATTTCCTGTCTTCTAAAATAGTCATTAATTATTGGCAGGACCCACGATAGAATCATAAAAATATCAAGTGTCGAGGATGATATCACCTTCAATGATGCTCAAAACTAGCTGCTGATCCTTTAGTTACAGCCAGGTCAAAGAGACTCCATATAAAATTAATAAACGGCGATATAGCTCCTATATTGGATGCCGTTCAAGTCATACGTGAAAAAATGTAGAGCAATATGAGCCGTCGAGAGAGACTTCAGAGCCCAATATATCGCGGAGGACAAACTCCCATTTTATAGTTTGGCAGTCCACGAAGTCCATGGCAGTATCATGAAGTCCAGTAGCTTCCATTCTGCTACCGGAGAATCTGTCAGTTTAGTACACTTTCCGACTTTTGTATCCCTTTTATACTAAAACTCACTTCAAATTTGACGAATAATACTATTATTGTTTATAAGAGTAACAATCAAAAGGATACAACTTTATGTTGATAATGCAATTGCGTGAAAATTATTTTTTTTTTAAAAAAAGGTTAGAAGTCTCCCGCAAAATATCTTAATTATTGTCAGAGCATAAACACGTTTGACCTATTCAGGCATCAATCAGGACTACAATTCTGAAATAAATATCAATTTACAGTTCCATAAAAAGCACTCAAAATAATAAATAATGAGATTGGCAACAGACCAAATAATAAAATGATCAACCTATGAATGATAGTATCCTTATATGAATATTTGTTCATTATTATGTACAAGAGCGGTAACGTTTCTGAAAAAATACATCAAAATAAACTAAACGCTGGTACCCGAAAAGATTTAACAAATAAAATTAATTGTTTTTGGAAAAAATGCCGTCATAAAGTTTAAGAAGAATTTAAGAGGAATGGACCATTTACGATTTACGATAGTGCATTCGTTTTAGTTAATAACAAAAAAAAATATTAAATAACTGCGATGTATATTAAATTCAAAAATTACTCAAGGTTACTCGTACAGACAATTACGGCGCTCAGGATATACAGATCCGCAAGGCAGTTTATAGTGCAAGCTCTGTTTTAGGCATTTCTGGAGATCTTTTTTTCATTAAATTTTTAATTTTAAGGTGACCCATGCTTCCTCAATGGAAACCTATGTATTTTAAATTATGGATCTCTGAGTGAATGAAAAATGTACTTTCTGTTTAAGGACGTCGGGTGCCTAGTCACCCTAGCCATATTGACGAAGTGAGGTTTGATTGATGACCTGGACAATTGCTTCATGGCGGGTCTTACTACTGTACTATCTGACTCCATATCTGATAAGTATCTGCCCTGACAGTGCACTATACTCAGGAGAAGAGGTATAGGTTAGTTATTATAGGTAGTATCTGTGGTCTTGGAATGACCACGAATTTGCACTCGGTATCTAAGGGTAGGCAAAAACCGTCGAGATCCCGAAGGCGAGTGTGAACCGGAGAGAGGCAGTCTGGATTAGTGGGGGAATCACTACTAGGTAAAGTTCATAGGGCCCCAGGTGACCACAGTCCACATGAAAGAAATCTCTCTTAGGTTTTGCTAGTTTTAGTGAGACAAATGCAGAGAATCCCACTAGGAAGGTGTGGGGTCTGACAAGCCCGGACTATAACATAGCGAGAATAGAGGAATTAGGAAAGAGATATGCAGAGGTTTTCATAAATGAGAAGGCCGAATCTATAAACATCAGTGCAGCTGCAAGTACCAGTCCAGAAAGCCGTAGTTGTTGCAGTCAATTGAGTTGTTCCAGGCCCGAATCAGCTTGGCCGTAAGTGGCAGAGCCAAGAGATCACCGGTTTATTATTTCTATAACTTATATATAATTTTCGGTTTATTACACTACATACACTTCGGAATCTGTTTCCAACTGCTAATGAGATTGCTCAGCTTCTTCGTACAACTCAGGGAGTAGTAATTTGTGCAGACACTGTTACAAAAGTACTTTCTGAAGTGAATTTAAACCCTCAGAGACCAGCATCAGGCTCATTGTTGATCTCAGAACATATTATAGGTCGTTTTGAATTTGCTTGAGAAAGCCTTATTTGTACTATAGCAGAAACAAAATATTCTCGAGCAAATTCCGAACGAGATCTACGAATAAAGATTTTTTTTTTTATTTATGTCAATGTTGTTGCGCATTCTTGAATTAAGAAATAAAACACCTTCTTTCATGACTATTATTGAATATCTAATTGAAGAGGGAAACATCCAGCCAAGTCCCTTGAGTGAAGTAATGGAATCACAATTTCCGTAACCACATCATAGTATAGCTCATGTGGTGATATTTTATAACATTAATTTGATTGCTTTTTACTGAAATAATAACATTTAATAACCATTATATTTTTATTGCAGTTGAGATGAGGGTCTTAGTTGGATTTCTTCTCGTATCCTGCCTCTCCACGGTGGTTATAGCATTCGCAAAGGTGAGATTATCTATGTAATAATTAGCCCAAACAAAACAAAAACTGTGATTATGAAATTATATATAAATATAGATAGTATTTCATATTCATTTTAGTATTTACCTATAATTATATGCATTTTCCTTTTCAGAGGAGACCGTACAGAGAAGCAAACAACGCGCCACCACCATTTGTGGACTACGATGAAAATCCATCCCTCATTACTGAGCAGAGTAGGTATCAATTAATTACATTTAATTATTCATTAACGTTCATTTGAGGTTATAAGCAATTGATGCTCACATCACTTGTATGCGAGTATGCTTGTAAGTTTTTAAATGTTTTCTCCATTAATAATTCACATATTCTACCATGCACATCAGTGCATGAAAGATACATTTACCAGAATATATTCTCCAATCATTTGACTGTTTTCTAGAATCTAATTTCCGGTGAAAAAAATGTGAAAATACCCGTTTTCTGTCCTGAGATGTGACCTAAACATCATATTTGAGTTTTTTATTTTTTCGTTTCATGGTTTTTAGAGGTTACCTTGTTAGCTTGCACGCCGGTATGGTATAATGTAATGGAAATAGTGAATATTTGAATTAGTCTTTGGTCAATGTGAATAAATTAAATTTAAACTCGTCAATGTCAAAATAAATTATCGTAGGTTCCAAAGCTCATATCCAACTAAGCTTCACCTCAAATCTTTACGTTTCGTTTAGAAGCAATGGATGTTTTCGCCAAATCCTGTCCTATCTTATACTCCTCATCTGTCAACCTCAACCTGATCCTAGATCAATCTCTAATATGGAATCGACTTGTTTCTTGAAACGCTAGAACCATTATGAGTCAGAATGGATTTTTCTCTCGCCCAAACAGGAGTACTAACTTTGGATCATTCTTTATCACACTTTTTGTATCCTATGAAACTACATAAGTAATCTCCTCAAATTCAAATCCTTTATCTAGTACCACGACATAATATCTCACTTATTAGGCCTCTAGCCCCCTCCTCCCACGGATCACTCATAGAATAGCTTTTCCCCAGCGCTGTTTTTTTTCCGTGCATATATCCTTTGGAACTCCATCTATAATAACCCCCTCTATCCATTCTTCATCATCTCTTTCAATTTTCAAATCTCGTGTTTATAAATGTCTGCTCTTGAAGAGTTATCATCCTAAATTTTATTTTTTAAATCCTAAATCAATTTTAGCCTGAACTATTCCGACATAATTAAAATTCAACCTAAAATATTAAATTAACTATTTGTTGAAAATTATTAATATTTTTCGTTATGATTTACAAAAAAAGCATAATTTTCCATTATTATGATGAGCAATTGTATGCCAAACCATGGCGCTATATATTAGACTTTTTGTTATTCTTAAAATATTTATGTCCCAGAATAATATTTATTGTTCATTTTTGTATTATAAGTAGTTATGGGAGTTTGAAGCCGGGAACTGACCTGGAAAGATTCACTCGTGATGACAGATAGGAAAATGATCCCCCAATTTATTAATGATTTGGCCCGTTCCAGCCACTGTTTGATTTTCAAATCCAGCCAAAAATTTGAATTAAGACTGCCTCTAAATTAGTGTGCTTAGATTAATACATTACAATTTTCAATAATTTAATGTTTAGTTCCATTAAACAAGGAATAATCTGACAACTATTTTGATGCTTTCTGTGGAAAATCGGTGGTGTCTTGCACTGTAAATTTACTTCCAGAAACTCTATAAATTGCTTCGTAAAAACAAGGGATGATATAGTGTTTGGAAATCTAGTTGGATTTAACTGAAATACAAAAACAGGATGGAACGGAGCAGAGGAGCCAGGGAGAAGGAATGGGGCCGTAAGAAAGGGCAGTGCTGCCACACCACGCACGTACACTGACTAATTATCCCTCCAGGGCACCACTCTGATTACCCTAATTCCCGCTTTAAGAGTGGGCGGTCCCATCCAGTGACAGAGGCCTCTATTACTTTCTCAAGTAGGTCGCTCATTGCACACACGATTGGGGGATGTGATTTGGGTTAGTTATATTATTGTTCCCACAAATATAGGGATGTTTGGGTAATAGTTACTCTAAAAGGGGGGGGGACTTTTTCCTTTTGCTATAGCTAATTTTAACAAATGTAACAATAAAATACATACTAAACAAAGACCACATACAACCCCACATAATTTTTTTCAGATTGTTTGTAGCTAACATCCATTTAAATTATTAAGAAAAAAACAATTATTTAACCACTAAAATAACTAGAAAACAAAATTAAGGCATTACAACCGAGGGGACTTGCTGCCTTATATCTTAGAAGATTGGAGGATACGTGAAAATAAAATAACACTACCGTTATATAAAATAAATTATTCATTACTATCATTAATCCTGGTTAAGTTTACTATGAATGAAAATAAAAAAATTTAAACATTACAAAAAAAATACGAAAAAAGGACAATTAAATCGACAAAAGAAAGTAGAAAAGATGAAAATTTAAATTGGTGAAGATAAATATTAAATGTGCAAGTATCTTTATATTAAACCTAGATTGGTATCTAAAAATATTGTGGTCGTTCCATACAATTTTAAAATATTTTATTTTTTTTACTCAGGGGTAAACTATGAAAAAAACTTCTCAACGGATAACAGTTTATTTTAAAATATCTAAGGGTTCGTGGGATACAATATCTTATATTAAAATATCTCTATTGCATACCTAACGTTACTCTTTACATTTTTCATAAACTACCAGTTGACTATAAAAAAAATAAATACCTAATAAATATTCATCAATATTCCAATATTTAGGGTGGTGTATGATCCTTATAGCTTATTTGTCTTGACTCGGTTCTCTTACTTTGTGGTGATTATCTTATACCTCATGGCCATTCACTAACTAACTCTCTTCACAGAACTTTGATTTGAAGCCTAAAAGAGACAATGAATGAATAACGCTTTATTTACAAAATCTTGGAAATTTAGGTCGTGAACGATCTTTCTTACAATCAAGTGTCAATAAGTGTCTTTATATAGAAGAGAGCGACCATGTCCACCTTTTATTTATTGTCTGCTTTCCTCACCACATAAAAAGAGTTTTTCCTATGTGCCATTGGTATTCCCTGTGTCTACCAGTCTCCATTACCAAACGTAATAGTTTTAAGACCTTCCCATACAGATTTTTCCAGAATATACACGAGTTTATTACCAGGATAGCTGGTCTTGGGATAGGTGAAACACTCTTCTCATTTAAAACATCTCAGCAGGTAATTCCCTCCTTAAATTGACCCTCAAGCAAATTCTATCTAATAAATAATTAGAATTAATATACTTATAATAATAAGCATTACGATATAATTATATATATTTATACTAACTGTTCTTCTGTGTCATACTAATTAGCCATTACAGCTTAAAGGTTTCGTAACTCTGTCTTAACCCACGTTTTGAAAATTTCTAAATTTACTGAGCCACAAAGGGTAACTTTTAGATTCAGTATTTTGAGGGCTAATAAGGGTATGTTATAAGATTTCAAAATTCTTTAATCTAGAGTTGTAAAGATATCGTAAAACGGAAGGCAGCGTATTAAAAACGTGTCCCACAGTTTTGTTTCATTTCCTCACCAGTAAGTAATTTGAGTTATAGCGGGGACATAAAATATCAATTGAGGACCAACATAGGTCCTATTTATAATGGTTCTGAGTTGTCTCCATAGTTTTATTGTAATACATTGCCGCACTCTAATTGAACAAGGTATTTAATTTTGTGTTTCAATCCCTGTATACACAATCATTCTGGAGACAGTTAAAGATCTGTACCCTAAAATTTCTGATTCGTTTTTATTTTATAAACTATAACTATATTCAAACCACCGCATAAGGTGCCTTCAGTGCTTCTTCAAGTGGCTTTGAATAGAGTTTGGCCCTAAAGAGAGTATTTCTGTCCCTTCCTGTTCGAGGTTTTCCCTTTATTTTCCTCAGAAATCTCATCTCCATATCTCGGAGCTGACTTACGTGCGTTGACTTACATGACTTACGTGCGCTGACTTACTAGAATATATTTTTATAACGTTCCATATTTAAATTCATCTAATGGAATTATAATAATTTTTAATTTTTTTTCTTAATTGTGGTTTACGCTTTGTTATTTAGTTTAGTTTATTTATTGTAATTTTTTTTTTTCTGTTAGCTAAAATTGGTTTTCCTCTTAGACTTGGTACCAATCAAACAAAGACATCTATCGTGGTGAGAGTTCAGAGCTCCGACATTTTACGTTTAGTCTCATTTGAAAAATGTAACCCATTGTTACACTCAGCGTATCAATGACCTTCTTTACCCTCAGAATTGTACAGTCTCAGATATTGTTTGCATATTACAAAACTGTTTCTAAATGTTCTGCCAACATGAGATTTTCATCATGCGCCACATTACATTCTATAAACACTCGATATTTCTCTAGGGTATTTAACGTGGAAAATTTAACAGCGCGATGTCTAGCTGTTTTTATTCCTCCATTCTATGCCAATTAAGTTTTCTTCATGACATAGATGACTTGCACCGGATATCATGAAGTCTATGCATGAACCTACTAAAATAATCGGCCTGATGGTAATTTTTTAACCTAACAATACTCAAAGTTAAGAAGGGAAGGAGTGGTTAAAATATTAGTAAAACGAGTGTACCTGAAAAAATGTATCTTTTGATACTCTTAATTTGTTTGTTATTATCCTTTCTGAGAAAGCGTACTACCTCTTGCGTAGTTGCATAGTCGAACGCTTGCTTTCCTTTTAAAAGAAACTGTGGAGAGTCGAGTGGTTTCATGTGTATTTTGATGTAGATTAATAACCTTTATAGATTGATTTGAATCTTTCCGAATATTTTTCCATGTACAGTATGCTTTCACCTATGATGATGTTCCTTTCTGTGAATGCTGTTGCAGACCCATGCCTGGTCCACTATTGCGCCAAAGGGCAAGAGTGCAAGGTACGGGCAGGGATAGCACGGTGCGTCTGCGTTGAGGACTGCCCCAAACACCGAAGCCCTGTCTGCGGTACTGACGGCAAGCTGTACCAGAACCACTGCAGCCTCCACAGGGCAGCATGTCTTCAAGGGGAGAGGCTGCAAGTAGACCACTCCTTCAAGTGTCTTCAGTCCGGTGAGTCATCACCTTATCAGAATATGAATATGATATGATTGTTTACAATATATTTAAAATATATAACACTCCATCGATCCTCAAAGTACACGACTCCGCAACATACCCTAAAGGAAATTACTAGATTCCATTTCACTTCTCCCAGCACTCGAAGCCTTGCCATGTTCACTTCCATCTGAATGCTCGACCAATTTGGGAATTCACTTTTTCCCCAATCCTCTGTACGCAAGCCTGATCATTCTACCACATTATGAAAGGAGATTTATCTCCTTGAAATCATAAATTTTCTTCGTTCTCCGTTGATATACTTTTTTCTCTGCAATATATTTTGGGTATGATTTTCTTATCCAATCTGTACTTTCACAATGCAGTAGGCAATAGTATCAAACAAAAACAAACTAAGTAATAGCTTCAGGGACGGCAGAGAAAAATTGGAAGAAAATTGGGTGAGGCAGAAAAAGGGTGGCAATCTATTGGATATTGGGCTACTGTAGATAAGGAAAAAATAAATTGTCCGTTTGACAAGTGCACTTCAACCTCAGTTTATGACTACTGGTTGTTTACTCCACAAAGTTAAGGCTAATATACCCAACTTTTAAAGCAAGGCACAAAAAGGTGTCAAACACAAATTTAATATTCAAGATTATCGTTGTCAACGAATTAACGATGGTCTGCGCTGTGCAGTGAGCTAAATGATATCAAGGATGAAGTCATCAGAGCACATCTTTAAGTGATTTACGATTGGATATTCAAATACTCATGTAGCATGGCCAAAGAAGAGGCAATGTGTATCGGTCTGTTCACAAAGAAACAGTATACATACCGATTTGGTAGAGAAAAAAAACTTTCACTTACTGAAGTTCCATCCATACATACATCATTTAAAAGATTGAAAGATACGGAAAATTTGACATAGGTGTATGTATGTAACCATGAAAATAAAATAACAATACTCTTATAAAAATAAATTATTTATTAAGAGTATTAGTCCCTGCTAAGTCTACAACGAATGAAAATAAAACATTGAAACATATATAACTACCAGACGAAGTACCTCAGGTAAACTAGACTATCGTTACGTTCTTATTTTGGAGCGATTATGAGCATAGAAGGAACAGTATACAAAACAAATAAGAAAAAAATAATCTGTAATACTCTTGCATATCATTGTTTACATAATATTGACTATTCACTTCCAGAGCCGCAACAAAGCATATGAGGAACGAAGCATACATTATCTAACCTGATTGTACTGCTCATAGAGTTAGGGGTCACACTTCAGCATATTTTGAGATCAAGTGGTTTCTGTGGTTCCTTTGCTCACGTTCAAACTCATAGCTTCACATAGACACATACGAAACACATAATTTACCTATAACAATAAACTAATCGTAATCATTACGATTGCATGTGCCTAATGGACATTTAAGGTGCAAAATCAACTGCTAAGCAGGGTATATTTAGTTTAAATTTCACCAACGCGAAAAATTATTTGTAAAAGGTCAATTTAAAATACCACATAAACTTAAACAGTGTGCATAAATCATTTTCATGAAGAAAAACAATTACAAAAGTTATGCTGACCCAAGAACCATGTGATATGTAACTATATTTTGGATTTTAGATAATAATTACAATATTATTTCGTTTCTCAATTCGTCTTTCTTCAGGTTCGTCAAATCAGGCTTTCTTTGGACTAAAATCCTTAAAATACTTAAAATTCTAAAAACGAAACTGATTGTAAAGTTCTTTGAATGATCAAATAATTGCATCAAATCATTCGTCAAACGTCTTTCGCGATTAGGGAACTATTTTTAATAATCAAAAAAATTGAATTGGAGAATTATTGATATAATTAAAAAATAGATTTTTTACATTACATAATAAGGTATATCTAATAAAATGTATACAGTCAGATACTATCATACATTGTAGAATATTTTAACAAATTTCCACAAGTTCCACAAAATTATTTGATTGCATGTTTTTATAATAAAAAAAATTAACACCTCAAATAATACTATTGTGTACTCCCTTAAAATTAGCCATAACGTAAATAAAAAGTTTGGTGATTAAATGAAGTCCTGCAATCGGGGTTAATTTTTGAGTTTTAGCCACTTTATTTATGCATTCCTGATTTTCAAGTTTCGTGCCAGTCGGTCAGTTGTGAGAAATATTTTATATATAGTTTATGTCTACAATGATATTTTAATGTCCAGAGCACTTTCAGGGATCAATTACCGTTCCTGAAACATAAACTAAAACATAGATTACAACGTACAATATCTTATAAAATAAGTATGATATTCGATTAAAATTAATGACATATTAATAGCACTTAAAATCTTTACAATAATGGTCAAAATATAATTGAAAACTATTTGCTATTAACAGCACAAGTATTAAAAGTCATCATTTGGCAACGGTTAACTCTGAGGTTACAAGTAAATATTTATAACTTATTTATTATAGATAACTTATTTTGATCAAATGTCATGCGTAGTAAAGTAATATTAATTATTACACATGGCCTGGTTTTGTATGTTGTGATATTTCTTTTAGCCTCTGAGTGTAACAATTTACTAATGAAAGCGCCAAGGGCAATAAACATAAAATGGTGGGCATACAAAAATATACTATCTAAATAAATTTTCAGGTTCAGTTCGTGAACTTTATTTTGAAAGTAATTAAAAATATGGCAGTGATTGGTGATTACTAATCGAGGAATGTCTCTTGTTTTCCACAAATCACGTTTTAGGATAGAACCCCCTTTTTTACCCACTCCGAGAACTACCCCCTACCTGCTCTAGTTACCTCGTGTAACTTCGCGAACGAACGGCTGGCTATGAGACCTGGCCCAGCATATAAATGAGAGGCAACTTAGCCCCGACTTTGAGGACTTGCGCTAAATTAGTTTTGTGATCCCCCTTTCCTAATCGGGCTCTTCTTTGTTACCAACTGTTGGGTAGGGGAAAAGCCTTGGTGACTTATCAAAACGAATGTAGTGGCCATCGATATATGACGGGCTATTTACCACGAACAGCATCATTAGATTATTAAGATAAGTACTAAATATTTTTGAAGTATTAGTTACACTCGAAAATAACATTCATAAAATGCACATAGAAATGTAATCCTAAATTTAAAAGTACCAAAAAAGCTTGTTTTTTTTGTGACTTACTCGACACAATGAACTAATAAACAATAACCCCATAATGAAGATACCTATACGAAATCAATAAAACCAGCTTAACAGGAGGAGGTGTGTCGGGTTGCCACTAGGGGAGTGCCTAATCACTCTAGCCCTGGTGACAAGTGCGGATTGTTGTAGTGTATAACATGGACCTTTGTTCCATGTCGGCGTTTAATATCTGACTCCATTTATGATAGGTATGTGTCCCGACAATACACTATGTTCAAGAGAAGAGGTACAAAGGTTTCATAAAGAATAAGACCAGTTTTCAGAGTTCGGGTGGGAGACCGGCAGCATCACAGGTACAAGTCGGCAGAGGGTCTGCAAGGAGGCTGAAAGGCAAGGTGCCAGACGCAGAGGCGCTGAGGAGAGAGTGGGTGACGAGGAGTCTAATAGACAAGTGGCCCTGGCGTAAAGTGACACCGAGTAACTGCGGATGAAGAGAGATAGAGAGTAGAAGACCGAGTTCCCGGGCCAGTGGCCCGGGTGTAAAGCATCACCGAGTGGAAGCGGGTGAGGAGACTATGAGAGTAGTTGACTGAGTGGGATTTTGGGCTAGAAGCCCCTGGATTAAATAGTATTTTCCCCTTCCTGACGGAAGGTGGAGTCGGTCTGAAAGGGGTATGTTTATGATGACACACCTGCACCTCTGTCACAAGGCGCGTGACCGGAGACAAGGGTTGCTGGGTTTATAACTGTTTATGGCATACTAGGGACTCGCCCATTTAGGTTTATGACCGCCGAGAGGTGACCCTAGGTCTACAGGGTCTGTTTTATGACGGCCAGGTGGCTTTTAGGCCGGTAAGTACCTGGCTGTTTTATGGCTGCCCTCTGCCGACCCTTTTAGTTTTATGAATGCCGGTCCCGAACATGATTTATTGCTTAAAACTTTCACCATGATTAACATCTAATTAGAATACATTATATATGTACCAGAGTATAGGGTGATTAACAGTTATGGGGTTAGCGGTCGCTACAAGGTGGAATTCTATTGGGACAGCTTGGATGATGTAAACTAGCTGCCTACTCCGACACGCTGACAGAACACTGTGGTGTGATAATGTTTGACCCCCAGTCAAGAGTCAATTAACAAACGTAAAGGACGAAAACAGAGCTTCGGTAGCACCGAGAGAACAACCTGTGATGAATGCGATAATGGACCATTAACTGTCCATCATTATCATACCATCGCTCACTGCCGTGAATTCCAAAGTGCATGATAATGAACAGGACTACCATAACACATTAAAGGAATAAAGGAGACAAGTTAATCGAAAACACGCTGAACTTCTTTGGACGAATTAGCTTTGACCACAAGATTTAAATATATAATGTCATCGTTTATAGTCATTCTCACGAAAGAAATGTTGAATAAAGATTAATAAATTACTAAAATGGAGTAAAACTATTGAATTTTATTATTAAAATGAATGAAGAAAATGAAGATGCAAGAATAAATCCCCAGTTACAGAGATAAAACGATCAACGCCCTATGTAGTTTGTGATAAAAAAAATGAATGCCTCTGTGTTAATAGATGAAAAATTAAAATTCTGCAGAATAGAATGACATATCAGCGAAAATAAATTCAATTCCTCAATATCTTGGACAGTTATGACCCTTCAGCTGTTTTGCCATGCCTTAGGCTGGCATGCAACTGTTATGGTAATACAATACAGTCTGCTGTATGCAGTATTCTAGTAAGCCTCCTAGTGAAAACATAAATATTTTTTGTAGCTTAAAGTTTATCCTGCTTCTGTAATTCATATCCATACATGTATACCTACATGTAAACCTACCCCCTCCCCCTTGGAATTGCTCATATTTGTTTTGTTATTCTTTTGAAGCACATTGTGAATTTATTTATGTTTGAAACACATAAAGGTTTTTTGATTGGTTTTTTTCTAACTCCTACAAAGATTAAATGGATACTGCTTGGCACTGATCTAGTAGATCTGCTAAGCAGTCGGAGGATTAAGAAAATTTACCATTTATCATTTACTCTAAAACTAACACAATGTTAGTCATATGTGAATAACAGTACTAAACTAAAACTTGACTCTTCGAATCTTAAAAGCTTGAGGGCAAAACCCTCGATTAACGACGGCTAACTCTGATGTAAAAAGTATTTTAATAAATTCAAAGAAGGCAGCTGAAAAATTTGAGATGTCTGACAGAGTCATGGCATACGAAACAAACCATACAGCACACATAGGCATAGTAATTACATAAAAGATTACAATTCATATTAAATTACAAGGACGTCCCATAACACACAAATAGGCAAAGTTTTCCCACCGCACTCTCTCCCCACAAACACCCATCCCATGCTAAAGAGGAGTTGGCAACGAGGTCCGCATGGTGACTTGACCGCAACTACTTAACACAATAACGAGAACATGCATAACGTATACTCCTTCAGAACAGCGAAAAACCCTCCAAACCCCGATCTTCTGGTGGTAAGCGTTGTGTCCTTTACCTAAGCCCACATTTTTTCGATAGATATGTTACCGTTAAAAATAATATGACTATGTACACACCTTTGCTTTCAACTTGGCTCCCATTCCGGGCCATTTTCAACATAGATTTACATTTATGGCTCAATGTGTACATCTAATATTACACACCACAAAAAAAAAACCATTTAATATTTTAACCCATGTCGATGAAAAACCAATAGATTCTAGTACTTCGCAGGTAAATTGTGGAAAAAATTGATATTTAGAAACATTGAAACTATTGCCTAAAACTGAATCACAGCATTCTTTTTCGAATCTAGAAGAGATAAAAACAATATTTTGGAAATATTGGAAAATTGAAAGAAAAATAACAGTTTTGTTGAAAACTTAAAGGATAGAATGTATTACTTTTTAATTTTTTTTTATTGCTAACATGCTCAAAAAAGCTAATTAGTTATGTATCCATACTAATAATACTATAAAATAATAATATTTGTGTGCAACACCCGAGATTGCATACGTCAATTTGTAAGTTTGCATTCTGTTTGTTTTATATTGTAACCGTACAGTGTATATGGCTACGGTGTTATTATGTATACCATTATAAAAAGTTATATTACATACCCAACGGTTATAGTTAAGATATTTTAATCCAAATTTTCAATGAAATGACTAATGACGCCTGTCAAAATACCACATAAACAGTAACCACTGAATTTTAAGCGTAAGCGGAAGAACTGTATGAGGTTTTGTCTCATTTAAAATGGAAAACAATCGAAAATTGTAGCTAGTTCGGAGAAAAATGAAAGAAAAAATGCTTTAAAAAAATCATAGCGTCATTTCCTGCTACATAATCACTTTAACAGACGATTCCGTTTTTGTTTGTTTTGGTTTTTTTCAACATTTTCATTAAACCGCAGCCAGGAAACGTATTTTAACACCAATGACACAAATAACAGAAACAAGAATAAATAATGGAATCGAACGAGTTAAAGCACGTTTATCCAATTGATTTTACATTTACGCTAGATGTGCTTCACGCATCTGCAGGTTATGCATGTTAACACACAATGGGCGCACGTCCACAATAGTGTATATAAGTATGGTTGGCCAAAAAGTCCGTTCGGTTTTTTAAGCGAAAATAAGACACAACTTTTAAACACAAAGCGATTTATTCAATCAATGATATAATTGCCGTTTTGTTCCAGTATCTTCTTCCATCTCATGGGCAGATTCATAATTCCATGCTCAAAGAATTTCCTGTCTTTACTGGCAAACAAAAATTCCAAGTGGATTTTTACATCTTCTTCAGGGTTGAAGGTCTGTCCATTCAATGAATTTTCAATTTAATCAATGAGACCGAAACAGGTGGAAATCTGAAGGTGCAAGGTCGGGTGAATATGGAGGGTACGGCAAAACTTCTCAGCCAAGCTCTAGTAACTTCTGCCGCGTCTGCAAAGAAGTGTGCGGTCTGGCATTGTCGTGATGGAAGACAATCCCCTTACGGTTGGCTAGTTCTGGACGCTTCTGGTGGATCGCTGCATTTAATTTGTCCAGCTGGTCACAGTACACGTCCGAATTGATGGTCCTGTTCGTGGGAAGAAGTTCGTAAAAGACAACACCCCTCCAATCCCACCAAATCGAGAGCATAACCTTCTTTGGGTGAAGTCCTGCTTGGGGGTTGTTTGTGGTAATTCGCCACGCTTCCCCAATGAGCGTTTGCCCTCCACATTGTTTATTATGTACTGGTTGAATTTAAATAGAACAAATACTTAGTGAGCACACTGCTTTATTACGTGATCGATAACTAAAACAAAACATGAACATGAATAAGGTTATCCTTAGATAACAACAACTTCACCTAATCGATGAATCGATAAATACGATAGTTCGATAGACACAACATTGTTATAGACGATCCTCTTTTCGTCCCCTGTCATCATTCTCTTCAAAAAAGGATCGTTTTCTTCACGTTTCCGCAACGAGTCGCTGATGGAAATCCTTTGGGCGAGGTTAGTCTCACTAAGTTGATGGGAAACCCAAACATCGAGATTGCTCACGTAGCCATTTGATGCAGATGGTTTTCAACACTCGATTTAGATATTTTGAGGATAACTGCGATCTCCCTTTGTATAAAGGGGATTGGTGTTGACTAATTCCTTCACTTTGTCGCTGTTAATCTCATTTGGCCAGCCAGAGCGAGGTGCGTCTTGAACCGAAAAATTTCCCGATCAAAATCTTGAAAACCACTTCTGGCACGCACGTTCTGTAACTGCATCCTCTCCGTATACAGAACATATCTTCCTGCAAGTTTCTACTGCTTTCTTGCCTTTTTTGAAATAAAAAATCATGAGGTGTCGATAATGTTCGTTTTGGTTTTCCATTTTCAGGATGATCCTAAACACACAAAATACAATCGGTCTTGTCGGAATTTCGCGTCAAACTACGTTGAAGTGTCTGGTATCTGACGAGAGCTCACTCGCAAGGGACGGACTGAAGTTAGCTACATATTAGACTGCTTGAAGTTTCGTGATGGCAAAAATCAAACGGACTTTTTGGCCAACCATTCAAATCCAAACTGACCAAATGCGCGTCGATACCTTATATATGTCTGAGATGCCAATATTAATAAAGCTGTTGAAATACATTGGTTTCTTGAGCTGAAGGTTTGGCAGTAATCTGGCTAAACATTTCCTTGTAGGTGGTTATCATGCCCCCACATTTGCTACTTATGTGAAAATCAAACAAAAACAGAATCTTATTCAGACAAAAGATGGTTCTTTTTTTAAAAAAAAATGTTTTATTTTGTTCATTTTAATGGCAGATTTATTAGTGAATAAAGACAACACCTCGACGACGGACTCAACGACCGCGATGGAAGAATCAACGACTCAGACGACACCCATCGACAGGCGAGACTACAGAAAGCACTTAGACGAGACCACTCAGTGCACTCTTCAGAGATACGATATCATGAAGGTAATTAATTCATGTTTATTTCTTGATAATATGTGGACATCTTTATAAACTTTTTTCAGAAAATGCGCACATAATCAATTAATTATTTTTCTTTCAAGGACAATCTGCTTAAGCAGTCCAAGAGTACTAGTGAAGAAAGGATCAGGACTGGAAAGGAGTACATCGTCAGCACAATGTTCACTTACTACGATCTCAATGGTGACGATCATTTGGACAAAGCTGAACTTCAAAAGGTATGCGATTTTGGTTTACAATTTTTACTTGTTGCCTATGAGCCGATGAGCGTAAAGTATCACCCTAGGCCCACGGTTGGCATCATTCCTTTGTCTAAGGATGCAGAGACGCTGCAAGGAAAAGGTGGTGATCAGGAAAGTGCATGATCCCCCTTTACTAAGGGGAGATAGGGTTTCAACTGAACCGAAAATCACCCCTAGTATGAGAAGGCAAGAGTGTTCTAATCAACCTTGCATAGAGGAAAGAGATTCACCTATACTGGGTCCTTGGCCAACGGATGAACTAGTTCACCAGTGAGCAGACTCACTGTTTGATGGTGCTGAGGCGGCCATTGGTCTATCAAAGGTCATATTTACTTTCATATTGGAACGGTGGGTGAGGACCAAAATGGACAAACAATGGTCAAACGACAATACATGCAGACAGGCCACACTGTTCATAAAAAGACCTAAAGTAAATAACGTATGGTTATTTCTCTGCAGCTGGCAAAACATTAACCTTATAACGTAAATTTTCACCGGGTCCTGCAGATTTAGCCACACCCAACCCTGATAAGTGTGTCCCAGAACCACACAACAGAATTTCCAAATGTAAATTGAATAAGGCAACCTCCTGCCACTTAAACTACTCCTACCACCTAAACTTAGTTCAATCTAATAAAAGTCAACTCTTGTCTTCATTAGGAAGACAGGTAGATTCCATGAGGAACAATAGTATGGTCATGGAAAAACAGCGAGGAAGACAAAAAGAGCTAAAAGCCTAGTTATTGGTCCAATAGGCCTTCATAGGCCCCCATCATTTATCTATCTAGGACGTAGGGAAATCAAAAGCTCACACACTTCCAAAGTTGGTTTATCTTCACTAGGAAAAGAGCCTACTCATAACTCAGGTTTTAACAAATTAATATTTCTTGTCTAATTTTATATTCAATCCCACCTAAATACCAGTAAACCAAATTTGGTGAGCTACCAGAGGCCATGTTGAACCGTTCCTCAGGATCGGAAGAAAATAATTGTTGACAACCAGTTGTCCTATAAATTGTTGAAGAATGACAATTATAAACTTAAAAAAAAAGGTGAGGATTATATTTATACCATATAAAAAGGATTAAAATTTTTCAGATTTAAATGGCACTGATTTTATTATTAGATTATTATAATAAGTGAAGAGACGCAAGCAATTAGCGTCATTTAAACCTAAATTATACGATCCCTTCCAATATTACACCTCAATTATTCACGCTAAAAACTATTTATAAGTTGACTCCATTGAAAGAGAGTGCAGATTTTACTTACCCATACAACTAATTTTTATTAGCACAACTATTACCATCCCTCTGTGAAGTTTATCAATATATCTTTCTAGTAATGAAAAATACACATCCCTTGAACCATTTCATATACTATGTTTTTCCACTAAAATTAAATTATTAAATAGAAAATATTTTTTTAATATTACAGATAACTACAAATAATTTTATTAACATACGTGTTGGTCAGTAAATTTTAATGATTTAAACAATATCTATTCCATTACTATTTGTTGATTTTATTATTATACAGGAAGTAGTCAAATTCCTATCGAGTTAAATTGTCCCTCAGAAGTTGAGATAAACTATTCTTCATAAGCCTTTTTGTGAGAGGAGAAAATTCCATATCAGCCTAAAATATACAAGCATGTCATAGGGGAATATATAAATCAACTGTTTAGTTTATGACCATGTTTCCATGTATCATGTATCAACTAGGTGGCAATATCAGTTTATGCCCGGACCTTCAGCATTCCGCTAAGGGCACTAAACCCCTTGGTTTTATTTATTGGAGAGGAAAAAAATAGCAGTGATAAGTAATTGACTGATATTAATGTTTTTATTATATAAAATGTTTCATATTTTAGCATTATTTACTAAAATTTTACTTTTAATAACCAAGGCTACTTAAGAATTTGTAAATTTGCCTTCTGAAATTTATAAATGTAAATTTTAATTGTGATTTTAATTGTGTAAAGTCTGTACAATATATGAGCAATGGTAGGTAACTCAAAAATATTTAGATATAGAGGATAATTTTTCTAACATGATTATATAATATATTTATTGCAAGTTTGTTTGTTTAATTGCAGTAATTTTAGTTGCTCATTCGACCAAATTTTTATAGATCTCTTTTATAATAATAAATTTATTTTTTCTGCATTATAGACAAATGAATATATTATATGTGTGTCCTCAGATCTCGGACCAAGAACACTTGAACGAACTCTCCGAGGGCTGTTCGCTCAGCGATATGCTCACCTATGACGACTCAGACGGAGACACTCTATTGTCAGTTAACGAATTCTATTCTGCGTTCAGTAAGTTATACAGTAAGTTATCCTCCCAGTATCGTACGGTGGAGCTGTTGTAAGCCTAGCAAGTTGTGTACTTAGCTTGCTTGTGTCCAGCTTAGATGTCTATCGTAGCTTAGCTCCCTTCCACCAATTATCAGCTTGTTTTTCTCTCTCTATCTGTTTATACCTGATTTTTCCACCATTAATTTGATTCTTGCATCATTAAACATTTATATCTACCAATTTTTTTTTGTATGTTATTATCTGTCAATTCTTTATTCCTAACTTATTTCATCTACGGACTCATGCCAACTCACAATGTCCACGTGCCAAGTTGAATAATCGATTGGTGCTACAACGATTCAGCGAAGATTAAATATTATAGTCAAGCATCGATATATTTTATATAGGAGTATAACGAGTTAATAAGATGGCTCATTTTCAAGGAAAAAACCTCACCGACTGAAAAATTCTATAAAGCTTTAAAAAGTAGAAAAAATGGGAAACTACAACTAGAAGGGGGTGTTGAACTTTTTTCTCAAAACTAGTTTCCATTAAAATTTTAAATATTCACTCCCTTTCGGTTTTTACGCGAGAGCGAAATATTCTTACAGATTTTGAAAAGTTTCCTAGGAAAACTTCCGGACCTTGATTAAAGACAAGTCTAAACTTTCCTCTTTCCACTATTTTCTGTAAAAGAAATTTTTTATAATATTTAATCACCTTTACAGGCAATTTATAAACCAGCTTTTTAAGACAGCGCGTTATCGTATAACATATAGACACTACAAGCTATAACCCTCGAGAATGAATGCATAGCCCGTTGAAAACGTTCTGGTATGAATCAATAAAGATATTGAGACAGATGTTTTATTTTTTAATACACTCCACAACGTAACATCTATTCATTGCTAAATAACTAGTTATTTATTCGAAGATAGCAGTTGTGAGTTTTTATGTGAAAGGACGTATTCTTCTGTACGCAGGTACTAGCTCCAAGAGCGTTGCTACCATCGTATTATTTATACAACTAAAACACTTAAGATATAATAACGAAGGGGGATTTAGAAATCAGTGCCCAAGATGTATTTTTTCAGATTTCAGAAATTTTTTTATTACTATAAATTACATAGAGAAAGGCAAATTAGTTTAGAAATCAATCAAAGTGAAAGCTGTAACCATTTGTTGGTTAAACTGGTACAATAAGTCTACTATTTTTGTTTTTAATCTGTTATTACTTAATATTTGACTTTTTTACTACATTTTGGTACCCTTGCTATAAGCTTTTATAATTTTTTTACAATTTATAATATAAAGAATGAATCCAATAAAGTACGTAAAACAAACATTCAAAGACTTCAACGCAAAAAATAAAATTTTGAGAACCATTAATTAAGTATGTTTTAAGTTTACTATTTTAGTTTCTTCGAATTATTTTTTTTTGTTTATAAGAAAGCAATTTCCAGTGGTTGTGAGAGTTTAAGAAATAAAATGAAAAGTTTTCGAATATTTGTTTGGAATTTTAGAATTTCGTAGTCGTCAATATCATTTAGTACCATATTATAAATATGTCTATAAATTATAACGAGGGTGAGTTGGGTCGTGGGGCTGAAAAATTATCCCAGGAAAAGTGATTCTTTTTCAAGAAGAGGGATCGATTCCCTTTCCTCCTTGGCCTCTCCTGACAAAGGACTAATGACCACATGGCTCGCCCTATAAAAGGATGTAATTAGTGATTTTTTTCAAAGGGCCTCAGATAGGGCTTATTCTTTATATATTCAAGCCCCCTGAGGCCTTAATTTAATTTCATTAAATTTATAACATCTGACATTTAGAAATAGATCGATATGTGGCAAAGCATCTTGCACTTTATTTGGTTTTCTAAACCAGATTCACCACTTTTTAGTCAAGTAGCTACTCGTTTTTTGTCAAAACTCATACCCTACCAAACCTATGGGGGAGGGTATCTAAGTCCGAAAACAGCGCTGATAGTCCCGGGTCAAATCGACACAAGTTTATACCCCATGTCAACCGAGAAAAGACCTACTACAGCCTGTACAGGAAATTTCGGCGATAACTGACTCCATTCAAATTAACCTAATTCCAATAAATAAATTTAGCTATATCCTCTATCTCATTACAATATATTATATATCACAATAGTCTAAACGATTCGTGTGCCAATAATCTAATTGAAATTATTTAGTCCACTAAATTATCGCAATCTATTTCTCCCCACTTCTAATAAAATTAGACATTTTCATGATTCGTACTTTCAATCAAACAAAAGGCCTATAAACACACATAGATGCAGATGATTATAAAGATAAATAGAAAAGATATACATGCTTTTAGAGTAACAGGAGGAAACGTCTGCACATTTTGTAAGCATGCCATAGAATAAAGCACAGAAAAAAAACACCTAAAGATAAATAATTTACAACAAAACCCTAGATCAAATATTGTAGGCCCAAATTTGTTGAACTACATTTGGAATGACTGTAAAACTAGTAATATATTTGCATATATAAGTTAAGGCCTGGGCACTGTCGGTATACAGCCTTAATACTAAATCCTCGGGATGTAAACATCCCGATTGTATGTGTATAGGATTATGAGCTACGAATAAAGCAGACTTGTACTAACGTTTTATCTCATCATTTCTATTACCTCTTTCTCGTTCTTTTTTAGTTTTAATTCGAACGTTAACTTTGAGAGGAAATAATATGCTGAAAATAACAGGATTTGAAAACTGAGAGTAGAGAAATATGACAGAAGGGTAGTTTCACTAATTTAATACTAAAGGGGAAAATTTTGAGATCATAAATTTGTTTTTATAGTGTCGAAAAGTATAAATAAAAGAGAAATTTCGCATAAAATAAAAAAAAAAATTAATTTTGTAAAAGTTAATGAACAATATTGAGGGATTTCCAAGTTTAGGCCGATTGTTAAAATATTAATAAGTGATTGACGCCCATTATCATATGAAAAACTAAATAACATTCCCTTGTACCTGTTCAAAACTAAAGCTTTTCCCTTAAATTAAACCTGTAAGATGACGTGGAAGAAAGTCAGGGAGTAAACAATTATGGTTTTGGTTTCAATAACTGATTAATAGGCACCCACCCGTTATAGACTTCGCTTTACGTGTTTGTTTTCATGAGGGCATAATCGGATTGTATTATTGAAACCATTACTTGCTTTAATAAGCCACTGTTGTAGCCACAGGAATATCGATTGCTTGATAATTGTGCACTCAGGCGAAATTGCTTTACTCTGTTGTATGTATGCGTGGCTTTATTAGCTCATATGTCAACGACCTTTAGCCATGGACAGTAAGGCTTTTAATATAAAGCATCAGTTTTCGGTGATTGGCTATTTCCACACTGTACGGTTTTTACCGCACGACTAGGGGAAAATGTGTTTCAGATTGGTAGTGCACATACACCACCGGTGGCGTACGTTCATCTTGTAGCATTTTCTGTAATAATTTCAGTTCAAATATTTTTTGTGATGGATGAGCGTGATTCATTATTGTGATACAATCACGACCTGCCTTATTGGGCAATAACTAATTCAATGTTCTCATTCATAACATATTTGTAATTCTTTATGCAACTCGCATATTCATACAATATTCACAAAGAGCCCAAAGACCTCCCAAATCCACATGATTGTCACCTCCCTCGCATGCAAAAAAGGAAGTGGAGTGTTGGGAAGTCCCCCCACGCTCCTCCATTAGCCACGGATACGAGCCAGTGGAGGCTGACCAAGAACGCGAGAGCTACAGACGTTCAGGACATAATTGGGGAAAATGGCCATTTTCAGGACTCCCACTGTCACGCATCTATAGCAGGCCACTACCCCTTTAGTCTCCGAGGAGGATTATAGGGGTGCGTAGCACAGTGTAATGGCTGTGCTAGGGGATTACGGTGGATGGATAGGTTTCGATGGAATTTCAGGAACTTGAAAGTGATGAGTTCTAGAATGTAGGGTGTAATAAGATCGTGAAGAAGGGTTTTGTTGCTGATGTAATAAGGGGCATTTACTATTGTTCTCAGGACTTTTGATTGGATGCGCTTGATGTTCGACTTTTTTGCTGTCCCCCTTAGCTCTATTCTGTACGTCTAGATTAGCTTTAGTATAACTTTAAAAATTAGTAATTTATTTTCTATTGAGAGATGGGATATTCTTTGAAGTAGTCTGTAATTTTGTTCAAAGCGTCAGTTTAGTTCATGTCTTTTTAGCCTCGTTTGTGGGTTCCATATTAGCCTTTTGTCAAGATGGAAGCCTAAATACCGTACTGTCTTCGATACAGGAAGAGGAATGGAATTTAAAAACAAGTGGCCAGGACTTGCGGGAGTGGGTAAAAGTAGTGTGGGGACATTTTGCTTCATTAACATGTGGTAAATATGTTTTGAGCTTGCAATGCATACGTGCGTGCCAAACACTATCAAACGTTTGAGCTAATTTGCAGTCTAGAATCGTAAATGGATGTAACCAATATCCGCCGCACCCAATAAATTTGTTAAATTTTTTTTGGCGCACTAGGTGTGCTACTTTCCATAGTTCATAAAAAATATATCTTAAAACAAAATCGTATCCAGTAACTCTTAGTGAATGAAAATTGTAAATATGGTATGAATGAGAACATTTATCACAATTACTTATTCCCCAAAAAGGCAGATTGTAATTTTATCACTATAAAGAAGTTTCTAAAACAAAATTGACGATATTGCATACATCTATTTACTAGTTCAAGACTGACAATTATTACAAAAAGGGCTGCAAGATGTATGTACCTCACCACAATGTCATCGGGAGTATTTGTGCCTACCAATCTGAAAAACGTATACCTCCAGCCGTGCGGTCAAAACTGTATAGAGTGAAATGTACAAGGTGCCGTGGGATGACCCACCAAAATTTCAATGGTCAATAATTTAACAGTGTTGAGTATCGAGTAGTGTGTTCAATAATTCAAACCGCTAGCTGTGGGTGGTCTTCACTAGAAACAGGTATCTACCATTAATCCGAACAATGATTTCGGAATTTCTCGCCCCCAACATCATGGGGTAGGAATGTCCGAAGTATGTCACGCGGTAGCTGTCTACATTCAAGGGGGGGGCATTGCGCATCATGATAGATGGCATAATCACATCAAGGTACTTTTGACTTTTTCTAGGCGATAGTAAAAAAAAGAAGTCATAATTCAATTTACTAGCCATTTTTTGATCATTCTAGGTTAAATCAACCAATGTATCCTGATCATCGTTGTCATAGATTATCCCCATTTCAGTTTAATATATCAGGGCTCTAAAAATACATTGAACGCATAGAAGATGCTAAGTCTATGAATGAGCGAGTGAATGAAAATTGTAAATAAGGTATGAATGAGAACATACACCACAATTACTTATTGCCTAATAAGGCCGATTGTAATTTCATCACAGTAAAGAAAAAGATGCTGGTTTTGGCTATTTTAAAATAAAACATTTTCGAAGAAAATCCTTTCAGATTGAAATACCACGTAAACCTTATCCATTGGCATGTTAATGTAAGATCGATCGCGAGATCCGTCGATTTCAAAACTAAAACTATAGTCCTTTGCTAGGATAAGTTAAGATACAAAGAAAGAACGAAAAAAACAAAACAAAGAGTTTAATCGCCGAATTTTCATCTATTTTTCGCCTTTAGCAAAAACGAATAAGATTTTTCCGGGTTTGATTTCCATTTCTGTTGATTAATTACTTTGCTCTGTTTCGTCCTGATAAGTCAAACGACAAATAGATTTTTCAAGCTAGGAATGACTTTCTTTTTATTTTAACTAATTTTAAAATAGAGAATGGCATCCTCAAAACTATATTTTTAAGTAAACAGCACGATGTTTATTTCTTAGTCGTTGATTGAAATGAAACAACAGCGTTTAGGAGCAAATCAGGCACCGTTATCATAAACAACATTCTCAGCGCTTGATAATGGCAGTGTAGATGACCGAAAGGGCTTAATAAAAGATAAATAATTTGTCGGAAGACAAAAATAGGACGTTTTTTAGACATCATTTGTGGTCAAAATGTTTGATACATTTATTTCCGGCAGAGTTGAAAATGGGATGACGGGATTAGGTGTTGAGCCCTTGGCCTTTGTAAATACAGGATTTTTGGCCAAATAATCCCACACATATCCCACCTCTTCCGGTGCCATACTTCAAGGCGGATTTGCCACTATCCCTTTGTTTTGGGATACTTATAAATCCGAACCTTTGGCCGTATATTCCCGTTTATCGTGGAGCAGTAAATCCATCTATTGTTACCGAAGCCATTCGCATAATCATCGTTGTTGGTGTAGCTGTTCAAAGCATATTTCATATTACTGAAATTTCAAGAGCCATCGGAAAAAAGTCAATATTGCAAGTTATGCATATATATATATATATATTTGATTGATAGGTAGAATAAAATGCAAAAAAAACTGATAAGTGCTACGTCGATAATCAATCCAAATCTATTGAATCGGATCCCCCTCTCCATAAACCGAATCGATTCAAAACCAAAAACTAGTGACTCTTCTGAATTAAATTGCAGTAAAACATGTTAAAATAAACGTTATTTACTCTGGCATATTGGTTTCCCTCGCTACACAGCCTTATACATATTCATAACTTCATTTTTTGTCGCCCCACAAAGAGTGACCTGAAATTTTAAATATATATTTCAGTGCATTTTAGGATATGCTGTTTAACTGTTTTTATTTATTTGTTTGCCACATCAACCCGTGTGTGTTATTTGCGGTTGTGGTTTTTTCAAATTATACACTCAATACAAAACAGCATAGATGTTAAAGTATTTATAAAGACACAAGTGGGATGTACATATATTTCCACTGTTATGTTTTTTTTACTACATCGTTGGCTAACTGTCAAAACCTCTTAAGTTGGAATTTTCTAATTTAGAAGATTTTGGTTTAGATTTATTACTTCTTCACTTTTGTATCACCAGGCGAAACCGCCTATGTCCATGGAAGAATGGTTTTTCTTTACTCGTGATTCATATAAAATATTAAATTTTGTTTATAATTACGCCAGGGGCGAGTACTTTGTTCCTCCTTGTAAAAAGGACTAGTAAAGTTATAGGAGGTTTTGATTGTAAGGCAATGATATACGTATAGGTGTTTGATAGGTATCTTCTTTATTTGTTGCTATTGTTTATTTATCCTATACGTTATCGAGTATGATTAGTTTCAAGGTTTTATTTTAAATTAATAATCTATTTTACTGACATTTTCTTATTGTATTTTATTTTTATAAAGTTCTATCTATGAATTTATTTACTTGAATGCTTTGAAGTACTGTTATTTATTTCTTAATTGAAGAACACACTTCATTTTACTTTGTAATCTTTTTTTTCATGTGGTATTTCTTTTTAGTAAGTCAGAATTGACTTTTTAATATTATTCATATAGGACTTGTTCCCGGAATAAAGTTATTTCTCTACCTATCATTCTTTCTATCTAGAACCGCCCATACAGAACAGGTAAAAAAGAAAATATATAACTGGAAAATATGCAAACGCAAGCCAGTCAAACCGATTTTGCACTTAAAACAGGGAATGTTGCTGAAATAGGTCGGTCCGGTTAAAGATGAAAATTTGGGACGGGGACTCTCGGTGGCCGGTGTGATATGGTCCCACTAATGGAAAGTGGCACACTAACAGGATAGAGATCGGAGGTAACTCTATAACCCGGCCGCGGTTATCGCAATGACCGGTTTAACCAATACACCGCGCAGATCACATAACCCCGTCGTCGGCCGATCATTCTCTGTAACGTCGGTTGTTCATAACCGGATTACCAGGGCGGAGTGGGAGGCAGATGCATCGCCCAACTGGAAATGACGCAATTTCCTCCGCAGTTTCAGCGCTTCCCTCTGGCCATTTTTTAATTTGCATAAGCGTTCCCTCAGAAACACACAGTCTTGATCGCATGGGTTTTTTACAATTTAAAAAATTGACTTAGGTTTTTTTTACTAAATATAATTATTCAACGGTAATATCTCAAGAAGAGCGTGAATTAATGATAGTTGTTTTATTATTTTTGTTATAACTTTTCCATAAAACAGGAAGTGGCTTGGTTCATCTGAGCTGCCTCTTAAAAAAAAAAATGGAGATGCCTATCCATTTTTATACCCGGATAGTACATTGAGAAACCGGTGAGTTCTCTTGCCCTCCTATAGTATAGGATTTTGGCAAGGCTTTTTTCCCCTTTTGGAGGGAGAAGATTACGCAGTCGATCTTCCCGGCATTCACACTGATATTTAACCTATCCAGTCTGTCACTGATTACGCTACAAGGAGCATGGATTATTCATATTCTTTCTCAGAGATCTTGAAAACCTACAAATGCGAATTTTCGTGGCAATCAAAAAATAACATTTTTTCGGATAGATTCGCTTGGTTAGCAAAAATTTTTTTATCAGTGTCTTTGATTCCACTTAAACTTAAATCTTTTCCGAATCTAACGTTGTTACCACCTAAGTAAAGCTTAACTTTTTTCTTTGAGTATAAGCGCGAAACTAATAATTAAATGAACGGAAAGACCTTAAAATATTTTAACTTAGATCTCCATTTCTAATTTATTCATGGGGACTTGATTGGTTTACTACACCGGGTTTATTAACAATAGGCGTCTAGGCCACTGAAAAGTTTCGTGTGGATGTTTATACGTTCTGGATTGATCAGGATTTTTGTGGTTTTCAAACAAAAAACGATGGAAGTTAGTGACTGATGTGAAAATTCGGAGACAAAAAATTTAATTTTTGGATTTTATTAAAAATTTATAATCAAGTATTTTTATAGTGCTAAAAACAAGTATCTAATTTGTTTCTTTCTGCAAAAATAATTTCACTTTTTTTTCCGTTGTTCATTCAGAAATTTTTTCAATGTGACGACAATATCATGGCTAGACTATCAAAAAAAAAATTGTTTTCTTAACAGGCAGGCCATTTAACAGAGTAATCCGACGTTTTGTATGCCTTTAACATTATTAATTCTATTTGTTCTAAATTTTACGTCCAATAAAGTTGAACACAATTGAAAAATACATTTGGACAGGTAAGGAACGATTGGGGTATCCTTGTTTGAAAATAAACCCTCTCCCTTCCAGAAAAAAAAAAACAGCAATAACAATTAAGCTACGAGCATCTAGCCCCAACAAAAATTCCAAACTCGCGCTTGCCCTAATTTCTTACTCTATGCGACGCGACCTTCAGCTTAAATGCAAGTGAAAAAGTCGATTTATGAGCATAGGTAAAATTTATTCAAATTAACTGTCAAAATCCTGTCTCCTTCAATCCACTTATTCCTTCATGTCTTTTTATCAACTTAGCTACGAATCTCATCCTGTCTGTTCATGACCATGCATGGAATACTTCTGGACATCAATATGTATATTTTTTTAATCACATTAAAACAAAATTAACAATTCTGATATCTATATGTAGTTTGTTTTGATAGCTGTAATGTAACACTTGATCTGACTGGGAGTAACGATGGATTACTAATTGTGCTCATCATAGAAGATATTTTTAAACGTAGCACTTAAAGCAAACAATAGCATAACCTGACAGCGACAGGTTTCTGGTGTATTTATTCCATCGATACTTTTTTGGGTATACTAGACCGAAACATATTTCACACGTCCCTGGGCGTTTCTTCCAGAGGGTTCTAAAAAATTTATTGAAGAGCTAAAAATTTGGTGTCTTAAAATATTTTTCGTGGCCATGTAAATCAAAATAGCTATTATACATCGCTTTTCTTGTGCGACTACTATCCCGCTACATAGACAGAGGAAGCATGTCTTCAATACTACCTCGAAACCTCTGCCACATTCATATTTGTTATTTCTTGGTGGCCAGACCCTTTGCTGCACACCCCAGTATACGAACCACTGGGATTATAACCAATTGGGTTTCACGCTCTTGTCAGCTCCGGGTGGAAGAACCTTTCTTGAAAAAGTTTTTTTTTTTTTGTATATTTTTTACTTATGGCCCAATGAGGCAGATTGTAATGTTATCATAATAAAGTTGTTTTAAATTAAAATTAAAATTATTTATAAATTTAGGTACGGGAATTGGCAGTAGCATGGTTCAGGCCAGAAAATGCGTTTTTTTCCAGCCAGAAAGGTTGCACGCCTTCAGATACATATTATTATTTATTTCTAGTTATTAATATTTTTAGTTAATCTAATATCACGAGGTAAAATAAAACGGAATTATTTTATATAATGGAGAGATTTCAACAAAAGAGTATGAATAGTCAAAAACTTTATCTTACAATTTTCAACACTTCAAAGTAAAGATTTTTTCGGGGTTTTCCGGTAGGCCTAATAGACAAAACGCCTCTTCCCATATGAGATATTTTTCGAACTAGTATCCTGGAAATAAGTTTCATAAAGCAATGCACATCCTTCCTATGTAATTATCAGATCCACTTTTGCTCAGAAACATCATGTCAGACTCTCCCCCCCCCTGTATTTCAAGTGCTGCGTTCTACCCCCCACACCTCTGCCTGTAGGTCTATCAGTGGTGTCACTGGACAAAGCGCTGGAGACGAACCACCTCTCGGCTCGGGTGGGAGACAACGTGGAGATCAAGTGCGACGTGAGTGGTACCCCACCTCCACCCCTGGTCTGGAGGAGGAATAAGGCAGACCTGGCGCTGCTGGCAGAAGACGACGTGAGGGTGTTCGCCGACGGCAGTCTCTACCTCACCAGGATACAGCTGCTCCACGCAGGCAACTACACCTGCCATGCGCAGAGGAATACAGACATCATGCAGACACACGTGCTCACTGTTCACAGTAAGTGTTCTCAATACTTTTTTTTATCTCAGAAAGTTCTTTGTTTGTAAAATTACATACCAGCAATTAATAATTGCACTTTGAGAGCTCATTCATACCTCATACACGTTCTGGTCACTCAGTATGGACAGTTCATCCAAGATATACATACAAAATCTGCTCATGAGCCCCCATGCCCCTGAAGATTCCCCCTATGAAGCTGGTGGGAAATGAAAGCGAGAGCAATGAAGCTCCCCTCGCTTCACTTTCTGATCGCAAAGAGGGCAAGAGAGCCACAGATACTCAAGACATGAAGGGAGGAATTAAAGGGATGAAAATTAAAGAATTAATAATAAACATCCCACATACTATCCAAGAACTGCTCAAACTTCAACTAATGTATTATACAATGACAATTAAATGGAAACCAAAAAAAGTTAACCTACAAGGAATAAAAGCATTTCAAAACTGAAATGTTACTCTCTCTTATTTTGAAAAAAAGAGAACAGTTTCATTCAAGAATTCATTTTGAATAAGATATACAGTTCTCCTATGATTTTTGATCATTTTCAATTCAATAATAACAAATATTTTTTTAAACTGCTTAATAAATAATTTAATATAGATTTCACTCTTTTTAGCAATACCGGAAGTTAAAGTAACACCAAAGATCCAATCACGAAGGCCTGGAGAAGAAGCTTCTATGTTTTGTCATGTAATTGGTGAACCATTCCCAAAGGTAACTTTTCATTATTTGACTGTCAAATAGGAGTGGGTGTTCGTGAGTAATGGGAGTAAGAAAGATGTTCATCAAATTTATTTGTAGATGATGTTATGTATGTCTGTATCAGGTCCTTCTTATTCGAGATGGTCAGTGGACAAATGTAAGATTTAAACGATCAAACACATTTATGTTAGTGGACTGAGGCTGTATTAAACTATCCATATCTTAATTTCATCCCCAGACCATCTCATATAAATTCCTGATGCCAAATAGATTTTATGTCAAAATCTTGTTCTCCATTAATAAATTTGTAGAAATCATAACATCTTTCTTTCATCAACCAAAACTTATTCCCAACTAATATGTCCAGATGACGATGGTAGATAATAAATAGTATTTAAATTTATTTAATTTTTCTAGGTGGAATGGCTGAAAAATGACGAGCCACTGAAACTGAACTCAGCAACAAATAAATATGTATTAATTGGAAACGGAACAGAGATGCGAGTTCACGACATCACCTATGCAGATACTGGAGCATACATGTGTCAAGCAAGCAATATAGGAGGGGTGACCAGGGATATCTCTTCACTCATTGTACAGGAAGAGCCAACTCCGAGTACGTATTGTACTTCAAGTACTCATTATTAAGAATGAATAGATCCCAGTAATATTGAGTAATATGAATAAATTTACGTTTTTATATTTAGCTGCCCCCAATGAGGAAAGGAGATTTTTTTCCTTCCATGACTGGGGTGTATCCGTTTATGAACCGAACGCCTGCAGATTATACCATCAAATTCAGTCTACTGACATCATACCAGGAACTCAAGTAATAATTTTTTCTTAATATTAAACACATGTAAAATATTTGTAATGTAAATATTTAAATCTCTTTATTATAGATTCAAAGAAATGAGACTTTCTCAATCAATTGGAATGATTGTATAACCACCATGGATTCACTGTCCTCACTGTCACTATCCTTTCACCGAATTTGTTTCTATTTAAGTCATCAAAGTATCTACTCTCCATTCATGTGCACCATGATTATAATTATCACACCAGCACATTTAAAAAAAAAATTATGATACTATACCATTTTTACATAAATGAGAATTCTTTTACATTATTAAGATTTTAAATTATTTTTTGAATGAAAATAACTGCAACATTTATTACTTATTAATTAAAACTATCTCATTTCTTCAATATTTACAGACTTAAAGTGACAGTAGTTTTCAATTTAATGGTATCATTTGATGTATTTAGAAATAATACTTTTTAGATTGTGTTAAATTAAATATTCTTCCTTTTGACCGAACAATAATTTAATATGAATTTTTTAAACCCATTTTAGGAATATGTTTGCGGAGACAAAGGAGTAAACTGCAGTTGGGGGCAAGCAATAAACGTCGCAAACCGTTATGTGTACGTTACACAGCCAATGAAAGACAGAGTGTTGGTCATTAGCAAGATTCAGATGGTTGTCGTTGATGTGAGTAATCGAAATGTCAATTTTATACTTTAAAAAAATACAACTCCCTATCTTAGACACATAATATTATTACGTTTTCTTATATCTTTTATATATATTTTATGTTTAACTTTAATCTTAATCTGAGGTTCTGTTAATATAAAAAGGAAACTTCTTGCAAATGGAAAAATTGTTTATTTACAGATATATTCATTAATTTAATATACAAATAAGTACGTACGTTGGTAAAATAATACTATTAAAAACTAAAGTTAAATTGTACCTTATTACTATCGCGACTGGCCAGTTTTTCTTTGTTTTCTATGCGTACCTCGTTGCGTCTCTGTGCCGTAGCGTGGTCCTGGTGGGTCTTCTCTGGTTGTCTCGCCGGGTGTAAGTGAATGAGAGCGGCTTCTTCTTTTCTCTCTTCTGTCGGGCCATAACTGAATGAGAGTGATTCTTTTTTTTTTTTTTTTTTTTATTTCAAAACCTCAACAAAATAATACAATGCACAAAAAATAAATAATAAAATAATTAGATTACATATTTCTTGCTGCATTTACATGCATTTGGCGGAGTGCATAATATAATAAAATTTTTATTGTTGTTAAAAGTTCATCGATCTTATACAACACTAGGTGATAAGGCTCACCTTCTATTTGTCACCGCCACGGGTCAGTCTCCCTCCAGCTACCGCCGAAGCTGCACGTGCGATTCTTGCTCCCGCGTCGTTCAGGAATTCTTCAATCAAGTAGCATGTTTTAAATTTTTAGTGTGTTCTTTGATATTGTTAATAGTCTAGTACAGGTACATAATAATTTCTCGCGGCTCGAGATGATCTTGGATCATTTTATTGACCGTTTGAGAAAGCGTCCCCGGCTCTGATGTTATTTGAGGTCATTGTTACTCTAATTTTCAGGTTTCATTCATTAATTCAGGTCCTCCAAAAAATTTTCACAAATTTAATTAAATTGGTTTAACTAATTTAATTTAATTCCGTAACACCAGTGGATTTTGTCAGTCTCCCTCCAGCTACCGCCGAAGCTGCACGTGCGATTCTTGCTCCCGCGTCGTTCAGGAATTCTTCAATCAAGTAGCATGTTTTAAATTTTTAGTGTGTTCTTTGATATTGTTAATAGTCTAGTACAGGTACATAATAATTTCTCGCGGCTCGAGATGATCTTGGATCATTTTATTGACCGTTTGAGAAAGCGTCCCCGGCTCTGATGTTATTTGAGGTCATTGTTACTCTAATTTTCAGGTTTCATTCATTAATTCAGGTCCTCCAAAAAATTTTCACAAATTTAATTAAATTGGTTTAACTAATTTAATTTAATTCCGTAACACCAGTGGATTTTGTCAGTCTCCCTCCAGCTACCGCCGAAGCTGCACGTGCGATTCTTGCTCCCGCGTCGTTCAGGAATTCTTCAATCAAGTAGCATGTTTTAAATTTTTAGTATGCTCTTTGATATTGTTAATAGTCCAGTACAGGTACATAATAATTTCTCGCGGCTCGAGATGATCTTGGATCATTTTATTGACCGTTTGAGAAAGCGTCCCCGGCTCTGATGTTATTTGAGGTCATTGTTACTCTAATTTTCAGGTTTCATTCATTAATTCAGGTCCTCCGAAAAATGTTCGCAAATTTAATTAAATTGGTTTAACTAATTTAATTTAATTCCGTAACATCAGTGGATTTTGTCAGTCTCCCTCCAGCTACCGCCGAAGAATTTAAAATATGCTACTTGATTGAAGAATTCCTGAATGACGCGAGAGCAAGAATCGCACGTGCAGCTTCGGCGTGAATTTCCCCCTAATTCAGGTATATTCTGGCTCCAGGACGGAACTCCTGGACTCCTCTAGTTGGCAGCTAGGGGATGGGGGTACACCCCGGCAGATAGCCAATTGTGGCAGGGATTAATCATATATGGACAACAAGAACAAGAACAACAACAAAAACGACAACACGAGTGAAAACTCCAAGAAGAACGGTGAAGAGAAATCGGTAGCGGCAAGCCAGGAAGGCAAGGAGAAAGACAATGAGGAAGAGAAACATCTGCCCACGGTAGAGATAAAGGTAGTACCAGCCTTGTTACAAACAACTTTGGAGGAAATCCGTTCCTATACACGAACACAATTCAGCCAGGACAAACACGACAAATTTTACTTGCCGAAGTTTGAATCAATGATAGTCAGTATCGGACGGCTAGCAGCCTACTGTAACCAGAGGGGTGAAGAGGAAGCAGAGGCCAGAAAACGAATCGAGGACCAACTGGCCTCCTCGTTGGCCTGGCAGACAGAAGCTCTCAAACTGATACAGGAACAGGCAGCAGCTCTTGCCCGTGTTACGGAACAAGTAGCCACGCTAGCGGGAAAGATAGAAGGGATCAGCCAGCCCGCAAGAATCGAAGGGAAGGCGGCGAGTGAAACTGCAGAAGAAGCAGGCATCGGAGAAACAGGGAATCCCCCTGACCAAGCCAGGATAGAAGAGGAGAGACCCACCACCTCAACTACATGGACTGAAGTGGTGCGTAGAGGGGCTAAGAAAGGCATTGGAAAAGAAAATAAGCAGACCGAAAACGGTCCAAAGGCTGGGCAGCAGAGCCAGCCTAAAGAAAGGAGGAAAGAAAGACTGTCACCTGACAGAACAAGAAGAGGAACAGAAAACGGAAACGGAAGAACGTGGGAAAAAGGACGGAACAGAGACCTGTTAAACGTAGTACAACTTCTACCCTCAGAGGAGAAGTTGACGTTAGGACAACGAGATCTGCGTAAAGATCTCGAAACGTGTCTGAAACAGGTCGATAGCAGCCTGAAGGTGAGGTCACTACAGAAGAGGGGGAATTTATTTCTCCTCAATCTGCATGACGAAGCACAAAAGGAGCTCGTTAAAGACATTCCTGGATATACGATCCAGGAGGGAAGCAGTCTAAGGAAGCCGCATATAGAATTAGACAGCGTAGATGCAGACATGACGGCAGAGCAGCTGACGTCAGACGTCTGGAGAAGAAACAGAGACGAGCTCTTTCAGGAAGTCACGGAGGTGGACTTTCAGAAACTTTTCATACCAAAGTACCGACTTGTTAACAAATCGGTATCATGGGTTAAATGGGTCGTAGAACTCGACCCTCGGATATATAGAAAGCTCAAAGCAAGAGGCAATCTATACTGCGGGTATAGATCTTGTAAGACCAGAGAGTATATCCAAGCCGGTAGATGCTACAAATGTCACCGGATAGGCCATATAGGGAAGATTTGCCGAGAAGCGGTAACCTGTAGGCATTGTGGTGAGGAAGGCCACCACATAGTGGCCTGCCGAAAACTGGCAAGGAGACCGAAATGCTCCAACTGTATGAGAGTGGGAAATAGAGAAGCTGGGCACTCAGTATCATGGGACGGGTGTCCAGTCATGCAAAACTGGAAACGGAAGCAGAGAGCGATGACAGACTATGGCGCAGAGCCTTAGAATCTGTCAAATTAACGCAGACAGAAGTAGACGGGTAACAGACGAGATCAGGATGGTGGCCCTGCAGCGGGGCATATCGATACTAGCTATCCAAGAGCCGTATGTCAATTGGAACGGCGTCCTACCCGGCTTTGGATTGCGAAGTAAGACCGTCACAGGAGTAACAGAAGAGAGGCCATGGGCGGCAGTGGTAGTGCTGGATCCGGCCGTAGGCGTAATGAAAGTTTCACTACTGTCGGATTCTCACTGTGTGGTGGTAGAGGTAATCTCTGGGGCACTGGAGAGCTTCTATCTCGTATGTCTGTATTGTCAATACAGTCACCCGATAGAGCCGTATCTCGTGAGATTAGGAAGAATCAGAAGGATTCTACACGGCAGAAAAATCGTGATTGCCATGGATGCAAACGCGAAGAACCTCAGATGGGGATGTAATATCACCGATCAAGCCGGTGAACTCCTGGATTCACTGCTTGATGAACTAGACATGGAGGTGCTCAATGACACTCAGCAGATGGGAACCTATGCTAGAGGTCAAACAGAGACGTACATTGACGTCACCGCTGCCTCGGCAGCGTTTGCGGTGAACATCACGGATTGGCGGGTCCACGCAAGTTGGACAAGTAGTGCTCACAGAGCAATTAGCTTCACATTAAAAGCGCCAAGGAACGGGGCACGGTCGCGACATGCGAACCGTTTTCGACGAAGAGGTGACTGGAGATTCCAGATCCAACGGGCAAACTGGAATGAATTCAGAGAAGCACTTGAAGAATCCAGAGATGAGATCATAAGATCACCAATCCGTGACCAAATGATGACCATCGCATTTGTAACGAAGGTGGAAGAATGGATATTGGCGGCCGCGAGCCGTGCTATCCCACGTGGCAGAGCCAAGGCGAGACCTGTGGCCTGGTGGTCACAGGAGGTAGAAACCCTAAAGAGAGCCTCTTTGGAGGCCAGAAGAAAGTTCCAAAGGGAACGTAACGAGGCCATAGGACGGGTAAGGAAAGACCTATGGATCGATGCTAGAAGAGCATACAAGCGCGCCATCAAAGGCGCTAAGGAAGCGAGCTGGCAAGCGTTTGTGGAGAATGAGGCCGCAACTGGGCCATGGAACGTGGTGTATAAGTTGGCGAGGCAGAAATTAAGACCAGAAGAGGTCTTAGTAGAAATAGGCGAGGAAGGAGATTACTCGCTATCGTGGAAAGAAGCCGCCATGCGGCTGTTAAGCACACTTATCGTCGATGACGATCACGATAATGAGCAACAAGAGGCAGTCCGAGCCAGGATAGAAGAATATATACCAGCCAGAGAAACAAGAACTAAAGTTACCGAGAGAAAAATAAGAAACGCGGTTGCCACATTAAAAAGAAAAAAGGCCCCCGGATGGGATCGCATTGCTAACGAAATGATAATTGCCGGACTTGATACGATGCTCCCGGTACTAAAGAGAATGTACCAAGCATGTTGGGATTATGGGGTTTTTCCCAACAGATGGAAAAGAGGACGGATTCGGACCTTGTTAAAGGCTCCCGACAAGGACAGACGTTATGCGCGTTCATACAGGCCAATATGTCTGCTGCCAGTGTTAGGAAAGCTGCTCGAAAAACTGATAGCGGAAGAGATGGATGACCATTTCCATCATGAGATCCACCCCTCTCAATTCGGGTTCATGAGAGGGAAATCAACTGAAGATGCCATGAACCAGGTCAGAAACGTGGCTGAAACAAGTGAGGATCGCTATGTCGTTGGATTATTCCTGGACATAACTGGAGCTTTTGATCGGGTATGGTGGCCTGACATACTCTGTTGCCTCATAGAAAGGCGGATTGGGAAAAGCTGTTTACGCCTTATCAAGAGCTACCTCGATGATAGAAGGGTCGAAATGCGACTAGGAGGTAAGCGGGTATGGAAACGAGTAAACAGGGGCTGCCCACAAGGATCCATATTGGGTCCACAGCTATGGAAAGTGATCTTCGACCCACTGGTCAGAGAGATTAACCGGGATGCAGTGATGGTGGCATATGCTGACGACGGAGCAGTGATATGCTCAGGAACCTCCAGAAGGGAGATTGAAGAGAAAATCGCAAATGTGATCGGGAAGATACAAGCGTGGTGTACCAAAAGCCGTGGTATACCAAAATGAAACTGTCACAGGAAAAGACCGTTCTAATGATACTAAAAGGCTTTATGGACTTGGAGCGAGGACCATTAGTCCGACTAGAAGGGCGCTTCATAAAAGTGGTTCAAGAGATACGCTACCTCGGTGTCCTCTGGGAAAAAGGACTAAAAATAACAAAGCACGCTACGCATGTGTTGCAGAAGGCTACACTATGCGTGAAAGACGTTATGGCATACGTCAGAGTATCATAGAATATGGATGTAAGAAAAATGCTCGACTTTGTCTACAAAGGGGTATTCATACCCATCGCATGCTACGCCTCAGGCGCATGGGCAGATAGGATAGGAAAGACAGTGAGAAGACGTCTTCGTGCGGGGCAGCGCACGATCACACTCAGATATATTAGAGGGTACAGTACGATCTCCACGGCTGCGGCCTCGGTGGTATCGGGGCTACCACCGCTGGACCTAGAAGTTGAAGCAAGATGGGCCAGCTATAAGCTGAGAAAAGAAAGACACGTCACTTGGCGTGGTAGAACCATCAATGGAGTCAAGTGTAAGAAGACACTAAAAGCAGTCGTGCTAGCGGAATGGCAACGTGAATGGGAAGACACGACCAAAGGAAGATGGACGTTTGAATGGCTGCCGCTAGTCGAAGAAAGAGGACTAATGACGTGGCTCAGGCCTGACTACCATCTGACACAGATGCTGACAGGTCACGGTAACTTTAAAGGTAGACTGGCAAACTTTGGACTCGTAGAAGACGGTCACTGTAGATGTGGACAATGGGAAGATGCTAAGCATATTTGGACAGAATGCGAACGGTACGATGATATAAGAAGAGAAACCCTAAATGAGGTCCCGGAAGAGGACTTGGTGACCATGGCAGGATGCCTGAGAGAGGAGCATATTGAGAGGCTCCGAGCCTTCGTTACAAGAGTGATGGAAAGAAAGGAGATAGAAGATCTCGGAGTGGAGTAGCAGGAAGGAGAGGCACTGGTAGGTGGATCCAGCCCTCCTACCCCTCGTAGAGGGGTAGTGGGGAACCACCAGGGCTATCCCTGGCTATTCCGATTGAGGGGATTGGGGGACCGACTGTCCACTAGCAGAGGAGGAGACCCCCCAGTTGCCGAGTGCCTACCACTGCGGAAGGGGCCTGTTTCTGCGTGCTGACTAGCCGGGGGATTGGGGCCCCGACTGTCCGTCTGGACAGGAGGAGACCCAGTTGCCACGGGCTGGTCACCGCGTCTGGGACATGTCCCTACCTGTGGGCTGGGAGTTCCTGTTCAGGAATGCCTCACGGTGGAGGTTAAAAGAACCTGGTAGGTGGATCCAGCCCTCCCACGGCTTTGAGAGGTAAGCCGCCCCTCTCTAAGTTCGTGGTTGGGAACCACCAGGGATAGTAGGCGGCCCTTCTTCGTTTTTACCAGGGTCGCTTTGCTATCCCGATGCCTATACCCAGGGGCAGGGAGCCGTTGGCAACGGGTGGTAACTCCCACAGGTCGTAGGACCATGGGTACTACGGTAGTGGTGCAGTTAGCCACTGCACCACGCGGTGGTACCAGGATCCTCCTTCAGAGGTTGCCTGGAGTTGACGTAGTGGTCTTGTGGTGACGGCGCTCGTTGTGGAACTAGTCTCTGACCAGGGAAACAACAAGCGACGAGCTACGATAGTAGGTTGTCCCAGTCCTCGCAATGTAACGTTGTTTGGCATACACAGTTAAGGCTCACGCTAGGTATGTGTCAAACAAAACACGTTTTCTATTGTCACCGACACCATTTTTTGGTCGAGTGATTCCAGGGGTGCCCCGGTCTTTATACGCTCTGCCGCCATATTGGATCTGTTAACCTCTTAGGTTTTCCAATGTTTTTTGTCTCATAAATGATTAACTGTTTTTGATTTAAAATTAACAAATACAATATAAAATCATTTATATTTAATTCCTGATATTGTTTATTTGTTAACTATTAATCTTGGACATAACGCAACGAATAGTGTTCAAAGCATAAATGAACCGTGTTCCATAGAACGTATACCGTTCATTTATGCCCGCTAAATTTGAGTTTATATAAAACCACTATCAAAAATCACCACATCAAAATATCACAACAATATGTTGAAAATGTGATAAAGCTGGGTACTGACTTAATGGTTGCTTTTCACCAAAAGCTGGAAAATTTGTCATTACAATTCTTGCTGAATATTCACTAGTAATAAGTAGTGCACAGAGATTCGGCAAAACTCCAAGTGATAGGGTTGAGCTTATTATTCTTCGTTGGGAAATTTTCCTTTATTTGCAACTTTTCATTAGTTAATCCGGTTGTGACTATTAGTAAGGTAAGAAACCAGCGTAGGGGCATGCCTTATTACCTCAACTACTAGCACTATCATCTCCAACAAACCACTCAACACCTTAAAAAACAAGAATTGAAGTGAGATTTGCCAAACGTTTGAGCGCTGTGCGGATAATGCCACAATGCCCAACCATTGGAGAGAAATTTACTGCCTGGTTTTTATTGCTTCGAAACTAGGTTAAATGAATAAAATATTTTAAAGTAAATGAAATAAAAAATATTATTATTACAATAATTATTAGCACATTAATTAAATTTATTTGTATAAAAACTATATTTTGTAGGTGGTGGTTACTGATAAACGTCCAGTAGCCCTCCACTACGTACCTCATCTTGATCAAGTATGGGTCCTGAACTGGAGAAGTCATACAGATCAGGGGGTCAAAACTATTCAAGTGATCAGAGATGCCTCGCAAAAACGAAAGCATCACACAGTGCACCCCGAGCCAATAGATGGACAGTTCGATCTTGTCAGGGACTTGTATATGCCACCAGTGCAGGTAAACAGAAAAATAATTTAATAGATATACTACTGTTTATTTTAAGTGATTAAACTAATACTTCCTTTTTTTTTTTTTAAGGATATGTCACACATATTCAAATATGGTTATGTGAGCCATACCAATCAAAGAGGATTGTACAAACTAGATCTTGCTAATATGCGTTATGTTAGAAGCATAGATTTGGCTCCTTACAACTGTGTACCAAGATCAATGCAGTTTTCAGCACTTTGTGAGTAGTTTTAATTCTTAAATTATAAACAGAGATGTTGAAAAATGTATGGTTTAAATATATCAATGATTATCTTGTTCAAATGTAATGTATCAGGTATGACTTCATCAAGGTCATCAAGATACTAGAGGAATTCCAATCCTTCAATCGATATACTTTTTAAAATAGCTTATAAGCTTCATACTATAGTTATGACTTGGAAGATCCTCTCGGATAAAAAAAGCTCCATATATATTATTATTTTACCACCTTAGTATAATAAAACATCTGTAATGGCCCAATTTCTTTTTTTAAGGGCATCTTAACCCATTGGAGTTTTTATATACATTTTCATTTTACAATTTGCTAATTATATTTCCTCTAATTATTACTTTAAAACACAGGAAATTTATAAAAATTTTGGTGTTTTAATGCTTATATAATTATATATATAATGTCCGGTAGCCAGGACACATATTCTCAGTTTAAGGACTCAAGGACTGATGGGAGGATGTGGGTAAAAGCCATGATGTCTACCATTTCAGACACCAGCACGGTCCACTTATGTTTAAATAGTTGAAGTGTGAAGATATGATGTGCTTGATTTTAATTCTATATTAATCACCATTAGATTTTTAAATGTTATAGTCCCACAATGATTTCAAATCTTTCCTCACCGATGAGGTGAGATGATATTATTTTTCGATGGAATTCTATAGTTCCATGAATTTAGGAATAGAAAGGGATTCTCTGGGTAACATTAGCATATAGTTTCTTATATGAATCCCAAATAAGAAATTAACCACACCAACAACAATCCATAAAGGGGGTTAGAGTATGAAAATAAGTGATATTTTACAGCCCTCATTAAAAACAAAAATATTCCATTTGTTATCCTTGTTGATTTTGACACCATAAAATTATGACTGGCATAATGATTATTTGACCAGATCATCTAGTATCTAATGTGATCTGTATCTAATGAAAGCATGTGTAACTAACATCTGTTTCCCTATTACAGATGGTTTGATGATTGTTGAGTGCGAGGAAGCAGTGACAGGGAGATCTACTGGCCAGCTGGTAATGGACGCCCTCACGGATACTGTTATTGTTCAGCATGTGGAACTATTAGGAAAGCCTTATGTAGCACCTGATAGTCGAACTATAGTCACCATCGACAAATCACTACAGGGAGTCACGCTTGTCGTTCAACAAATAGCAGGTAACCCTCTCATTTGTGTTTGCTGTGTAAGAAAGTATAGAAAACTGTTAAACTAACATATATTTTGTAGTCTGTTATCATCTATTATTTTATTTTACATTATTTCATTGATCGTATTAATATTAAACTGTTTTACTTATTTCAGATTCTGGACTGAAGTTTTTATTTGATGTCAAAACAACCCTTAACATCAGTGATATAACATTCTATCCATCACAAACCACTCACGGTTATGATCTCTATGCCAGTGCAGTCGATAAAGAAGATATCCTATTCTTGAATTTAATGACAGGTAACAATAACCAATACATTTAAATTATCGGTGAGCTAATTATGTAATAAGTTAAAATACTAACATAACACAGTTAGTGTTAATTTTTTGGCCTATAAGCATAAAAGTCACTACTTAGACATTTCTTTTATTTTTCAGGAGCTCTTTTATTAGTGTTTTCTTATTTTTGTGGCACTGTCTACTTTGGGGAGAGTCCTTTATTTTATATTTTATATTTTATAGGTGTCTTTTGGATTTTCTGAGTCCATTGATCATTCCTATTCCTTGGCTTTTCTATATTTTTCCCCTGATTATAATCAGTAGGATTATCTTGTATTAAGGCAGTGGTTTTTGTATAAAAAGTTTAGAATGCGTGACTTGTGTGGTCTCAGTCCTGCCTCTGGAATTCTTATTCCAGATAGTAAGCTCAATTTTTTCACCAGAATTGATGGCTTTTCATTTCTTTAGGAGTTGAGACAACAAAATAAAAAGATAAAAAACAATAAAAAAGGAAGAAAACTGGAAAAAAGAGAAATACAACTCACTCAGGGATGTAAATTAGACAAATATTTCATACTTGTCCCCTTACAAAATTAGACAAAAGAAGAAAGATTTACCTATGAAAGACTAGGAGAAAGTATTTATTTTATACAATATCACAGGGAGTGTACATTCAGATAAGTAGGAAGGAATCATGTTCTGCATTTATACATGTAGCGACCGCTAACTACATAAGATAAATTACCCTATACTCTATTGTATATATTATTCTAATATTTGCTTGATGCATTAATAATAATAATTTAATTATATCTTTTTTCATATAATTTTTATAAACTTTTATATTTAATAACTTTTACGTTAATTCAGGGTTCTGTTAATAATTATATAGGAAACTTCTGGCAAAAGGTTTATTGGATTTATTTACACACATTAAGATAACTAAAATTGATATACAAACAATAAATATACGTACGTAATAAAGAATACTATTAAAACTAACATTAAAATGGTACCTTGTAAATTATTCGTAACTGTATACTAATACTGGCCAGTGCTTCTTGTGGATATATCTTCGTTGGTAGTTTTCTTTTGCTTGATCCGAATCGTCATACTTGCGCGTCCTTGGTCTTCGTGTTGAGTGAAAGTGTGCCCACGAGGCGGTGGGTCGCCGTGCCTTCGCAAGGGTGCTACCTGGGTCCTTCCCTGCCTGCCTTCTGAAGAACGAAAGATGTTGTTTGTGTTCATGCCGGTTTATTTATACTACCTCCCGCTGCCTTCTTGACTTTCAACTGGTTATTTAATGCCAGTTGTTTTGAATAGTTATTACTTTGCTTAAATTAGAAGTTTATATAATAAATGTTTATATTAAATATGATATTATTTTATTTCAATTATTAATAATTAATATGACGACAATAAAAACGTTCATACTTTCAAAAATGAATCACGGATCGTTATTCAATGCTCGCTAATTCCGAGTTTATTTAAACAAATACTATCAAAAATCATCATTTTAAAATATCACAACAATATGTTGTAAATTAATTTAAACAAATGTAAATAACGTTACCAAACCATAAGTCATTGTAAATGTTGTAAACAATAAAAGACACAGCTGCACAAAAAAATAGTTGGAGGCTGTAAACCCTTACCCTCTACCCAGGGCAGGTAGCAAGCGACCCAGACCGAGTCCTGAGTCACCACAAGAACAAAGTACCACTGCAAACTGGGATATGATTGGCTACAATAAGACCTCACATGATTGGGTACTAACGAGGAACACCGAGTATAAATAGACCCGGGTTTTTGCTTGTATTATTCTACATCATTCTCACGATGGCTCTCTAACTGGTGAACTTGCAGCTGTACTGATGTTTCAAGACTTGGCCTTCTCATTTATGAAAACCTCTGGACCTCTCTTCCTAACCTCGCTATGTTTTAGTCCGGCCTTGTCAGAACCCACACTCTCCTAATGGGATTCTCTGCCTTTGCCTCACTAAAACTAGCAGCTCCTTGGGAGAGACCTCTCCCTCGCGGACAACGGTTGTCGTGGCCCTACGAACTTTACCTAGTAGTGTCTCCCACGGCAATCCAGTCTGCCTCTCTCTGTTTCACACTCGCCTTTGGGATCTGGACAGTTTTGCCTACCCTCAGATACCGAGTGTGAATTTGTGGTCATTCCAACGCCACACAAACTACCTACCCTATACCTCTTCTCCTGAACATAGTGCATTGTCGGGGCACATACCTATTAAATATGGAGTCAGATAGTAAGACCCGTCATGAAGCAATTGTCCAAGTCATAGCCTAATCAACCCTCATTTCATCACCAGGGCTAGGGTAACTATGCACCCCCCTCATGACGACCCGACAATACACTTTGAAAATTATCCAATTAAATATTTTATATATTAAATATTAAGTATTTTTTAATCCCCCCCCCCTAATTTTTTGGTGATTTTTTTCTATTTTCCTTGATTTAATTAATCTAAACTCTTAAGATATTCATAAATTAAAAGAATTGATGCTATATTGATGACAACTAAAATAATATAGTTTTTCATAGGAATTGACAAAGGACTGATTATGCATTTGGATGTAGGTAATTCGTAGAATCAGGACATGTAATACAATAAGCCAACGTAAAATTGTTTGAACCATTGTATGCAGCATAATTTTTTTTGTTTATGTTACTTTGGAAAATTTCTGTAAGCATCGTAAGATAAATAAACTTTGAAAGATGTGAAATACTAAGTGCTCTCTGTGAGGAAAAAATTTTCCATAAACACATGATTCAAATTTTCTTATTCTGACAATGTGAATTCATCACAGATATTCAAAGGTGAAAAGTAATGTAATATATCAAGTAATTCATAAAATCATGTAATCTGATTTTAAGAGCATGACATACAACTAGATATAGGGTCCAAATGGACCCCATCTGGTGTTGGGAGGGTTAAGATGCAGTAACAGAAATTATTAGAAAAAATCAGACATGAGAAAAATTTATCAACTTTTAAGCTTTTCAATTAAATACTTAGAAGTAGTATTAGATGTTTTTTTGGTCAATATTTTAGGATATCTTTTTATAAGTTATTTAAAGTCGACAGGGTGTTTTGAAAAATGAAATTAAGTGAATTTTTTTCAAAATAGAGTTTTTTGCAATCATTTGATTATAATTTGAAAAAATTTAATCTGAAAAAAATTGGTCCCTTTTACTAACCCCAATAGTCCCAGCTCAGATGCTATTCAAGATTTAAGTTCTGAACAGTCCATTGTTAAGAACCCATTAAAGTCAGACTCAACAAGTATTTCAAAGATTGAAAAAAAATATATATGTATATAGTTTTGAGACCCAACAATAGAAATCAATTATTAAATACCTTCCAAGGATCTTAAGGTTTTTAGCCACATGGTTATATTTACATTTTTAATCATAATGTTTTTAATATCATTGAGTTCATAATTGTTTTTAAAATATTCAAGATAAATAATAAAATAAAATAATTATATTCTACACCCTATCAAGTATTGAAACCCCATATATACTCTGTTTCAGGTAAGGTGGAGATGATCACAGGTGTTGGTAAAGCGATGGAGCCAACCCTGGCCCAGTGGGGCAACCCTAACAGAGTCATTGAGGCCTCTGGTGTCTTCGGCCACTTCATGGTCACCCCGGCCAATGAGGCCCTGTTTGTAGTCAACGGTGAGAGCAGAACAGTCAACTGCGAGATCGGGGGACTGGTGCACCCAAGGGCAGTAGTCTGGGTCACCATGCACCTCCAGTAAACCTACCCTAAGGTCACTCACTGGCTATCCAAGCATTCATCACACGCTGGTAGTGATATCACTTCCTGTTTCTTTGGTTGTAATGATGTTTTAAAATGTGCATCAGGAGCACTGTTTTGCAATTGTTTGTGCTTTCACTTTATATGGTATGCTTTAACTTCAGTTGTCATATTATTAGACATAAGTATAATTACATTTTTTGCGATTTATAGCAATCCTTGCATACACATATTAATAGTTTTTATTGTTTTATTTATTATATTATTTGAAACTTGTTTTATTTGATGATTTTCAGTTAATTGAAACAGGAAGGTATGAATTCACTGCCAGCCAATAAAAATTTACAGTTCCATACTGAAACCTGATTGGAAATTCTGTACATTATTGTTCCTGTAAAGTTTTATTTTTCCAAGGCAGATATTAGTCACATCAAGTTTCGATGTTAATTATACAGTTAAGTAGTTTTGTATGTAAATATGCTGCTAATATTGCTGTTTATTCTATGGTGTTAGTTTAATTATAAAATAATGTGTAAAAAAGAAATATTTAATACCTCACATACTGCATGAAGACCATACAGAAGAGTGAAAACCCAATATTTTCAAGTTCCTTTTTTTTATTAATAACTAATTTTGAGAAAGACGTCATGTTAAAGTTTTTTATAAGCTTTAATAATTTTGCTGTGTATTTTTTCCTGATAAAAAAAATTGCTCAACTTTGGGTAGGTCTACTTTAATTTGTAATACCCACCCACAACATAAAAGAAAAAATAACTGACCCTACCTCGGTTGTGTTATTTTTTTTCAATAAATATTTTTTTAAAAAGTTAAAAATACAATAAAACAAATAGAAGACATACAAAAAACTTTTACAAAAGATTATTAAAAATCGATTTCTCTATGGAACTGTTAACGATTTCTGTAAAAATTGTCAATACCACTTGGAAGGTTGGTGTATATTTCGCATTATAAATTAATGTTGGAATAGTGATTTTAAAATTCATGAAACAATAAAGTTTATATTTTTGTAAATCAGAGTAAAAAAAAATTAATGTTTTCTTATTAAAATTATTTATATGTATTTTTCTTTTCTGAATTTGTTTTTATTTCTATTTATTGATTTTTTACTAGCAAACTTTTGTTAAAAATCTTCCATTAGAACCTAACATTCAACACACTGGTAACTTCCAAGTGGATATATATATATGTATATTTTTATGTTTCAGTTGTATAATATTTTGTTAATAAGATGCACTGATTAAAACTTTAGTTATGATGCTTCAATGTATATATATATAAACAGATCTATTTCGATCTAAAGACTAGTCATCACAAATGTTAGTATTTTAGCAGTAAGAGGTTGTTACAGTCAACGTCCATAAATTAATATGTTTCTTTATAACGTTAGTGAACTTAAGTTTAAAGAGATAAATATGATACACAGCAAGACTTTCTGTTTCACAAGTCCTTTAATCCAATTAAAGCACCATAGGGGAAATAAATAATAGAACAGGAAATGATCGCTGGGTATCATATTTCTATAAAACAGCATAAAGATCATCAGGCGTGGGAAGTAATGTTGTCAAACCAAATTTATAGCATTACTGAAGATAATGAGACAATTATTATATGAAATTCAAACGAAATTTTGAGATATTATTTGTGTCGTGGGTTTTTGTACAAGGCCATTGGACAAACCGGTTCCATTGAGTCAGATTGGGATCAGGAAAAACTTCATATTCTCTGCCCTCACTGATAAAAAGAAAGGAGGGGAAAAACTCAAAAACTAGTAGAGCAACAAACAGCTTGAGAATGGATAGAGGGACTTTGATAAAGAAAGAAAAAACGATTTAACCATCAGCTCTGGGCAATAAATAATAATTATAATAATAGCTCCCAACCTTTTTCTGAATAAAACATCTTAAAACATTATTGATGATTATCTATATAACATTTAATAGGCTTGGGAATTATTTTATATTTATTTTTCAAGCACATTGAGGCAATGCTAGTACGTAATTTGATTTAAGTAAACTCTCTACTTAATCATAGTGGAAGTTGTTTTAATGGAAATACGGGCACAGTAACTAAGTGTTAATTTACAAAACAATAAATCACACATCATTTATATAAATAAATAAGAGGGCAATTCAATCCTGGGGCTATTAATAATTATGTTACCGATGTAATTAATAATTACATAGAAATTAATCAAATTGACTTCTGATCTCAATTTTTCTTACGAAATAGATATGATGTGTTATTAATTAATGCTCATCAGTACACATAAAAATGAATAAAAGTTCAAAACTTCTTTCATAATTATATGAAAATGCAGTTTTAGGAGAAAACACTGTTGAATCACAGCTTTCTAAGAAAAGCACTTCACTTTTAGAAATACACATTCCCTCTAATGGATCCACTGATGTGAATATTGATAAATTAATTTAATTTAATTGAACTCCTAGTTATTGAATTTCTTCATCTTTTTTAAGGAAAATCTTTTTAAATTGGTTGGCAACAATGTGTGCGGATAATTTTTGTTTCTATTTCAAAATATAAATTTATAAATTAAAGTTCAGGAATATATTTCATCGTTTTTCTGAACAGAAATTTGTAAACTGCAAGTGTAGGTTTTTTAAACAAAAAAAATTGTAAGAAAGTGCCTGCCAAGTATTTTGTTTTCAATTAAGCTATCAACATTCCATCTAAAAATAAATATAACAAAAATGTGCATATCATTCTTCTACATAAGTTATGACCAAGATAATGACATCTTTTTAAGCAGTGGATTTAATAATGCCTTCAGGTTATTTAAATAAAACTACACAGAGATGGTGAATGCTAAGAATGTCAACATAGAAATCAAATTGAATGGTTACTTAATTTATTGAAAATTTACTTATTTATTTCTATGCTAAAACATAACAATTATATTTGATTACTGTATCAGATACTACTAACTTCTACCTTTATTAGCTTTTCTTTTAAACGTATAAATATTTTCAAAAGCAAGAAGGAGTTGTTGACAGTAGTTCGAAGGAAATATTTATGTAATATATATATTTACATATATAATGAAGATACAACTCCACATCCGGCACAACCAAAATATCCCAATATTCTTATTGAATTATATTTGTATTCCTACAAATTCAAAATTGTGACAATGAATTCACGTTTCATGTCAATGTCTTCAATTTTCAATAAATTAAGAGAAATAAATAATCTGTGGAATAATTTAATGAAATATATCCAGAGTGATATAAGGTGTGGGTTATTAAGTTTTGTAAGTATTTCAAACATTTAATTTTTATTAAGATAATAAAATTAAGTGTGTGATAACCTCATTATATTTTTATACCTTATAGTAGTTAATGGTTTGAATATAAAAAAACATCTGAGTCCATAACGTATTTAAAGTCAATAATATCCCATTACCTTTTTTTATATATGTTTTTCATTTATTTTGGAAATTTTTAATGTGTAATTAAAAAATAACTATAAATAAACTTTATGTAAGCCTTCATTAGATTATTCTTAACTAGTCCTTTTTATTTAATGCAGTGATAAAATAATGCACTTGCAAATACAAATTAAATATATACTTTTTATAAACTATATATATAAATATACTTTGTATAATATTAGTACTCATGATAATTGCTTCTATTAGTATGTACATATATATAAACTGAAGAGTGAATATATATTAATAAAAATAAATGTCCAAGTGATAATCAATGGGTGCGTATGTACACTGCATTTTCATTTTTATTATTGTTGATTGATGCTTAATTTAAATTTATTTACTATTTATATGTTGCATTATAAATAAATATATATATATATTTAATATATTACTATACAAACACATACTTGTCAAAGGTTGTTGTTATATGAAGTTGCTAGCTTGCAAACGAGATTGTGAAATGCTTTAAATTGTACTATAGTGAGCATATTGATTTAATAAAAATTGTAACATTTTATGTATTTTTGATTAATGTCTTAGTACAACACTTCCCTTCAACTCATTTTTTCCAACATTTTTTAATACTCATATCAGAAGGATTTATATACCAATTATATTTTCTTCCAGAGAATAAAGTTTCACTTCTTTTTGAGTTTTTATTGTATTTTGAATAATTCATACTTTGTCTCCCATCATACCCGTCTCTATGTTTAAAGCTAACTGCTGATTTATTTTTTTTATCAATGTAACTTGGAAACATTTTAGATTTTTTAGATTTGCGATCTTTCATCTTTTTCTTTTTTTTTAGCACATCTGCACTTTCAACACTCATGTTTGTTTTGCTTCGGCTTAAACTGCATATTTCATTATTTAAGTTCATATATAATTTATTACTTTCTAGTCTCTTTGCCATAATATCATACAGTGAACGCTCCGGATTGATGTGGGGAATAAGTTTCACTTGCCCATATTTGGATTTCACTTGGAAGCAAATAATATATTAATAAAAATAAATTAAATCTCAAAAAAATTAATTTATGATCAAAAAAATTCAAATAATGAGTGATTCAGTCAGCAGTTAAGAGCTTTTTATGCCTGTGAAAACTATTTTATTAACAGTTTTAAATTTTATTATTCCAACAAGTTTAAATAGCAGTAGTAAACTCTTAATACACATTACATATTATTAATGAGGACAGTGAGATCTTTTCTTTAATACACCAATATGATAGGACAATGTTTATACTTTAAGTATGAAGTAATTGATTAATTAAAGACTCCTACTTGTTTTTTTTCAAATTGTTTCTTTTATTGCAAAAAACCAATGAAATTTTAATGAGAGTTTTACAAAAAAAATTTTGTAATTTTAGTCGAATAAAATTTCAACACACAGTCCATATTATTAACCAAGACATCAAGATCTTAAATTTGATGACCTTTCATCAACCTCATGCAAATTATGAAAGGGTAATTTCAAGTAATTAATCAATAATTGGCACTTCGTACCTACTCAATATGATAAGAATGTTTTTTAACTATCATGTAATAAATTCATTTATTTTACGATGTGTTTGGTTTTGTTTTTAGCTCCGCAAGGGCATTAACAGTAAAACACGAGTTAAGCTGAAGGTAAAATATTAAATTATACATTTATGGTAAATCTCAGACAAAGAAATTGTTTTTGAATTAGGTAAACAAAAATTCTATTAAGTCCGTTTAATTCCAAACAGAATGAAAATTTTAATAGCTCTGAACTACAAACTATGAAATAATTACAAACTTTAAGGATGGCCTTATGAGAATCACAAGAACTAGAGAGTACTAATTACAGTGAAACATCATGTTAACATTTTTAATATCAAGTGTATGTAATTTGATGTTGAGTGTGATGTATTACACAATTGAAGATTTTAGTTATGCCAGTGAAAAAGTTTTTTCAAGTTTGAAAATTATTATTGATCTTGACCCATGCTGAAAGTGCTCAGCTGTAAAATTACCCAAGGGGATTGTAGGAATATAGCAGGCATTTAGAATTGGACTCATGACCATTTATATAATTTCTTTATCACCAAAGTAACAATTATTTTTGATGCTTTTCTGTTCCAAATTACTTCCTCCTCAGCACTTCCAGCATGGGTCAATATCAGTAATAATTTTCAATCTGGTAGCTAATTTTTGGCCTTCTAATCTTAGATAGTTCACGTTAGACAGCAGACAGTTAGCCTGGCTAACTACAGACAAATCTTTCTATTTTGATTGGAAAAATGAGCAGTTATTTGATTGTAGCACCAGAAAATCAGATGATTGTAGATGGTTAGCTAGACTTTAGAACCATTTACAATCTTGCATTGCCGCATTGCAAGGTTCTGTATTGGTCCAGAGGAGTGCACACAAACAAATATCTATTACTGTTCAGAATAAGTAAATAATGATAAAGAATAAGTTGAGCTGTTTTTTCTTTAATTTAAACAACATACTAACCTTGCAAAAGAATCACAACATACGTTTCTCTATTTTCTAGAATTTCAAGTCCATTTCTATAGAATGGGGGTGCATATATCTTTAAAAGGTCACCTTGTCTATCACAGATATCCATTTCATCTACAAATTGCTTACGAGTAAATATATTAATATGAAGATCAAATTATTTGTCCATAACTATTTTAATAATGAAACACTAATTCACTAACATTCATCAGGAACATCAGCTTTGATTCTAATATAGTCATAAATTAATCTAATATAACAATTAGGGTTTACTCTCATCTCATTTAAATCTGAAAAAATAATATATTAATAATTTTCATAATTATCTATAAAGGTATAAGTTAATTGTTACCACTAAAGTAACTTCATGTATTGTTTTCTAAGATTTACCTTTATAAAGCACTTTAATGAACATTATTATGTATTTTATTTTACTCTATTATATTTTGTTAAATGGTAGCATTTATGAACTTTACAGAGTTACTTATTGTGTTGAATTCAATTCAAAGTTGCTATGGCAACAGGTAACCAACAGAAGGGTTGTTTTGATCACATGACTGAGAGAGTTGGTCAGACACTGTTAATTGTAACTTCAGTTAAGGTTTGGTTATAATTTATTTTTAATGTATATTACAACTGTTCCAAAATGGTCCAGAGCAATATTGATACAATTTTGGCCATTGACCCCGAAAAACTTTCATCACAGGAGAAAGATGATTTATATGAAAGCATACTGTGGTTGGAAATTGAGCCAAGCACACCTCATGACAAATTTGAATCTCTATTTTTACTAACAAAAGAAGTTATGAAATATAAAGGAGAGCAGGTATATATATTTTTAATAGTTTTTTGTAATGTTCAAACAATTTGACCAGTTCTTAGATATATCTGATGTAATTGTCAAAGTTGTTTCTGTTTAATCCAGGTTGAAAGTTTGCTGGCAGATTTAGATATCTTAGCATCAAGTCCAGGTGAGTTCCTTCCTACTGAACATTGTACCTGGGATGCAAAATATTATTCACTTTAGATAAAAAGATTTGTTTTAACAATTTCAGAAAAACTTTTTTTCATTTAAGAAAGAAAGACAAATAAGCGAGTATTATTCCCTGACAGGGGGTTGAGGAGTTGTTTTTTAATTAAAACTTCTGCTTATCCCAATTTTAAATAGCAGTTATAATTTATAAATCTAAAAAATAAGAGTAAAAAAAAAACTAATAGAAATAAAACTTTTATTTTCAAAAATAAATGTAAAATTTCAAATGGAAAGTAAATAAGTATTTCAAATTCCTTCAATATACTCTAACTAGTATGGTTACTAGTAGATAACCCCCTATTCTGCCCTATATTGGACTAGATAAAGGTACTAAATAAATTAATAATAAATGCTAACTTGCATCATCATAGAATATTCTGCTCAAGCTCTTGTATTAGTTATTGCTATTGACTTATTATATAATCAATAACAATGAATTATTTTCATTTAGTGTTTTCATGATAATAAGCTGAAGGTGAGCCTCATCACCTAGTGTGTGTATGTGACTATGAACTTTTAACCACAAAAAGAAAGTATTATATTTATGCACTCCTTCAAATGCATGTGAATGCAGGAAGAGGAGAAATATGTATATCATAAATTATTTATTTTGTTCATTGTATTCTATTAATAAAGAGAGGATTTGAAAATAAAAAAAATATTTTCATTTGGTATTATCTTTCATTCATTATTATAGGTAGCAGGAAAATAACTCCTAACAATAAGAGCTTGATTACATATTGCTCCTATAAACAATCATGAAATATCAGATAGCTTACAATTTAAACTACAAAATAATAGTTATTCTGTTTTGTTCAGTATGGCATATATATCCTATACAAAAATAAATGCTGCTACATAATAGCAATCGAAAAAAAACAAACATGGAACTGATGTAACTTATTTTTTTTTACCAGGGGGTGGAAATGAAGAATTACAAGAAGAACTCTCGAAAGCTAATAAGCAAATTGAAACTCTCAATGAAGAAATGCAAAATAAAGATAGAGAATTGGAAAATGAACGACTTCAAACTGAAAAAGTAATAAAACTATTGTTTAATGAAAATGTATAGATTCTATTTACTTTTATATAAATTATTACATAAGTACACTTTGTTTGTCATCAACTCATTTTCCCAATTCGATGAGTGGTCTGTATTGCTCACAAAAATAGTTATCTGCCGAACAAAGCCTACTTAATTAGGAAGAATTTTAACTTATTAAATAATAACATTTGGTGAGATTCAAATGAAGGGTCTAGGTTATATTAGTATCTGTTCCAAAATTATTTGTCTTGAACATTTTTGTAATCTTCTTAGAAAAAAAGAGTTAATTGTATCTTTAACTGTCTCCGATATTTTGCTTATTTAGTATCTTAAAAGAATAACCTGTGAACTATGTCAAAATTGCTAGCATGTCATGAAATACACTATTATAGTGACACATAAATGAGCATTATTGCTTTAAAATATAATTCATCCATTTTTGTAATACAGCATTTGTATAATCTAATATTGCACTTGGTTATTTATATAATAACTCTTTATAAGTGCTAAAGTCCTATTAATTAAGGACTATTACACAAAAATATGTCAATATTAACCCTATTAAGCTTTTTTTATTTATTGAAAAGGTAATTTTCAATGACTTGTGATTCAACAAATATAATAAAGTATTTATAGTCAAAAATACCTAGTGGTCATTGAATTCAAATATTTAAGAAACTCTCACCGAGTCTTGGAAAACCTGAACCATTTCATATTGTTCCTTCACTTTCTATATATTATACAAATAATTAAATCTATGGCACAAAACCATGAATCATGAAGAGTTTGCGCCAACCGAGGTTGTCGTCTTAGTTTGAAGGTGATACTGAGGAAGCTGTAACCCTCTCAAACTTAAAAACCATTGCAACATATTATTAAAATATTAATTATCATATAAATATTTATTATCATATAATTTATATTTTATTTTTATTCTTTATATTTAACTTTTACTTTATCTTAAGGTTCTGTTAATAAAAATAGGATAATTCTGGCAAAAGGAATAATTGTTTATTTACACAAATTGATTTAAAGATTGAATATACATTTAAACTACGTACGTAATAAAATAACACTATTAAAAACTAAAGTTAAAATTGTACCTTATTACTAAACGCGAGACTTTTCAGCTTTACTGTTGAGCGTCCTTTGGTGCGTTCTTTCTTTGTCTGGTGCATAGCGTGGTCCGGATAGTGTCTTCTTTGTCTTGAGCGTCCTTTGTTCTCGATGCGTACCTCATTGCGTGCCGGGAGAAAGTAATGGGAGCCGGCCTCTTCTTTTGTCTTCTCAGTCGGGCCGTCCGTGCAAGAGTGAGCTTACCGGTATTCTATCCCTGTCTTCGTCCTTTCCGCTGCCTTCTTGATCCTTTTTTAACTGGCATTGGACAACCAGTTGTTTAGGATATTATTACTTTTCCTGTTTTGAAGTTAATAAAGTAAATATTTATAGATATTATTTATACTATAAATATTAATGGTCGATACAACGCAACGAATAGTGTTCAAAACATTCATGAATCGTGATCCACCGATCGTATACCGTTCATTCATGCCCGCTAATTTTGAGTTTATATCAAAAACACCATCAAAAATCAACACATCAAAATATCACAACAATATTTATTTGAGTAGCTACTTATTTACCTTCATGAGGCTGAAGGAACCTTGACGAGACCATCCCTAAAGAATATGCTTGTCATCACCTCGTTTTCACAATTTGATGAGTGATCTATATTGCTCACAAAAATAGTTATCTACCAAACAGAACCTACTTAATTAAAAAGAATTTAATAGCTTTGGGATAGCTGAAAATCGAGCTCATTGTGCATATCTAGTTTATTATTTATATGAAACAGTAAAAATTTGGAGTTCTGAAGGTATTAAAAATTGATAAATTCTGAAAAGAATGATACCAAACATATATATGTAAAATTTAAAATAAACCTAGTCTAGTGTGTTTCATTAAAACCTTGCATATTTTATTTTTAAAAAAAATGATGATACATGAGTTTAATTTATAAAATTGTCAGTCACCAGAGGGTCTCTAAACTAAAACTATAACTTATATGAACCTTAATACTAAAATATGTAATAAATACTTATTTACAAATAAGAAAAACAAAAAATGAATGCTAAAATACAGTAATTGTTAGTGGTGCTTAAAAATAAAAGGACTGTCTCTATATACCTTCTTTCTTGGTGATTCATTATGCACAACAATTTTCACAATTTAAATGTTATTGGTAGCTTAGATGCTTTGCAAAGGAATGGAAATGACAATTTGATAGCAGCCATGGCGTTAGCTCTTTTATAATTAATGTGCGGGATAAAGATTAAGCCTTTATCAAAGTTGCACCTAAGAATTTAAGATCAAGTTTAGTATCTCTGACATTGATTTTAGAGTTTAATAGTTTTGCTTATTTTTTCAAATGGAAAGAGTAAATATATGTATTGTAGTGACTCCACTTTTCTTGAAAAAATTACTTTTGATCATAATTAATGTAACAAACTTTAATATAGTAAAATTTTATTTTTGACATAATGAAAAAGAATTATAGCAAAGATGCATTGGTACATTTTCAATATAAGTTTTGATGCCCTATTTAAAACTGAATCATACACTCTTTCTTTTATAGCTACTTTCAGCTATTACAGAACTTCAAAAAGAAAAAGCTGAACTACGGAAGGAATTGATGTTCGTACAAACTGAAGGTCAAAGTGGAATAGTGTCCAGCCTTCATGATGACAGCTCTGATGACACCGCACAATTGAAAGAAATGATCCAGCATAAAAATAAACATATTTTACAGCTTCTTTCTGATATTCAGGTTTGTAAGCATCATCATACATATTGTGTTAAATAAATTAAATATTTATAATAAAAAAACAATGTGAAAAGTATTGATTTCATAGGTTTTAGAAAAAGAAAATGAAATCATTAACACCAAATTGAACTCAATTCGGCAGGAGTTATCAGATGCCACAACAAATTTAACAAAATTTTCAGGAGAAAATATATCTTTGAGGCAGGCAAATTATGAATTTCAGGGTATAAAATTGAGCATGTAACTTTTCGTTTTTTTCATTTCAGTGTAATATATACACTAATATTAATATTTGTTTCCCAGAAAAATTAACTACACTTGAAGAAAGAAACATTGGTTTGACATCACAAGTGTCAGAGTTAGTAGAGGAAAGAAACAATCGGGAAACTCATCTGGATATTCTTATTGATGCACTTGAAGAAAGAGTTACTAAATGGCAGGTAATATGCTTTATGTCATCCCATAACTATTTTATTTTCACTTTATCTCAAAAAGGAGTAAACCAGAAGTAAATTTTGTAATTTTTTAAAGTTTGAAAATCTAGATAGAAATAAGAATCTAAACCTTTATTAAAAATTATTGTTTTGCTACTGTTATATTTTGGACATTTAACTTTTTTTTTTATCTTTAAGTCTATTTAATTTTTAGAAATTTATGCAAGTCCTGTTAGGCAAAAATCTTCAAACCATCTTCATACTATGTCCCTAACTATCATTTTTATTTGGAGTTTATATTTCAATTATTTTTCTATTTTTTATCTTTCGTTCCATTTTGGTTTCTTTGAAGGAGTCATAATAGATAATATTAATCAATTTGTCAAGATCTTTAATTTGTTAGACTATTTAATATGATAGAAAAATATTTATTAATTTCTTGTGAGTAATTGACCCTTTATCACTTTACATAACGTCGATTTTAATTCTACTGTCACTAGACCATAAAGTAAAACTATCTTGAAAAATATCATTCCTCTGTATGAAACTGAGATAAGAAAAAATGAAGAATATAGTTTAGATGATAGTTTTAATGACTTCACATGATTATAGTTCACTTTAGTCCAACACACATTATATATTATTAATCAGAATTTCAAGATTTTATATAATTTGTTATACTATGCAATACGCTAGAAAAATATTTTTATTGTTAATATCAACTAATTATTTACTTGTGTTTTATGGAGATGGCTATATTTTTCTTTCCACTGTCAAAATCAAATGGAGCCTACTTATAAAATTTCATGTCTTTAGCTTGAACAGACAGACAGGCACGCCAGTGAAAACATCCCCAGGTGTCTGGTTTAAAAAAAAGGAAACCCTAACCTTTTCAAAAGTGCATATAATGTTTTAATCGAACAGCTCCTTATATGAATATTTGATTGAAGTAAAAATAAAATAATAGAATGTATTGCCAGGTTGCAAAGTTGTTCTAATATTTATGCATATTCTTTTGATTAGGAAATTCTCTCTCACAAAGATGAGGAAGTGGCGGAACTTCGAGCCAAGCTGAGCGAATCGACAGAGATGCCTGGTACAAAAGGGTCTATGGCATTTACAGCTAACTATACTGAACTAAATAAAGTAATAATTCTAAATATATACTGAAACTGATTATCAAAATGCTACTATATAATAATTAATTAATAAACAAATACCATCAGACAATTGAGGGACAAGAGGAAGCTATAAAGAAACTTCATGAGCAACTTAAGCAAGCCACAGAGGACATGACCAAAAGTTCTATCCAGGTTCAAGAATTAAAGCAGAGAGCTGAAGAAAAGTAAGACATTACTTTTTCTGCCTCTCTTCTCTCAAAACATTTATTTCTTTTATCAATTTATTCTTTCATATATCTCTTAACAACTTCAATGATTATAAATCCACTATAGCCTTTGTACTTTATTCATAAGTTAACAAATTTAAAATCAGTTAAACAGAAAAATAAATATTTCAATCATAAATTCTAATTATCATGTTTATGTTGAAACACTAAAACATGAACTTATGTGATGCAGTGCTTAGCCTTACCTGGTTCAAATCCCTAGAAAGATAGTGATTTTTTTATTCACATATTATTGCTGGATGTATTCTGATAGGATTTGTATTATGATCCTGCCAACAAAAAATAAAATGGTTTACTGTGTGATTAATTGTGATTATTGTTAAAAGACATCAAGCGTTAATATTCTAGGTAGTTACAAATGTTCTTGGGCATGGTTACAAATGGTTTAATTAAAAAAATGATACACGATTTGAATTTGCTAAGCTTTGTGTGGTGGCATACAAATCTTAGCTAACACTCTTGGTTAGTTCATCATCATAATAATGAAGGGTGACCTGATTAAGATGGCTTGAAGACTGACTGGTATTTCCACCATTGAAACAATTAAACCAGAGTGATGTAGAATTTGAATATAACACCCTTTCACCTTCCATTAAATAAATTTCTTCGGCTTCTGAACAAAAGGTCTACCATGAAATTACTACCATCTTCGCACAAAAATACTGTAGCAATGTCCTAAAATGCAGCATATCTTAACTTTTTCTTTGGGCATTCTCGTTGCAATAAATAATAGTACATAAATTGTAAAGGCAGTGGGGGCACATCATTGAATAAAAGATAAGTCAATGTCATAAATGCTATAATTTGTGAAGGTGAAATAGTCAAATAAGGATTTATTTAATATGCTATTTTAAAGTAGGTAATGTTTTCATACAAAACGACTTTGGAAACAATTTAGTATCTGTTATATACCATTGTAGAGGCAGTAGTGATGATGACTCAATGCAATATGAAGAATTAAAAGAAGAACTGGATAAAGCTCGAAATCAAATTAATTTCCTACAGGATAAAGTTAATGATGCTGAACAAGATGCACAATATAGGGCTGAGGAGGTAAGATGAAATGATAATTTTACATTAATCATAGTAAAATAAAATGAATTTCAATGTCGTACTAATTATAAACACCATTTCAGATAATCTGAACAAAATTAATATTGAAACGATGTTTTTCATAGGTTAATGAAAAAAGGTTTTTTGATTTTCATCAAATTTATTTATAAACGATGTTATTATTATGGATTTATCCAATACCTGTGTACAGTGTGTACAACTCGATCCATCCCTGAGCTTCCTGAACAAGGAACTGATGTAGGAAATACACAGCATGTCAAAAAGTTGTCTGCAAACAAATGTATAGTAAATTATATATATATACATATATCTTTTTAACCTTCTAAGCTTACTCCTAACAAAACAACCAGTCATCTAATTGTCCACCAAATCTAATTTTATGGCTAACTATGAACTTGCAGTTTAAAAATGAATGTTCCCTAGTTACATAAATATGTCAGTTACACTATCGTTCGATAACTGACAGTTCAACTTTTACCTGTGAATTTAGGTTTGAGTGGCTTGTTTGATGGATTATCGTATATGTTTGATGGAAGAGTGATGCTTCAAGTATGAGTTAAGCAGCCACCATCTTACTTCTACCCTCAAACCACCTAGGACCTGATGGATACATACATAGTATGTCAAAACATTGTTCATTAATAATTTTGATGAAAGTCTAACAACTCTTTTTCATTAGGAGCTCTACTCATATTTCTATAACTGGATTTCTGCCCAATATATTTTTTATTTTACCACTAACATTTTTGACAGTATAGCTGCCATCTTCAGGAGAATACAATTAGGCTTATGTTATGGGCAGACATATTGTTTATTTATTTATAAAAAAAACATAGCCACAACCAGCAAGAAAGTTAATCATAGAGTTACCACCACAATGAAAATTGACTGGCACATCATATACCTGGAATCCACCTTAAGATAACATCTATATTTAAAAAACGTTTGTGGGCAAATAAAGAATATAGTGGATGGACACCTCATTTATTTATTAAATTATTAATTAATGGTGCTCTATTTATGTAGAACTAAAATCAAATAGTAATTACTGTTAGTTTCTTTAAATTAGGGAAGGCAGGCTAGAAAAAATAATTTCCATGTGAAATGATAAATTTTGAAATTCTAGATGACAGAACTGATAATACAATTAAAAGAATATGAAGAAGGTGTTTATGGACTTACAGAGGCTAGAAATCAAGTGAAAGATTTTAAAAAACAGTTAAAAATAAGAGACAGCCAAATCCTTAAGCTGGTTGAACAAATAAATACCTTATCACTACAGGCTGGAGAAGAGGTTTCTGCTGATATGTAAGTTAAACACATTATTTCATACATATCTTGTACATAGATGGATTTTCACCGCTGAGTATTACATCATTGTTGTTGTTTTTTTTAGAGAAAACTATGAAAAGTATTTTGAAGATGAAGATGAGAAGAAAAGCAATGTTGACCTTCAAACCCAATTAAGTGCTGTTCAACAAACAGCAATAAATCTCAGTATGCAGGTACTGTAGTCAATCAATTATTTGAAATATTATATAAGGAATATGTGTTTAAAAAAAGTATGTTAGTAATATTACAATTTAGTTGTTTTTTTTTACATCTTAAAACAGAATTTCGATTTGAGGGCCAAAGTCGCTAAGCTGAGTGAAGATTTGAAGAAGACAAATGTTGTCAAAGATAAAGAGCAAGGTAAAATATCTGTTTTCATAATTGTTGGTTAAAGAGAAAAAAATAGTGACAGGGCTGTAATTTGAATTATGCCATTGCTGTACTGGTTCTTGTGAATAAGGTAAGTAAAATGTCAAACAATTACACATAAATAACATTTAACATACAGACCAAACAATCTTTTAAATAGAGGAATAAATAAGATAAATTTTGATTGAAAACATAAATAAGATGTAACTGTCTTAAAGTATCTGGGTAAATACTGTTTTATAGAGTGTACTATGATATTTATTCCCTATTTATAAATGATTGTTTAATTGTAAGTCTTTATCTGAGAAGCATGAACATCTGGTCAGAGGTTGGCTGGTCATTGTGAAGTGAGGGATCGAGTGGTTGAACATAACCATTTTTAGGGTGTCTACTTGTTTATTCAAACTATTTTGATACTTCTCTGTGTTAAGTTTAATACAAACATTTTCAAGTACATATATTGATCTTCTTTTCATCTGGTTCATTATGTACTAGCAGACTAGGGGGTTCTTATGTTATTCTGTATTTATACTTAGATCAAATGTTATGTCCCTCCAGGATGAATGTTATTTGCAAATGTTTTTTTGACATTGTAAATTTTCTGCCTACATATAATGCTTTAAATTGTTTGTATTTTGTACACTATTGATCAGTCATCGACAGCGATTAAGCCTTTTACTATAACTGTGTGATTTTAGGATGTGTTGCCTGGAATATAATACATTTAACTTTTATTCCCTTGCAATATTGCCATTATGGAATGGAACTTTGCCTGTCAGCGGCTCTGAGTTTGGTAAAGTGCACCATTTATTGGTAATATCTATTTTTTTCTGGTTTCATTTATTTCACCTTCATCCATGCCTGATCCATTTTGCACCCAATCACTATTCTTTTTATTATTTGACCATACTTAAACCCATAGGGGCTCCAGTCCAGCACATTATAACTGATCCACCTTCTTCTTTTTGTTGTTTGAGATTTTTCAAGTGTGTTTGCCTCCACTGTTGAGATGTTTCAGGCCGTATTATGGACTAACAATGGTCTGGAGTTTGTTCCAGATTGTTCTATGTTTTGTAACAATACTACAAGATATACATACTCTTGGTATACTACTTAAACTTCAGATATTTTGTAGTTAATGGTGAAAAAAATCACAAATAACAAGGAGGTGAAGTAATACTCCAAGCATTAATTTATATATTAGTTTAAATACATTACTGGTGGGTTTGATTGATAAAATAATTCATTAATGCAAGTGGTTTTGATTTTTTGAGCTGAACACTATTCTGAATCAATAGTTACATTTGTTTGTTTAGTGATTGTCTTTCCCTTCTTTATGAAATGTTTAGTTTTAGAATGATAAACAAGTTTTCATTTACAGATTCATCAGACAAACAGGAGCTCGAAGACAAATTGAGGTTATCAATCGAGGAAAATGAGTCTCTTCGTAAAGGCCTTCATGAGATTTTAGAAAGTATACAAAAACAGGATGGTAATAATTTCAAACTTTACCTTTTTGTAAATTGAGTGTCTCATCATAATGAAATTGAAAGCAAAGTAGATAACATTTTGTTAAAGGTGCGAGCAGAGTAGTAATTGAGTCGGAATGTTTAGAGTCGCTTCTGGATGCCCTGGATGCAAGGCATGTTTCTGGCTGGTACCACCCCGCTATGAGGCTCCAAGCAGCAATTAACAAGATGCAAGGAAACAATGAAGCACTGAGGCAAGAACTAAGAGAATCCAGGTAAACTATTATTATAACTAACCTAAAGGTTTTATGTTTTGTTTTGCCAAACTAAGACTGTCAGGTATAATGAAGCTTAATATTATGGGACTCTTTTATCCCATTGAATTTTACATTTGTAGGAGTTTCAAAATAATTTGAGAAATGTCCAAATATTTTTCTAGGGATAAACCAGTATTTATAAACCTATAAATTTTTTTGCGATATATAGTTAATTAAACTTTTTCATTAAATTTTGCAGATTTAGAGAGAGCTACTTTCAAGCAGAGCTTCAGACTGTGATGACACAGTTAGGCGAGCTGCAGGACAAGTTAAAGATTCTTGATGAAACCAATGTGCCTACTCCTCCGATCCCAGCCCCTCGAACTCAGGTAAAACTATATTTTATGATATATTTAGACCTTTGCCATTTTTCTAATAGTTAACATATAGTATTGTAATTGATTAAATCATTGTGAATTCAATTATCAGGGGGGAATGCTGAAAGTAAAAATAATTATTGCGTTTTCTGTCTGCTTTTATCTGTTGATCACCTATCACCTCTGTTAAGAAAAGTGACTATGGTAGAATTTATGAACTATATATTCTGGTTTAAATTAAATTGTATAAAAGGTTGGCACATAAATGAGAAAACAATTTACACTGGGCTAGATGAAACTACTATGCTTAACATCAATAAGACAAACCACATCATACTGGTAGCCAGCTGCACATCTAATGGTTTTGAAAACTGCAAACTGGGAAGATCACCTACATAGGGTTACCAACCAACCCTACATTTCCTCTCAATGTTACCAACCATGCCTATATCATCTCACTATGTTACCAACCAACCTCTTTAAAAAAAATGTTTTCTCGATCAATTGTTAAAAATACTACTGAAATAAATATCTCAATGTATATATATCTCTTTATGAATTCAATATTAATAGCAATATTGAGGTTAAGTATGAATTTGTTTTAATAGATCGAAAGACTTCAGGAGGAAACAGATCGGGAAGAGAAAAAGGAAAGCCCAGACATAACAGAAGATGAAAAAGACAAAGGTAAATCTGTTGAAGATAGACCACCTCCAACTAAAGTCACAGTGGATATTACAGATAATGGAAATCAGCCATTATCACCGGGGGCCATCAACCAGAGCTCACAGTCTATTGAGAAAGCAGTGCAGACCGAGGAGCGCCGGCTTGCCGAGGCTGCCATTCAAAGTGAATCAACTTTTGAAAAAGAAACACCCGATATGTAAGACAATCTTTCTTATACTTAGCATTACGTACCACTAAATAGATAAATTTTATTATTATTTTGTCACAGGGATAAAGCAGACAACATGAAGCTTATTAAAAAAAGTATAAAACAGAATGGAGCCGATGAGTCATCTACCAAGGCTGACAAACCACCAACTCCAGTGGAAGGAGAAGTAAACAATGGAATGAAAGTTGTCGACTTGATAGAAAAGTTCAGCAATAAAGAACAATCACCTCAAGTTACTGCTGAGGAGAGCTCAGTTGCTACAATAAGTGGTATAATAACTGATAAAACTTCCAATGTCCATATCGCAACAGAGCAAACTGTATCGCCAAAATTGAAGGTGAAACTTGAGGAAATGGAAACTGACCTGAAAAGGAAATGTGAAGAACTGCGCTTGGAGTTTGAAAGCATTAAGAAGAAAAATGAAAATGCTTTGTTAGAACTTTACAAAAATAAGGTAACTTATTGATATTAAAGTTATACTTTTAATAAAATTTACTCAACTATAATAATCATACAGAAACTAGTTTATAAGCCATTAATTCCTCTTTCCCCTAATCATCAAAAGGTTCTAAGTTTTTAAATTAGATTAAAATATGTTATTTTATTGCAGGAGGAATTATTTGGTGAAGTTAAATTAGCAATGATTAAAGTCAATGAAGAATTAAAATCACTAAAGAATACACCGGAAAAACCGCAACCTTTGCTAAATGAGTTTGTATGTATTTTTTCACTAGTAATTCATAATTATTATTATAATTTTAAATCAATTATAGTTTATTTATCATTAAAAAGTTGATATTATCTGATCGATTATTGTTTTAATTTTAGCTTACTATTTGATTTACATTGTAGCTTTCAGATCTGAATAAATTTTAGGGCTCAAACAATCGATATTGCGAGGGATCATGAATTAAACTTTCAAAAATTTAGCTAAATCAAATTTCACAGGTTTCAACTAAATTAACAATAATAGCTCCATTGACGGTACTTATGTGCCAATAAAATTTTGTGGATAGACATAGTTACAGAGTTATATCATTATTTCATTTTGAATTTATTAAAGTGAATTAAGAACTTAACATCGATGGTTTAGTACACATATTTAGAAATAAAAGTGTTGGAACATAAATGACCCTAGAACTTCTTTTGAAGATCTATTAATTGCTTTTTTTATGCATAGACGTTGGGCGCTTTTAAAGAACAGGAGGCCAAGCTGCTTAGTTACGGAATCGAGTTAGGTGAACTAAGAAGAGGCATCTCTGAAAAGGACAGCTACATTAACTCTTTAGAATCTAAAATAAAGTCACTGAGTTTAAAAATTAATGAAGCAGACCTTCATAAGCGGGAAGTGGAAGATTTGAGAGCAAAAGCATTAAAAGTAATTGAAACAGATCGCTCATTATTTTTAGTCATTATTTAATTTTTCCTTATAATGTTTTGTATGTTTTCAGGATACTATTTCTAGTTTGCAACAGATCATTAGCAAAAAGGAAGTTACCATTGAAAGATATAAAAATATGCTTCAAGAAAGTAACACCGAATATGGCCAGCTGTTGGAAAAATTTCACAATTTAGAAAGAAGTGCAGAAAAAGTTCCTACTCCCAGGTAACAACTCCTGCCTATTTCATGGATTGATTTTAAGCAGACCTTTCTTATATTGTAGATTGTTTTACCACTTACCTCAGATAAACATTTTAAGTTACATTTGTGAGTTCTACTCATTTGTGATTCATGACTTCTGACATCACTGCTGACAATAATTGGCTCAATGTGATAAGATATTAAAATTTAACTAATTACTTTAATTTTTAGCCTGTCTGAAGCTAAGGAGGTGTAATTTCATTTGCTCTCTTGAAAATTAACAGTTTTAATACTTCTTAGATTAAAATTTTATCAAAAGGGAGGAGTCCTCAGAAAATACACAAAATTCCACTTTTACTTCTATTTGAGAAAAAGAGATTTAAAGTCATTTTCTTATTCATGGTAACCCACCATGACACCATCACCTTTCACCCCATCTAGAATAGTTTTTATAATCCCTCTAACCCCTCCCAACTTAGGTCAAATTGCAGCTTTGTCATAACCAACTAAAAATTTACATTTCGTGCAGACCCTCAATATATATTCAATTGGTAAAAACAGGCAGTTAAAGTAGTAATATCTAGAGGAATATTTAAAAACTATATTTTATTCACTAAGGAGAAAAATATATATTAATAATTTTTAAGAACTGCAGTAAACTTAATTCTCAAAAATGTGTGACTTTCAGAGAACCATCAATTGAATCTAAATCAGTGTCCATCCTTATGAAGAAGTGGATAGAAAGAGTTCACGGTTTGGAAACAGAAATAAATAACCTCACTCATAGACTCATTGAAGCTACAAACCATTTGGAAACTAGTAAAAATGAAACTGACTACTGGAAAAATTTGGCTACTAGGTAATTCAAAACGTTATATTATAGTCAAGATTCCAGCCAAGCACATTTCGATTTCTATTCAGACTAGTAAAATAATCAAATTGAAACAGTATATAAAAATATAAAACTGGTTTTTTTTTTCTACTGTAAGTCATAAATTTTACTATATTTTTCAAGATCTTTAAAGTGTAGAGAATTTTGAATTTTCAAAGGAAATATATTATTTATTTAGTTGTCTAATAACTACACATATTTTCTATTAGAATGAAAAGTTAATGATAATTATCTACTCAATATTCTTACACCATGCTAATTTTAGTTTAAGTAATGAAGAAAAGATCACCAAAAATGAAGAACTTCAAAAACACCAAATGGAAATTGAAGAGTTAAGAGCAAATATCAAAGAATTGAAGGTATGTTGTTTGGCCCTAGGATGAAAGATAGTTTTCTATTTCAGTGGTATTTTCTCCTGGAGTGTCCATTGTAATCCTAATATTTCATCTAGCAATCCAGCTTACTTCTTTTATGTTTAAGTGGATGCCTTTGAAGAAGTCTCCCGGATTAGTGGGTGAAATATTAGGAAAAACAGCAAAGGCACCCGACAAGAAAAAGTCACTTAAAAGGAAAATCTACTCAAAGTATGTTAAAGTTAAGAAAACAATAAATAAATGTGTTAAGTATGTATATAAGATTATATCATCTAATCAAAATAATTTATCTTAGGAGGAAACCGAAATAGGTTTTCAAGAGAAAATAAAAAAAGAAAATTTAAAGCACAAGAAAAAGGAAGACGATTTGAACAACCTTATAAAAACTCTAGAAAATGAAAATAGTAGATTGAAACATCAAATAACTATCAGGTAACTCCAATCAATAAAACTTAAAATTGGCTGCTTTATAAATAAGTTCAATATTACTCCCATATATTTTTTTCAGTCCCTAGGAATAAATTAAAATCTCATTCAGAAAATGTTTATTGTTTCTCGTGTGATTACAGGTCAGCTAAAACATCAACAAGGTCTTCTAAAAAAGAGATGGTTCTGATGGAAAAAGTTAAGGTTTTAGAAGATGAATTAGAAAAAATTAAGACAAGGGAACGAAGCCAGTTGCAGACAAGGAGGGACAAGGTAAATAGGTTTTATATTAAATGTATTCCAGAGCCTCAGTATTTAATGAGTAGTTTTGTTAATAAAGTAGCTATTTTGTTGGCAGTGTTAATAAAAACTAAAGACATTAAAACCAACATAAATTCAAAGATATTAAAAAAATTAACTTTTGAGTTTGTCCAATTTTAAGAGGTTTATTTTTGTTTATATTCTAGCTATTTCCATTTTTATGTATAAGTGATTTACAATGTTCATTGTATAAAAGCCATGAATAAAAATTTATTTCTGTTTTAAAAATAACTGTATTTTTTTTACAGTTTTAAAAGTCAATAAGCAATTATTATTCATTAATAGTGTATATATTGCTGGGATATTTAAATAACAGTGTTTATTTATTTTTAAATATATTTAATTAATCATTAAATGATTTCTTATGCATATTTCCTTCAATATTTTTTGTGTCTGAGTTAAGCTCCGGGCAGCATCAGTACTCAACCTTAATCCCCGAACGTCGGGATGTAAACATTCCGAATGTAAATATACAGGGTTATAGACTCGAAATAAACAGTCTAGTTCTAACTTTCAAGCGTGTTGTTTCTCTGTACCTTTTTTCCCTTTGTTTTTGAATTCTAAAGCCGGTAAGCATTAACTTCTGTATATAATCATAAAGTCTGTGAATCTACTATAAGATCATTCAGAGATCCTTTTCCCATGTAGCAGCCATGTGTGTGTGTGTGCCGGTGATCATATTGCTCTGCTTTTACATTATATGTATGTTTAAAGCCTCAATTATATGGTTAGTAACCTTGGTTACTTTTTATTCATCAGGAACCCAATAATACCTCAAAATATATGGTGTCCCTTAGTGATTGATGAAGTACTAGTGACTTCACTGATATTTTTATGGCAAAATATTATTAGTAGGGCTGGGATTTGTATGTATTTACATATTACATAAAATATTTTTGTATGTAATTCTAGTTCTTTAGCTATATTCAGGTGTATTTTTATTGTTATCACTTTATTAATTTAAACAAAAAAATAAGAAAATATTCTGTGTTATCAGTGCGCTGATGAAGTTATGAAATGGGAAGAAAGAAAAAAGTTGCAAGCAACAAATGACAAATATAAGCAAGATTTGAAAGACAAAGGATCGCAGATGGAATTGCTTGAGGGGCAGATATCAAGGCTCAAAGTCATAATAGCGAGGATGGAACGAGAAAGGATTTCTTTACAGAGGAGGCTTAAAATCAGTGAAGGTACTTCAAACTCTTAGATTATAAAATTAATTTTGATAATTTAAATACAATTTTTGTTACTATTCTGAAACTACCCAGGAATGCTAACAAAGTACATGTCAGAAGAAGAAAAGAACCGTGATTTTGATGATAAATCGTTTCTTACTGATTCTCGAGTTGATACCCCTCCTGCACTTGAACAAGGTGAAACTCCAAGGTAAGTTTTAAAATAGCACAATTTTAATGAATGTGTATCAACAAACTCAAATTATGGTGAACATTATCGCAAGTCAAAAGTTTACACATCAAGCCTTAATCCACCTGACCTGTCAGGTATTACTTGTTACCTATCAGCGTTTAGGTTTAGCATTTGTGTTTTTAAAATTAGTTGGCTGTTTCAAAATTAAAGATGTTGAATGTTATGATTGAAAAAAAAAGGTAAAAATGCAGTAGTGAAGCAAATAATGTTTAACATCTTGCTAGAGATCTGTATGATAGGTAACTCTTATTAACAACTGACTGAATTATATACTGACTAACCGCGAACTGCTACCATGTTGAAGTCTGAAGGAAAGTGGATTTAAACATAACATCTTTTGGGTAAACTCTTTTATTTACAGGAGCATCTATATTCCCTCCTCCCCTTCATATCCCCTTGTTATTAAAAATTATGGATTTCAATATATATTCTATATACATGAATCTATGTACAATTGATCAATATTATATGTCCTGTAGCTTGGCTATAAAAAGAGCTTATCACATGGAATGCTACCACCATATTGTATACATCAGGCACAGCCAAGGGAATATACAGACATAAATGTATGTAACTAACAATAAAAATGAATGGGGGAAAAGCTGGAGCAAGTAGCGAGTTTTAAGTTTACTTTACCTAACTTAGATTCATTGACACAGAGATTAGGATAGCAGGAGATGATACAAGAAGCTGGTCAGTTCTTTAACTTGGTTAAAAGAGGCAATACAGATAAGAAGGAAGTTTAAAAAGACATTATGAAGGTAGTAGACTGATCCTGAAGTACTCAGGTAAATCCATGACAATTACCAGCAAACATAAATGCCAGCAACAAACAGCTAAGCTGTGGTATCTGAAATAATTCAAAGAAAAGACAAAAAGAGATATTTTTAGAATCATAACCTCACTAAGCAACTCAGACTGTACTGGAGGTGGAGGAACATCAGCTGCAATGGTTTGACCACCCTAGTAAGGTAGCCAAGTATAGGACTGCCAAAGTGTCATATAAAACTTGTAATAGAGGAGGCTACAAACCTCGAGAGAGGCCAAGTAAAACATAACAAGATGGCATTAAAGAAGCAATATTTAGCCAAGATATGGATTGGCAAAGGAGAAGGGAAGGGAGCTGATTCATTGAAGTTAAGATTGAGAGCTGTGATCCAGGCTTTGCAGAAGGCCCTCACAGTGATGTATAGAATACGAGAGCATTGTTATGTTATCATAAAAACGAAACATTCTATTTTTCCCACCCTCAATCATTCCTATCAATTGATATATCTGTTAAATTCTATTTGTTTTTTTTCTTGTACAAGTCTAAACATAAATAAGTTACATTAACTAAAAAGCATACTTGGATGCTTCAAGCACTTACACTTATGTATCAATTAATGGATTTTATGAAGAATAAATTTCCACTGATAAATAAATTATTTATATTTGCTATGTATGAAAATCTTTTTAGATCACAATCTGGATCGGTAAACAGCGAACTTCACGACCCAGTAAGTTTAAATTACATGATATCAATCTTAAAGTGGAGAAGCTTCCATTAATTTTATTTTTTTAATATTTGCAGAGGATAAAGATGCAAAGTAGGAGGGATTTAGTCAGAGCTGTAACTGCACTAAAAAAAGTGATTAGCAAATTAAGATCTGAGCACTCCAATTATTATCATAAGGTGATATTAAATTTACTATGCATAATTTTGTATTGTGCATTAATATAAATAATTGATGAGGAATTATAATTCAGTCAATGTATTGAATAATACTCTTAGATTCAAAGGTTATTGGCCTCCCATTTTTCCTTTTTGTACACGATTGTTTGATTTTTTTAATATTATTTTATTTCATACTGAAATTTAGTTATAATTTTTATGAACTAACATCGTAGATTGTGAAAAAAATATATTTAGGGATGGTCTGGATGCAAGATATTGCTAAGGAATGTTTATCAAATTATACCACTAATTTCTTGTTGTATTACCATCTTTGACTGCAGCTGTCAGGTGTCACTAGGGGGCTCAGTATACCTGGGTATCCCCAAGTGGCGAGGAGGCGCCCGCCGGGGCTAGGATCGCTACAACCTCTTAGCCCCCATCCGGCGAGCGCCCAGAAAGAGATAAGGCGGGTGGACCTATGGTCTTTCACCCTGGCCGCCGGACTAGTCGGCAGGGCAGCCTAATTCGCTTTGATCTGACTCCATAAGATCTTTAGAAGGTGTGTGTGCCCCAACAAAGCACTCTGTTCAGGAGAAGAGGTACAGGGTAGGTTTATAGGTAGTTTATGTGGTATTGGAATGACCACAAATTCACATTCGGTATCTAAGGGTAGGTGAAAACCGTCCGGATCCCGGCTGAGTGTGAACCGGAGAGAGGCAGACTGGATTGCAATGGGAGACACTGCTGGTAAAATTTGCAGGGCCACGGCAACCGTCGTCCGCGAGGGAGAGGTCTCTCCCAAGGAGGTGCTAGTTTTAGCGAGACAAAGGCAGAGAATCTCACTAGGAAGGTGTGAGGTCTGACAAAGCCGGGCTAAAACATAGCGAGGTGAGGAGAGAAAGAGATGCAGAGGTAGTTAAATGAGAAGTCCATGGTTTTGAGTAGAGCCGCAGGCGCCAGTGCAGAAAGAGAGAGAAATGTTCAAGGTCCCGGTTCTTTCTTGTCTGTTCTCTGATTTTTTTTTTTTTTTTTTTTTTTTTCATAGCTCTCAAACTCATAAAATAGGATGTGGGAAAAATAAAGGAAAATTATTTTGGGCTGATGGGTGCCGCCTCAGTTCTCTGATTTTTTTTTTTTTTTTTTCTTAGCTCTCAAACTTATAAAAATAGGATGTGGGAAAAATAAAGGAAAATTATTTTGGGCTAATGGGTGCCTTTCACTAAGGGGAGTCCCCCATTTGAAGGATGTATGAGAAGGATATAGGGTGTGGAATGCCTGAAGGAGGCGGGTGGAATCAGGTAGGTAGTGAGAGTCTACCGAGGGTGTGTTCTCTGATTTTTTTTTTCTTTCAAAACCTCTTTATTTTTAATATATATACAATGATAAAAATAAATAAATAAATTTGGAATTACAGCTGTCTCCTCGTGCTGCATTTACAGATGCATATTAAGGAGTGCATAAAATATAATACTTTCAGATTGTTGAATGTGTTCTCTGACTCAGTCGCTCAGGCTTATATAGGAGGCCAGCCAGTAGGGTGGGGATAACTCCCCACCTACGACTGTATCCCCACTACTTATCCCCCCACTCTCCGACTGGCGTCATAAGCTTAATTTATTAAACATATGGAAAAAATGATAGATATGATATGATCTGGTCGAGAAGAGAGTGACTTATAATTATTTATAATCAAGAGGTGGCCACAACAGCAGCCATATTTTTTTGAAACATGGTAGTCATACTGGTCTGAGTTATTTTTAAGTATTGCCTGAAAAACCAACATATTCATAATAACTGGACTCACATCTTCTAGTAGACATTTCAGTACATAATTTTTACAAATGTAAATTGTAGAGAATGATAATTACTAAAAAAACTGTCTAAATAATAAATAATCCTTGCATGCTTATGCTGGGTACTTTCCATAATTTTACTTTGTCCAACACCTATTCTGGGCTGTTGTCGAATATACTATCACAATATCTTTGTCTTTGCAAATTTTTTTTAACTTTTTTATTCATAAAGATTCAAAGGACATTTGTAAAAAGTTTACAAATAATAATGGTTTAATTTATAACTTATCATTTAATATGATCTCAGGGCATTACTTGGTTCTAGTGAATAATGTTGTATATTTAAAATGTTTCATATTAACATAATTAGCTAGATAATTGTATATGATTAAATTAACAGTTACCTAATACAAACAAAGATTTGCAATAACATGGTATATTCTTTGTTGTTGGGAAATGTGTTCGTTTCTGCATTCCTGGTCGCTTCTAATCTCTAGCCCAAAACATGTGGTCTCTCTCCTGCACCTCGGTCTAGTAAAGAACTGAATAACCCTCAATGTCTAACACATCTGAATCATTGAATGATTATCTGCTTCCTTCTCTTGCAATCTGCTATTTATATCCTCCATACACACCTTAATTATGTGGTTTTTCCAAAAAAAAAACCTCGATACTTGATTTAACACTTAAACTGTTGACAAGACATATTCCAGCTTTTCCATCTAACCAGATTTTCATTTTAAAATAAAACTCAATTTGAGCATAAACATATTATTACAATCTAACACAAAAATTTCAAATGGATCTGATCAATTTTACTACTGCTGTCATATTACATACATATACAGACAGACAAAAAACAATCACCCTGTACCTGTATCATAGTTAATTTCATAGTAATCATAATTTTTATTTATCATTGTTATTATTTTTTATTAACTTTCTTTTTCATCTTAATGACTAGGGTTATGTCGAACAATTACAAGCTGAGCTTCAAAAAATGGAAAATAATTATATGGATGCAGTAGAAAGAACTCTAGCTTTAGAAGAACAGCTTAGGGAAATAGAAGCAAAAAATTTAGGTCAAACTTATATAGGTATGCTATATAAATATCTCAGAAATGCTATAATTGAAAACAACTAAAAACGTTCATATAAAGTGTATATTTTTCAGTTGGAGGCAGCGATGACAGGACCGAAATAGTCTTCCTAAAAGAACAGTTAGCTCAGAAGTGTGAGCTTTTAAGCAAAGTTAAAATACTTCTTCAAAGGGCGATACTCAGAGAAAAACAGCTCATTCAACAGGTAAGTGTGAAATAAATACTGTGTATTTATTAGCTATATCTATTACTCAATTACAATAAAAATTGTTTAACAGGTCACTTTTTTGGAAAAACTGGTTCCGCCTGAAAAATTATTGCTCTTACATGAAGAAGCAAGGGAGATATAATTTTTGTTTGGCTATGTAATAGGTCTCTGTAATCAAAGCTCAGCTATTGTTGGTATTATTAGTGTTTACTATATTATTATTGTAATACTCTGTTTAAAAAGAGTTAGTTATGCATTATCATAAATGTTTGGTTTCCTCATCTACTCAATATTTTTTCCCAATGTGGCTGCCGTTAATGCTTTAAACCGATAGAGGGTTAGAAAATAAATACTGTACATAAAATATGGTCCAGTAAAAAAAATTAGAATGCAAATAAAATAATACCCAAATCAATTTAGTATCAATTTAGCAAAATTATTGGTTTTTATCTAAAAACCATCTGTTAATAGTCTAAATATAATTTTCCCCTCTTAGCTTTCAAAATTAAGATTCATAAATAATATGAAAAAAGAATTTGATTAGTTTGGCATTTTCACACCAAAATAAAATTATTAATTTTGAAATAAATGCGATGATATTTGTAACCTCCAAAATAGTTTTCCTTATGTAATAAACAGTTTAAAGACTGTTGTAACAAACATACTTTGTTACAAACATTTTCACTTGATTCACGTATATACTTACCTTCATAATCGGAATATAAAAAAATATAACAGATGAGCCAAAATTGTTTTGTTAGTTGTTCATGTAAGTTGCAAGGTATGTAAAAACAGCGTGAGTAGTGAATAACACTGAAATTAAGTTAAAAACTAGGGAATTTTCATTTGTAATACATTTCCACAAAAAAAAAAAATTGTATATATTTCTCTATAGTAACTTAATTCTCAGTTTAACAGTAACATTAGACCGACACTGTAATGCTTCCATAGGATGTTAAGTCTTTTGTATTTATCATTATTTGTGTAATAACTGAATGCTCAGTATGTTAACTGTATGCTATAAAAAATAAAATTTTTATTAATGAATTATATTATTTTCTCAAAAATATATAGCGATTTGGTCTAAAAAAAATTTATTTACCTGCAACAACTCTATATCCAAGCCATAAAAAATTATGCATTTTTTTATTTTTATTTTAGAATAGCAATATAACATAAATAAACACTATAGTATTATTGTGCTATAGGTAAATATAGTATTTATAAAATATGTACTGATCAAGGAAAGCTAGCAGAAACCTGGTGATATTACAGGTTAGTTTTTTAAGCAACTTTCACATCAAGCAACAAATGTAAACTTAATTCGATTTACAGACCAAATATTAAAAATTAATTCAAATTATTTCAGTGTATGCAATATTTTGAGATTATCCATTTGCAGCAGTTAGTAATACTACTACATCTTCGTAGCAGAATTTGATGGCAACAAAATCCTTTAGTATTTTTTGAGATAATGAACACTTGTGTATATTATGTGGCAGGTTTTGGTTATTACAACTTTGCCAGATGCTGGAAGTTCTAGTTGTAATCTCCCTCATACTCAATAAGTGCACTTAAAAAATCTTGTGGAAACTGTGCAGCGGAACAGATTATCTACCCAGCTGATGGATAGATAAACATGCTGATTTGGATGAAAACAAGAAATTATTTGTTACAAATGCATAACATAAGCATGAATATAATGACCAAAAATGATGCTGTCCTAATGAGTTGTCTGGATTAAAAAAAATTTACTAGTAGGGATATTAATAATCAAAACAACTTTATTAACATCGATTTATTTATTTATGATTTTACTATTTTAATAATTATAAAACTCAGGTTGTGATCTAACTAACATTTGAATGTCTTCAATTTTTGTGATGGGGGCTACCATGACCCCACAACTTGGGGACCCCCCATGGGAGTCCTTTCAAAGACGCCAGACGTCCATATCAAATTATTCAATTATAAAAATCTTTCTTAATTAGCATAACAAAAAATGAAGTATAACTTTAAGCAACTAAAAAATAGTCAGCATGAGCCATTTGCACTACAATGATCACATCATGAAAATGAGATGAATTATCAGAAATAGATTTTCCCAATCATCCAATTTAGCAATCTATAGATATGGTCTCAGAAACCATTAAATCCAACTATACTATTTAATAAATATACTTATTTAAATAATGACTGCATAAACCTGCAAGCGAACATAATTTCCCCTTCCACTCCTCACTAATTGATATATCTTGGTCATGTCTAGAGCTTGCCCTTAGTTAGTCATTGCCTCCTGTCCGAAGTAAATGATTACACTCTCTTGAGTATGCCTTCTTTTATTTATATTTTGCTTGGGGGTAATAATTTCAAACACACCTTTTTATTTTTTTTTCTATAAATTCTATTTAGATAATATAATTTATTATTATTTCTCATTCTTAAAATAATACATACATTTTGATATTTAAAAAAAAATTTCATATATAAATTTGATTAAAATTACTCATTTATTTCATTGGACTTATAGAAATTACTATATACTAGTTATACCATTGTTTGAAGTATAATCTTATAAAATATACTTATACTTATTTACTTACTTAAGAAGTAGTAAACTTCATAAAATATTTTCATTATTCAAATCTATTTTTGCGTCTTTGTTAATATAATACATACATCAAGCAAATTTCACTATAAATAAATAAATAGCAAATAAATTATTTCCAGCCCAAGGGACGTATAAAATGTTTAAATAAATTATAAATTAAGTTTTTTTAATTATTATTAAATAGTTTATATTATGGTCAGAAGATAATGGGGAAAAGAAAGTTTACAACAACTAAGAGATACAGTTTTATAAGGCTTAGGTATAAATATTTAGTGGATCAATAAATTACTCTTTTTTTGTACTATAAGGTGAAAAACAAATATGCATATGTTTGAAGTGGCGTGATCCAAAGTTTTATTAAAAATTGTCTTGTGAGAAAAATCATTTTTTCCCCCTTCATATCCCCTTGTTATTATAAATTATGGAAATTATTATAGATCCGACAAAAATAGAAAAAATAATTTTTTTTTTTTTCCTAAGCTCTCTAGTTAGAAATTCAGGATGAGGGAAAAATATAGAATATAGAATAATGTTAAAAAATACTCATTATGAAAAGTCATTTGTTATTTTGTAATATGGGTAAAGAAAATTGCCATGACAACATAACTACATTCTTCTGCAATAAAAACAAAAAAATATTCATTGACACAAATTCATGTTTAAAGAATTAATTTCATAGTTAATCTAATCATAAGTATGGAGATGTTGATTAGAAGAAAAATTTGGACTTTAGCAAGTAACTTTAGTAATGCATTCATTTTACTAAATTATTGACATTAATAAGGGTTTTAGTTTATATCTTTAACGTTTTATTTACATCCTTTTTTTAGTTTTTATTAAGTATTTTAAAGAACAAATGAACTTAGTTCTCACTAATGCTCATAGATGACACACCCAGCAGCACAGGATTTTTACATAACTTTAGATAATCAGTATTGTTTTGACTGAAGGTATCACCTCATAAAAACAAAGGTATTTTTTTCATTTTGTCTAAACTTTACTGAAAAATTGGTTTCTGGAGATTTCTTTTTTAATTGACACCAGGTACTAATGTGCAATCTTGTATTTAATTTTCAAGGTCTCTGTTATCATAAACTCCCCCAGTGTTATCAGTGATATTTCGTACCTTCTCTGAGTAATTCTTTTTCTATCAAAATGTCATCTGCCCTGTTAATAAGGACACTTCATGCTGCTATTAGCAGAAGAAATAGTTTTAGAGTAGTTAGAAATATGACTGGTTTCTATTTCCACTCTAGAAATAGTGTCTTCAGCCAAGTACCATCTAAAAACTTGCATCACAGATGTAAGATTCCCAAGTAAAAATGTTTCATTTAAACTAACAGAACAAATAGTGATGAGAAATGGGTTATCTTTGCAGTTATGTCTACAGTTGTAGCAGTTACAGATATTGGAATTGGTGAACTTGAAAAATTTCAGAAGAATAAAGCTGCGACTATCATAGACGTTAGAGAAATAGAAGAGATCAAAGAAACAGGAATATTACCTGGAGCAATTAATATACCATGTAAGTTGTTAATGTTTGTAATTCTTGATGTAGTTAGGCTCGAGCTTAGAAGTATTGAGAGGTGTCACATTATCTCCTAATACAGTAAAATTTCCATTGTTAATCATATTAGTTATTGTTTGATCTTTTCCTGATACTCAGATATTGGTTAGATGCAAGTTTTTATATTTTTGGTTATTCATGCAATTTAATTGTAAGTTATTAGTTGATGCTAAGATCAGAAGCCTTGCTTAAAAATTGACTTTAGTTTCTTCCAATCAATTATAAACGATTGTACTTGTTAATGTATATTGCTAGAAGAACAGCATTTGATAATAAAGGCATAATATCAATAAATGCTTATAAGGTTCTCTATATGAAAATATTTCTCAATATTTTTTATTCAAATTGCTTTATGTTATTTTTTAAACCAGCTTAGTTCAATGTAAATCACTGCTTCAGTAATTGTAAAAAATCTTAAATTGCTAAAATATTTACCAAAAAAAAGTATTAAATTGGCTAGAACTTATAAAATAACCGAATCCTAATTTTTCCAATCTAAACTTTATTTTTAGTGTTGAATTTGAATTTCTTCAATCTTCAATGTGCCCTCAACAATAGGGGGGGAATTGGAATGTCAAATCTTATATAGCTTCTGATTAGTGATTTGAAAGAGCTAATAAGCCTGAGGGAACTGACCCACATTAATGGGCATGAGGGTGATTTTTTTTACATATATCCTGATATTATATCTTAACCAAAAAACAGCTACAGTGTATCCTGAGAGTTTGTTGAATATACCTTTAAAATTTAAGATTGATTGGATCATTTTTATGGCTTTTGTCGTCAGACCGAAAGACAGATGAAACGTAACATGATCTCTCTGAATATATCTTGATGTTTGAAGAAATAATAACAATCAAGTAGAAAATAAAGTATTTAAACATTGAAAAAATTATAAATTGTGTATGTTTGATTAGTAATTTATTTAAATCATTATTTTCAGTGGCAGAAGTTGGTAAAGCTTTTCAAGAAGATCCAAATACTTTTTTATCAAAATATAAACATGCTAAGCCGTCCAAGGAAAGCTCTATTGTGTTTTCCTGTCGATCTGGGAGAAGAAGTGCATCGGCAGCTCAAACTGTCGAATCTCTAGGATATACTAAGTAAAATTTTAATCTTATTCATGTAAACTTTTTCAACTTTCAATTAAAATTTGCCTAATTTATTTATTTTTCTAGTGTTTTCAATTTTACTGGTGGGTGGATTGAATGGGAAAATCATTTGCATGGAAACTAAATGAAGAGACTGTCCTTTTATTTAAAAAAAATATGTATCAGAATATTATAAATTACAACATAAATGCTCTATGTAAATACTTAGATCTTAAATGAATTTTTTTTTAAATTAAACAAAAAATGTTTGCACTTATGAATTAACAAATTATCAGTTGTACACATTGAAAATGTTTGTTGATACTATTCTGTTTATTAGGAATGGAGAATCCGAACGAAGAAGTATTATTTAAATAAAATGCTTATAATCTTTCTAACTCATATGCTCATATTGTGAGAAAATAAGTTGAGATCGTTATGTTCCATATAATTGCTAAAATAATACCAAATCAACTATTGTACCACAAATTTATTCTGTATTTTCACTTAAGATAGAAGATATTTTTTATATAAACAATCTACTTATTAAATGAAAGAAAACAATATGAGAATAACGAAATAAATTAAATTTTTGGTGGCTGAAGTTATTTTATGTGATAGTTACCTATTTTTACACCACAGATATATGTCACCAATTAAAAATAATACAAAAAAACAGTAAGGTATTTTTTTTATATGACGTATTGGAATCATCTTATGCCTTAGTTTTGAAATGTTTTATAATGATAGATGTCCGCATCTATTCTGTCTTAAACTTAATGGAACGACCTTTCTTCTAGCTATGTCTTGAAAAAATTATGTTTTGGCCCCCACAAATTAAAATAAATAAGCAAACTGAGGAACGATAGGTAACTTTGAACCAGAATATCTATGAATGTATTAAGGAAAATAGAAAAGACAACAACAAAACAGTTAGATTTGAAACTAAAATTAAGTAAAGTTAGGAAATACCTGTCTATTTTGTCTTATACTTGTAAATTAATATTGTAGTGCAACTGATCCTTGAATTAGGCAATTTATTTATGTTCCATAATTTTATTTGGATACAAGATTACATAGTGAAACTTGAAAGCATCATTTAGGTTTAAATGACACCAATCGTTCATTTCTCTATAATACTTTTCTTGAATTGCCAATGCTTTCAAAAGCACACTTCTGTCATTCTCAGACAATTATACAATAAAGCAACGTCAAAAGTTAAAAGATTAAAATATAAATAAATAAATAGTACAAAATTAACAATAAAAGGATTACAAGGTAAAGTTTATATACAGAGGGAATACAATGTCCCAATAATTCACTAATGTTATAAATAAAATCAAGCAACACCTACCACTATACAATAACTGTCCTTAACAACAAGCTATGGAGGAGTTACTAAAATAGCACCAATTTAAGTATGAGTAGACTATTCCCTTTCACTCTTAGCCTGGAAATTTCCAGTTTTATTCACTTACTGGCATCAGATACCAATGGGAAATACAAATTTTAGAAGAAAGAGGTAAAGATAGCAAAGCGCTGATACTTGAATGCCTAGGGATAAAGTAGGATAGAATTCTCAGCAATAAAAATAAGTTCTCTTCTTTTTTCCCTGTTGTTGTGCTGCTAGATGTGGAGTGACCTCGGACCATTCATCTCTATTCTGTATTTTTGTGCTGCCAAGTTTCCAGCAGAGCCTCACCATGTATCCATCATATGTGAGTGTCCATCCGTGTTGAGGGTGCCTCACTTCTCTGCAGTTGCTTAAGTTCAAACCTCAGGTCCGGGGCTCTTTTTTTCGTACTGTTTTGATTTGGGTGGGAGGGGGGGACTGGACTGGTCTTTTTCTTTGTTGGTGTTCTGCTTTCTGGTTAGGTCTCCGAGAGTGCTCGATTTTTGAGCAGCTGTTGTATGTAGGGGCAGTATCAGAGAGTTGTCATTTGTGGTCCCTGGCAATCGGCACACTTCAGTGCAAACGTATAACAAAGGCATTTTGCAGAGTCATGCTCTTGCACCTTAGAATTTTTTGCATCTCAGCTTACCAAAATGGGGTTTATCTCTCTCTTCTCTGAGGACAACCACACAATAAATCATGTGGTTAACTGCTCGGACGATCTTCAGGGTGTTGGCAGTGACATGTGGTGTTGTAGTGATTAAGACAGGAGATGTTTCTTCTTTTTGCCCAGCTGCATCCGTGTGATGCATTCTTCTAATGTCGAGGATCTGACTTTTTCTCAGGTTTTGGCTTTGCTTGTAGACTTAGTTTTGTTTTTCTTCTTTTTTGGTATAACTGTCAGTTTGGGCATTTTGGCTAGCTGGATCAGTGTGGCCTTCTCTAGAGAGGGCAAGGTTCCGAGAGAAGAATATTCATAACAGGTGTTGTTCTATCGAATTTTCAGGAGGTGGGAACTCTTCGAGTTCTTAGAAGTTGCTAGTTTTTTTTTGTTTTCAAGTCCTTCAAGTGTTGATATTGCTGGTTTATTATTTTATTTTTTCCTTAACTCCTATTTATTTATTAAATATGTAATACTTATACAGGAATATATAGACTAAAGAGGGCTCCTTGTACTGTGATGCTAACATCCATTTTAAGCTATTTTTATAAGCTAACAAAAATCAAATTATGGTTAAACTATTCTACACTGTGAAACAAGTCCAGGTGATGCTCACCTTTGGATTACAAAGAGAGGAACCTAAAACTAAATTAGAATAGAATCGAAAAAAAAAAAATTATCCGGAACAATGAATCAATGAATAACATTAATGTTCAAATCACAAATTCTCATCTAGCTAATATAAAAGAACTTCATTACATCAAATTACATCATAATAAAAAATAATGACATTGTAAAATAAAGTGTAAACCTCTATAGGAATTATAATAATAATTATGAAATAAAATAAAAATTATTTAACTGATTTTAGTAAATTAAGTTACAGATGAAGCCACCTATCAAAAACCGATAAAAAAAAAAAACAATATGCAAAAGTCTGCACAGTATGACATTTTTTTTAATATCTCTTCGTTACAAAATTAATATATGTTACAAAATATAGATTCTTCAAATGAATCTATTTACAATTACTTCATTATATTTCCTGTAGCTTGGCTACATTTTATACAAATTCTGTTTTCTACAAACAATGATCTGCATTGCACAAAAGTATAATGATGTTCATTATACATTAATGGACTGAATTTAATCAAAGTGAGGGGCTCACCTTATTTATCATAGACTGAAAACTAACTTACATCTAACAATAAAAACTTGAACTAAATCTTAACCTAATTTTCCCAGAAAAAAAAACAACTTGATGTGTCTCCTGTGGATGAACTCACCCCCCAATGAACTCACGTACAAGTGTTCTCCCATATATTAATTAAAGACAAATATTACAATGTAGTGAAGCTGATTTTTTAGCTTTAAATTGTAATGTTTGTTTTTTGTAAGCATTTATTTATAAGTTAGTGTGGTTTCTTAAAACTTGTCTTCAAATACAAGCATTGGGTCTTCCCAACAAATTTATTTATTTAATTATCTGTTACTCAAATTGAGTCATCTTCAAGATGCCAAAGATGTGTTTGAATTTCGTTGAAACATGCTAGCTAAACAAATTAATTTACTTGCTGGTGACACCCACAGGTTACGTATGAAATTTTTTTTAGGGAATAATTTTACAAGTTACATTTAGTGATATTTTTAACATTATATCTATACGGAGGTTGTTGCAATAGTTTGTAGGCAGCGCTACCTCTCAATTACAACTTACGGCTCAGTTATATTTGACCAGTGTAAGGAAACTGATACTCGATAATGCTATCGATATATCGATAGTTTTTATCTTTCGTTATTTCTCTTTTTGCGCAGGTTTAATTCTTACTACAGTTTTTACGTAAGAAATTTATTCTTGTAATTGAACCTTTTCCGATTCCCCCATCCGCAGTTTCTGAAAATACTTGTAGGTGTTGCTAGAAAATCTGCATCATAGAATTTTTTTTTTATTATTCCAGTTTTTGTTATTCCGGGAGAAAGTTTTTCAATTCTTTTGTTTATATTTTACATGGTATTAAATTCAAGGGGTTTAGAAAAAAAAAAAAAATTATTCCAGTAAGTGTGTTTTATTGCTGGAACCAGAAAAAAATTGTATTAATACAATGACAACAGTGAATGAATTGAATAAAGTATAACTAAATAAAAAGTTAACAGTTGCAAAGATAAATGTTTGCCTCAATTAAAATATCAATATTGAATCAAATAAATCCTAATATTTGAAATATAGAAAAATACTAAAACTAGAGACTAGAATAGTAATAGAACAAACATATTTTTAAGATGTGTTAAACTGTTGAGATAACTCGGAATTGCTCTCTTTTTTTTTTTTTTTTTTTTCGGAAAAAGTAAATTAAAGATTTCTCTAATTTCCGAGAAAAAACATATTTAAAAGCTTTAAAAATAGATTACATTAGACGAAGATTATTTCCAAATTTGACGTGCTGTCTGCAAAAGAAAACAAACACACAATAGTTAATTTAAAAAAAAAATGTGCGGCATAGGTCTAAAAGAAAAGCGTAGGTTATTAGTTCTTTTTTTAATCAAAGTATAATAATAATTATTACTAGGTACCTACCTGATCGAAACACAGTTTGCTTCATAAAACTTGCAAGTTAAACCTTTTAAATAATTATAATGATAACAATTGAGTTCTTACTAATTTTTATTTTGTTGAGTGAGTACTGTAATCTCTAGTTTTAAATAAATAAATTATTTATTACTAACATTTTATACCTGTCATATTTTTCTACTTTTTCTTCTACTAAATATTAATTTTTTCTTTGAGATGGGAATTATAAACTATTGATAGTTTTCCATTGATAGCATCAGGATATTAATAGTGCCCGAATAATGGTCCCAACTAGATCAGACCTGTCACCCGAAGTCAAATAATATTAGATCAAGCAGGGGATCGAACCGGGGTTTCTACTGTTAAAATTCAGTATGCCAACCACTTGTTAAGGGTGCTAATCGAACTAAATGTTGCATATTTTTTTTAATTTAACTTATTAATAAATGGTGAATACTCCTGGTCTGGAATGGAAAATCGCTAATTTGGTTTTTAGGAATTACAATTTGTTGGAATTGGATATATTCCATCTAGCAGGCAGTTCTTTTTTGGAATTAGAATTTAAATTTATAAACTTGCCTAAATATTTCCCTTTTGAATTCATCTGACCCAGGGCCTCTACCACCTTGAATATATGGGGCACATTTTGAAACCTGCCTGGTGCCTCAGCTGCTCCCTAGGGCATCCTGCTCTCTCTCACTGAAGTCGACCCTGACATATTCTGATTAGATCTGTTTAAACAATTGCATACTGTAATTGTTGGATTCTTTAAAACGGTTCGAATTGGGAGAACGTACCGCGATTGTGTTAAAATTGGCCTACAGGCCAGAGTTGGGTAAAACTATTATGTATTTATGTATACACTTTTAGGAAGGTATAAGCCTATAGAAATTTCACCACACAAAAAACTGCTAAAACTAAAAAAACTTAATTCAATATTTAATGAGGCACACTTTAAAAAAAAATATGACAGAAATGAAAAGCATCATATGTCTATCGCTGAAAACAAGTCTCAGATATTACGATGATCCCCGGAGTTAATATGAACCGTCATTATTCACATATATCATTACTACCTCTTTTGCTGGCGCCAAAGCTCGTAAACCTGAGGAAACTGAGGTTAGAGGACACTGGAATGACATGGCGATCAGACCACGTATTTAGTCGCAGCTCTGGAGAACTAGTGGAGGATATCACGCTTTTTAACATCCCACCCAGTGGGTCCAGAGAGCGACAGGGAACTTAAAAAATGTACCAATTTGAAAAATGAACAATGCAAGTAGAATTATACCGTGTTGCATGTTATGGTTTCGCAATGTTCACTATTCAACGGGCAAAGAACCCGCGGTGTTCTTTCGTATATATTTTAAAAATATTTAATATTTCGTACGCATAATTAATTAATATCGGTTAAATGATTTAGCCCGAACTTTTGAAGAAATGACATCTGGAATGATACAAAAATATCTCATTAACAGTATTTGCTGATAAGTCAGTGTAAGCCGATGGAATATCGGGGTGTCCTCCCCTTATGAAAACAAAAATGGTAGCCAATTTCGCTGAGTCTATGGAGAGAAAGGATCGAAAAAACGTTGTAAAATCGTGAAGATTTCACCTCGACATCAAAGAATTAGAATTTTCATAAAATTTTCACGTCCCATTCGTGCAGTTCGAACACTGGTCCCGGTTCTGTAACCCGACCCGGGCATACTGTACATTTTATGTTCGTATACATACACTTTGCCTTACATGTATTTGCCTGCTTAGTGTGGAGTTTGGGCCTGCTGAGCGTGGGCATCATAAGCCTGTCCGGGGTGACCGGCGCGGTGCTCTGGCCCATCATCAACAGCCCGCTCTACAACCAGCTGATGACGGCCTTGATCGGCCTCGCCGTGGGATCTCTTACCTCCACTGCGCTCTTCCAGCTCATACCTGAGGTACAGTACTGCTCATACATATTTCAGTAGAGTATAATAGCAACAACAACAATGTCAGTATGTTCACAAATCAGTATTGGATTGTATTCACTAGCGCTTTTAACAGCTAAGTTGCCATTCTCAAGTGCTAATTTTGGTGCCAATTAGGGCATTGTTTAATCTAATCTGTGTCATTGTAACTTGAGAATGGCCGCGAGAGCTGCTGAAAGCACTAGTGCTTAAATTATAGTACTGATTCGTGGGCAGACATGCTTGTTGATGAAGTATACTAGCTGGTATCTTGCTAACATACTGTTCTATATATCATACTATATATATTAATAAGTTATTTATGGCTAAGCTCAAGAGTCCACCATCTAGAGATCCCTCATTTGGCAATGGACAGTGAGACCACTCCAATAGAGTGAGAATACTGATGCAAATACCTCTGGAAAGAAACCCCACAGGACAGGAATTCACCGATATTGGGCACTGATCTATTTCAATAGATTTTCACCAGGGAACCGCCTAAAGAAATTTGTTATATATCTGAGGAAGTTGAAGGAAGAAAGAAAACTGGACTTCACTGAAGACATCATTCAATTGGTAAATACAATTATTATACACATTCTGACTTTATGACATCAGTAACTGACAGACTTAACATTTAAGAAACTACAGAAACAGAAGAAATGGACGGAACTAATTACGTAATTAAAGCCACTAACTTTCAACAAATCCCCGAATTTAATGGAAAGCGACTTATTCACTTTTTTAAACAAAATTATGATATGTTTCCTCTACAGTAGGAGCATTAGACAACCCACATAGAGAATACAATTACTTAGCTACACCAAATCGAACAAACTAACATACCAAGCAAAATTTTGCGGAAAAAGAAATTATGTCTCAATTGACGAATTCATAACAAAATTAAAGAGATATTTCCGGGACAACAAAACTATCGAACGTTCAATAACGGAAATCTAGGATTCTCAAAAACTCAATTTTGTCACTTGTACCCTTTTGCTTCTATTCCGCTTAATGTCAGGTTGCCACTATATTTATCTGTATCATAAATGAAATTATATGTTTCACATAACAATAGAGATACTTGCGCTGATTCGGACAATTCTATGGACTGCAAAAACTTCTCTGAAAGTAACTGACCTGATTAGCATTAACGGAATGGTACACTACACATTAAAAAAAGTAAAAATAATTGAAAGGTACTTCAAGACATACCACTTTCATAACATAAGCCTATTAGGCAGAGGCAATATGATAAACATTGGCAAATAAGTAGCTTTTCATGATATTTATATAACTTTAACACACTTATATTACAAACTAAATGACTCAACGCTAAGGCATACACCAAAATGTAATATTAGCTCCAAGAAAATCAGAAATATCATGGCTTATGAGCAAAATACATTGTATTACACATGAGGAAATACTACATGTATTTGTAGACCTGCCACTAGCAGAACCAAATGTAAGAACCTCTTTGCTCATACCCATTCCTGTAAATAAAACTAATCGTTATTATTCTATTGATATACAAAAAACACTAGTACTAAGAAAAAAATGATAATCTTTATAACATTAATTGTAACTATATTATGAATAACTATATTGTACTAACCCTACTTTACTGCTTAATGAATGTATAAACAAAATATTATATTATTAGGTTCTACAGTTCCATGTAATTATACTCAACATAAGCTATCCAGTATTAATTATATTGGCAATATAAATTCATATATTATTATTAACAATCGTAAGTTAGACAATTGCAATACAAATAGTACTATTTACTTACCTCTTATATCCCTTGTAAATATGTCTAATAATGAATGTTTTTCAGAACTTTCTAAGATACCCATGCATATTGTAGACTCTGAATATAAAACAGTGTACCAAGAACCTTTAGTTTCGTATATTTTTTGCGCCTAATGTGTCTTCCTTAAATGACAAATACCTTTGAACGCCTTATATTGTAACAAAAATAGACCGCAAGAATTGAATATTTTTTTCTCGAAAAATATATTATACATATAATTAATTATTTTAAGTAATAAAATTTGGAGATTTGAACGTGGCAAAGGATTTTTGATGTGGCTTCCTCTTGGGTAGGCACTTACTTCCTTCGTGTTGGTAGGTGAAGGAGATACTCATCCTGGCTGAAGGGAATCCAATCATCCGTCCGGGTCAGAAAGCTTTAGGGATGCTCCATGCCTTGTTTCATTTCGGTATGTGGAAGTCTCATAAATCTTCCCGGGAAGACCGATGGAGCCCTAACCCACGAGTGACCATTCTCTGTGGCTAGACATATTTCTGCTTCTGAAAACACGTTATTAATCCACATTTCATGTTTTAATAATAATGTTTGCGCTAGGGCTCTTAAAAATCAAGAATTCCCCAAATTCCAGAAAATCGCGCCGGTTACGTCGTGAGAAGCTGGATGTTGGATTGAGTCGGTTAGCGTTACACACTTGCGAACAGTAAGGCATAAAAAAAAGTCAAAAATAATAAAGAAATAACTATTCATTTTATTAAAAAAAAAAAAAAAACTGATCAGCAATTTAACCAGGCCTAAATATTAGTATAACTAGTATAAATAATTTTTAGTATAATTAACGTATAAAAATTACGAAAAAGTTTATAGTCACGATACGATGGATGTTCGGAGAAGAGTGCGGATAGTCAACCACAGGGCGGCGATGCGCACGAGGAGATAGATATGTTGGCGAGATAGGCCGAGAAGTCCAAATTTGTAGGAAACAGTGACTTCTTCTTCGCAGGGGAACAAGCCCGTATTCTGCTATCTTCATCACTGACTAAGCCAAGCTCAGGCCTAAAGCCTTGTCCTCTAATACGCAAAGACGTATTTATTTACTTCCTCGAGCTTTATAGTCTTTCGAACTATTTTCTCTGTATGTTTATGTAATAAAATGAAAATTGCTGTTAAAGAGAAATAAAATAAATACATTTCATAACTTACATTTAAAGTTTTAATCTTAAATATATGTCCGTGTTTACAATATTTACATACACGTTTCCTAATTTTCTCTAGCCGAAACAATCAGAAAAAGAAGGAAAAAAAAGAAAATAAATTTATAATTTAAAAATTTTTCACTCATATCATTACCATAATAAAAAAAATAATAATAATAATAATACAAAATATTGATGAAATCTTCTCAAGCAAAAATTAAGTTTAAACAAAAAAAATGAGGTCTCTCTACTTTGAATTACCCTTCTAATCAAAACCTATTTACTGCCTTTGGAGCCCGAACAAATAATGTCTTTACTATCCTGGGACTACGTTCCTAAAGGAAAAACATTTTTTTGACATAATGTGGGATCTTTGACAGTATAGATTCCCTTTAATATTTACAATGTACAGGGAAATGGAATATCTTAAAACGAAATGAAACCTCCTTTTATGTTAAAATTAATTAATAAAATTACCTAAAATAAAAACTCCTCCTTTGGAGGGAAAAAAATTTCTCCCCACACACTTTTTAGATTAAGAAACACCCAGACTCACTTGAAATAAATAATGTAACCCATAGTTTTCCAACTTTTTAAAGAAATGGTACGCTTTTTTTTCAAGCGATTTGATGGTGTCTCTATTTCCCTATTGGTATTATATTATAGTAATGCTATTAGTATATAATGCAAAACAAGGTCATATTTTTAAATTACTTAATTATTGACAATGATGGCGTATTGTTCCAAGTTTGATAAACAAATTAATATTATAAAAAAAATATAAAATTATTATTGAGAGGGCTGTGCTTGGTGTCACTAATTTTGGATGTTTGGTACCACATTGGTTTTCAGCAATCTTTGATCGCGGCATTCCACTAATGACAATCGGTTTCTTTTCTCCGTCAGTAAATTGCTCACTATGCATTAAGGTTCTTTCCCCTAATATATGATGATGGAAATACAACAAAAAACTTCATTGACATAGCCAATAAAGTCACATATAATACTGGAATTTTCCTTTGATGCTAACATTCTTTATATCAATCTTTATTTTGAATTTTAACTTTTTCATTTGTTGAGAACTGCAATGATAAGTCTGCTGTTTTTAGTTTCGAGTGATTTAGGCTCACATTTGCTTTGATGCAACTTCAAATCAATCTCTCATTGATGAAAATCATATTTTTTTATTAGACTTAAATGGTAGTTACTTATTGTGAATTACAAAAATCAAATTTGTCTCCCAAAATAATTATAATTAAATTATGTCGGGAAACACTGACACTTTTTGGTCTTATGTACATCTTACTTATTCCTTTTATTTCAATTGTTTTGTTATAGGGTAATTTGGAGTTTGTTAGCACCCAATGTGGGTAGTCCTACTAATGTGTGGGTGTGAGTATCCATAATGTGCTCTTCACAATGAGTGTCACTAAGATCCACACGATCGAGTGCATTGGGTTCCTCTATCTCCCTGAACGCCTTAAGTTGTTTTTCAATATTTTGCTGGGATTCGGATGTCCATTCCACTTCCCAATAACCACTAACCAAAGACTGTGGGCTGATGGAATAACTCCCCAATACCAGAGCTGAAAGGTGCGCCATAAATAATGTGTGGGTACCTGTCGATTCCCAACAGAACCTCAATGGTGAATGGCAATCCTCATCAGCTAGCTGGAATGCTAGCATTGAACTATGTGAGGTTCAGCTTGAGTGCTTGGAAGGGAAGGAGAAATGGGGTCAACAACGATTACTCGTGTTTTCTGTTAATCCTAGTCGAGTCACGATTTAAAACTGGACAAAAGAGGCCCGATAGGCTTTAACCACAGGACTTCCACCTAAGCCGGTAATGAGTAATCCGATAAACTACTGATTTTGAGACGAAGGTACGCTGGCTCCCCTGAGTCAAGTGCAGAATTGGTGAAGGCATTTCTGGGGGCCTACAACATATAGTTGTACGGCAGCGAGAACGAAGGAGCAGCCCTTTGTCTACACCCCCTTCCACGGCATACAGGATCATGTTTTGTTATGGGGTAATTTGGGTTGTTATCATCCAATGTACCCACATTACCCAATGGTTGCAGATATTACCACTATGAATGTTAAAGGGCTGCCCTAGCAAGTTATGGAATGTGGTGTGTACTGTATATCAACTAGGTGTGTACTTGTATAAAAGAGGGGGTTTTGATCCAAATCAGGGTACAATATTACGAGTTTGTTAGTTAATTTGCTTATTGGTTCTGAGTAATTATACGGTGTGTTATATATAAATGTAAATAATGATGGTTAAGCAGTAGTTAGGTTTAAGGCTGAAGGTTGATGTATTGATTGTGACTGATAGATGGTCATGATAGGCTCAGTTTAATTAAGGTTGATAGGCATACCTTACTTGGTGTATAATGAAAGAGTGATTGGCCAACCCATTTCTTCTCACTCTCCCTCCGTTCGGTTGAAGGTTTCTACACGCTCATGTTAATGAGTAACGAACCAAGATAAAAAGCTTCCTCTACTCTATCTCGTTTCTCACTTACTTATTTTATTCCTCTTCTGTCCAGAGGGTAAGTAACTGTTTTTGGCCGTTTGGAAGAGAGAGCAGATAGCAGAGGTATTCCCTGCTATCTCTCGTCGGTAGCAGCGGCAGCGCCGCTTGATAAATAATTATGTTCCTACGGATTATTAGGTACAATAGGGGCCACCGTTAGTCGCATTAACTAATTTTATGAACAAGAATTTTCGCAACAATCTATTATTTGTATTTGAACTGCATATCATAAAGTACAATGCTTTATTATTTTGTTTATAGGGGCTTTGCACCCTTTTCTACATAATAATTAGGTAGGGAGGGTTAGCAGTCATATTAACCCTCAATGATAACTATACGGACTTGTCATCACGTATTAACTGTTCATAATTGTTACAAATGGAATAATATTCTCATTGATAAACAACATGTGAGAAGTGCTTTCTGATTGTTGTTAAATATGTTGATATAACCGAAAGCCAAAAGTTCGCTCGAGGAAATGTACAAAAATGTGTTTCAGAAGGGACTGATCTCTGTGTTCTTCAGTTGCGGGAGCAAACCCTTGGCGGAGTGGAGGCAATGTGTAAGTAGGCTAGAGTAGATATCAATGGATCAGCTATCTTCCTATCTCTTGTTTGCACTGGTTCTAGAGGCCACGTTGGTTGGAGTATCTGAATGATGTATAGGGCCACTTGGCGTATCACGTTTGCCACCCGAATAGTGGCTTATCTACTCTCTTTAAACCATGGCTTATTATGTCCATTAGTAACTGCTAAAAATGCTATCCAACCTTAATCTACCAGCCAATGTTACCAACTGTTACACGTCAGAACTAAAATAACCTTCAGATATAAAAAATAAGTTATTTACCTGGAAAGGTACTATGTTGCAAGTAACGCATTTTGACGAATCTTTCTTTCGGTAATAATAGATTGAAAAATGTTAGATATTTTTCTGGGCTTTACTTTAATGGGGCCCGGAGACCCTGAAAAATGTGTATATATATATAAAGTAAATGATGCGCTTTTGATTATCTTTCTTTGGATGAATTGGATGGAATTGTTCTGATTACATTTACTTTTTCAAAGCTGAATCTGAAAAATATATACTTGGTTGATGATACTTATGAGCTATTAACCCCCAAAAACGCCCACAAAAATATCTATAAACGAAGTCCAATATTTTCCTTCTAAATTATTGTTTTCTTACAAAACGACTAAAAGACTTAATTTTTGGAGTTTTCCATGAAAAAACAAACAAACAACGTTAATATTGCTTCAGAAGTTTTGACCAAGAAAGAAACAAATAATTTTATTTACCAGAAGGGGTTCAATTCTCATCTCATGAACCTGAGAACACACTACTTAAAATATATCACTAAGTTTATTAATTATAACTTATGCTAGGAAAAGGATTAATCATCTGCTAATAAAAACTGTGTATTCATCTCAACACAAAGGTTAATCTCTGGTCACAATCTCAGCCTCTTAACTCATATCTCTTAAATCCCTTGACATCCTCCTCTCAAAAGTCAAGCTTCTTCGTAACATTAATCAGGCGACCACTTCTGGTGTAATAACTGGTCTTTGTGGTGTCGGGCTTGCTGGTGGAGTGATCTGCTGCTTGTCCAGATGGGTGCTTATTTGGCTTGATAATGGGCAGTTCTGATGGCAGGCTAGGGGACTGCTCTACCTGCTTACTAGATTCTGGTTCAGTAAGTTGCCTGGTAGATGCCAAAGGTGGAGAGGGTAATATGGAGTGCCTTGACCCACACTGAGGTGAACCCGTTGGTGAAATAGAAGAACGGCTTTCCTTTGAAGGGGTTTCTTCCACTGCTAGTGGTAGCTCCGCATTTATGTCTGTGCGCTCATACTTTGGCCTCAAGAACCAAGAGTTGCAGCGATACATGATGCCATCTCATGTCTGAATGATGTAGAAATTAGATGATCTATGTGGCTCGACTACTGTGGTTGGTATTCACTATTCACTATGACCACGTCTCCACATGATGCTTTCTCCTTGAGCGAATACTTGATGTGGAGTCTTCCCTGTATCTGGAACCTGCTGCTCCTGATAGCTCTTCAGAGGGAGAGCATGGCCGAAGAAGCGCTGGTGTGGACGGTAGCATGGTCTTTGTTCTTCTTCCCATAAGTCGTTGTACAGGTCATCCAACGTAGACATATCAAATTTTTCGACTCCCTGCAATATTTGACAAACCCGGTGTTTAACACGATAACCCCCGCTCCGTTCCCCCATCGATGGCAGGACGCTGTCGCGGCTGGAACGCTTTAGTCTTAGGTTCTAGGTTTAGGTTTTAGTGTTAGTGTTTTCCACGGTCACAAGCTAACGGTGAGCCTCATCACCTAGTGAGTGTATGTGTATTGGACTTATTAACAACAATCTGAAAGTATTATATTTTAGGCACTCCTTAATATGCATCTGCGAATGCAGCACGAGGAGACAGCTGTAATTCCAAATTTATTTATTTATTTTTGCCATTGTATATATATTATCAATAAAGAGGTTTTGAAAGAAAAAAACAAAAAACAAAATTGTACAGGTGACCCAATATCTCCTCGTGGTGTGTTTCTATAACTCAGCAATGCCAGGAACATGTCCGATTTCTCCTGACTACATTTCTACAGTAGCATTTTGGCCTCTTGAACATATCGTTCGATTAGACCATTGGATCTTAGAAAATGTGGACTGGACATTTGATAATGGATTTTCCAGGCAATAGTGAATTGCTTAAACTGGAAGCAGTTGAATTGAGGTCCTCCATCTGTTTTGATGATATCCGGAGATATACGTGTAAGGAAAACCACGTTTTCAGTTGGTGAATGATGGCCGAACTAGTCAAGCTTGAAGTAGCTTAAAATCGAAGAATCCAGATTACGCATATGCAATGATGAGATACTCTTTTTGGTTCCATTGGAATAAATCCGAACCCGCTATTTCCAAAGGGCGACTGGGAATTTCTGTGTCGCCCAACATCTCTTGAGGCTTGTCTTTTTGTATCGATTGGCAAGACCGATAACTTTTCACGAAGTTTTTTATGACATCTAACATATTCGGCCAATAAATTACCTCTCCAGCCATCTTTATACATGTTTCAATACCTCTGTGGATACAATTTGCTTGCAGCATTAGGGGAACCATAATCTGAGGAACAATCATTTGATTCCCATTCACAATGACTCCATCGTCACAGGTCAAGGTACAGGCCCAGTTCTTAGAAATAAGCAAATCCAGTTAAAGAAAATTTTTAGGGCATCTGGTAATTACTTCTTGCTCTCCAGCCATCTTTATACATGTTTCAATACCTCTGTGGATACAATTTCCTTGCAGCATTAGGGGAACCATAATCTGAGGAACAATCATTTGATTCCCTTTCACAATGGCTCCATCGTCACAAGTCCAGGTACAGGCCCAGTTCTTAGAAATTAGCAAATCCAGTTAAAGAAAATTTTCAGGTCATCTGGTAATTGCTTCTTGCTCTCTAGCCATCAGTTTATGATGCAATTTTTCAGTTGGGTCATCACAGCATCTTTATTAATATTGCCAATCAATTCATCAAACCTCCGTTTGGAAAATCGAACGCTGACATAATTGGTTGTTGCAATCACGGCTAAGTGAGTCGGCGATGTACAATTCTGTTCCTTTTTTGTATACTACTTTCGGATAGTATGGCATTGCTTCAAAGAGTATGCGTTGAAGGTGTGCTAGAGCCTTTTACAGCGGTTTTTTCATTATTGCCTCAAGTGGTTTGTGATCTGATTCGGTTACAAGATTTGGATTTCCGCAGATGTATGCGTGGAATTTTTTATAGACCCATTAAATCGCTGTAGCTTCTTTTTCCAGTTGGCTAAAAGCAACCGGCTGATCGTTCCGCTCCAAGCGCATGGTGGCTCGAATCCACAGAAAGTTTCACTCCTTCCATCGAATTGTAGAGACGAAGCACTGGTGGGGTTTTCAAAACTGTCTTAAGCTTCTTGAAGGCTCCCGCTTGTTCCTATGACCATTCCCATTCCACTTCTTTCACAATAAGTTTCCGGAAGAATGCTGTGTGCTCTAACATCTTGGGGATGAATTTTGCTGAATATGTGGCCATACTCAACAGCCTCTGTGATTCTTCGATATTTCGTGGGACTTTGAGTCGATCAACTTTATTAATTATATCATGGAAGAGCTTGGAAAATAAGTAATCAGCTGCTAATAAAAACTGAGTATTCATCTAAACACAAAGATTGCTCTGTTTACAATTTCAGCCTTCGAGATACAGAGCTCATATCTCTTAAATCCCTTCGCAGAATGTACCTGATGTTTAACTTAAGGAAGTATATAATACTATTACTTAAAAGTAAGCTAACTTTTAATGCCAGATAAAAACCGGGTTCCTGCGACGGATCACGGATGAGCAAATCAGGTCCTTAGTCTTGGAGATAATGAGCGTGAACATCGTTAACACCTACATCACGTCACCGCCGGACGATAACGAGTCTCTGGGCATCAAGCTGCCATTCTTAGTGTTGCTCTTGAAAAATCTCGCAAAATACTTTTCATTCGAAATAACGGTATGAAAACTACTTTAACTACAGTTACTAAATCTCGTTTGATCTCGTATTAAATTTGTATTAATTAAACTTTTAAATGTCACTCAACATATCTAGGTGTTAGACGACAGGAATATGAAGCGGCGGTTCCGCGTGTCCAACTACCAGTCCAAAACTAGAATCGGACCTTTCCGCTGTAACATGCCCATCGGCTTGAATCCAGGATGGAACCAGGTATTTTTATATGTTTTATTTTAGTTGTGAAAAGGCTCGTCTATTATTATTATTCAACTGTCAAAGAAAATATACGTAGGCAGGATCGGGGGATTCAGGACCTCCCTAATATCTAATTGGGGCCTTTACCATCAGTGGGTGGAGAAACCCATTTTACCGTCCAAATGGACCTCCGATGATAGCCTGCGCCTGAGTCACATCTGATTTTCTCAATGGTAATCTAATTATTTCGACTACTACGTATATTTAATAAGTACCAGCCAAAGAAAAAAATATTCTAGCAGGACATGGACTCGTACCCGGCTTTTCTATCAACTGACCTAATCTTGTACGAATGAAGTTTTATGAAGACCAGTGAGTTTTTTGCTCGTATAAAAATATAAAATATACGATATAAGATATAAAATACCATCCTGTAGTCTAATGGTTAGCATGATGACTTACTGTGAAGGTCCCCGGCTCCCCCTAAGATCTTTTCTTTGACTTGTGGATCCGGTCGGAGTAGACTTAACTTCATGAGGATAAATGAGGAGCTGATTGAATAAAGCAGCAGCGAATCCAATTATGAAAACCAAATTTAACGTTGAGAGGTCATCTCACAACTTGCATCTCAGCGCCACCTACTACTTAAGGTGACAACTTACAGTCTTACCCGTTCAAGAGGTGTGGTGCCGTAGATTTAATTTAAATAACATTGTAATAGAGAGATAATACCAAAAATAAGAATATAAATACAGTGTTTGTTGAATATCCAATATTTATATACAATTTTGTAACACAGGCAAAGCTTTCGGTAGGTTTAAATTGATAATCTTTTAAGTTAGTTGTAGCGACCGCTAACTACATAAAATAAATCACCCTATACTCCATTGTATATATATTGTAAATTGGTTATAATATGTTGTAAATTAATTTAAACAAATGTAAATAACATTACCAAACCATAAGTCACACCAGTGTAAATATTGTAAACAATAAAAGACGCAGCTGCAAAAAAAACCCTGTGACCCTTGAAGGGAGATTCAGGTAGCGGCTAGGAGGCTGGGTGAGTCCCCGGGAGAGCAGGTAAGCGTCACCGCAACCCTGGGGCTTGGTTGGTCAGAATAAAACCCCAGATCGTTGGTTACTTGGGGCTATATATACCCCATAGTTTTAGCCGATAAATCATTCGAACTACGGCTCTCTGACTGGTACTTGCAGCTACCATGTTTCAAGATTTGGCCTCATTTATATAAACCTGTACATCTCTTTTCCTAAACCTCGCTATGTTGTAGTCCGGCCTCGTCAGACCCGTCACACTTTCCTAGTGGGATTCTCTCCCTTCGTCTCGCTAAAACTAGCACCTCCTTTGGAGAGACCTGTCCCTCGCGGAGAACGGTTGCCGTGGCCCTACAAACTTTACCTAGTAGTGTCTCCCACGGCAATCCAGTCTGCCTCTCTCCGGTTCACACTCATCTTTGGGATCCTAACGGTTTTCGCCTACCCTCAGATACCGAGTGTGAATTCGTGGTCATTCCAAGACCACATAAACTACCTACAATACCTACCCTATACCTCTTCTCATGAACATAGTGCACTGTGGGGGCACATACCTATCAAATATGGAGTCAGATAGTGCAGTAGTAAGACCCGTCATGAAGCAATCAACCCTCCCTACGTCACTAGGGCTAGGGTAACTAGACAACCCCCTCGTGACGACCCGACAGTAGTCAACTGGCTACCTGCCTCCACTCAATACTGTAGTGATGTTACAAGTTGTTGAGAGAGTTTAGCCAACATAGAGTCCCTATTGGCAAAGCCCTCATTCGAGCTATGTTGGTAAAGCATCCAAGAGATTGCGGATTCAAATCTCGATCCTTGCCCCATTTTCGACTAAAGTTGTTTAGTTTTTCTAAATCCCCTTGGTAAATAAAAACTAATTTAAAGCATTCGAAAAATTTTTTTTTTCCGCAATATCTTTCAAATTATTCTTGTGGTCTTGTCTCTTATTATTCTTGTTTTGTTGTAAATGCTTTAAATATAGATTGTTTTTGAGGTATAACCTGAGAAGTCTTGAAATATGAAAACAAGTCTAGACCGAATTAATACACTTTTAATTTGTTTTCATACTTCCTGTAAACTGGATTTTATTCATATGTTAAGTTGAATAAGTGTATTCGGGTTTTTGGAAAACATAATTTCAGACCGATTCTTTAATTTTTATTGTCCTCGATGCATCACCGGTACAGTAAAGCCATCAGGCTAAGCGAATATGTCTGCTGCACAATCAGGAGTATTAAAGATTTGTATTTTAGCCTTGTACCGCAGCTCAGGTACAATAAGCTCGGATTTCTCTACTGCCTTTCCATCAAACATATGACTTGGTCGGAGCCTAGTGGTTGTTTATGTTTTTTGAATTGGCAGTGTGTGAGTGAGCGGGAACCTCTGTACTACCTGTTCAACCATCGTTTGCGCGCCAAAATAATTGACCGCCTTCATCACTCGTGGTTGTATTATGACTACATAAATATTCATTGCCTCTAGGTGCAGTTCAACCTGGCAGAGTTCACTCAGAAAGCCTACGGGAGCAGTTACGTAGAGACTACCCGCCTCACCATCCACGCCAATTGCAGACTCCGGAGGATCTACTTCGCAGATAGGCTCTTCGACAACGACGAACTCCCCCAAGACTACAAGCTGTTTCGTGCGGAATGATTACATATAAATCTGTATTATGTAATGTAACCGTCTGGAGTGAGTCACTAGGTGAATTGTACAGAGAGCAATATAACATCTTATGAATGCTTGTGTTGTCAGTTTTTATAGTCGTAAAAGGTAAAATGTACCCGAGTTTGATTCTCACTGAGATATGTAAACCATCTTCACACCCTTGGGTGAAAATAAGCTACAGAATTAGATTATAAAGTTATTGGTAAGTACATGATCTCACAGAGCTAGTGGAAATTTACTATTAGAGTGTACTTTCAAATAGTTTGTAACAATCCAGTTTTTGGTGGTAGTCTGTTTTATGAACTGCCACAGTTAAAATGCTTCAACTTCTATAGCATACCTGCTCTACTAACCAGTTTGGCCGACTGAACAGTTATAACCACTTAATATACTTGAATACAATCCTTGCAGCTTAAATCACGTGAACGGATACAACCACTCAATAACGTTCTAGCATGAAACTGTTCCAACTGGTGCATCGTTCCTTAAATGCGTGTTGTGAGTAGTTTTTAACAACTTTTTAGTAGATATTGGGGTGCTCGTTAGCTGCATTTATATATTTTGTTATTTAACCGGACTGAAAGTAATTTGTTTCTTTAATGAATAATCAATATAAAATAATAAATTTTAATTATTAATAAAATGTAGTTGTAGCGACCGCTAACTACATAAGGTAAATCACCCTATACTCTATTACATATATATTGTAAGCAAAAGTAAAATAACATGAACTAAATGTATTATAGACGAAATGTAAATAACATGAACAAGTTATTAGAGAAGGGAACAGTTGTCAGTCAGGTACCCGCAGGGCCTAAGAGCCAGATGAGTGAGGGTACCCACAGGGCATAAACATAACAACCCTTTTGGGGCCTCTCTACCTCCAGGGGACAAGGCTGGCCGGGTAATTAGGCGTCGGTTGCGGTTCCTCACCACATGCGTGGGAACCAACCGCCGGCCTAGGCAACCTTGCAGCCCTCCCAGTAGGTATGGGGAGAGGGTACTTAAGGCGGGCTCCTAGTCCTCCAAATTAGTCTCTCGTGACCTTTACTCGACGCTTGGTTTCCGCTTGAACTCTGAAAACTTGACTAATTCTTTATGAAAAACCTCTGTACCTCTTCTCTTGAACATAGTGCATTGTCGGGGCACATACCGCCATGAAACAATTGTCCAGGTTATAAACTCGAACAATCCGCATTTGTCTCCAGGGCTTGGGTGACCAGGCACCCCCCTAGTGACGACCCGACAGTTGTTTTTCTTATTTAACCTGAGCAGGGATAGGAGAGTAAGCAGTATCAGTTTCCCTAAGGTTTAAAGCAGGCGAGTATCTCGTCAATTAAGCATGTGTCTTATGTTTCAAAGATACAATGAGTGACACCACGGATTCACCTCAAGCTATAAATGGTTATGAACTTTTAAATAACCCGTCTTTCTGTTATTGCCGCCAGATATATTTTTGTACTACGGAAATGGTTTAGTTTATTTATTTTATTCGAAAAGCAGAATTCTTTCTTTTGTTATGATGATTAATCATTTATTACCATGTTCCAAGATTAATTATAATTACACTCAAAAGTAGACAGTTATTAGTTTTATGTTTAGTTAATAGCATATTACAGCATTGTTATTCTCAGTAGCAATGTTCAATGCGCGTATTTAAAAGTTATGTTTTATCTTTTATAGTCAACTGTTAATCTGTTACATTACTTAGTGATATAATGTGTTTGATTCTGTTAGAAGTCCTCTCAAAGCAGAGATAATTCTATAGACAAATCTAAGCAATGCACGCACTTAGGACCGCAATATCCTATGTTGGCAAGTGTTGATATTGTACCAGATAAGCTTAGTATATTTGTTGCTGTACTAACCACGGGTTAAAACTTGCACCAGCAAGCCTACCAGAGGTATTCAGTTGTAAGTCATAGCACGTTAAGGAACTTGCTGTGTGGCCACTCTTCGCCGCTTCTCATAGTTTTGTTTCCTCTCCTCACCTCTCGCACAATAGCGCCACTCTGTGAGCACGGAAGCATCAACCAGGACTTGTTACAAAACGGCTTCACTCAATAGCACTTCAGCAGAACTGCAATGACGACACGGTTTGCTTCTCACATTTGTGTATTATTTATGAACAGTTAATCCTTAACATTTTATCTCATTAAGTTTAATTTGTTTCCTTATTTGATGGAATAAGAATTTATCTTTTTTGTTATTTTGCGCATAACTCACTTCTTAATTTATTTAATCTACTGCGTAAATATACTTATAATATTTATTATTGTATTTCTTTTTCTATCAGGACTTTCCATTTAACAATAATAACATTTATTTTTCTCCTTTCTAATTTTTTGTATATCACTTAGTGTGAAGGATTCCTGGTTTTTGTAGAACGATCACAGGCTGGTAATTTGGTAAGGGATTGTAAGATTGTGGATTATTTGTGAAACGCCCCTCTCCCCAACACTAGTCATGAGTTAAAGTCTTAAGGAAGCTCGAAGCAATAAATGAATAATGGGACTGTGAATAACCAACCATATGTTGGCATAAATAGTAACCTCAAATTTCAAACAACACTGCATTTTTCAGATACACTTACACTTTTACTCACAAAATATTCTGTACTACACAACTAAATTAAAACCATGCCGTTTAAATGGCCATCTTAATTTTTCTTTTGTCTTCTTAAAGTCTTGTCTTCAAGTGAAATAGCCTAAATCATCAGTTTATACCAATGTCTACCAAACGAGCCAAGCTAGCCAGGGCTAGACTTGATAAAGTTAAAGATACAGAAAAAATAGATGTCAAACAAGTACATACTCTTTTGAACAGCACTGATAAGGATCCATTAATGCAATGGTCAAAATATGTAAGTTGATAAGAACTTTAATAATAATAAAACCTTCAAAACTTTTCTAAATAATATTGATTTTTTTCTTGATTGATATTTAATATTCATTGATTAAGGAACTTGAAAGCAAAACATGAACATTGTAATATTTATTACCTTACTCATAACCATTCCATCTGTTGCCCGTATAATATGTATATATAAGTTAACCGTCAATAAGACGATTAATCAAGTAAACAATAACATGAACTAGATAATGGTTAAGCCTCTTAAACTAACTGTATATATAGGATATAAAGTAGAATAAAGCCTGGTAACTTCTATCAGTTGTCTCATCCTTAATACCTCAAACCCCCCCCCCTTTTTTACGTCTTATATTCATTCTAATCATAACTTTATATATATGTGTGTTTCGAATTCAGAAACTTTGAGGTTGTCAGGTTATAAATCGAACACTGGCAGATGTAGTTTAGAACTGTAATATTAAACATATGTACATATTAGCTCGCGCTAAAAATATTACAATAAACAAATAAAACTTAAAACTAACCTGAATCAATACAATTGTCGATAATAAGCGTTGATAATTGTCTTAACAAGAGTACAGCTATTCACAAGGTTAACAGCTCGGAGCCTTATTTGATACTAGCTCCATCTGTAGAGAGACACCTAACATATTTTCTTCAATGTTTATATTATTTTATTCGCATTTATCTAAATTACTTTTTTCCTCTATTTTACCGCTTTATTTTTTTATTCTCTTTTATTTTTCGTAATTACTAAGGATAACTAACTACGATTTATATCAATCATTAACAAAGACATTCATGTAATTTTCTGTAACATCTATGTAATAATTATTTACAATAAGTGACCATTTTCGAGAGTGTACTGTAAAGACAAGCAATACAAAAAAATGAAAGGATAATGTTTTTAAATGATCAAAATATATTATTTACTACGGCTTTAATATAAAAGTAGCACTTTACTAGACATCTAGAATCGATTATCTACATTTTAAAAATCGATTATTTATTATAAAGTTGGAAGAAAACAAACGGTATTTATATAAACTACATTAAAATAAATTAGTGAACAATAACTATCATTATTATATTAGAAAGAATCTCTTAATACCAATGAAGAATTTAATTAAAATGTAGAAAATCAACAGTTCAGATCTGTAAAGTCTTTATAAGGTTCTTTTAAACTTTAAATGCATATTATGTACTTTAATGTAGTATTATTTGTCTGGATTTATGCACCTCCATGACATGATATATTGAACATATAAAAAAAATAAAAACAGTTTAAGGCTATAACGGAGATCAACATACCAATAAGACTCTTCCTAGTTGTTAAAATTTAAATCAATGGGCGTTATGTAAGGATGAATATAGAGTTGTCAAGGGTGTTTAGCACTGCATCGGTTAAAGACAAATGACAGCCCGGTAACCCTTGCATTTAATTTCTCCCTGGAGGAATTAAAACAGTGTCTGGAATCCAGACAGAAGTGACGGCTTTAAAAGTGCACTTGCACTTGGAAAAGCTGCTGCTCTTGTTAAAAAAAATTAAGAGCGGTATAGAAGTATAGAATTAGAAGGTTTATTGTCCATTGAATCCGCAAAGAGAACTGGGCCGCTCATAAGTGGTGACAAAACAGCCTCATGAACCTACAGCTTGGTGTGTGACATTGGGGTGACAATGCACTCAAATAGTCCCAGACTTTGTGCATCTTAGCACGCAAATGAATACTAAGAACGTGTTATGGCAGCTTCAGATTTGAGGTGCATAGGGAGTTGGTCCGGGAACCTCGACACACGAAGATAGGATTGAAAAGGCCCTTTTTAGACCCGTCCTTACACATGGATCTGAATACTCTACCTTGGCTAAATCGCTTGAATTATTATTACTTAGGCTTTAGTGGTTTCCTGAAGGATCTTAAAAATATCCAACACAGAAATCTAGGACCCATACTACGATATCGATGTCTGCTAGTACGATATATGCGGTGCTCTCCCGACTATCATGGGCTGAACATGTCTCAAGAATGATCAGTGAGCTAAATCAGCCCGACCAAGCTGATATATGGGATCAGGTAGTGTCGAATGACCCTGCGATGGCAAGCGAGCGTCGCTACTACTGCAAGAACCCTCCTGTCAACAACTGGAGGGCAGCAGCACTTTTACCCCAGAAAACTGTTGGCAATCCTGGAGTACCTCTTAACTTGGATATGGTATTACCAGGTCGTTAGATAGGCATAACTGCTTCCTGACTTAAAGGCTCTTGGTTCAAATGCCTTGATAAAATTTACTTTGTTTCTATTAATAAAAATGGGTTGGTCCCGATATGATTGTTAAAATTTCATCCCAGAATTGGATCAGTCTAATAAAAGTGAACATTATTAATAAAATTTGATTTTTTCAGGTGAAAAGTGGCTATGTGAAGCTTGTAACAGATCAGGACATCGACGGTAAAGTGATTCATTTATCAGGGCCATCTAACAACGTCTGGATCGCAACTCCTAAGGACTTGAACCATAAGATTGGGACGAAATTGGGATGGCTTTTCTTAATTATAAAATCTGTTCCAGACAAACAGTTTGTTCTAGAAGTTCAGGTAATATTATTTTTAATATCGTTAATTTGGGGTTAGCCGTTTTTTTCCAAACTGGAATCAAATAATTATTTATTATTGTGCCAGTCGTTTCTGGTTTGTGAATCTCATTTACTTGGAGGCATGAAATTATAATAAATGTTCAAAAATGACATGAAACATATGTTTGAATTTGATTTCAAAGAAAATAATTACTTAGTATTAATATAAATATTCCGTCTAGTACTTATCACCTAAAATCCACCCACGGTGTTGATGATTTTGTTAGTAACACAATTTTGTTAGTGCTTAACTTTTAAAACTTTTATTAAACTTGTTTCCCAAAATACCGTGAAATTTAACATTTCTGTATGATACACACTCAAACAACATTCAAAGAATATTAAACTCTAAGTTAAAACCTTCAGTGCAAGTAATCATGAACTCGATTACATAATAATAACTTATTTCATGTAAAATATATTTAAAAGAAAAAAAATCATGTATTTTACCCAGGGGTGCCCAACCTTTTTATAAAGTTCATAAAATTGAAGCGTATCCCAACTGTGTACTCCTTCCCCCTCATCTATACTCTGCCACCTTCACAATAATCATTTCTATATTGTTCTGTATTTTTTTCTGTTTTGTGAATTTTGAGAATATACCTAGCATAATGTAAACAGTTAATAACTATTATTTATACAATAAAAATGTATGTTAGGAGTATACATGTAGAACCTACTTGCTAATCCTTAATTCTATTTTATCTTTCTTAAGAAAGAATACTTATAGCCCCCACCCCAACCCAAAACTTCAATTCCTCACCAGAAAAAAAGGACTTTTTCATTTATGATTTTAAATTACGATAAAAATAATTACTCATTATCCTAAACGTCAATCGTTGATGAGTTTTTTTTTTGTTTTTTTCCAGATTTTGGACAGCAACGATGTGAAGCGAACCTATAAGTTTGATTCCAAAGCGACCATAACTAAGTTACGTTATATGCACGCCTCGCTAGACTTAAACATGAAATCAGGCTATTGGAATAGTCTTGAGGTGATCAAGCGGTTATTTTTGTTTAATGTAAACTTATCATATCTATAAATGTGGAGACCCCAAGATCAATAAACCAATACAGTTTAGGTTTTTTTTTAATAGCTACACATAATTCTGAACTTTTTAGAGCAATATATTGAAATGTGTCTAGAATTTTTTAAGGAATTATTTAACTGTTTAGCTCCGCTTTCCTAAGCTGTCTATTTAAGTGAGGGAGTCAGTGTTAATTTTGTATTCCGTGTCAACATTAAAAAAATCATATAAGGCTCCATATAGGAATCTGAACAAATCACGAGTCCTGCAAAACTTTATGAGGCATTTCCCAATGCAACCAACCAATTCTTGCTGAAGTCGCTGCATAGAAACTGTTCTACCAACTTCTTTACCACAAATAAATATAAGTTCCTCTCTTCTCGGACCAAAAAACACCAGCCTACGTTTCGATATTTTAATAATAAAGGCGCCAGTTTAGAGAGGAGGAACTGGTTCACGACGTGGCTGAAGATAACTAAGGGGCGCGGGCATAGCCCAAAACAGATCCCGGGGAGGAAAAAAAAAAAAAAAAAATTATCGGGAGTACAAAATTAAAAAACGTATTAATGCAAACATGTATGAGTATATATTAAGAAGTATGTACGATGTAGTAAGGATAAAAACTATGCAATAAACACTGCTTAATACTAAACTAAACAATAAACAATACATGCAATAACAAATATGTGCATACTTATGTTCTAGGTTAAATAAACACCAATCAAACATTTGCTCGAAAAAAATCCGTTTTTTTGACGTAATCCTTGCAGACAGATATTGTCAAGAGTGTTCAGAGCAAAAAATACTTCATCGCAAACATCTGATTTTGCAAAAAATGGCGCACGTAGTTCACGTATTGTTTAGCAGCTTTCGAGGTAATTGTTGGTACACCATCTTCATTGCCCTCTCCATCTTTACTATCAACGTCCTCAGATGGATCTAAAATTTCTTCGTCGGTTAACATTCCCGCTACTGCTAGGCCGTTGTCAAAATGGACGAAATCTTCGAATGTTATGTGATTTTTGTTATTCTGTGAAAGGCGATCCCTTTCCAAAAGAACATCTTGTTCTGCATCTTCTGTAAACGGAGGTTCCGCTTCGGTAAACCCACAGGCACGAAAACAGTTTCTAATTGTGCTCTCTCTATGGTTTTGCCATGCCTTATCAGCTATGTTCATAGCGGAAAATGAAGTGATTTTCTGATCTAGTCCATCCTCGATTCTGTCAAGAAGTTGCAACACTACTTCCCAGTGGTAAAACGTTTTGAATGCTTTAATTATGCCCTTAGAACTTATAACTTAGAAGTTGTATTGGCGGCCAAAAACACAACATTAAGATTGCTGAGAGATGGGATAGAATTGTGGGCCTAACAACTTTTTCCATATCTGCATTGATTGATTGTATCCGTTCGTTAAACAATTCACCACAACCTGCCATCCATGCTTTTTTGTTTGCACGATAGGCCGTTGGAAATGAGTTTCTATTTTGAAAACACCATGGTTTGGCCGACTTACCTATAATGAGCGGTTTTTGGTTCTCTGAACTATCCATGTTGGCTGGCAACACTATGGTTACACGTTCTTTACTGCTTTTTCCGCCGTGGCACTTATCTTCCTTGAAACACATGGAACAATCAGGGAGACATTTATAGAACAGCCCCGTTTCGTCGGCATTGAATATGTTCTTAGGCTCATAAGGTTCAATTATTTTTCTTCATTCATCCTTCCACTCAGAACAAACGTTATCTGACACACTTGCACTTTCTCCACTAAGCTTCTTAAATTGAATGTTGTGTCTTTTTTTGAATCTATCGAACCATCCATCACTTGCACGATATTCTTCGATTCCCATTTGTTTTGCAACAACTCGCGCTTTTTTCTTTAAAATATTTCCTCCAACTGGTACATTTAAATTCCTTGCTTGCGCGAACCACTTTTTTAAGTTCTCTTCAAGTTGTGGGTAATCACCAGTCTTGAAGCGTTTTACTTTGCTGCTTGATGTCTGGAAAGTGATTTTGTCTTGTTCTTCAGGATTGATGTGATCGTGGAACGAGGGACGTTAAAACGCTTGGATACGTCAATTTGCTTAAAGCCGCTGGCCACGGCGTTTATGATTTGTTGTTTCTCTTTAATAGAGAGGCTAACTTTTTTAGAAGGCAAGGTAACGTGTCACAACGATAACGAAAACGAAACTGAACTGTAGAAAAGAAAGAAAAGCTTAGTACAATACAATACAAAAACTTTCCCTCTCTCCTCTTCTTATTTCCTTTCAGTGAAAAGAGTACGAATTACATATGGGATTTCATAGAAAACTTGTCTCTCTCACTCGCTCTCCCTTTTGCTTCTGTAGCCTGTGTTTTTGCCCTATTACTTGATTTCCTAGAAAACATTTATCTCTCACTCATTCTGCTCACTGGTCTCTCAATGCCCTCTTTCCGTTTCTTGAAAAAGTACGAATTAACGAGGTTTTTAAGGTGTAAAGACGTATTATAAGACGTTTTAAGTGACCTCGAGGATAAAAATAATAGGAATTACTGGGGGGACTGAAATGCATTGTTTTTATACCACTTACCGGGATTTTCTTTAAGGAGGGGCAAATTTGTACGAATTAGCCGGAAATACTAATAATCGGGACACGAAATATCGGGATTCCACTGTATTAGTTAGAAGTTACCAATTAAACTTTGCAGAGAAGTATTAAACTTTCCCATTCTTTGTAATAGTCAAAGAGTAAAACAATGAGTTTAAAAATAATATCATTCATAGGTCTATTGTTTTGTTCTTTGTATCGTTAGCAATTTTATTATTTGATATAATAGTTATTAAATATGGTGTTTTACATGTTATATGGTTGATATTTTATCTTGAGGATGCCTGAAGAGGCGAATGTAGAAATGTAAGTATGAAAACATTTGTAGAGAATCTACTAATCCAGTATCAAAATAAACGGCACATTTAAAAGAAACAAATCAATTTTGACGTTTTGAATAAAAAGTTTAGGCCTTTTTGAAAGTAAATGTCATCATACTTTGTGTCGACCTTATTTTTATTATTTTTTTTTTTTTTAAAGTTGGATTTGAACAATTTGGTCTTGAGGAGCTATGGTACTCGCTTTGTCGAACTTTGCCGCCTCCGGATCCATGGCAGCTGCAAGCTACGAAGGGTCTTCAGTGCATCTTCGTACATTCCTCGTGACGAACTGCCGCTCGAATACAGGCTCATTGCGGCCTCACCGTTCTCTGAAGAGATACACAATATGACGTAATCAATGACTCTTGCAGACATTAACTTTAAATAAATAATGATCTTTAACGTCTTAGTAGTATTTTTTAAGCAGTAAACATTTTGTACGTTTGTTCGCAATGAATGGTTGGGATCTAATATGTCAATAACTAGCACAAATGAGAACTTACGCATAAAGCTTACTTTATGTTTACAATACCGTTTTAAAAGGTGAGAAATAGGTCAAAATTCCGCGTTTTCACCATTATTTTTAATTATTCTAATATTATTTTCTAATATTGATGCCAAAAGATGCATTTACAGGTGTATAGAAGACACTTATATGTCCACTAGGGCCACACATCCCGAATCCTCCAATCCTCTCCTCCCGCAGAACTCTCGTATAGAATACCTCTTCGCTGAAGTTTCATACCACTCCAAACGGATCCTCTATGCTATCATTTATCGTCTTCCTGATGGCCCCTTCGATCCATTATTCCAACTCTCCTCAACCTTGTTTCTTCATGTATAAATACCCATATAACCATATATAAATACACGTGATATAAATACCAATATACTTAGTGATTCCTCAGACAAACGCTCCCTTACCAACCTTACCATTTCTATTTTTAGCACCGTATTCTGCTTCCCATGATACGAATATTTCAGATTCCTGGTTAGAACTTTTGATTTTTGACTCCCTCATCAAAATAATTTCCTCCTTTTAACTTACACTACCTTTCCTTTTGGCCCGCAATCTCATTTTCTCGATACAATCTGCATGTCACTCTTCCGATTCCCAGGAATATCTCCTACCGTAAAATCGATTTTTTGACATTGGAGACTATCCAACTTGATCCTGTGATAGCTCAATGGGACATCATATATTCCTTTACTTTTGTCGATCTATAGTCTACAGGTTGAAGTCTATAGGTGACTTCCTTACCGCTAATAACCTCACCATCCTTAACAAGTGTCCGCCTCTTAAGACTTTCCAAGCCCGATGTCCCCTTGCTGCTTGGTTGACTCAGGGAATTAAAGATTTAATGAGGAGTTGGAATGCAGCAAGGAGGAGATTTATCTCCAACAGTCACCCCAAAGATGGATCCATTTTTACCTTTATCCCTTATCCCTCCACAATCTTACTCTGTTTAAAATCCACCTTGCACGATCAAAATTCGTTCACGAGTCGTTATCTTCTGGAACGAACTAGTCCCCAGCCTGCCACAGATCATTTCTTTTCCACCGAAAACTATTGCACGAGCTTTCCAAAAATTTCAGGTAAGAAGCCTGGTTAACTGTCTGACCCGGGAGAGCAAACTCTGAATGGGCGACTCCCCTCACATTGAAAAATACAGATTGCATCGTCTTAATGTTTGTTCTCACCGATAAGCTTATTTTAGGCGAGGCGAATTTGGAGTCTTACATTGACTTGATTGTTTCTTAGTTTCAGAGCCGCATCGATAGAACCATGATTTGTCACCTATGATGACCTTGAAAAAAGGTTTGGGTCATTTCGAAAATCTTCCTTCAATGCAGAGCATTTTCCAAGCGACCTTGTTTTTGGTGTGCAGTCAGCCACCCTTCTCATCCCCAAACCTTCACTTAAAATTCGCTGTAGTGATCTCCAAGTCACTCCAGAATTCTCAACAACTTCTTCGAAGGTCAGTTGTCAATATTCCTGGATGATTTCGTGATTTTTTTCAACATTCTTGATGGTTGGGGGCGTGAAGGACGTCCAGAGTGAGGTTGATCATTAATTGACATTCTCCACATTTAACACGGATAAACCACTCAAACACTAGAGTTTTCCCCGTAGCATCATTCTTGTAGCTCGCTTTACACATTTCAAGCAGAAAGCAAAACTGGCGATGCTCACAAAAATCAGCCATCACAAAAACAACAAGCGCGCATACATACGCGCCAACTCCTCTTTTTCTTTCTTGTTTTCCCCGATTGAAGTATGGTGATCTCTCTGGGAATCTCGAGGCTCAGTTAAAGTGACTGGTGTGTTGTTTTCATAGATTTATACTTGGGATCCCCAAAAACTGTCGCATTTCACAGCACTACTTCGAGTTAGGATGACTGTACCCTTCCGCCCGGTGCCAATACTTCCTTGGACCCCTCGTCTTCAATACTGTCATGGCCAAAAAGCCCTTTTTCCTTCACAACACTTCCTCCAAATCCAAATCAGTGATCAAATCCCACCCTTACATCTTGTATTTCCATTCTCACATATTGGCTTTCTTTGACCGTTATTTTCTTATTCGTGTCGCTAACCATATTCGTCATTCATCAACTCTCCCGATCTTTAAATCTAGACTTAACTCCTTCCACTCTAAAAATTCATAATTCTTCGTTAGTATTCTTTTTAGTTATTTGTCATTCACCACAGGCACCTTCCATGCTCTTTTTACCTTGTGGAATTTATTTACTACATTTCTAATAAGTGTGATGATAAAATATGTGATTTTGAACCTTTTTCAAAAAATAAAATATAAAACCCAGAGCTTTAATTGTGATGAATTATAATGAGAAACTACACGTAAAATATAAGGAGAGTAAAATACGAGAAAAATGTATCTCGAGCAAGGCAGGGTAACTAGCCAGTTATGGATTAGATAATTACGAGGGTGGGCTGAAAAGTTTCCAACCTCAACATGAAGATAGCAGCAGTCGTAAATAAAACCTAATGAATTTCGTTGCTCATCTGTTGGCAGTTACTCACCAAAGTTTCAGCCATTTTGGACGCGCAGTTGTTGTGTAACAGTCTTTTGAGTGTTTTTATGAAAATGGACAAAATCGAGTATCGAGCAAAATCGATTATCGAGTATATGCGAAAATCGAGTATTAAATATTTGTTTTTGAAAGGCAATACGCCTACGCAAATCAAAGATGAGTTGGATTCTGTGTATGGGGACTCTGCACCATCATTTACCACAGTAAAATTTTGGGCAGCTGAATTTAAACGTGGTCGTAAGAGCTTGGGAGACGATTAACGTTCGGGACGTCCAAAAACTGCAACTACCGACGAAAACATCGCCAAAGTTCACCAAATGGTGCTAGACGACCGCCGAATTAAAGTGAGAGAGATCGCAGAGGTTATGAACATGTCAAAATAACGGGTTTGTCACATATTAAATCAACATTTATAGATGAGAAAGCTGTCCGCGTTTTGGGTGCCGCGTTTGCTCACGTTAGACCAAAAACGTGTTCGAATGTATATTTCCAACGCTCTGTTGGCGCAGTTTAGGCGCAATAAATCCGAGTTTTGGTGCCGATTAATCACTGTGGATGAAACTTGGATACACCGTTATACGCCTGAAACAAAAATACAACCCAAACAGTGGACTGCAAAGGGGGAACCGGCTCCAAAAAAAGCAAAAACTGTTTTTTCGGCTGCGAAAGTGATGGCGATTGTTTTTTGGGATAGTCATGGAGTTATTTAAATCGATTATCTTCAAAAAGGAAAAACCATTACAGGAGCATACTACGCATCATTACTTGACAAGCTGAAGGCAGAACTTGCGGAAAAACCGCAACCAATCACCAAGACAACGCACCGTCTCACACCTCAGCGGTTGCCATGGCGAAAATCCATGAATTACGGTTTGAACTGCTTGACCAGCATATAAGCCTTACTTGATATAAGCCTTACTCACCAGATCTAGCCCCAAGCGTCTTCTTTTTGTTCCCTCATCTAAAAATTGCGCTCGGAGGACAGAGATTTTCGTCAAATGAAGAGGCAATCACCTTCGTGAACGATTATTTTGCACAGAAAAACGCCGAGCACTATTTGGACGGGTTACAGAGTTGGGAGCATCGCTGGGAGAAGTGTGTAGAGTTACAAGGAGACTATGTTGAAACATAAAAAAAAAAATTCTGAAAAAACCTATGTATCTTAGTTAGGTCGGAAACTTTTCAGACCACCTTCGTACATCATCATATAGGCAAGGCGATAAAAAAAATAAAGTCAAATAAGACGATTTTTTAAAATAGATTAATATGAATGATGGAGGGTTATTTCAAGTGAATCTCTAAGAAGTTGTTTTAGTGACCTCAGGCAGCTCGTGCTTGATGTCTCGAACATCCTTGAAGAAAAATGAGTCTTCATTCGTCACAAGTTAATAGCGTTAAATAGCTCATTACGTTCAATTATATTGCCTTGAATTGGTAGGGTTATATGCAGTATTTTAGTTTCTTAAAAATAATAAGTTTTTATATTGCAAGAATAATATTAAGCGCTTACTGCTCTGAAATAGCTACATTAATTATTTATGAACTGTTGGGTAGAAGAAAGATAAATGTTTACTTCATAGTACAAGGAACAGAAAATGCAACTTATGTAAATATATAGTATGCCTAACCTTAAAAAAAGATGGCCTCTCATAAATAATTGATATTAACATTCGTAATTCATATATACTGTAATTCATTTCAGTTAATCATCAAGGTCTAACTGTATACAAAGGCTTAGGCATCTGAATCTTAAAGTTATCTATAATTAAGTTATGTATTAAATCATTGTAATTCTAAAAGTTTGCTACTGAAGAAGAAAAGAAAAACGTTTTTCCGATTAAATCGGTTTTTATCTATTTACCAAATAATAGATCGTATTATATACAGGTCAGAAATTAATGCTGCTATACCAAAGGTATAATATAGTTACTGTTCAGAGATTACCAAATATAAAGTAATTTGTATAGTTAACTAATAATAATTTTATCTTTCAACCGTATGGTATTTATTCACCAATAACGTTTTCTACAGTTCTAGGCTAAGCTAAGCTAGCTAAGTTGCTAAAATGATATGTGACATGACGTCGCTCCTCCTCGACTGTGCATACGGAGACAAACAAAACCTATCATTAAAAGCAACAATGATAACAATCAATAAATAAACCATATTCGAAATATTAACAGTTTTGAATTGCACTGGTCCATCTATCCATTTTACTGCCTGTTTTTTTTTCAAAATATTCCCTAATTTGTTTGAATTAGAAAATTTGAAATATTTCCTAAAAATGGGATTTATGCACCATTTTTTGAACATCCGAGTTAATTTTATTCTTTTTAGTTAATTTTCTGCACTTAATTTTTCGTTTTATTCTCGCTAAGTCACCTATATCATATCCGTTGGCTATTACTAGATGGTATATGTATCTCATTTATTTATCATAATCATCCCTATCTAGTGGGATGTTAACCAATCTATTGATGAGGAAGTGGAATATGGAGTTGTTATGACTGCACAGGACCGAAGAAGTCTTATGTATTGCTACATCGGTCATCGAGCCTTTTCAGTATATTCTGAACCCACGTTAGTTCCCACTTCTGCTCACTGTCAGATACAGACAATTATCTTTTTCTATTTCCGTAGTAAGTTTAGTGTTTTTACTTATTCTGTTTTAATACTTGGATAGCTCATTTAATTCTTTGTGACTTCCCATGAAGAACGCCAGTACGTCATTGTATATGCTTTCTCTAATACGTCTGGATATAGTTCCACTAACAACAGACTCAAGGAATTCCCCTTTGCTAACCCTAATAATAATTCTGTCTGAAGCACATTTTCACTGATGTCTATATTCCCATGCTTTCTTCTGTGTTACATTGTTTGCATGTAGTTTTCTACAAGTGGTACCCCTCCTCCGTGGGGAAACTGGAGAATAAACTAACTATATCAAACGAATCCGGGATGCGGACTTTCGGTAAATTTACTAGTTCTAATATTTTCACTACTTCTGTTTTCCATGATTATGACTTGCCTCAGAGTTTAAGTTAGTATGTGACTACAGGAGGATTAAAGGGTACAAAGAGCAAATTCCATCGTATTCTAATTTTAAAATAAATCAGTTGAAGGCAAAAAACATTTTGTAAAAAAACTGTGACTATGTTCCAGAATATTATTTCTTCAAAGGTTGCCTGATTCATAAATGTTGTTAAACAATGACTTAAGGGGATATTACGTAAAACGATGGAGATAGCAATCATGATATTAGTGAAATCTTTTTTATGGGCGAAGACCACGTCAAGTGAAAACTACTTCCGAGCTTCGGCACGATAACTTTGGCACGATTTTAATGCAATTGTGATCTTGGGAAGGGGGTTGACAAAATAGGAACCCGCCCAACAGTATTAAGTGCCTTTGGCACGCCAATGTCACAGTGTTCCGCCTAATCAGGCTTGCATAATGTCATTTATATCCTGGACGAAGGACGTTAGATGAGAAGTCTGATAACGGAGGGCAAATAAAATCATAGAAATTGTTCATATTATTCGTTGATCAAACATGATAAACAGTTCTATATACCTTGAACTGTTCAGCACATGGCTCCTAACGACTTCTTTTTGTTCCCAAAGTTGAAAAAAACCTGGATAGGACGACGTTTTGACACCATTAATGAGATAAAAAGAGAATCGCTGAAGGAGCAAAGAGCTACATCGAAAAGTGATTCAAAGATTGGAAAAAGCGCTGGCTCAAGTTTATTTTATCTGAGGGAGATAACTTTGAAGGGGACAAAATTCCTATTGATGAATAAATAAAATTGTTTTAAGATAAACTAAATTCTCGTTGTTTTTTTATCAAACCTCGTATTCTTTCTGACGGTTTTTAATGTTCAAAATGTAAATGTTGATATTTTAATGATATTTGACTGAATATGGTAAAAAAAATAGTTTAGAGATTAATAATTCCTTCAGCTGCACAACACGGTGTAGAATGTAGAAAATGTGTAAGCGAAATGTTGGCTATTAGTATATCGCCCATTTTTATGAACAAATACAGTGACTCAATTCTACTGTAATACACATACCTGACCTAGGCCACATTGGATGAGGCCAAATGTGACATTCATTCATTCATTCAGGTTTAGGCCTGGATTCTGTTTTGTCTACGACAATGGAAGTAAAAATTCATCAATTGATCTGAAACTATGAAATGACATGAAATGAATTAAAGGTTTATTCTGCAATACACGTTAATTCGATGATTAGGTTTTAGTTATAATAATATAACGGAGAGAATGTATACAAATCAAAAGTGGGAAAAACTCAAGGTCATTTGGCTTTTATGATTTGTGAAGTCCTTGCTTAGTAGCTATTCAAGAGTTAAGGTTTTGATTTCTTCTCCATGGATGGCTATTGTTAGATTAAAATATGTAAATTTGTAAGAGAAATAAAATATATTTCAGTAGAATTTCTAACAAAAACGTTTTTGAGAGCTCTAAGATGCAATCCTTAGTGGCCAATTAATAAACATTTTTTATGTGAAATTGTGTAGATGGTTTTTGGATTTGGATGCACTCTCTCATTTCCATGAGTACCGTTGTCACCTTGCAACTTCTTTTACACCATTGTCGCATAGTTCTCTGGAAGTTGACGGTCACACGCTGGTACTGCGACTGTTCACAGACTCGGCCAGATGCGGACCTCCGCGAAAGAGCCACCGCGACTGCTCGCAGCGAGCTGAGTCAGGGAGAGAGAATAGTTGGCGAGAGCACCGCTGCGATCGATAGGGCCTGCGCGGGCCCCAGTGCTAGCCCGGCCAGGCCAGTGTCTCCGTCCAATAGCAAACATGAGGTAGTGCCGTCTATAGAGTATCACAATAGAGCAATTTATATAGAGGCATGTCATGTAGTATCTGCATATCTCCATAGTAGCCTCTCCCGACCTGCACAGCTCACGAACAGTAGTTTTGGATATATTTTTTATCATTTGAAAATTTTATTATTATTATCATTTTGGTTATGTAATATTTTTTTTCTTCAGTTTCTCTTCTGCCACGGCTAATTCATACCCCTGTTTAAATACAAATGAAAAACGTAAAAGAAAAGAAAACTGAATACAAAAACAAGCAAATAATCATTAACTATTTTCAATGCATGCTATCTTTATATCTGTACCCTTAGAAACATACGTCTGGACCAATTAAATTATATATTCTTGGCTGGTTTCCAAAATATAATGCAATGATGGCCCCCTCAGACCAAACGGCTCTAAAGATTGTTCACACATTTCCTACAGTGTTTATATTCTTTATGTGATAGGTTTAGAGTTTTCCTATTAATATTTAGTACATTTTACATAATAACTTTTTTGATTTTGAATTATAACTTCAAATACATAATTTGCATCGTTATTTTTTATCATAATTTTTTTGGAATTGATTTTAAGCATGCTCTCTTCTTGTTACAATGATTAGCTTTTCTTCTTTGTCATTTCTTACTGTTATCGTAGGTTCTAGTTTCTAGTTTTTTTTATATTTTCATTTATTCCCATAATCATTGCACTTTTACTGATATTTGAACGGTAGTTTAAAAAACTGAACATTTAAAACCATAAATTTTGGTTGAGCTTGATTATTGTAAGTTTAAAGCTTGTTTTACAACTTGATCGACGTACTTAGGAAATTAACTAAGTAAAATGAAACCACAGACAAAAAAAAACCCACCCGATCAGGTGCACTGCATGTAGTTTGCAGATCAGCTGGCCGAGATACGTTGGACTATTTGAAAAATAAATCTGTGTTGACACGCTCGAGCGTGCGCAATGGCACGGGCCCATTGACACGGAATACTCACTACAGGCACCCACGCAATAATTCACGAGCCCACACTGAGACAATATCTTAAAATATAATGGACTTTATCTGATTCCGGACCGTTCGATTAGATACGGGAGATTGGGTTCTTTCCGGTTGTGGGCAGCCCATAATTTAGAGGGTTCAGTGTTCCCCTCCCCGGGGCTGGGGCATCAAATATTAACTCGGAGCTAGACCTGGCACACACTGGCCTAAGAAATCTCTGATGAATCATTAACTAGATAACCCACACTAACCAACTTACGGCTATCACCGTTCACAAAATACACTCCGTCCTTTTCCCGTCTGTGAATTTTTATGAAGGGCTAACTTATTCAACGGCAAGACCCTCGATAAGGGTTGCAGTGTACAAGTTCACTCTGTGCTATCTTCATGCCAAAGATTTACGTAAGATCATTCGATCTTAATAAATAAATTAATATTAGCATAAGCCGTTCGTTATAAATTTGCATCTTTCTCTGATCTACCCATAGTTTATTTTGCACCAATACGAATGCTTTCGGCGACCATTATAAAGTATCTTGTAAATATAATAATCGAGTAGGATATAAAGTATGAAAATTTACTAATGAGGAACAGATTTGATCGAGTTATCAAAGGATAGATAATTTAACTACTCACATTAAACTTTGTTTTTAATTTTTATGTCCTATGCGATAATTTCAGATACAAGATATTGGAGGTTGGTGGCAAAGCCTCCAATACTTATATCAATATAAAATATGTTACCATATTATAAAATATATGGTACCAGCCAACATCATTTGCTCTGGTTATGAAAGAAATAGTGTGATGGTTGTCTTCACTATAAAAAATGGCACATTAGATACGAATGCATTCAGTTGCACTCAATGCTAAAAAAAATACAAATGGATGAACTGCTCTGGTGAAATAAAATTTGAGCATGCAGATACGACGTGTCAAAAATATTGGACAAAATATAAATCCTTTATTATTTAAAGTACCTTTATTATAATTCAATTAATATAAAAAAGAAAAGATATTTTTTAAAAAAAGAATAAACTGAATGCGGTTTCAGATGGAACAACATTAATTAACAATTAACATTATTACGATTGGGTAGTTTCAACTGCGATCTAAATAAAAATAGAACAATTATCAGGATAAAGAAACTTTTTTAAATTGGCTAATTTGTGAGAATTAATAATATGGCATTTAGTTATGTTCCATAATTTAATTGTTCATGAGTTTATGATAAAATTTTTCCGAAGATTTTGAGTGACGTGCATTAAATTAATAATTGTGGCAAAGGACTTAACTCAACGTTAAAGGCTGGACATTAATTTATATTGGACATTTCGGATATAAAATGACAGGTTGTTTCATTGAAATATTTATTCCTCCAAAATGTACACCTTGCCAATCTTCCTTGTGCAAAGAATCAGAAATAAAATATTAATTAAAAAACTGTTTGATATAAATGTGGTATTGCAACTGAATATCATTGTTGTTGCCACCCCTTAATTACGAATAATTAGAAGTTCCCCTCTTCTCGTATCAGAAAATATGTATCTATGTTTCATTACACATTTTACCACGTCAGTGATTCCCTACGTCACATCAAGTTCTTCGACTCGATGAAGAACAGTCTAAACCCTCTCTTCAAAGACACGACACCACCACCGCTACCGTCACGATGGCAACAAGATCGAGTAAAGCAGAAGAAATGGTTGACATCACGGCGCTTGGCCCACCAACAACAAGCCTCTAAGGGGCACCCTCACTGATATCAGACTAACTACGACTGCAATACATGGCTAGAGAAGACTCTAAGCCCAGCCACCAGTGGACTCTCACCACTGTACCGTAACAATCAACCTCCACCGAGGATTCCCACACTCCTTACTCCTCTCACACCACCTTCAAGCAGGTCCTCCTAGTACAAGGATCCGATCACCCTAAATATTTTATATTTCTCCCTCATCCGAAAATTCTAACTAGAGAGCTTAGAAAAAAAAAAAAAAAAAGTGATTCCCTCACACCACCTTCAAGCAGGTACTCCTAGTACAAGGATCCGCTCAACCCAAATATTCCTTTTTTTTTCCCTCATCCTTAATCTTATAATTAGAGAGCTAAGAAAAAAAAAATCACGTCAGTGAGAGTGGGGGGAGGAGCTTGTGGGGGAAACAGCCGCAGGTGGGGACACATCCCCACCACGGTTGGCTGCCTATATAAGCACCGGGATCAGACTGAATTAGTATAACGAACAGGACCGTCACTTGGAACACTACTCTCTCCTCTCTTTCTGCACTGGTGCTTGCTGCTATACTTCGTCCTCTACACCTCCTTGGGAGAGACCTCTCTCCCGCTGACAACGGTTGTCGTGGCCCTACAAATTTACCAAGTAGTGTCTCCCACGACAATCCAGTCTGCCTCTCTCCGGTTCACACTTGCCTTTGGGATCCGGACGGATTTCCCCTACCCTCATATACTGAGTGTGGATTCGTGGTAACTCCAAGACCACACAAACTACCTACACTACATACCCTGTTCCTCTTCTCCTGAACATAGTGCATTGTCGGGGCACACCTTCTGAGATCTTATGGAGTCAGATCAAAACGAATTAGGCTGTTCCCCGACTAGGCCGGCAGCCAAGGTGAAAGACCACAGGTCCACCCGCTCTATATCTTTCTTGGCGCTCGCCGGACGGCGGCTAAGAGGTTGTGGCTACCCTAGCCCGCGGCGGGCGTCTCCGCCCCACTATGGGGGCTCACATATTTGTACCCGACAATCATAAATATGGCATTGAAATAAAATATCGTAAAGTAAGATAACGGAAACTAACATAAATTTTCAAAAATAAAGATTTTAATCATCCATATTAACATTGATTCTTTCCTGCAATATTCATCAAATTTCACTATCAAGGCAAAAATTTAAAATTTTGAAGATTTACTATATTTCATAAACGTAACGACTGTCTTAATATGTTTAAATTCCACTAGTCAAGTAGACAAACCAACTATTTTTAGTGTGATTGTGCACGCATAGAACAGTGTTGATTTATTAATTATATTTTTTATCTGGGCCATTTTATTTTTTTTTACTTTCAATCTCGAAGCTATTTTCAGAAGGGAACACATTTTAATAAATATGGACTAATAGAACAAACAATCTCTAAAACATGAGACAAACAATTTTTTTATTTTCCACGTATGAAAATAATCTCTAGATTAGTCTGTATTGTAAGGGAACATTTTTAGTGAGGGTATAGTTTTGATTAAAGCGATAAAAAATTAGACCCTTTTAATTAACCCTATTAATTCTTTAGACCCGAGACAAATTGAAGCTTTTGGGAGCGATGGAATACTATTTTGTTTTTGGATGGAGAACTCTTGAAAAAATTGAATTTGCATTAGTTAATAGACTAATTTTATAATTATTTTAAACAGGGAATATTAATGTTGAATTCGTGTGAATGTGAGAATTCGTATCTTAGCTATTCAGAGTACAAAGAGAATTGGCTAACACCTGCTACGGATTTGAGTGCAGAAGTACGTAAAGTAAGTTGGTTAATATTGGCTCGGTGACTGCAATAGCCACAAATTTATTTGAAGATGTTGAAGATATTTTGGTCTGAGAAAGATCACACAGTGCTGGTTGGCCTACGGTAGGGGGAACGAGAAATATCGTTTCCTGCCAACCACAAGACCGACAGAAAACTCCAAAAATTGAAGTTCAACGAGCCTCTCTAAAGTTGACAAATATATCATCAGTTCAATGGAGAATTTTGGCTTTATTGTCAGTCAAGTGAGTATATATTGCTGTAGCTCACTAATACAAATAAGTACTGGAGGACGCATTTAGATATTAAACATTGATTTGTGACATATATGTACGTACACAGACTTAATAGCAAGTTGGGTGAAGTCAGTAATTGCTGAACTCGGTAAGACGTGAGGCCTACGTTCTCTATTATGTTCCTAAGATGGGTAGATGAGTGAAAATGCCTATCCATTTATGTGCCTTCCCCCCCCCCCCCCTACATATCCCCTTGTTTTTAAAATTATGGAATTCAATATAGATTCCATATAAATGAATCTAATTAAAATAGGTCAATATTATATGTCGTGTAGTTTGGCTTCATTTTATACAATTTTACACTGTGATTTGTGATAGTTAAAAAAGCATACAGAAAAGTACACTTTACATTCTTTGTCTATAAATGTTAAAAAAGTAATAGGGCTCACCTTAAGTACTATGCAGCTATAGAAGATATACATTTTTTTTTCATATTCCCTTGATTAGAAATGTTTTATAGAATATACTATAGATTATATAACCGAATCTATTTACAATTTATTCATTACATTTCCTGTAGCTTGGCTACATTTTATACAAATTCTGTTTTTTACTAATAGTGATCTGCATTCTACAAAATTATAACGATGTACATTACACATTAATGCACTGAAATTATTAAAAGTGATAGGGCTCACCTTATTTATCATAGACTTAAAACTAACTTACATCTAACAATAAGAAAGTAAACTGAATCTTAACCTAATCCTCCCCGACAGTCTGTTGCCATCGATGTGGGAATGGTGGTGAGGTCATAGTGTTAAACACTAGGTTTGTTAGGAGTCAATAAACTTGATATGTCTCCGATCGATGGACTCATCCACCGACGGCACATCAGGCAACGTGTGGCCGGTCGGCGTTCTTTAACATTTCGAGAGAGATAAGTCTGATCACTTTTCTTATGATGTCATTCTTAAATTGCTGGAGATTTTTTTCTTTTTTTTCCCTTCATAGCCCCTTTAAATTTACAGATAATTATATATAATTATAGATCCTCAGGTGAATCTATTTACAAATTATTTTGTATTTCCTGTAGCATAGTTTGTTACAACGTCTGCGGCCTTCGGCCCAAACAAGCCGACGTAGAAGTAATTCTACGGTGCCATTCGCCAGACGTTGTCGTTCTCCCCGATACTCGGTTGAAGAAAATACACTTCTGCCGCTTCCCGGGTTATACTACCAACCGCCAAGACACCGAAACTATCTCTGGAGGAGTAGCGGTGTTAGTTAAAAACGGCATAACCTGTAGGAGAATGCCCCCACCCGTCAGCCTAGGCCCCGACCAATACATAGTTACGCTCCAGCTACGGCTCACGAACAACATCATCGTGTCAGGAGTATACAGAAGACCGAGACCCGTATAAGCTCCTGCTCACTACGATAGCTCATGACCGAAGGCACGTCATCGTGGGGACCTAAATGCGAACCACAGCTGGTGGAGCAGTACTACGGCAAACGCCCTAGGCCGTTACATCACTAAAACTCCATTTACGGTCATCCACCCAGGATCGCCGACCTTCCGTCATTTCGCTAGCCCGGACAGAACCTCCACGCCTGACCTGCTCCTGACACAACAGCCACACCGGGTCACCGGATGCTCCGCCTTAGATTTCACCACCTCCGACCATCGGCCTGTTCTCTATGAACTAGAAGGTGACATGCCAGAGCCGCCTGCTTCTAGGTACAGGTACGGCCAAATGGGACCTCTACAAGCATCTCATCAAGACCGAGTTGCCCACAATCACGCCCCTGAGACACACTTGGGACATAGATTACGCTATCTATCAGCTACAGGACGTCATCGATCGAGCTGCCGATGCATCTATCCGTGCGACGCACGTCCAGTTAAGGGGGAGAGCCTCACTTATAATAATTAAAAGCACTCGCCTGTCTTTACGGGAACAAAGCGCCACTGACTAAAATATCAAATTTGAGTTCTTGCCACAATGGCAGATGGATAGCGTCTCTTGTTGTTCAGAAACTATGCATTCAGTTTTGACAGAACGAGAGCTTGGTTAATTTCAAGATAAGATAACCTTTTTGAATGTTTCAAGTTTTTGTAGCATCCTGTAGCTGGAGATGTTTAGATGTATTGTCAGTCAAGTGAGAGAAACATTTTGTTTTGCGAGAAGTTATCCAACAGCAAACAAATTAATCAAATGACAAAACATGAATGAAAAACATTTTGAAATAGGAACAAACAAATAAAATATGAAATTCATCACATCTCCGTCATAAATTATTTTTTCTTAGTTACAACTTATGGGCCTGTGCTTTTCTCAGTTTAGAAGACGATTTATATTCGTTTCGTTCAGCATTTATTCGTTTAACATGCATGAATAATTTAAGTTTGAATTATTATTTTGTATCGGCTTGCACTTTTGTATGCTTTCTTACTAGTGAAAATAAGCAAACTACGGTATTGGTGTGGAACGGATGTGCGAGTTTTTGAATCAATAACGAAGGCTGCTTTTTGTTTCCTCATTGTTCATTTTTAACCACTCAAACGTTTTCATAGGCTTAAACGTCATCTTCACGGGCACTTTGTGTGCAGGGCTTTGTCTGTACCGGCTCCTACCGGGCCCAGACGACTGACGCGGGTATGACTTTTGCCTATCCCCCTTCTATATTATAGCTTTACACGTGCTGCGATCAATAAACAAGATGATAGGGAAATAATCGTGCCAGGCGTTACTATAACACTGACTTTCCTTAACGCTCAATACTTCAACCTGTAAGCACTCGATACTACCAGGTGTTTTATTTAAACGACAAATACTATTTAAGACGGTGGATTGAAGAGCCTCTAGTAAGTGATAAGACTAGTCAGAGGTCATGAGGTTGGCTTCACTGCTTGGGGACGTGACATGAAGTTGTCAGGTAACCCTTGAGTAAGTCCCGGGACTTACGATCTTCAGCCGGTCAGAAGAGTCTTAAGGAAGTGAGGAAAATGTGTTGAAGCATACGCCTGTATACCCTTGCAGTATCTCGTGAAAATTGCGCTATCGTCTACGAATAACTTCTTGTACTGGTGCTATGTTCAATTATCTGAGCATTGTTCTGATAGATTCATACCAAGGTGAGGTAGTTATGTGCCTGAGTGTAATGGATTGTGGCGTCTGTATTCTGCTAATGTTAGATTCGACTTTTGATCCCTCTAGTACAAGTACATACGTCCAAATTGGTTGAATGATATATTCATATACAGTTAGGTTGTTTTCAAGAGGTCTGTCGGGCTCAGATAACTGAGTATCCCGAAAGTGGGGAGGAGACGCCCGCCGCGAGCTAGGGTCACCACAACCTCTTAGCCACCGGCGAGCTCCAAGAAAGAGATAGAGCTTTTTTTTTTTTTTTTTTTTTAAATTTCAAAACCTCAAACAAACAAAAATTTGTAATGTACAAAGAAAAATAAATAATACAATAATGGAGACACAATTTTCTCCTCTTCCTGCATTTACATGCATACAGGAGGAGTGCATAATATAATAGATTTGTGTTGCGGTTAAAAGTACAAGTCTCATATTCTCACTAGGTGATGTGGCGTCCTGCCATCGATGGGGGAACGGAGCGGGGGTTATAGTGTTAAACACCGGGTTTGTCAGATATTGTAATGAGTCGAAAAATTTGATATGTCTACGCTGGATGAATTAATCCACCGTAGGCAGCTCAAATATCTCATGCAGCTCACTGTTTCTTCGCTGCTCGAATGAAGTACCTCTGACCACTTTCATCAGTATACCGTTTTGGAATTGTTGGAGTTTCTTAGCTGTCGTATACGTCAGATAACGAAATAGCGGTGCACCATACAGCAGAGTATGCCTTAGTATGCTCTTGTATATCAATAGCTTAAGGCGCAGTGATAGATTGGGGGAAGTCACTAAGTGCGCAATCCAGTAAGACTTCGTGCGTGTTAGCTTCAACTTCTTCGTAAAATTGTTACTAAAATGGAGATGCCTGTCCATTTTAATTCCCAGATATACTAGGTCGTTGGCTGGTGAATTTTCCTCCGTTCCTACTATGTAACTAGTAGGGAGCGGGCTTTTTCCCTTTTGAAAAGAGAAAATTACACAGTCAGTCTTACCCGCGTTTACAGAGATATTGAGTCTCCCCAATCTCTCACTGATCTGGTTACAGGCTGCTTCAGCCTGTCTTAGAGCTACTTTGGCACTCATGCTGCTACTGTACACCGTTATGTCATCTGCGAAAGCAGTAACTGTGGTATTTTTGTACCGGGCTCCGACAATATCAGACGTGTATACGTTGAGTAGTACTGGGGATAAGACGGCGCCTTGTGGTACTCCACAGGTCAGTGGCACAGCTTCGGAGAAGCTATCACCGACACGCACCCACAGTGATCTGTTTTTCAGGAAGCTAGCCAGAATTGAATACAGTAGTTCCGGGCATTCCCGGTCGCAGAGCATTTGACACAGTGTCCCGTGAGACACCGAGTCAAATGCTTGGGTGCAATCAATGGAAATCATAGCCGTGGCTATGTTTCTATTCATGTTATGGCTAACTTCTGACAGCAACTTCAGAAGGGGGTGCTCTGCGCTCATACTGGATTGGAATCCAGTCTCCTCTGGCGGAATGATGTCAATTTCCGAGCAGTAATCTTTGAGATAATTCAAAAGAATTTTCTCAAAGATTTTCCCCATCTGTGGTAACAGACTGATCGGGCGGTAGTGGGCTGGGTGATCTCCGCTCTTTGCTGGCTTTAGTAATGGGAACAAGATGGCTTGTTTCCATGTGTCAGGAAAGTACCGCAATCTCATACTAGAGTTGTACAAGTTTGCTAATTGTACTATTCCTCTCCTCGGCATTTGTTTGAGCAGCACTGTTTGTATCCCGTCGTGCCCTGGTGTTCGGTTTCCCTGACACTGGCGAAGAATCGCCTTGAGCTGCTTCGGTGATACAAACATGTGGTTCTGTTCAGCATATACTGGAGGAGGCATGTGGTAGTATCCCGTCCTAGCCGTAATATCCCTAGCGTAATGGTCGGCCAGTTTTGTTGCCTGTTGCTCAGCAGTCAGAACATTGTCGCCTTCGTGAAGACGGACAGTGGCTGTCTTGCCTTTTGTAGTCTTCAACAGCTTCCAAAACTTTCTGTGATCTCCGTGAGTGCTTCGAAGTTTCTCATGCCACTGCGCTGTTTTCCAGAGTTTCATCAAGCCTCGGATTTGCGTTGTGAGAGAATTCACAACGACCTTGGCTTGCTGATCTCTCGTCCTGTACCATCTATTCTTCCAATTATGGCGCAAGGCAATAATTTTAAGAATGTGGTCTGGAGGTGGTCGCAGAGACGTTGGCATGGGAGTGTACTTCGGGATCGCAGTGTTTGCTGCGTCTATGATCACATCAGTTATGAAAGTTAGTTGATGATCTACTTCCTCTTTCGTTCGGAGAACTGGCATCGTATGCAGGTTATGGTAAATTTGCGACCCACACAGATCCCAGTCGGCACGACGGTAGTCGTATCTCGTGGGGCGAGGGGTCGCCACTTTACCATCCACTGCATACAGTAGTGGCCTGTGGTCAGAGGTAATAAAGTTAAGGGTGGTGCAACTAGTGATACGGTGGGGTTGTTTTGTCGGTAGTAAGCGAATCGTCGAGGTAGCTTGTGGGTTACCTCTATGTCGAAAAGTAAATGTCTGGGGGTGAACGACCGTAAACAGCGTTCTCAACAGGAGTCTCCCAGCCTTGTTTGTTACGGTGTTATACCACATGGTATGTTTTGCGTTGAGATCTCCCACCACCCAGTGGTTAGATCTCTGCGCACATGCGTGTAGCAAGGCTGAGTACTGCTGCAGAGACGCGGTCTTCTGTATAGGGCGGTAAGGTAAATGGGTCTCCCCCAAATTTACCTTAACTGTCAAGTGGTGAAGCTTGGGATCAGTTTTAGTCAGTGGTGAATCCACTTTCTTCCAATTGATACCAATGCGTATAGCAATTAAAACGCCTCCGTAACCGTTAACCCTTTCAATGGCAGTTGAATAACCTTTAATGTGGAACGATTGTGCAGATACCCTAGTGTCTGTCAAAACTACAATATCTGGTCGGTAGAGCGCTAGCAGCACTTCTACCTCATCTATTTTAGCCAGGAGACCATCAACGTTAAAGTTTAAAACTTGGTAATCTACCATTGTTGATGTTTACCAGATATTATAGCCATGAGCACCTGGCTGCAGAAATCGACTAGGGCAGTTACCCATTTCGGTCCACATTCAAGATCTTGGCGCTGGTCGTTTGATAGAAACTTTAGCCTAGGATCTAGGTACTCACAGTTAATATTTTCCGAAGAGTCCTCGGAGTTTCTGGGGGCCGCTCTCGACGTGGAGGGGGTAGCTCTCGACGTGAAGGGGGCAGCTCTCGACGTGGAGGGGGCAGCTCTCGACGTGGAGGGGGCAGCTCTAGACGTGGAGGGGGCATCTCGGTCTTCATTGCTGAAACAGCTTGTAAAGCGGGTTTTGCCAAGCATTTGTAGATGGCGGTGGAGCCGGCCTCATCATTGGCTCGTCCTGTTATCGTCTCTTCTGCTGTGGCTGCAGTTTGCTTGCAGGTCTAGTTGAAGCATACACGCATGAAGTCTTACCGGCTTACGCACTTATTGACTTCCCCCAATCTATCACTGCGTCTCAAGCTACTGATTTACGAGAGCATACTCAGGCCTACTCTGCTGTATGGTGCACCACTATTTCGTTATCTGACGTATACGACAGCTAAGAAACTCCAACAATTCCAAAACGGTATACTGATGAAAATGGTCAAAAGTAATTCATTCGGCTGCATGAGATATTTGAGCTGCCTACGGTGGATGAATTCATCCAGCGTATACATATTAAATTTTTCGACTCATTACAATATCTAACAAACCCGGTGTTTAACACTATAACCCCCGCTCCGTTTCCCCATCGATGGCAGGACGCTGTCGCGGCTGGATCACTCTAGTCCTAGGTTCTAGGTAGAGATTTAGTTTGTTTGGTTTAGTTTGTTTTGTTTTGTTCCTAGTGTTTTGTGTTGGTGTCGGTGACAAATAGAAGGTGAGCCTCATCACCTAGTGTTGTATAAGAACGATGAAATATTAACGACAATAAAAATTTATTATATTCAGGCACTCCGCCAAATGTATGTAAATGCAGAAAGAAGAGAAACATGTAATCCAAATATTTTGTTATTTTTCTTTTTTGTACATTGTATTGTTTGGTTGAGGTTGCGTAGCCTCTGTACGACGCCGGATGAGCCTCGCCGCAGTTTGAGCATTTGAGTGGCGCTTCCTCGTTTCGTGAACATTGCACCACCTCATGGGGGCCTGCGCATCTCACACATTTGATTGTTTGGCCGCAGTGGTTCCTCGTGTGGCCGTACTCTTGGCATCTGTAACATTGTGGGATCCCTTTCTCTTCTTTGAAGGTCACCACCCTTATGAGTACATGGTTCACGGCACGTACCTTTTTCATGTCGTTCAAGGTGACGCTATTATTAGTGGTTACCAGGACTGATGAAATTTCCATTTTTCTTCCTGAGGGATTGCTCTTCTTGAGTCGTCGTATGTCAACGACTCCTGGTACTGCATCTGTTATTACGATTTTTATTTCGTCAATGTCCTCTTGGACATCTAGCCCGAGAATAAGAAATTTCCTATTTCTCGGTCCTCCTCTCGGTGCGAATGTGTGAAATTCCTTTCTGTTATTCTGCAGCAACTTCACGATATTTTCTCGTGACTCTTCCGTCTCAGGATATATGGTCACCCTATCCTTCGTCCTTCTCAATTCGTGATGTTTGCTCCTCTGAGCAATTGCGTTAGATTTGTTGTTGTCTCTCCTTAGACAACAACTGGCGGCGGCTTTTTGGGCACTTGAGCCACCGGATGTGGGCTTTCAGGTGACTTAGTGGCTGAGTCTTGAAATTTGTTTCCGACCTTGGTTGGATTTTTTGCCTTCGTAGGCCTTTGCACCTTCACCGTAATCTTTGGGAAAGTGAAGTCCTCTTCATCCTCTTCAATTTCCACTATCTGTGCCGGTGAAGCAGATCCCTTCCTAGAAGTCTCAACTTCCATCTCCATGCTTTAGAATCGAATGTGTCCAATACAGCAAAATATTTTACTGGGGTGCCGTCCCCATACACGAAAAAACACTGACACAACAACACTGTCACAAAAATAATAAAAAATGTACCTTGGGCCACGTAAGATGGTGGCGGAAGATGAGGGAAACACTGGCAGCAGAGATGTGTACACGTTGACTGACAATGAAACACTCCCTCGTATATTAAGAGATAGAGCGGGTGGACCTATGGTCTTTCACCCCGGCTGCCGGCCTACCTTCTTCCGCGAGGGAGAGGTCTCTCCCAAGATAGTCTCCTTTTTATCCTTCTCCTTTTTATTACTTTTATCATTATTTTCTTTTTTATTTGTATCAATATTGTATGAATGAGCGAGTGAATGATGAACTGTAAATATTGTATGAATGAGAGCATATATCTTAATTACTTATTGCCTTATAAAAGGCAGATTGTAATTATTGCACAATAAAGGAATTAACAATATAATATATTTGTATCTAAATCATTTTTAATTAAATTTTGTTCATGATCTAGGGGTTTATTTTCGATTTCTAATTTAACTTCTTTAAAATTATTTTTCTGATTTTTCAGTTACGGTTTTAAATCCGTTTCTAAAAGATGTGTTTTTTCAAATATTTCATATCTATTATCAATTTTTACCAATTTTTCATTATTTTCATCTGCCAATTTATCGATTTTATTAGATAATTCTAATAAATTTGTTTCAAGTTTTAAATTATTTTCGTTAGTATTTTCTTTCTATACTCATATCCCGGGCTGATCCCAATACTAGAGTGAATAATGCTGTGTGTGTTTTCATCATAACAACAACTAACAACTTAAAAAGTTGTTCCATAATCACTAGATTTAGATACTTATATACCAGGCTGATCCCAAAACTAGAGTGAGTAATGCTGGGTTCTTATCATAACAACAACTAATACTACCTTTTGTTTTTCATCCACTCTCAATTGTTTTTATTTTCGCCTTCTTGATTCAAGGTTGGATTAAATATTTATATACAAACTCCACAATATCTAATATCACAACAATATGCACACATTTTAATTGTACTACAAAAACATAATTTATTACATAATTAGCCTCTGAAAAAAGGAAAGAGAATCTGGGATAACAACAAACTAATTGGGTAAATACGATGATTTAGGAAGGATATAAAGGATTTAAAGAGGATTTAAATCTAATGAGATCTGAAATCCACGCTCTAGTATCACAAAAATCATTTAACTTGCTCTGAGGGAAACCACGTGCTGCTTCGTTGGGTCCCTGAGATAGCTTTAAAAATAAAGATTCCCTGCCCTATGGTTGCTAGGGAGGGAATGTGGCCTAAACACCATCTAAGTAGCGGTCCATCTACGAACAAGACGTCACTCATTTATAGCTCACTGTGCTGTGTTATACGTGTTTCTACCTATGTTGCGAATACAAGTTGGTTTAATGTGTTACTGTGTCCGTATAGTCGATGGCTATACTTCGTTCGACTAAAACAAGCAATCAAAAAAATTTTAAAGTTAGAAATATAATGCCTCAAAATATTAATAATGAGCATGAAAACGTTGATCTATGTTTTAAATTGTACAGTTCTGTGACGAAAGCGGGCAGCTCGAATGCTTAAACCGCAGTAAGGGACTATAAATCTAATCTTGAAGGAAGCGACATAAATTTAAACGAGGCTCTGTTTTGGTTAGTTGATGAGATAATCTGCAAGCGGCAGGAGTGTCCTGAAGATAATGGAAGTTGTTGGGGTCGTCGTGTTTGCTCTGTAAACGTAAGATCCGTTGTTGTCAGTCCCTCGCTATGAGGTCACAATTCCCAGCGCTTAGCCTGTATTTTTTAACAGACTTCAGAGCTTTTCTGCTGAACGGCTGAACCTGACATCCGGGATCTACTCTTTAAGTTCTTTCGTTAAGGGCTTTTTGTTGATTTTTTTTTGAGCAAAAAAAAAAAACTTTAAAATAATATTAAACCTCTCTGAGACCTAGATTTGTATATCAGGAGAATGAATTAATCTATATATAGTATTTTTTATTTTAGTTGTACACCTTTTACCTATATATGTAAGACAATTATTGAAGGTGGGGTGAATAAACTGAAATCAGTTTCTCTGTAAACAAAGCAAGCAATTTTATTCACTATATTTTATATTATCACAATTATTCATATTATTTACACAACCTTACCTTAAAGAAACGACAATTGCAGTTTATAATTATCACTTCTCTATTCACACTCTAATTACTTTAGTTACTTAATATAACCTTCTCTATCCTCTCACTTTTTAGAATATTGCTGAAAGCTCCATCTTGTGGTGATCAGTGGAAGCAACGCGGCAAATTCAGATTAAAGAGAGTATACTTTCTTTACATATATACGTTCCGCAATAAAGGATTATGTTTTGAAAGCTAATCAACATCTACTTAATATTAAAAAGTAATAAAAGGTAACTAATAACTAATTAATCTGTCTAGAGCTACCTGAATTTAAACCATCTTAAATAATAAATAAAAATTATACAATTAACAAAAAAAATTAAATAACAAATAAATGAAATATTAAAAATATTCTTTGATACACTAAACCACCTAGCTTGGACGCAATATATGTTCTATTTTGCTGTGGGCGAAGATCAGAAAGATGGCAAGGGAGTCACAGTCGCTTAGTACATGAGTGGAGACAGACGCTATTAAACGCAAGATTTCTATTGGTGACTCAAAAAACAGCATTCTGAATAACGCCTTGAAATCTCTTTCAATATTTTAGCCTTAGTGTCTATAATATCTTCATTGAGAAAAAAATTAAAACTTTCAAATATAAATAGCTTGTGAAAATATTATTTCGGAAAATATACTTACGAACATTTGTGACTGACATGATTTGAATAATCTGAATAAAAAAATATATTATAGAATATAGACCGTGTATCTTTACGCAGAACCATCAAAAGGGTGCTTATACTCTGTTTTACAAAGATTTATTCAATAGTAACATTGTCATCCTAAGCACATCTCATTTAATTCATCCACCAGTATATAAAATTTTCGCCTTTTTATAAAGCTTAGCTAATTTATGACTAGAAATTACATTCGTTTGAGTCTCAAAACATAGTTAAGGCAAGCTAAAATGTAAACAAAACTACGAAAGTGTCTATTGGAATCCACATAAACGATTTTCCTGACATGGCAGAGACAAATACAAGATTATGAAAGAAAAGTTTTAGAAAATCAATGCAGAAACTGTAGAAAGAAATTGTTCAAATCGGTGAAGTCTCTTAAACGAGTGAAACGTACATAATATATAGAATTCCAGAAAGTTTAACACAATCAATACCTGGCAAAAAATACATTTAAGGGGTTAAAATGTTTAAATTTTGCTGTTAATATGTACTCAATATAAATGGTTATTGAGAAACATCATCTTTGTTGTGCCATAATACTTGTCAAAAATAATGAAATGTCAAACAATATTATATCGGTTGAATAGATGTAATAATGCTAATACCGTTTTATAAGGCCTTGTTAGAAAGATATTTTCCTTAGAGGTGATCAAAAATTTGGCACAGCATTCAGATCGGTATTGACAACATCGCGTCTTTTCCTGACGTCTTACACAAGAGATTCGACAACAAGTACACTCCTGATGACACCCAGGGCTGAGGTAGACGCCGCCAGTCTCTGACGACAGCGGTCGCTCCGGGTTAATAATTATCTCAAATTCTGGGAAGTGGGGCGCCGTTTTGTTCCATCTTCAACCACCCCCACCCTTCCCCCTCCCGCCTGACTTATATAAACAACATGTCTGCAGGACTTGGAACTCCACAGCGCCGATAAGGAAAGTATGAAAAGTTATTGGACGTTCCTGGGCGGGGACTTTTGTCTTGCTGTTGAGTGCCGTCTTAATATCCGATCACTAACAGATAGGTAATATTCAATAGAGCACAGGTACTACCGCTGATAGAAATGCCATTTAAACAAATAATGAAAGTAAATTTTTTGAATTTGGTACTATAGGCATTACTTTAAAATCAAACCTTGAATTGAAAGCTTTTGGGTGTCGGCTGTAAGTTGACCTTTAATGAAACAATAGTTTTTCTTCCAAAAGTATTAGCACAAAACAAGCAAGGAAGTGAGCATTAAAGAAGGACCGGAAGATTCTGCTTCTCGAATATCACATTGAAATATAACTATTACTTAATTTACATACATCACTTGTTACTTAGTCGCGGATCTGAAAAGCTGAGCATTTTTCTCTCCAATTTGATACATACTATCCGCATGGTCACAAGACATCCAAGAAATCCCTTGGTACCAGTCCAGTTCGTAAGCACTGAATACAGATGATTTGAACAAAAGGCTCACTCCCTTAAAATAAACTTAATGATGATAAATAATTTAAATTTTATATTTAAAATATTACTGCAATATATTGTTACATGGTCTCCCCGACACATGAATCTAATGTAGTATATTATATAATAATAAGTATATTATTAGTAAGAGATTGTCTATGTGAAAGTTGGCTATGACACTAAGGGGTCAGGTACTGACTGTTATAAACGGAAGAAGTACTGCAATATATTTTCGGGTAGTCTATCAAGCCTTGGAGAAGTGTTAGGATCACGTCCCAGCTCGGTTTGAGCTGTAGGTGTTAAAAAATAGTTTTTAACATAAAGGAGTAAAAGCAAATGCGCACTGGCTTGTTGAGACAGAGAGTGGGGAGGATTAATTAAGGCTTAAATAAGGCAAGGGGTAGACAAAGCCTTCTTCTTGTTCGGGGATGAGTCCCCGTGTACATCTCTTCCTTTGTACGTCTCTGGGTGCATGAAGTATGTACTTCTTCCTTTGTAGCCAAGCTGGAGATTGCTTGACTTTTCTCTTGGACGTCTCTGGAGAATGGATCTTCGATCGTCCTCTTGTTTAATACGCTCGTTGAGGACATTGGCCTGTAGATTGCACCGATCATCTGTAGAAAACATTGTTATAAATCGTAAAAATAGATGTTAATAAATAGATAGTAAAACGTATGTACTCTTTTTCATTATATTGATCGATAATAAATTTTAACTCTATAATTATAAATTTTAATTCTAAGTATTTTAAACATTTAATAGTAATATTCTATATTATGAAAATAACATTCCTTCCAGTGTACACCACGTCAATTCATTAAGGTAAATTACTTTGGGTTAGATTATTCAATTGGGGCAGTATTGAATTATTTGAATATTATTGAGCAAAATATGTTTTAGTATCACTTTACCTTAATTCTATACTCTCAGGATTTGATAAAGGAATCAACTATGTCTATAAATTAAATAATTAAATGGCATCCCTTTAAAATTAAATATTTTAGTTACTCAACTCGATCTTTAAAGGCGTGGTGTGGTGTTCATGTATTTGTATACAGTTGGATATATCCCATATCTTAGTACATTGGTATGTAAGTTCGAATCTTGAATAAAATGATATATATATATAAGTAATCGTCTCCCAGCTGTAGACGATCGAGAAAAAGGAATGAAGAAGGAGGTAGATGATATAATAAGAAGGTTTGTTTTATAACTGGCTTTATTTTCCTCATCATTATCCTCTATACACACGTTACGGGTTTGTTTACCCTAGGCTACAAGGTATTAGGCTTAACATTGCCGTACCGCTAGACGTAACTCCCCCCTACCAGTTTACGGACATTCCCCGTAAACTCCTAACATGCGACATCAGCTATGTATCTATAGCAACACAAAACAAAAAGTATACTTTGTTAATAAAAAAAATTTGAAAAGAAAAATGTCTTCCAGGTCCATCTAAAAACACAGCACAGACCCATATAACACAAAAAAAACATAATAAACCAATAAAAAATATATATATATAGGCCTCTTGGGACTGGTCACCTGTGACACACACCGGAGTTATGTTTCGACGACGGGGCTCCCAGGCTCCCCCGCGGGAAACTTGAGCTGTTCCACATGTACCGTCCGCCGTTTAATCGGGGGTGTAATGCTTTCGACCGTGACCACGTTGTGTTCGCGGAGAGCGATCACTCGGAAAGGACCCTCGTACCGCACTAGTTCCTTACCCCTGTTCGACCCTTTTCTCCGGTACACGAGCGCGCCGAGTTTAATATTGCCCAGAATATCGCGGACTTTCAGGTTGTCGCGCGCCACCCGTCGCCGTTTCTTATCCTGGAGCCTTCCCCGAACGGCCACCCACTGTTTCTTTAGCGCTATCTGATTACTTACTACCCGTGCGGCCAGTTCTTCATCGATCGCCGTACTCCTGCTATCGCGCCGGCATCTTCGAAGTCCAAACAGCGTCTCGACCGGAGAAAAACCGGTGGCAGAATGGATTGAGTGGTTATACGCGATGACTGCCTTTTCCATCGCCACGTTTGGTTCTAAGCCCTTCTCTCCATGGTAAATTCGTAGGTGGTCGCTAAGCGTGCTGTGCAGCCGCTCTACGTCTCCTCGACTCTTCGGGTGTCCTGGGGTGTTGAGATGCCAACGGATCTCTAAGGCCGCCGCCTCAGCCCTTATTTCGGCGTTATCAAACTCCCTACCAGCGTCGGAAGCTATCGTGTCTGGTACGCCATAAAATTGGCACCATGTGCGTAGTGCCCTTAGGACTGCTTCCGCTGATCGTTCTGCTATCAGATGGGCCATCGCTGTTTTGCTGAACCTATCGACAATGGTGACCCATTTGTATCCCCTCCATGTAAACGTGTCCACCTGCAAATCCTCCAACGGTTGGTCTGCCGTTGGCGTCTCCTCCTGTATTGCTCTGGGGGGGTGGCGATCATATTTCGTGGTCAGGCATGTGTCGCAGGTACCAATAACTCTCGCAATCGTGTCTTTCATGCCCAACCAGAAATATCTCCTCTTCAATGCTTGCAGGGTAGCGTCGATTCCCCGGTGGTTTGTCTTCCCTTGGTGGAATGCAAGGGTCACTTCTCTCTGCCGCGTTTCTTCTTTTACTGTCTCCACCTTCAGGGTACATCGGACGAACGTACGATCGACTCCGATCCTCTCCGTCCTCCATAGGCGTTTGATGCGCCCCCAGATGGTCGCATTTCCCACGTACATGTGGTGCGTTTTCCCTGGAGTAGATGCGTCCTTCAGAGCGCGGCAAATCGTATCGTCGTTTATCCCCGGTGTCGACCAGATTTTGACGATGTTGCAGTGGCCGTACTTCTCAGATTCCATCTTGAAGAGCCCAGAAGTTTTGGTGAGCCAAATGATCTGGCGCCTCTTGTCATTTATTATGGCGTCGAGGTCCTCAATGTCCGAGGGCCTATCCCCCACTGAACTCCCGTCACTCGGAACATCATTGGCTGGAGCCCCCTCCCGCTCCCCTTCCTCGCCGGGTGACCATTCCTGGACGAATTGGTGGGTGTCACGTGATGGTCCCGGAATCTCCTCTTCGATCGCATTCACGACCAACGCGCGGGATAACCAATCGGCCACGACGTTCTCCTTCCCCGGTTTGTAAATAATGTCGATGTTGTATTGACTGAGGAACTCCTTCCATCTGGTAATCCGCGCTGATGACTCTTTCAGTTTTCCCACCCATTGGAGGGGTCGATGATCTGTTTTAACCCGAAACTTCCTCCCGAATACGTAGGGCCGGAAGTGTTCTATCGCCCATACGATACCCAGTAATTCGCGTTCTAGCGCGCTATATCTACTCTCGGATTCAGTAAGGCGTCTGCTAGCGTATGCTATTGGTCGCTCCCCCCCGTCGCGATCCTGCGAGAGTACCGCCCCCAACGCGTATTCACTCGCATCTGTGGTAATCATGAAGGGGAGTGCAAAATCTGGAAACGCTAGTATAGGCTCTTCCTGTAGCCGCTCCATGCAACGTCTTATATTGTTCTCCATTACCGGGGTAATGACGACTTTTTGTCCTTTTTTAAGGAGATTGTTAATAGGGACCAGGTACTCCGCCATTTCTGGAACGAATCTGCGGTAGTAGTTCAGGGATCCGAGTAAGCGCCGGATTCCTTTTACGTCTTTCGGGATAGTCATCCGCTGGATGGCCTCCACCTTCCCACGATCGGGTTGCACTCCCTCTCTGGAAATTATGTGGCCTAAAAATTTCACCTGCTCTTGTCCCAAAAGCGACTTCTCCGCAGACAATTTCAGCCCGAATTGCTTAATTCTGTCAAAAACCTGTCGCAGATGGTCCTGGTGTTCTACCTCATCTCGACTGAAAACCAGGAGGTCGTCCATATATATCTGGCAAAACGACTCCCCAATCCCTCTTAAAAATTCGTCCATCAGTCTCTGGAACGTTATTGGCGCGTTTTTCAGCCCAAACGGCATTCTGGTGAATTCGTAATGTCCCCGCTCGAACGTGAATGCCGTTTTGTGTTGGTCTCCACGACGCATCCGAATTTGATGGTAACCCGCCTTCAGGTCCAGTGTACTGAATACCTTTGCTCCACTTAGGCGGTCCAGGATGTCTTCAAAGCGAGGAATGGGGTATTTTTCGTCTATAGTATTGTCGTTTAATTGCCTGTAGTCTATTACTACGCGGTATTTTTCGTCACCGGACGACCCTTTCTTTTTCACTGCCCACAGGGGACTGTTGTATGGAGACGTACTATCTACTATGATGCCCTGTCGTTTCAATTCCTCGATTTCGTCCCTTATATGCTGTCGCAGCGCCTGCGGGTATCGTCTCTCTTTGATATATATCACTCTCTCCTGCTTCAGTGGGATCTCATGGAACGTTTCCCCCGTCACTCCCAGTTTGTCCCCTTCGTTGAAAAATATATCGGCATACTCTCGCCGAATAGCGCGTTCCCAGTTGTCCACCCGATCGATCGCTCCGATTCGCTCCTTCCCGTCCCCCACGGTTCCTGTACACCGGCATAACATTCTTCCCAGTCTAATATCCCATATTCCGTTACGGCACTTCACTCTTGCTCCTACCCTTCCCAAGAGATCGCACCCTATGATACCATCGTACTCGCGCGGCATCTTCCTAACCACGTGTATTTTCAAATATTCCCCCTTTTTCGCCCACCTATCCAATCCCATCGTCAACTCGCCTTCGATTTTACACGGCCCTCCCAGGGTGATAAGCTTGCACTCGCATGCCTGAATCAGCGACGACCCCTCGCCCACACACAATCTGTCCGCCGCTTTCCTGCTGAGAATAGTACAGGAACTCCCCGTGTCTATCAAGCATCTCACTCCTCTCGCCACTCCAATAATGGGTATACCGCCGTAATTCCCTCTGACGCTATAGTTTATTAACGTGCGGCCACCCCTCTGCCAGCCCGCTCCTCAGGCCACCGCTTGCCGTTTCCTTCCTCCTTCCGTGCCATATCGTCTGCTTCTTACGTAGTCCCTGTCGTCCTCTGCAGTCTCTCCTCTTCTGCTCCTGGGTTCATCTTCTTCTTCTTCTGTCTCCGACGCTCCCGTAGTTTTTGACGATTCGGAGGGGGTTCTGGTTCTTCTCCATACCCTCTGTGCGTTTACCTCCATCGGTTCCGGCCAATACCTCTCTGTTCGCTGGAAAATGTATGGACACTGCCTCGCGATGTGTCCCTCAATTCCGCATTCAAAACATTTTGTTCGCGGGCACTGCGCCACTAAATGTCCAATTCTTCCACATCCGTGACATTTTCTGTCCTCCTTCCTCCCGCTGGGTCTCGGTCTCCTTTGGCTAAGTCTCCTTCCTTCAACCGCCGCCCCTTTTTTCTCCGCATACCGTTGATCTTTCCTCTTCCATGCCTGTTGCGGCATTCTCGGCCTCCTGTACATCACTTTGGACCACCCTGCCTCGTCTGCCTCTAATTTTTCTTCTTCCTCACGGGCACTAGTGTCCATTAAATCTTGGGCGCACTCAATGAACGATCGGTCTCCCGGTAGACTATCTTTCTTGCCGGTATCCCTGGCCAACTGTACCTTTAGAATGGTCGATAGGAATGCCATCCGGCCTTCCACTTCCGCTAGGTTCACCGTTTCTCTCATTTTTTCCGTTATTTTGTTAAATTTAGCCAAGAGTTCTCCGGCGTACTGCCCTTTCGTTTGATTGGGCCGTCTGGTCTCCCTGAACATCTGGAAGATGTCCTCTTCTGGTGTCCATCTGCCTCCCCCGTATGCCTTCTTTAGTCGTTCTTTTACCACGGTCCATGGGGTGTCTTCGTCGGCCTGTATTAGGTTTAGTACGCTCCGTTTTATTCTACACACTAGGCCCGCTTTGATTGATTTTACGTCACCAGAGTCGAGTAAACCCTCAATTGCCTTCGCCTCTACTCTTTCCATAATCCTATCCCCGCCTTTGATGAAATGGTTCAATTCGCCTAACTCTCCTGAGAATTTCTCTAGGTCCGATATTGTTCTCCTCAGGTCCTGTGACGTTGCCGCTCGCACCTTCATCCAAGCCAGGGAGTTTGCATGAGCTTCGGCCATCGTTTCCCTAGGTAATTCGGGCACTTCGAAAGCCGCAGGCCGTAATTCTACCATGTAACTAGGTCACTTTTTCCCAATAAGACAACAGGAAAAAAAAATTAAAATTTTACTCACAGTTGTTTACCAGAATACTCGTAGTTCCCGGGTTTCGGCACCAGTTATCGTCTCCCAGCTGTAGACGATCGAGAAAAAGGAATGAAGAAGGAGGTAGATGATATAATAAGAAGGTTTGTTTTATAACTGGCTTTATTTTCCTCATCATTATCCTCTATACACACGTTACGGGTTTGTTTACCCTAGGCTACAAGGTATTAGGCTTAACATTGCCGTACCGCTAGACGTAACTTATATATATATATATACATATAGCAAAACATAACGATTTCTGTTTAAAAAATATATAAAAAAAAAATGATACCTTATAACTAGAAGTAACTCATATAAACCTCGATTCTCTCAATCCTAATAATTTAAATATAAATTAATAAATATAAAATATTTTTTTATTGATAAATCCAACTCCACTCCACTCCTGAACAACGCGGCCACTTGACTTCTTAAAACACTGATAGCTAACATAATAACTCCTACTTTTTAAACTGGAATATTATTCGAATGTTACTTGGCCGTTATAATGGTTTATCAACTTTTAATTTAAAAGTTACAAATTTTAAATGACCTTTACTTGTATAACATAACACATAAAATTTTAATTATTTTAATTTGACTTACTAATTTTATAATGTAAACCGCAGTTTTATTGATTTTAAAAAGATCTATAAGATTGTTATATATAGTTGATAAAATTACTTTTAGTCATGTCCAGTTCAGACAGTTTAGCCTTTTGAAAGCACTCGTGCAGGAACATAAAATCAGGAAGGCAAAACTCACGTCTCATTAAACAGACCATATGGGAGTGGAGCGCCTCCTGGTTGCGATGACCTGAGGGTTTAGGTCGAAATAAATCCCACAAAAAAGAAACAAACATCAACAGGTTTTATTTGTTCATTACATTATCTATTTATAATTATTTTTATTTGTTTAAAAGGTGATGTTCAGTGTTCGTAATGGCTTAAAAATTATGAAAAACTTGAATAGATAAAGAGTTTTTCATACGCCGAATATTTTTTTCACGATCAATAATTCATTTTAACTCACTCAATCAGTATCCGGACCATCTCTTCATTATGCACTTTCTAGGTCATTTGTTCCGCCCTAATATATTTTATAATTGACGTTTATTCATGTTAGTCTGTAACAATAATGTTTATATACATCCTAATTAAATACATGGCTCAACACACGAAGCGGTTTGGCCAAGCAAAGATTGTATCAGTGTTTGGCCAGTGTTCCAAGCCACCCAGGAGGTCCTGGCCAAGGCTTCGTTACCTTTTTGTTTGTAGTGGAAAGGTATCGCCCCACTCTATGCAAGGAGCTTGATGCTACCTGAAGAGACTGGAGCCCTACGAAAACCACTCTTTAATAGAGTAACTAATTAATAATTAATGAAACCACTATTATATAGAAATATATTTAAAGGAACCAACACTAGAGAATCATTAAATATATCCATTACAATGAAAACTTTATCAATAAGTGTTTTTTTAGGGAAGGAGCCCCCTCACCTAGATTTGTATTCATGTTATTTTCTATTAACCACAACCTGTATTGTTGAGTAACACAAACTACTTCAAATGCATCTGCGCATAGCAGAATGAGGAGAAATTTGCAAAGTTTCTTATAATATTTTCATCGTATAACTTCTAAAGGTTTAGGGGAAAAAAAAAAAAAAAAGGTGGATTAAAAACAATTGTAAAGTGTTGAATTCTTGTCGTTTGAGACGACAATGTTCAGTGCATTTTTGGCGAAGGAGCCCCCTCACCTAGATTTGTATTCATGTTATTTTACTATTAACCACAACCTGTATTGTTGAACTCCTTCAAATGCATCTGCGCATAGCAGAATGAGAAGAAGTTTGCAAAGTTTCTTATAATATTTTCATTGTATAACTTCTAAAGGTTTAGGGAAAAAAAAAGGTGGATTAAAAACAATTGTAAAGTGTTGAATTCTTGTCGTTTGAGACGACAATGTTCAGTGCATTTTTGGTGAAGGAGCCCCCTCACCTAGATTTGTATTCATGTTATTTTACTATTAACCACAACCTGTATTGTTGAACTCCTTCAAATGCATCTGCGCATAGCAGAATGAGAAGAAGTTTGCAAAGTTTCTTATAATATTTTCATTGTATAACTTCTAAAGGTTTAGGGAAAAAAAAAGGTGGATTAAAAACAATTGTAAAGTGTTGAATTCTTGTCGTTTGAGACGACAATGTTCAGTGCATTTTTGGTGAAGGAGCCCCCTCACCTAGATTTGTATTCATGTTATTTTACTATTAACCACAACCTGTATTGTTGAACTCCTTCAAATGCATCTGCGCATAGCAGAATGAGGAGAAATTTGCAAAGTTTCTTATAATATTTTCATTGTATAACTTCTAAAGGTTTAGGGAAAAAAAAAGGTGGATTAAAAACAATTGTAAAGTGTTGAATTCTTGTCGTTTGAGACGACAATGTTCAGTGCATTTTTGGTGAAGGAGCCCCCTCACCTAGATTTGTATTCATGTTATTTTACTATTAACCACAACCTGTATTGTTGAACTCCTTCAAATGCATCTGCGCATAGCAGAATGAGAAGAAGTTTGCAAAGTTTCTTATAATATTTTCATTGTATAACTTCTAAAGGTTTAGGGAAAAAAAAAGGTGGATTAAAAACAATTGTAAAGTGTTGAATTCTTGTCGTTTGAGACGACAATGTTCAGTGCATTTTTGGTGAAGGAGCCCCCTCACCTAGATTTGTATTCATGTTATTTTACTATTAACCACAACCTGTATTGTTGAACTCCTTCAAATGCATCTGCGCATAGCAGAATGAGGAGAAATTTGCAAAGTTTCTTATAATATTTTCATTGTATAACTTCTAAAGGTTTAGGGAAAAAAAAAGGTGGATTAAAAACAATTGTAAAGTGTTGAATTCTTGTCGTTTGAGACGACAATGTTCAGTGCATTTTTGGCGAAGGAGCCCCCTCACCTAGATTTGTATTCATGTTATTTTACTATTAACCACAACCTGTATTGTTGAACTCCTTCAAATGCATCTGCGCATAGCAGAATGAGAAGAAGTTTGCAAAGTTTCTTATAATATTTTTATTGTATAACTTCTAAAGGTTTAGGGAAAAAAAAAAGGTGGATTAAAAACAATTGTAAAGTGTTGAATTCTTGTCGTTTGAGACGACAATGTTCAGTGCATTTTTGGCAAAGGAGCCCCCTCACCTAGATTTTTATTCCTAATATTTTACTATTAACCACAACCTGTATTGTTGAACTCCTTCAAATGCATCTGCGCATAGCAGAATGAGGAGAAATTTGCAAAGTTTCTTATAATATTTTCATTGTATAACTTCTAAAGGTTTAGGGAAAAAAAAAAGTGGATTAAAAACAATTGTAAAGTGTTGAATTCTTGTCGTTTGATACGACAATGTTCAGTGCATTTTTGGTGAAGGAGCCCCCTCACCTAGATTTGTATTCATGTTATTTTACTATTAACCACAACCTGTATTGATGAGTAACACGAACTCCTTCAAATGCATCTGCGCATAGCAGAATGAGGAGAAATTTGCAAAGTTTCTTATAATATTTTCATTGTATAACTTCTAAAGGTTTAGGGGAAAAAAAAGGTGGATTAAAAACAATTGTAAAGTGTTGAATTCTTGTCGTTTGAGACGACAATGTTCAGTGCATTTTTGGCAAAGGAGCCCCCTCACCTAGATTTTTATTCCTAATATTTTACTATTAACCACAACCTGTATTGTTGAACTCCTTCAAATGCATCTGCGCATAGCAGAATGAGGAGAAATTTGCAAAGTTTCTTATAATATTTTCATTGTATAACTTCTAAAGGTTTAGGGGAAAAAAAAGGTGGATTAAAAACAATTGTAAAGTGTTGAATTCTTGTCGTTTGAGACGACAATGTTCAGTGCATTTTTGGCAAAGGAGCCCCCTCACCTAGATTTTTATTCCTAATATTTTACTATTAACCACAACCTGTATTGTTGAACTCCTTCAAATGCATCTGCGCATAGCAGAATGAGGAGAAATTTGCAAAGTTTCTTATAATATTTTCATTGTATAACTTCTAAAGGTTTAGGGAAAAAAAAAGGTGGATTAAAAACAATTGTAAAGTGTTGAATTCTTGTCGTTTGAGACGACAATGTTCAGTGCATTTTTCGCAAAGGAGCCCCCTCACCTAGATTTGTATTCATGTTATTTTACTATTAACCACAACCTGTATTGTTGAACTCCTTCAAATGCATCTGCGCATAGCAGAATGAGGAGAAATTTGCAAAGTTTCTTATAATATTTTCATTGTATAACTTCTAAAGGTTTAGGGGAAAAAAAAAAAAAAAAGGTGGATTAAAAACAATTGTAAAGTGTTGAATTCTTGTCGTTTGAGACGACAATGTTCAGTGCATTTTTGGCGAAGGAGCCCCCTCACCTAGATTTGTATAAATGTTATTTTACTATTAACCGCAACCTGTATTGTTGAACTCCTTCAAATGCATCTGCGCATAGCAGAATGAGAAGAAATTTGCAAAGTTTCTTATAATATTTTCATTGTATAACTTCTAAAGGTTTAGGGGAAAAAAAAGGTAGATTAAAAACAATTGTGAAGTGTTGAATTCTTGTCGTTTGAGACGACAATGTTCAGTGCATTTTTGGCGAAGGAGCCCCCTCACCTAGATTTGTATTCATGTTATTTTACTATTAACCACAACCTGTATTGTTGAACTCCTTCAAATGCATCTGCGCATAGCAGAATGAGAAGAAGTTTGCAAAGTTTCTTATAATATTTTCATTGTATAACTTCTAAAGGTTTAGGGGAAAAAAAAGGTGGATTAAAAACAATTGTAAAGTGTTGAATTCTTGTCGTTTGAGACGACAATGTTCAGTGCATTTTTGGCGAAGGAGCCCCCTCACCTAGATTTGTATAAATGTTATTTTACTATTAACCACAACCTGTATTGTTGAACTCCTTCAAATGCATCTGCGCATAGCAGAATGAGAAGAAATTTGCAAAGTTTCTTATAATATTTTCATTGTATAACTTCTAAAGGTTTAGGGAAAAAAAAAAGTGGATTAAAAACAATTGTAAAGTGTTGAATTCTTGTCGTTTGATACGACAATGTTCAGTGCATTTTTGGTGAAGGAGCCCCCTCACCTAGATTTGTATTCATGTTATTTTACTATTAACCACAACCTGTATTGATGAGTAACACGAACTCCTTCAAATGCATCTGCGCATAGCAGAATGAGGAGAAATTTGCAAAGTTTCTTATAATATTTTCATTGTATAACTTCTAAAGGTTTAGGGAAAAAAAAAGGTGGATTAAAAACAATTGTAAAGTGTTGAATTCTTGTCGTTTGAGACGACAATGTTCAGTGCATTTTTCGCAAAGGAGCCCCCTCACCTAGATTTGTATTCATGTTATTTTACTATTAACCACAACCTGTATTGTTGAACTCCTTCAAATGCATCTGCGCATAGCAGAATGAGGAGAAATTTGCAAAGTTTCTTATAATATTTTCATTGTATAACTTCTAAAGGTTTAGGGGAAAAAAAAAAAAAAAAGGTGGATTAAAAACAATTGTAAAGTGTTGAATTCTTGTCGTTTGAGACGACAATGTTCAGTGCATTTTTGGCGAAGGAGCCCCCTCACCTAGATTTGTATAAATGTTATTTTACTATTAACCGCAACCTGTATTGTTGAACTCCTTCAAATGCATCTGCGCATAGCAGAATGAGAAGAAATTTGCAAAGTTTCTTATAATATTTTCATTGTATAACTTCTAAAGGTTTAGGGGAAAAAAAAGGTAGATTAAAAACAATTGTGAAGTGTTGAATTCTTGTCGTTTGAGACGACAATGTTCAGTGCATTTTTGGCGAAGGAGCCCCCTCACCTAGATTTGTATTCATGTTATTTTACTATTAACCACAACCTGTATTGTTGAACTCCTTCAAATGCATCTGCGCATAGCAGAATGAGAAGAAGTTTGCAAAGTTTCTTATAATATTTTCATTGTATAACTTCTAAAGGTTTAGGGGAAAAAAAAGGTGGATTAAAAACAATTGTAAAGTGTTGAATTCTTGTCGTTTGAGACGACAATGTTCAGTGCATTTTTGGCGAAGGAGCCCCCTCACCTAGATTTGTATAAATGTTATTTTACTATTAACCACAACCTGTATTGTTGAACTCCTTCAAATGCATCTGCGCATAGCAGAATGAGAAGAAATTTGCAAAGTTTCTTATAATATTTTCATTGTATAACTTCTAAAGGTTTAGGGAAAAAAAAAAGTGGATTAAAAACAATTGTAAAGTGTTGAATTCTTGTCGTTTGATACGACAATGTTCAGTGCATTTTTGGTGAAGGAGCCCCCTCACCTAGATTTGTATTCATGTTATTTTACTATTAACCACAACCTGTATTGATGAGTAACACGAACTCCTTCAAATGCATCTGCGCATAGCAGAATGAGGAGAAATTTGCAAAGTTTCTTATAATATTTTCATTGTATAACTTCTAAAGGTTTAGGGGAAAAAAAAGGTGGATTAAAAACAATTGTAAAGTGTTGAATTCTTGTCGTTTGAGACGACAATGTTCAGTGCATTTTTGGCAAAGGAGCCCCCTCACCTAGATTTTTATTCCTAATATTTTACTATTAACCACAACCTGTATTGTTGAACTCCTTCAAATGCATCTGCGCATAGCAGAATGAGGAGAAATTTGCAAAGTTTCTTATAATATTTTCATTGTATAACTTCTAAAGGTTTAGGGAAAAAAAAATGTGGATTAAAAACAATTGTAAAGTGTTGAATTCTTGTCGTTTGAGACGACAATGTTCAGTGCATTTTTCGCAAAGGAGCCCCCTCACCTAGATTTGTATTCATGTTATTTTACTATTAACCACAACCTGTATTGTTGAACTCCTTCAAATGCATCTGCGCATAGCAGAATGAGGAGAAATTTGCAAAGTTTCTTATAATATTTTCATTGTATAACTTCTAAAGGTTTAGGGGAAAAAAAAAAAAAAAAGGTGGATTAAAAACAATTGTAAAGTGTTGAATTCTTGTCGTTTGAGACGACAATGTTCAGTGCATTTTTGGCGAAGGAGCCCCCTCACCTAGATTTGTATAAATGTTATTTTACTATTAACCGCAACCTGTATTGTTGAACTCCTTCAAATGCATCTGCGCATAGCAGAATGAGAAGAAATTTGCAAAGTTTCTTATAATATTTTCATTGTATAACTTCTAAAGGTTTAGGGGAAAAAAAAGGTGGATTAAAAACAATTGTAAAGTGTTGAATTCTTGTCGTTTGAGACGACAATGTTCAGTGCATTTTTGGCGAAGGAGCCCCCTCACCTAGATTTGTATTCATGTTATTTTACTATTAACCACAACCTGTATTGTTGAACTCCTTCAAATGCATCTGCGCATAGCAGAATGAGAAGAAGTTTGCAAAGTTTCTTATAATATTTTCATTGTATAACTTCTAAAGGTTTAGGGGAAAAAAAAGGTGGATTAAAAACAATTGTAAAGTGTTGAATTCTTGTCGTTTGAGACGACAATGTTCAGTGCATTTTTGGCGAAGGAGCCCCCTCACCTAGATTTGTATAAATGTTATTTTACTATTAACCACAACCTGTATTGTTGAACTCCTTCAAATGCATCTGCGCATAGCAGAATGAGAAGAAATTTGCAAAGTTTCTTATAATATTTTCATTGTATAACTTCTAAAGGTTTAGGGAAAAAAAAAAATTTTTAAAAACAATTGTAAAGTGTTGAATTCTTGTCGTTTGATACGACAATGTTCAGTGCATTTTTGGTGAAGGAGCCCCCTCACCTAGATTTGTATTCATGTTATTTTACTATTAACCACAACCTGTATTGATGAGTAACACGAACTCCTTCAAATGCATCTGCGCATAGCAGAATGAGGAGAAATTTGCAAAGTTTCTTATAATATTTTCATTGTATAACTTCTAAAGGTTTAGGGGAAAAAAAAGGTGGATTAAAAACAATTGTAAAGTGTTGAATTCTTGTCGTTTGAGACGACATTGTTCAGTGCATTTTTGGCGAAGGAGCCCCCTCACCTAGATTTGTATTCATGTTATTTTACTATTAACCACAACCTGTATTGTTGAACTCCTTTAAATGCATCTGCGCATAGCAGAATGAGGAGAAATTTGCAAAGTTTCTTATAATATTTTCATTGTATAACTTCTACAGGTTTAGGGTAAAAAAAAAAAAAAAAAAAAGTTGGATTACATAAATTGTAAAGTGTTGAATTCTTGTCAATGTTCAGTGCATTTTTGCATTTTTGGCGAAGGAGCTATTTGTAAATTCTATATACCAATAGCTCCTGGTAAATCTTACAGGTTAAAAACTAGCAGAGGACTAGTAGCCTCTCTTATTATTTGATTATATTAACATTTAAAAGTATAATGACTATTTGGCCTAAAGGAAATGAGGCTAATAATATAATGAAAGACAAAAAGGTAGTAGTGAGGTGTATGGCCGACCTATACAAAAGGTAAGGTGCATGTAACACCCCCGTACCTACCAGGAAATAGGAAATGTTCCTTTGGAAGAGGTTGAGAAATCAGGGAACGGGAAGTTAGGAACCTGGAAAGAATTATGGAAGACTTATCAGCTAGCCTGCACCAATTTATAACCGGGTGAATTGGTTGGGAAAGATACAAATAAAAACGATACATAAACTCCTTTTTCTACGCCAAAACTACTGGTTTATTAAAGTTAATAACTCATTTTAAACAATTTCTATAACACATAATACTCATTGTATATTGATATAATAATTGAATGTCCTAAGCTCCCACGGGGATTAATGTCCCCACACCAAGTGAATTTTCTTGAGTTACCTTTAATAGTCCTTTCCTAAGATCCGTCTATCTTTCCTCCTTTAGAACACTCACTATTTCTCACAGGTATCTCCGTATATTCAATCCAAGCTTACACACATACGAGATAACCTTCCTCGTTTTTGTTACAACATGTGTTCTTATTCTTTCCATGCTGATCTCAAAGGCACGCGTTTATCCTCTTCCAGCCGTCTAGGAAGTGCAGATACCAGTCGGTGCCGGTAATCTAATCTCTCGGAATGGTACATACTCAACGCTGTTTTGTTACAGTGCATTTACGAATTACACGCATTTCTAACTTATGTATAAAAACAAATTTGTTACCTATCACGCCCCCGAGTTTTATGTAAAATTTAAGAAGCGATGTATCCCTATAGACTGCTTGCAGCCATAGGACTCACTAGTACCACCGAATATAACTTAAAGAAAATGTAATACTTATTACTTAATAGTATTGCTGATAGAGTACTTACGGCTATTTGTTCAATGTTCTTCTGGCTAATGATGCGCTTTTTCTTTTCTTTTTTATAGTACTATATTATCGATATAACAATATTCAAGAATTTATTTTTGTTGACATAAGCTATTGTATTTCAGAAATGTGAATTATCAAAAAAAAGTGTGAAATCATGGAAACATCATTTATAACAATATATTAACTTACTTGAGATTTTAATATATGTATTGATACAAGTATTCATCCTACAACAGTTTTCAAGTAAACATTGAGAGAGAGTGTGGGGGGGGGGGGGGAGTATTCAGTTCAAGTGTCTGATTCAAACTAAATAAAAAAAAAAACCCGTAATTTCTGCCTTATATTGGCAAGTAGATTTCTGAGCGCAGCAAATGAGAGAATCGATTAATTATTAATAGACTATAATGCTTTAATAGAAATAATTTTTTATTTAACAACTTTTATTATGATGAAATTACAATCTGCCTTAATACTTAATAGGCAATAAATAATTGAGATAAATGTTTTCATTCATACCATATTTACAATTCATTATTCGCTCGCACATTCATACAATCCTATGTATGGTGCTAGAGTAACCAGGCATTACCCGTTACTGCTTTAACTAATTCTTAACTGGATTCGCTAATTCTTTATTCCTGTAATCGATTTCATTTATCAAGGCTGAACCAACCGCAACTATATCAATATCTAAAGCAAGCATTTTTATGGCTTACACGTATTAAAGTAAGGATGCTAACCAGACCACGGTTAGAATGGTTTTACAATAATTTTCATTTGTTCAAAAGGTGATTTTCAGTGAGCGAGATAGTTTGAAAAATAAAATAAAGAATTCTTGGCAAAAAATTAACTTAATATTACATCACACGTTGTTTAGTTTGATTGACTGGGGGAACTTCAAACTAAATATCTGTTTATTTAGCTCCAAATGTACGGTCCAGCATTGCAGTTGTTAGCAAGGAGTTGAAGCACAAACTGATAAATGAATAAGTTCGGAGGAATGGTAACTCTACTGTATATTTTTTTTTTTTTTTTTTTTTTTTTATTTTAATTCCTTTGTTGTGCAATAATTACAATCTGCCTTTTATAAGGCAATAAGTAATTAAGATATATGCTCTCATTCATACAATATTTACAGTTCATCATTCATACAATATTTACAGTTCATCATTCACTCGCTCATTCATACAATATTTACAGACAGCCCAGATACCCCCCAAATCCACCGCAAAGAGAAAGCGGAGTCTTGGGAAGTCCCCCACGCTCCTCCGTCAGCCGCGTCACCGGATACTAGCCAGTGGAGGCTGACCAAGAGCGCGAGAGCCACAGACGCTCAGGACATGATTGGAGAGACTGGCCATTGCCAGGACTCCCACTGTCACGCGTTTATAGCAGGTCACGAGGCCACTGCCGTTTCAGTCTCCGAGGAGGATTATAGGGATGAGTAGCGCAGTGCATTGACTGTGCTACAGGATACTACTGTATATTAGACTAATGCTTGGGTTAACAAGATTATTAGCTATCTACGCTTCAGAATAATGGAATCAAATAAAATGGGACTAATACTAAATTATATTTACAGAGAAACAATTAGACATTAGACTTTAACTGAGCTAAGGTGGTTGGCTACATTTATGTAACTTGGAACAAAAACGCCCAAAGCCAATATTAATCCAATGTAAGTGAACATCAATTTCAGTCAAAGGATTAATTACAATTTCGATTCTTAGTATCGGTTGGTGTATAAATATTTTTCCAAGTTTGTATAAAACTCACGCAGCCAGGACCCGGACCACCTCTCATTAAGCCATTTTCCATGTCCTTTATTTTGTTTATTTACAATTAATAGTTTATGATTTCAAAACTATATATATATATATATATACATCTATAAGTTAACGTTCGTGAGAACTAGAACAGTAAAAAAGATCGAGAAACAGGTAATAGAAATGAATAGGGCAAACGATAGTATAAGACTGCTTTATTCATAGCTCTTAATCCCATACACATACACTCGGAATGTTTACATCCCGATGTTTTGGTATTAAGACTGCGTACCAACAGTGCCCAGGCCTTAACTCCCCCCCGCCAGTTTACACACACTCCCTCGTAAACTCTAAGTCCGACCCGAGTGTACAATCAGGTGGCTCGGGTTCTTAAGGGCCAAGGCCAGCGCACTCAATACACAATCTATAATCCATCACACTACTAAAGACACATTTAAACAAGACAAATAAAATATAAATGTACAAAACAAAATAATAATACCTCCTATAAAATAATAATACTATAAAAACTAAGACCAGAACTCTCTGTCTGAATGTCACATAAATTAAAAATGTGACCTATAACAACGCAATTACTTGCTTCGTGTCGGATCGAGGACACACCAGTTTACTCACGCTCCCCCCCCCCTAGAGTGGGAGTTTAAGTGGTTCAATATGAACCGTCCGCCGTTTCCTTGGGTGGTCCACACTCTCGATAGTTACAAGATTGTGTTCTCGGATCACAACAACCTTAAAAGGGCCTTTATATTGGACCGGCTTTTTACTCCGGTTGGAACCTAATTTCCTATAAATGACGGTCCCAATCGTAATCGACCCCATTCTGTCCCGGACTTTCATATTTGCCCTCGCAACGCGTTTGGCTTTTTCCCCCAATATACGATCGCGCACTGTACGCCACATCTTTCCCAGCCGCATGTGGGCGTTCACGAGCTGTTCCGTGCTCCCTTCATCCGCCACCGTCTCTGCCTAATTTCGCGGTCTCGCGCGTAACCCAAAGATAATATCAAATGGCGTGAATCCCGTGGTGGTGTGAATCGAGTGGTTATACGCCGCCACCGCCATTAGCATCGCAACATTAGCTGACATCCCCTTATCGACCTGGTATACCCGCAGGTGATCGCTGAGAGTGCTGTGCAGGCACTCGACGTTTCCTCTACTTTTGGGATGTCCCGGGGTATTAATATGCCATACCACGTCTCTATTTTTCATCTTAGCGCGAACTTTGGCGTTGTCAAACTCTCTCCCGCCATCCGACGAAATTCGCTCGGGGATGCCATAAAATTGGAACCACAAGTTGACGGCTTGCAGAATAGCGTCGGACGATTTGTCCCGCACCTCGTATGCCATAGCCACCTTACTAAATGTGTCGATTGTAGTGACTCATTGTAATCCACGCCACGTAAACGTGTCGATTTGTAAATCGATCAGTGGCGACTCTGTTGTGGGCGTCTCCTCCTGTGGTCCCTGTGGTGGATGGCGGTCATATTTGGTTTTCAGGCAGATTTCGCAAGCCCCTATGATCTCCTGGATGGTCTGCCGCATCCCCCACCAAAAATATCTCCGCTGTAGCGCCTGCGTTGTCTCTTGCACGCCACGGTGATTCGTCTTCCCCTGGTGGTACGCAAGTGTGACCTCCCGCTGTTGCTCCACGTCACGCAACGTCTGAACCGCCGATAGGCACCTGATAAACGTGCGGTCGATTCCTAATTGCTCGCTCTGCCACAATATTCTAATTTTCTCCCAAATCGTCGCGTTACCAACAAATAGGGGGTACGTTTTCCCCGGCTTGGAGGCATCCTTTAGTGCCTGGTTTGCTCCCGGCTCCGACCAGATCGTCGAGATTGTGCTTCGACCGTATTTGTCGTACGTCACCGTCATCAGGCCCGAAGTTTTTGTCTTCCAAATGATTTGGTGACGTTTGTCGTTGATAATCTCCTCAGACGTTTCCATGTCTCGTGGTCTTTCTCCAACAGACTCTTCTGATGTGGGGCTATCTCTCGCGCCACCATCTTCCCGCAGATCGGTACTTCCTGCTTCTCCTGGCGTCCACTCCACAAGGAATTGTCGACTACCCCCTGAATTCTCGCCGTCCTCAATAGCATTCGTCATAATTGCACGCGACATCCAGTCTGCCACGACATTATCCTTCCCTGGCTTATGCACAATCTCCATATTGTATGGTGACAGAAACTCCTTCCACCGTGTCACGCGTGCGGATGATTCCTTTAATTTCCCCACCCATTGCAGCGGTCTGTGATCGGTGTGGACTTTAGATTTTCTCCCTAATACGTATGGGCGGAAGTGACCAATGGCCCAGATGATACCCAGTAGTTCCCGTTCGAGGTCAATGTACCTCGCCTTCGTGTCACTCAACCTTCTGCTCGCATATGCTACCGGCCTCTCCCCATCGATTCCCTCCTTGGACAATACCGCTCCCAAGGCGTACTCACTTGCGTCCGTTGTGACAGTAAACGCCTTCTCAAAATTTGGAAACGCCAAGATAGGTGCTTCTTGCAACCGTTCCATACATTTCTGGATATTTTACTCAATTAGCGGCGTGATTATCACTCGCGCCCCTTTGCGTAATAAATTACTAATAGGGACCAAGAATTCCGCCATATCCGGCACGAATCGGCGATAGTAATTTAGCGTCCCTAACAACCGCCTAATGCCTCTAACACCTTTTGGCACCGCCATTCTCCGGATCGCATCTATTTTCATGGAGTCCGGTTGGACTCCCTGCCGAGATATGGCATGTCCCAGAAAACTAATGGTCTCCTGACCCAGGGACGACTTTTCTATCAATAATTTCAGCCCAAATTCCTTTAACCTCTTAAAGACACTCCGAAGGTGCTCTATATATTCCGATTCGGTACGGCTGAAGACTAAGAGGTCGTCCATATAGATCTGGCAGATGTTCTCATCAATTCCCCTCAGGAGTTCATCCATTAGCCGCTGGAATGTTATCGGGGCGTTTTCCAAACCGAACGGCATCCTTGTAAACTCGTAATGACCTCGTTCGAATGAAAACGCCGTCTTATGCTGATCATTCGCATTCAGCCTAATCTGGTGATATCCCGCTTTCAGATCTAACGTACTGAAGATTTTTGCTCCACTCAGCCTATCCAGTATATCCTCAAAGCGTGGAATCGGATATTTCTCGTCTAGAGTGTTCTCATTGAGCTTTCTAAAGTCTATAACTATTCTGTAATGATCTTTTTCCTGGCCTGGTCTATTTTTTTTTCACCATACACAGGGGACTATTGTACGGCGAAGTGCTATTTCTGATAATCCCTTGACGCTTTAATTCGTCGATTTCCCTCCGGATGTGTTGACGAAGTGCTTGAGGATATCGCCTTTCTTTAACGTATGTTACGCGCTCTACTTTTAGAGGTATCTCGTGCTCTGTCTTCCCCGTTGCTCCTAAAAGATCTCCCTCTACGAAAAAAAGTCTCTAAATTCGTCACGCAGCCTCTCCCTCCAATCCTCTACTCTCTTTACCGCCCCAATTCGTACCTTCCCACCCCGTACTGTCCCCTGACTCCGATACGTTAAATCCCCTAATCTAATCCTCCAGTTCTTCTCTTCGTTCATTATGCACGTGCCTATCCGTCCTAACAAATCGCATCCCACAATTGTTTGATAGTCACGCGTCATCTCCTCCACGACGTGCACCGTTATTTCCTGTCATATATTCGCCCATTTTTTTAGTCATACCACCGCCTCCACCATCACTTCGCAGGGTCCCCCCAGAGTGAGTAGTTTACAATCACATACCTTAATCTGGTGTGTACTCGCTCCTCCACACAGCCTCTCTAGTGCACTACGCGACGCTATCGTATTGGTGCTACCTGTGTCTATTAAGCACCTCTCCCTCTTCTCGAACTGAATAATTGGCAACTCGCACATCCCTTTCCGCACCGTATTACATATTAGGATGTGGTCGCCTCTCTGCTGTCACTATCCTCAGGCTTCTACGCGGCGCTCCCATCTTTGCGATTTATTCTTCTGCTTCTCCTGTTCTCCGCTTCTGTGGCGCCCTGGCTCGTCTCCCTGAGTTTCCGATGTTCCCGATGAATCATCAGCTGACGATCCTGTGTCTCTGGGGGTTATTCTACGCCTCTCACGAACTTCTTGGGCGTTGACCTCCATAGGCTCTGCCTTATCGAATTCCCTTCTTCTGTATACGTACAGACACTGTCTTGCGATATGCCCTTCCTCACCGCACTCGAAACATTTCGTTCTAGGGCACTGTGCCACCAAGTGACCCGTCTTACCACATCCGTGGCACCTCCTCTCTTCTCTACGAGGTACATATCTAGGCCTTGCTCCTCTGAATTTCTTTTCTCCTGTCACCCCCCTATCTTTACCCGTAAACGCTGTTTCGGGTTTCTTCCATACGGTCTTTGGGGTCCTGATTTTTTTATAAACGACCCAGCTGCAGTCACTCTCGTCTTCTCGGATACGCAATTCTGATTCCCTAGCCGACGCCAGATCATCGTCTGCGCGCACTCTAGGAACGACCGTTCGTGAGCGAATCCCTCTTTCCTTCCTGTTTCCTTGGCCAGCTGCACCTTCAATATTGTTGACAGGAAGCCCATCCGCCCTTCTACTTCTTCAGCGCTAAACGTCTTACTCATCTTTTCCGTAAACTGATTGTAACGGACTACCAGACCTGCGGCATACTGTCCGTTACTCTGTCTCGGAGACCTCGTTTCCGAAACATCTGGAAAATATCTTCCTCAGGGGTCCAACGCCCCCCTCCATACGCTTTCTTCAGTCGTGCCTTTACCACTTCCCATGGGGTTTCCTCGTCAGCTTGGATTTGATTCAGGATGCTTCTTTTTACTCGACATATCAAAGCCGCTCTCAGTGATTCCGCGTCCCTGAGGTCCAGCCAATTGCCTTCCACCTTTGTCCCGATTAACGCTGTGAGGCGGTCTCCTCCCTTTAAAAAGTGATTAAGTTCACCCAGCTCACCTGTAAACTTCTTGAGATCCGAAATCGCTTTTCTTAGATCCTGGGTGTTCATAGCCTTCACCCTCATCAGGGCGAGTGCATTTGCGTGAGTCTCCGGTAGCAGGCCCACTCTCCTAGGTTCCGTCCCATAAACGATATTTAAGACGGGCCGTCTTAATACACCACTTTCCGTCATTTCTTCTTCTATGTGTATCGATCAAAATCGGGCCACAACAAAATTTTCCCGAACTGTGTTCCTTAATTCTTCACTAAGCATTAATTCTTCGTGGTTCCTGGGTTTCGGCACCAGTTTGTGAGAACTAGAACAGTAAAAAATATCGAGAAAGAGGTAATAGAAATGAATAAGGCAAACGATAGTATAAGACTGCTATATTCATAGCTCTTAATCCCATACACATACACTCAGAATGTTTACATCCCGATGTTTTGGTATTAAGACTGTGTACCAACAGTGCCCAGGCCTTAACTTATATATAATTTAACTGGTATTCAAGGTATGATTAGGGTATTATTGTAAACAGAAACTAAGAGTGGGGTTAAGCCTAACTTTACATGTATATATAGGAGAGATCCTATTTTATAGGTTTGAGAGCTAAGAAAAAAAAAAAATAAAATAAAGAGATACGCTGTCGCGGCTGGAACGCTTTAATCTTAGGTTCTAGGTATGGGTTTGTTTTGTTTTGTTTTAGTGTTTAGTATTTAGTGTTAGTAACAAGTTGAAAGTTGAACAAACTTTTAACCACAACAAAATTTATTATATTTATGCACTCCTCCAAATGCATCTGTGAATAGCAGGAAGAGGAGAAATCTGTAATTCAATGATTTTATTATATTATTTTGTTACTTGTATTACTTTTTGAGGTTTTGGAATATAAAAAAAAATAAAGAGTTACTGAAGTTCCAGTCTTGCCTTCTTACTACACCTACAACCCCTTTTTTAGTGTCAGAGTTAGCCAAAGCGTAACTTATATATATATATATATATATATATATATATATATATATATATATATATATATATGTAAGTTTCAAATTCAGAAACTTAAAAGGAGGTGAAGGTTCTCAGGTTATAAATCGAACACTTGCAGATGCAGTTTAGAACTGTAATATTAAACATATATACACATTAGCTAGCGCTACAAATATAGCAATAAACCAATAAAACTTATAACTAACCTGAATCAATACAATTGTCGATACTTAGAGTTGACCATTGTCTTAACAAGCGTACCCATATTCAGGAGGTTACAACTAAGAGCGTCCTTTGATAGTAGCGCTCTCTGTCGGGACATCTCGCATATGTGCCGAAGTTTGGCGGTTACGTTCAAACTTACATATATATATATATATTTATTTCCTTAGACTACCCCCACTCCGTCGCCGGTCAAACGTAAGCCGCGGCGATCTAACCGAAATATAGCCCCTGTAAATTCTTCAGCTCCCAGCAGCTCTATGGAGGAACTACCATCACTACCAAGCACCTCAAAACAAACAACAACAACAACTCATAAGTCTCCGTTTTTCACGCCCAATAGTTACGAGGTGTTGAAAAATATTGAGGTAGAGGACATGGACTCTACACAAACACCCACACAGCCCAAGCCAACGGCAATATTCGTACGAAACATTGGTAATTTTAAATTACTATGTACCCAACTAAATAAAATTGTAGGTACAGGGAAATACACTTGCCTCAATCGGTGCCAAGACACAAGTTTCTCCGGACACATACCGAACAATAATCAAATACTTAGATGAAACAAAGGCCGACTTTCATACCTACCAACCAAAGTAAGAAAGATCGCTGCGGGTGGTGATTAGAAACCTGCATCCCACTACACCAGCGGACGAGATAGAGAAGGAGCTCTTAAGCCTAGGATACAAGGTTCGCCAAATGACAAATGTGCTCCGTGAGGAAACACAAGAAAATAATGGAAGCATCAAGACACCAATGACCTTATTCTTTGTGGATCTAGAGCAAACACCTGGAGTGGAAAAAATCTACGAGGTCACCCACTTGTATTACACAAGAGTCCAGGTCGAAAAGCCTTACCCGAAACGCAATATAGTTTAATGCCGTAATTGTCAGGCATATGGGCACAAAAAATCATACTGCTACCACCCTCCCAGGTGTGTAAAGTGCAGTGGGCAGCACAAAAGCGAATTGTGCAAGAAGCCCCTAAAATCACAATTTCCAAGGGGGAGCTAGTTTTAGCAAGACGAAGGCAGAGATTCCCACTAGGAAGGTGTGGGGTCTGACAACGCTGGACTAAAACATACCGAGGTTAGGAGAGAGAGAAAAGTGTTCAAGGTGCCGGTTTGTTTCTTTCTGATTTTTTTTTTTCTTTCAAAACCTCTTTATTGATAATATACATACAATGACAAAACTAAATTTGGTATTAACAGCTGTCTCCTCGTTCTACATTCGCAGATGCATATTAAGGAGTGCATAAAATATAATACATTCAGATTGTTGTTAATAAGTCCAATACACATACACTCACTAGGTGATGAGGCTCACCTTCAGCTTGCAACCGCCTGATTTTCACCCTCTAGGGCGCTACTTATATAGGCAGGCTAGCCGTAGTCTGGAGCCATGCCCACCAGCGGCTGTTCCCCCCCACCAGCTTCTCCCCCACTCCGACTGACGTTATAACCTTTATTAAACACATTGAAACATAGATAGATATTTTCTGATATTCATTTGATGACATAGATCCGAGGTATGATACGAGAAGAGGAGAACTTATAATTATTCATAATTAAGAGGTGGCCCCAACAAGGTCATTGCGATCGCCGCTCAATCAAAGATTTTGGTTGCCCAAATCGTCGTTTAATTGGTGTCTGCTTCTTTTTGTTGTCTGTCTAGGCCCAGTCTAAGATAACGTACTGTGCTTGAGGTGTGTTGTGTTTGTGTGTTTAAAGTAACTAATGGACAACTGTCGTGTCGTAATATAAAAGTGGTCTAAATTGATTTTTGCGCATTAAATTGTACTAACCATTTTTGTGACCAGTCAGTGATATCGTTTGAGTCTGTAAGTTTTGAGAAGTGATAGTTTCGTCTTTGTGTGATCGTGTATAACGTGTAGACGGAGGAGCTTAATCGCCAGACAACGAAGTCTAAATATGATGATTAGAAAACCGAGTAAATCTGGTTTTTGCTACAGTTGTTGGGAGAGTCCGATGTAAAATATACTAAAAGCCCTGAGGGTAGGGGTAAGCACAAGTGGACGGTTTAAATGTAATTTTTTTAATTTTTCTCAAATATCTCGCAAACTAGTGATTTTAGCGAAAAATTATTTAGTTGTATTACTTTTTTATGAATGAACCGCTTTAACTAAAATTGTGAATTCCTATTTTTTAATTCTTGTTTACTGAACGGTTTACGAGATAAAACCGTTGACTAAACGTAAAAAAATTAAAAAGTACGTTCCTATGGGCAATTTTGCTAACTTTAATTTTGTATATTAAGTACAATTAACTTAAATCACTAGTTAGAAAGATGTTTAACCCCCCCCCCCCCCCGAAAAATATCACCTTTAACCAATTCTCACGAATACTCATCACATTCGGGGACATTTACTATATTGTTCAACCCCCCCCCCTAAAAATGTATCAAAAATCAGAACTACGTACCTTTTTTTTTTTTTCCTTCGTTTCCTAGACTATACAGAAAACATATACTTAATTCGTGCTCATGTGTTACTGATCTATGATTCTATGTTATATGCATACAACATTTCTCTCTGTACCTAGTACCGTTTGCTTTGCTCTATTATATTTTTTTTCATTAGTTTAATTATTCACAAAAATTTTGAACATTTCTCTTTTTTAACGTTCGCTACCTCCTAAACCATTTCACTCACTCACCGGAAAAAGAAATAAAAACATTTTTATCGGAAATTTTGTGTACTTTAATTTTTTATATACAATACTTTTTGCTAAAATCTCTTTTTTCGACTCTTTTGTAGCGTGTGGCACCTATACATTATATTTTGCAACAGTAGACCTCTTGACCAACTTTTACGTGATGAAATCTGTCTTCTAGGAAGGATTTTAAAATAAGATAATAGTGAAAAGGACCACAATTTGACTTAATGCAGAACACCATGATGCATCAGGTTTTTGATTTACTACACAATTACTTAAACATGCAAAAAAATAGGAATTGACTGGCAGTTACGAGGGTCATTCTGGATTATGTATTCTGGATGTAAGAACCGAAATAGATATATTTATTTTCGTGACCTGCTATAAATACATGATAGTGGGAGTCCTGGCAATAGTCAGTTTCTCCAATCATGTCCTGAGCGTCTGTGGCTCTAGCACTCTTGGTCAGCCTCTGCTGGCTCTTATCCAGTGATGCGGCCGATGGAGGAGCGTGGGGGAATTTCCAAGACTCCGCTTCCTACTTCGCACGCGAGGGAGGTGACAACCATGTGGACTTGGGAGGTCTCTGGGCTGTTTGTAAATACTGTATGAATGAGCGAGTAAATAAAATTGTAAATATGGTATGAATGAGATCATTAACACAATTACTTATTGCCCAATGAGGCAGATTGTAATTATATCATAGTAAAGTTGTTTTATCAGATACATTTATTTAATTATTACGAGTTTCATCTCCAAATATATTGTTGTTCTTCGTGGGAAGGAATTATGACAGCCCATATCATGTTTTTCATGCGCAATTCTAATCCAAGATTTGGTATGATCTCATTGGATTATTTAAACGTTTCATTTGAGTCAATTGAAAACATTATTTATTACGTCATGTTATCCCTACGTTTTTCGATAAGGCTGCTATCTCCTGATAGTTCTATAACGGTAAACATGTTTATGTATGTTTAAAGTATTATTAATTATTTCACAAAGAAAAAAATTACTTGCACCGATCGCGATTCGAACCAGGGACCTCCTTATTCTCCCTGTAGATGCTTCAGCACACGAACTAGGCCTGTACGAATTGACCACTTACCTTTCGATTCCCGATCGTTAAATTAATTTTTTCTGTAGCTGATAATTATCAGTAATATTGGGATCTACATATGCTGCGACGAACATTGGGAAAAAAATATTTCTCTAGTGACCTGTTATTTGTAAACCAGTAAATTTATTCCATCCACCACACCTCCTCCAATATATATTTTATGTTTGACATTCTTGATTGTTTTTTAAAGGTTTGAAATCGTGTAGATAAACAAGGAATCATACGGTTTGTGAAATTTATTCTGTTCTTACAAAAACTAGTGTGATTTGGAAGTTGGCGGGGATCATGATGTCAAAATAGAAAAAAAGACTCATTTCACTTTTTCCCATATATTTATTATTTATTATGAAACTTCTGTATTGTGATAAAATTGCAATCTGCCCTATTAGGCATAAGTAATTGTGGTAAATGTTCTCAATCATACCATACTTACGATTTTCATTCACTCACTGATTTATACAGTATTTACAAACCACCCAGAGTCCTCCCAAATCCACATGCTTGTCACCTCCCTGGCATGCGAAAGCGGAGTCTTAGGAAGTCCTCCACGCTCCTCCATCAGCCGTGTCACCGAATACAAGCAAGTGGAGGCTGAGTGGAAGCAACTGGCCATTGCCAAGACTTCCACTGTCACGTATTCATAGCAGGTCACGAGGTTACTGTCGTTTTAGTCTCCGAGGAGGATTATAGGGATGAGTGGCGCAGTGTAATAACTCCTACCGGATCTGGGGGGCTGGATAGGTTACTATGAAATTTCATGAACCTGGAAGGGATGAGTTCAAGAATGGAAAGTATATTAAGATCGTTATGGAGGGTTTTGTTGCTGACGTAATAAGGGACCTTCACTGTTGTTATCAGAACTTTTGATTCAAAGGATTCGATACGGTTGATGTTCAACTTTTTTGTTGTCCGCAGGGCAAAGCAAAAAGAGAATTCAAGTTTTTTTTTTGAAAAACTGATTATCACTAAATATAAATACTACTAATTCTAATGCTACTAATGTAACGCAGTTTAACTATGCTAGTCCAAATCACAGTTAATTCGTGAATTCGAATGATGATTTGTAGTGCTATTGCAACTTGGCCAACATTTAGTGAGTAAGACAGGCTGGTTTCGTTCAGCCCCTTACGTTGAAAGCGTGTCGTCAACGTGGAGGATTAACGTAACTGTCTCGTCCTTGTGGGGCTGTAACCAAACTCGTAAAAAACGAAAATAGAACATTGACGTAAATACGTAGTGAGAATCAGGAATGTCTTGGCTTCTGAATAGGAAATACTTAGTTTGATGAATTGAACAACCTCATACTAGGTAGTCTATTTAGCAGATATCTCTGAACTATCTCTACTACCAGTAGATTGGTCTTCTTTCTAAGGATACTGCAGTACAGTCTAACCAGAGAGCTCTCAGTAAATTTAAATATACTGCATTCTTGTCTCCTTTGAAAGATTGTCATTCTGCTGACCAAACTACGAAAAAAACAGTATTGAGATTATAGCATTTGAAGTTTTGTCAAAAGTTCAATTCTGCATTGTTGATTGATCGTTCACGATATTTCAACTTAGTCTTCTTGTATCATTACGTTTCGCAAACCCATCAATGACACGCTGACATTGGTCACTGCTGCTCTCATTGGTAACTCGATTTCCATCCCCACGTACAAGAAGACAGTGCATTCAAGCAGGAACAAATTAAATCAGAGTTTTGTCACTCTTGCGTCATATTATGGGACCATTCTCAAACTCTTTGGCGTGCTTAAACCATTTAAAAAGCAGGTGCTCTTGGCATGCTGCAAGCACACTTTTCTATATTAATTTTTAGTCCTTACAAAAAAAAATCGACAAATTCCTTGGTCGTAAAAAGAGCATCCAAGGCTAGAGGCAAGAAAGGAAAGGTTGGGTTGAAAATTACTAGGCTGCTGTTGAGTTTGGAAAAATACTAATAAATGAAAATAACATGAAAGTAACGATCGTAAAACAAATAACTATAATATAAAATATCATCGTCTCCTTTTCCTTTTATAAATTGCACAAACATGTTTATTTCCTTGATGTATTTCTTTCCCTCGCTGAACATACTTGTCTGTTTCTTGTTATTTTTAGTTCAAACATAACTTTTTTCATCAGAATACTATACTATACAGATATACTTTTTGTTTAGTATGTTTTAGCTTGGGAGATGGACCATCTCCTCTAACAGACCTACATGACGTTTTACAACAATTTAAACTTTAAAATTTTCAAAAGAAAACGTTAATTTCGGTGTTCTGAGCTAAAAGCATAACTAGACAAGTATTAGAAAACTATCTAGAGAGCAACCTAGAAAAAATAATGAAAACTTTGCTACAGAAAATAATTCACTTTCAGAAACCTAATGGGAACAAATGAACCTCGAAACTGGCAGTAACCCCCAGTTTTACGATATTGGAGTTTATTTATCTACGCTATATTGCCAAGGGGGGGGGTCGCACGGAGGTTACAACTTACACTTCACAACTGCTTACAGTATCTTTTATGAAATTGTAATCATGTACTATGTGTTGTCTCCACATAATATGTGTTATAATGATGATACAATTGATGTTTCCTGTTATTATTTATTATATTCTCAGAGAAAGTTACCGCAGTGGGCTATGAGTGTTATCATTACATTATTATCAAAGCACGCTACTTTCATTAGCATTATCATATTTTGTTTCAGTTGTCTAGACAAAATTCACTACTACTATTACTTTATTCAAGTAGGTACTTATTTTCCCTCTTAAGACTGAACGAACCCAACCCCTAGACTGTTCTCAATTACCGTTTATTGCTGTATACATATTTGTAAACTAATTTATTTTGACTTGGTGAAAAAGCAAGTTTTCCTTGTAATCTGAAAAAACATTAAAAGCTTCCGATACGGAAGAAAACAGCTTCATCACTGATTCACGCTCTCCAACATACATACATATTTATACGACCTAGAAGAAAGATTATGTCTCTGGTAAATTGAGACGAAACAGTCATGCGAAGGAGTGATTTTTGTTTTGAAATAAAATTATGCAAAATAAAACGGTCGATTTACTTAATAGATTCACATAGTTTGGTTAAAAGAAAGGTAGGACCAAATCGTAACAGATTCGAAACATTCCTCAGCTATAGCGGGTGCTTAGAAAATAGAAAATATATAAATGATAAGCAAGATCGAGCTTGGCCAGTTTTTAGATTGTTTGCGTGAAACCTTATACTCGAGGTGGTTTCCGGTTAATATTACATGATGGTGGCGTGTCTCATCTGTCCAATGAGTGTCGTAATTCCCACTCTACAGGCGTTGCTGGTGGGAAAAAAAAATACCTCGCTCTGTATCACTGTACATTTTCAATTTCCTGTAATTAAACTTGAACCCCAAGCTAAATCATCCTTTTCAGCAAAAAAACTTATAGGTTCCTGAAGTGTGGTCTCGGCAGTTAGCAATATGGCATCTCAAACTCTAGATGATAAAATTTTCAACTAACATATAACTTAATGAAAACATTTTAACAAACAGATCTTATATCATTCAACAGACTATTTAATATACCATTATAATTACATTTTATGAAATTGCCGTATGACGTAGTTCGGAAAATAAAGGAAAAATTACGTTTACCCAAACAAATAATTGTCAAGTTTGTCAAGAAGTATCAAATATTTATCCATCTTTAAAAAAAAAATAAACTGAAAATTACAAAGTGGAATTTCAAGAAGATCGATATTACTCTGAACAATTTAATATAGAGTTATACTACAAGTATAGCATGAACGCAGTAAAGAAAGCTGATCTTTGCTCAACAAAGTAGTTGATAAATAATAGCAAATATATACCCACCGTTTTTTGAAGAAATAAACTTAAATTTTTAAAAAGGAATCACGATGAATTCTTTAGAATATTACTGCCAAAGCTAAGAGGGTATTAAGATTGGTACATATGTGAGTTTATGACAGCCACTAATCAAAAACAGTACTAGGAAACTATCCTGACGATTCTCACCGTTTGGGAAATATTCACCTCGTTTGACGGTGTTTTAAAAAAAATAATTCGTGACTTTGATGGTTAGGAAACTGGTTGATTTGGCATTTAATATTTTATCAATTTAACAAAAAGTGGAAACTTGGATCTGCAATATGTCTTACATCATTCAAATCTTAATAAATACTCATACAAGGATCAGATGTGGACATGTTTATTATGTTGAAACGTTGACCATTACTTTATTTGATCTAAATCAAACATTATTACTCTGACGATTTCTCAACAAATATTTCCACTCAATAACAACTATAATATACAGAAGTGGAATGTGATAAAAAGGATTCTTGAGGAATTATTGAAAACAAATCAAATTATATTATCGTCACTGCCAAATTGATGGCGATCCAAAGGCTTGAAAATAGAAAAAAATACTAGGAGTCCAATAAAAGTGTGTCCATTGTTTTTTGTGAGACTCTGCGCGTAAACGGTGTTTACAGGGCTCATGATCTATGTGACTTATTCAAGATTAACAAAACCAACTTAAAGCTGGAGAAGGTAAAAATCTATTGTGTTTGGTCCCGCCGCGTACAAAAATACATGGCAATGATGTGGCAGATAAAGGTGTTCAGGAACCATACAAGTGAATTATCATACTAACACTAAAATACTGGAGAAAGAAAAGCAGGTTGTGGCGCAACTATGGATGGAGGTTTGGCACCGTTTAAGAAACACTCAGTCGCTCAGCAATCATCAAGTAAGAAAGAGCTTGAGCCACAACACTGAGTTGAATCATATTAAAGCAAGTGATCCACCACACAAGCAAGTGACCATGACCAGACCATCTTCCAAAGAATGCGGAAATGTCAATCTCATCACCACTGAGTGCCGTAAGTTATGTTCTACTCGACAAAGAACCGGACAAGCAGAACGATTAAATGGAATAAAGAATGAGAATTACCCTGAAAGCACGCTGAACTATATTGGATGAATTAGTTTCTACCAATAGATTTAAGCAGATAACGTAATTGTTAACAGCCATTTTACTGATGTCAGGTTAAATAATGATTAATTTGAAACATAACAATGAACAAATATTCCCTATAGCCTGAAACTGGTGACTAACGGTTATAAACGGCAACATTCCCTGCCTTATTTCCTGTGGACAGATTTGATTGCTATTGGTGGATGACCAAAGGGCTTTGACAAGGGTAGGGTATTGGTTTTGTGTCAGGGACTTCAGCCCTATTAGGCGGATCATACTCATTCAATTAGCTGAGCAGAGAGAGCCATTTGCTGTCACTGCTCCAGTTGTTATATTGTAACTGGAACAGTTGTTCCTCAACTTGCGAAGGGCTCAACTTGACAGTCGTAATGATCTCACCTTTTCATCGCTGGTGGATTGACTAGTAGACTATAAACGTCTTTCGGCTACAATGACTGCTTTTTAACAAAAACTGACGCCCAAATCGTTATTGGTCGGTACACATTACATTGTTTTCCGCTAATTTCATTTTTTTTAGGTACTAGGATATAGAACAAATGCACAATATTCTGGAACTGAGTCACATACGAATGACGCAGTTAAGTAATCAATGGCTGACAAAAAATATACTACTACTAATGATACTATAGTATTAAGTTACACAAAGGAATGAAAAACAGAAGAAATATAATCTTCAAAATAATAATTATCATTGAATTCCCCTGAACAGGAGCCATTGGAAAATAAAATGAATCATATTATTAAAACTTCTTCATTGTGATAAAATTATAATCGGCTTAATTGGGCAATAAGTAATTGAGATAAATGTTCTCATTCATATAATGTATATTAGATACAATAGTTGAGAAGTTATTACTTATTAGTTTACAGATAAATACATGTCTACAAACATTCACACGTCAACAGTCAACAATTATTCAGTTTTGGAGAAATTGCCAAAGAGTCTATTATCATTAAGAGAACCATTTTAATTAAGAAAGGTGTGGAAATTATCATCTCCATCATTAATCCTAACTTTTTTGTTTTAATTAAGCTCTGGCTGTTTGACTTCTAAAAATTCAGAAATTTCTTGTATGTTATATCAGTGTTAATAATATTGTATGCTCCTCTTGTTGATAGTGCACCATGGTATATTCCGTTGAGAGCCAACAATAATCTACTAAATAAACTAAAAGAGTACGGGCACCAGGTCACACTAATGGAACCGAGCAAATAACTGAACTCTAATGGTCAACTTTACTCTCAAGGTAATGTTCATAGAAACCCATGAGCATTTAAATTACAGTTCAAGGCATACTTAGATTACCATAAAGCAGTTTTAGGAGTTTTTTGAGTGAGTTGCATTTTCACACGGGGGGGGGGGGCGATTCTGAGTAGCAAATATTAATGTTTGAAGATGCAACGGGTATACTTAACGTAATCACTAACATCACTTTGTTTTGGCATTATCTACTCACGATAGTCTTCCATTTGCTTATTCCTAGTTTTACAAGTTTCAAGCTATCGTGCATCAATTAGGAAATCCACTTATATCTGACGGCAAAGTCGTTTCTTTTGCTTTACAGATCGTCAGTTATATAATATTCGTTTTTAGCTAAAAATGTGTGCTTCAGTTGAGGAAGGTCAACCCTTCCTTTGTATTTGTCCCTCTTTTACAACCCGCCTAGCCCTAAAAACTACCTGCATCCAGCAACCCACATCCAAAACACAAAACACTTCTCCTTAAACCTTCGTAAAAGAATGTTCTAGTGATGTAAGTAATTCATTAATATTTGTATATATACCAGTGTTTTGAATGTTATTCATAATAAAGTTTTCTAAAATACTATCCTCGAACAAGATTATTTAACTGGCAACATGAACAAGGACAGTACTTCAACAAACCACAGCAAGAAATTATTCAAAACGAACAACAAAGAGAGAACCAAACTGTTTCTATGAGAACAGCTAGCAATCGCGTTCACTATACAGAAAACGATAAGGACAAAGAAATCAAATAATTAAAAGAACAAATTAATAAGATATCCCAAAAAATTGAACATTTTTTAGACTTCGGTCGCAATGACAAAGAACCAACCCCCCGACCAGAATATGCACTAACTCATACTGATTCCTTACCCAAACTTAAGGATAAAACGGGAAAGACATGGCTAATCGACACCGGTGCAAGCAAAAATTACATAAACCCTACATCTCTACCGTAAGGATGTAAAATAATTTCCGAAGAATTCATTAAGAAAACTGCTACTGGACGAGCAGAAGGTACACAAAGTGCCATCATTAACCTATCATCCGTTACTAGGAATTCAAACAAACATAAAATGTCTAATATTCCCTTTTAGTAGTAGGTTTGATGTATTACTAGGGTTCGAAACAATGAAAGAATTAAACACAGAATTAAAATGTAATAAAAACGAAATAATAATAAACGGGACCAAACATTACCTTGAAAACGAAGTTTATTATATAAATGATCACTATAAAATTAAAGAATTAATAAGAACGGACCACATTGATAACAAGACTACGGGCGAACTTGTGGATCTGATAAGTAAATACAGTGACATAATAAAAACTGATGAGGAAAAATTAAGATCAACGAACCTATTAAAACATAAAATTGTCACGAAAAATGAAGCACCTTGCTATACTAGAAATTATCGCTACCCAGTTCAATTCAAAGAACAAATAAATGATGAAGTAAGGAAATTATTACAAAATAAAATAATTAGAAAAAGTAACTCTCCATACAATTCACCTGTATGGATCGTACCGAAAAAAATGGACGCTTCAGGAAAGAAAAAGATTAAAATGGTTATTGACTATCGCAAACTAAATGAATCCACTGTAAAGGACAAATATCCTTTACCGAATATAGAGGACTTACTCAACAAATTGCAAGGAGCCAAAATATTTTCTACTATTGATTTAGCATCTGGCTTTCATCAAATTGAAATGGAAGAAGAATCTATACCAAAAACTGCTTTTAGTACCGAAGACGGACACTATGAATTTCTAAGAATGCCATATGGTTTGACTAACGCACCGCGTCGCAACGAACGTGCGATGAACATGATGATCGCTATCGTACCAAACGCGATGGTGTACATAGATGACATAATAATTTACTCTAGTACTATACAGGAACATCTTGGACATCTAGAAAAAGTATTTAATAAATTAAAGGAACATGGTTTATCAATTCAATTGGATAAAACAGAATTTTTTAAAGCAGAATTGGCATTTCTTGGTTATATTGTAACTCCCGAAGGATTGAAAACAAACCCTAACAAGATTGAAGCAGTAACTAAACTCCCATACCCTAAAGATGAAAAAACGACTCGGCAATTCCTAGGCATGACGGGGCACTACAGAAAATTCATCAAAAATCATGCCACCATAACAAAACCTATATCTAAATCATTACAAACTCAAGTATTCTTAACAGAAGAGATAATGAAATCTTGCGATGAACTAAAACAACTTATGTGTGATTCTCCTATCTTAGCGTACCCAGATTGGGATAAATCGTTTATACTAACTGATGCAAGCGATAAAGCAATCGGGTCAGTATTGTCACAAAAAGATGAAGACGGAATTGAACATCCGGTGGCTTTTGCCTCAAGAGTCCTTCAACCACCCGAAATCAATTATTCGACTCTAGAGAAAGAACTCTTATCAGTTGTATGGTCTACCCAACATTTTAAACCTTACTTATATGGCACAAAATTTCTATTATTAACAGACCATAAACCGTTAAAATGGATATTCACTATGAAAAATGCTAACACCTGAATCATGAAGTGGATTTGGAAACTAAACGAATTCGAATTTGATGTCGAGCACATATCGGTAACAAGATTATTTAACTGTCGTTAGTGCATGCCATATTCTCATCTAGAAAATCTCTTGTCTGCCTCTTTTCGTATTTCCGGGATGATGCTATTTGATGGTAGTAGAAACGTGATACTTCTTTCTCTTCAACTTCCGGAGAGAACATTAACGATTGCAATTTTCCCTAACTATTGTAACAATAACTTATAATCAGATTATTAAGCAGTCAAAAGTGGAAAAGTATAATTCTGATAAACACTGTTTGAGAACTTTAGCTGAGAGGGTTTAATTTCATACCACTCCAAACTTGTTAGTGAACCGTGGCATTGAAACTGTTATATTATAAACTGGGCATGAGGCAAGATACGATGGATTCATAACAGAAATTTACTTATACACTTCCCGGTAAAAACCTATAAAAATATTATACCATGCAAAATGTATACATTATAGCTGACACTAAGTAGGGAAGGGAAGTGGGTCGGTATAAACGGTAATAGCATTTCCGGTGGCAGGTAGTGGGAGGCCATCTAGATAGTTCCTGGCTATTAGTTGTTAGATGGCCAATAGCCATTTTGTTTTTTGTTGCCACAAGGTTCGAATCCGCAATCGGCTCGTATATTTATTTTACTAGGTAATAGAGAAGTGGGTATAATATGGGTGTTTACGCTCGGTAGTTTATTTTTATTTTTAATTAAATGTTAGTACCTGTCTATGGAATCTGCCTTTCCATTTTAAAAAATTAATATTTTACTTCATTGATGATGCTAAGAAGTGATTTATTACTTTTAGTTGATGATAGTTTCTATGTTAATAAATTTGAATTGTTTGATTAGGAATTCACATATTCCTGTTTTGATTTGTGATTTCAATTGAGAGTAACCTTTTCTTTATTTTTTACTTTTAGTTTCGTTTGTTTAAGAATTTAATTATGTTAGTGTTATTTTTAAGTTCTATTACTATACTGTAATAAACATTTGTTTTATTGATACGATTTTGGTTTAGATTTATATGTATTACAGCAACTATTCACTGCAAAAGAATTGTTTTTTGTTTTTTTTTCTTCATAGCCCCTTTAAATTTACAGATATATAATTATAGATCCTCTGGCGAATCTATTTACAAATTATTTTGTATTTCCTGTAGCATCACTACATTATATACAGGTTTTGTTATTTTATAGAAAAGAATTGTTTTTTTTTTTTTTTTTTTTTTGTTTTTTTTCCTAAGCTCTCAAACTTATAAAAAATAGGAATGTGGGAAAAATAAGGAAAATTATTTTTGGCTGGAAAGTGCCTTTCACTAAGGGGAGACCCCTATTTGAAGGCCTCGATCTCTCGGCTGGGTGTAGGTCCGTCAGTCCTCTGGTTCTATGATGTCTTTCATTCGCCAAGCTTCGGCGGTCCAGCAGTGCTTCCATCTGACGGGCATTGGTAGTGGCTGAAGGTCGGAGAATAGTGGGTTGTGGCTATGTCTTAGGGAGTCAAAAAATTTGATGTGCCTTCTCTTGATAAAATCTTGGATAGTGAGCACTTCGTATTTTTTGTGGATTTCGTCGGCCTTCATTCGGTCGAAAGGGGTGTGTTTGAGGGAGGTGCGGAGAACTCTATTCTGAAATTGCTGGAGCTTTAGGAGAGTGTTGGGAGTCAAATACTTGTAGAGAGGGGTTCCATACATCAATGCAGGTCTTAGGACGCTCTGGTATATCAGCAGCTTGAGGCGTACTGATAGAGCCGGGCTGTGAAGTAGGTGTCCGAGGCTGAAGAATTTCTTCCTAACACTCTTTAACTTCTTTCCGAGGTGCGTTGTGAACGACAAGTGCCTACCGAGGGTAATTCCGAGGTAGCACAGCTTGTTGCTTACAGGGCATTCTTTGCCGTCTAACACGAAGGATTTCGGGAGCTTCTTTTTTCCGGATTTGTAACTAAATATTATTCCTTGCGTCTTGGCCGGATTGACTTTAATGTAGACGGCATCGAGTTTCTCGGCGATTTGTTGACTGGCGCTCTCAGCGAATTTCAGGGCTCTGGATGGATTGATGCTAGTGCTGTAGACACCTATATCGTCCGCGTACGCGGATACCTCGCAGTTGGAGTACGAGGCTCCTACGATGTGGGCGGTGTAAATGTTTAACAGCAACGGGCCTAGCACCGATCCTTGGGGGACACCGGCAGAATAGTTTCTTCGGGTCGTGGTCGTAGTGCCTATACGAACCGAAAATGTTCTGCCTGTAAGGTAGGATCCAATCAGGTTCTGCAGCTGATCCGAGAATTCGTATTCCCTCAGACGTTGGAGTAGGATGTAGTGATCCACAGAGTCGAAGGCTTTCGAACAGTCCAGAGAAATCATTGCGGTAGCTCTGTTGCTTCGGATGTTCGATGCGACGTGGTGTTGCAATCTCACCAGGTTGTTATTCGCGCTTAAGCCTGTGCTGAAACCAGTCTGCTCTGGTGGGATTACTTCCTGTGACTCGCAGTGCCCGGAGAGATGTATGTGGATAATTCTCTCGAACAGCTTCGAGAGTTGAGTCAGCAGACTGATAGGGCGGTAATGAGATGGCTCATATCCGCTCTTCGCTGGTTTCAGAAGAGGGATCACTACTGCATGTTTCCAGTTCTGAGGGAAATAATGAAGCCTGAAGCAGGAGTTCAAGATGTTAGTTATGAACGAGATTCCTTTCCTCGGCAGCTGCTTCAGTAGGATGTTCTGGATCGAGTCCTGCCCTGGTGACTTCTTGCCGGTTGTTCTCCGAATGATGGCTCCGACTTGCCTGTGAGAGGTCCAGATATCGGTAGTGGTGGGGAGAGAGGGGGAGGGGGGATCGAGCGTTACTATTGGTTCGCCTTGGCCACGGCTCACTTCCTCGTAATAGTTTGCCAAAATGTCCGCTTGCTCGGTGGTGGGGATGAACTGGCCGTTGACGGCCAGCCTGACACCATTCCTTTTTGAGGTAGAGGTCTTCACGAGTTTCCACAATTGCTTATGGTCGCCGTGCAGACTGGTGAGGCGATCTTCCCAGACCGAATTTTTCCACTGAGCCATCAGGGACCTTACTTGGTTTGTGAGAGAATTTAAAACCGGTTTTAAGTCCCTGTTTCTGGTCCTAAACCACCTGTTCTTAATGTTGTTACGCTGTCTTATCAGTTGCAGGATGTGATCCAGAGGTTTCCTCAGAGAAGGGGGCTTCGGAGAAAATTTGGGGATCGATGCATCGGCAGCTCGTTCGATGACGTCCTGTAACTGATAGATAGCATAATCTATGTCCCAGGTGTGCCTAAGGGGCGTGATAGTGGGCAAATCGGTTTTAATGAGACGCTTGTAGAGGTCCCACTTAGCCTCATCGTACCTGTATCTAGAAGCAGGCGGCTTTGGCATGTCGCCTTCTAGTTCGTAGAGAACAGGACGATGATCGGAAGTGGTAAAGTCCAGAGCGGAGCATCCGGTGACCCGGTGTGGCTCTTGTGTCAGGAGCAGGTCAGGCGTGGAGGTTCTGTCTGGGTTAGCAAAATGACGGAAGGTCGGCAATCCTGGGTGGATGACCGTAAATGGAGTTTTGGTAATATAGCGGCCTAGGCCGTTTGCTCTAGTACTACTCCACCAGCTGTGGTTTGCATTTAGGTCACCCACAATGACGTGTCTTCGGTCATGAGCTACCGTACCGAGCAGACGCTTGTACGGGTCACAGGCGGCTCTCGGTCTTCTATAGACTCCTGACACAATGGTATTCTTCGTGAGCCGTAGCTGGAGCGTTACAATAAATTGATCGGGGCCTAGGTTGACGGGGGGGAGCAGTCTCCTACAGGGTATACCGTTTCTGACTAACACCGCTACTCCTCCTGAGGTAGTTTCGGTGTCGTGACGGTAAACAGTATAACCCGGGAAGCGGCAGAAGTGTATTTTCTTCAGCCGGGTATCTGTAAGGACGACAACGTCCGGCGTATGGCACCGTAGAATTACTTCTACGTCGGCTTGTTTGGGCATAATGCCGCAGACGTTGTAATTTAAAATTGCGTGCCCACTCATTTAGATGCAAGTTTTCTGAAATCTTTCATCATTTCGGTTACCGCCTCTGATAGTTTGTTCATTGACGCGATCAAGTTGACTAACACGGCCATGATGGCATCATTGTTATTGTTGTTGTTATTGTATTTATTGTTTTGTTGTGGTAGGGGCTCTGGGGGAACTTCCGGAGCCCTGGTGTTACCGGATGCCATCTGGGCATAAGAGGCTGTCTGACGAGGTGGGGGGGGGGAGCAGGCTGATATCTGGCCATTCTCGGCCCGGCTGTGTTCTGTTGTTTAACCTGCTTTCTATTTTCAGCGGCCTGTAGGAGCTGCAGTCTGTGGGGACACTGTTGAAAGGAGGCAACGTGGTTACCCCCGCAGTTTGCACATTTCAGGGGAATTGAGGCGTCCCTGGGGCAGTCTTTAGTTTCGTGAGGCTCGCTACACCTCACGCATTTTGCCTGCTTGAAGCAGTACCGCCTGGTGTGGCCGTACTCCTGGCAGTTGAGGCACATAGGCACCGACATGGTATGTTTATTATACACCGATTAAAATTCTTGTCATATTACACGTAACTGCCATTTACGACCTAAGTAGAAATTTTCTACATTTACATTTATTTTGGGTATGTTTTCAGGAAGAGTGGAAAGACCTTTTTTATTATTTTGATCATAGACAATTTTCGTAAAGACTAATTTGTTCACTTGTTTATTATACTATGTTTATTATTTGTTTATTATACAATAAATCTGAACCAACCTTTCATCTGGTATTTTAATGAATCAACCCTATCATAATGCAAATCCTTGATCTCAGGTTAGGGGTAAGTATTTCATGAAAATAAGTTGACTGGTCGGTACAGGGTGCAGTTTTTGCGATCTTGTTGGCATTGTCAACAATGGGTATGGCCGACTCCCCATGGGATAGACGTAAATTCGTTCGTGCCAAAATTTTAAATCAAAATATGTAGTAACTTGTAGAGTATACATCTATTACACATAACAAATACAATAAAAGTATAACCCATGAAGCAATTAAATGTAAAGTAGAACAAACGAAGGAACATTTTTTATTTTTCCCCACTTTCAAAGAGCCTAGTTATTTTGAGAGGGCTCGCAAATCTCAGTGCTTTAAGGGGCGTATGTAATTCTAACACAGAGCACATGACCTTTAAATCACCTTATTACTTTATGCATATATTTTATATATTGCCATCTGACCACAAATATACTCTGACCTCGTGTCCTACAAAACAATATCTATAACTACCGCCTGACATGTGGGACTGGGGTGCCTCCTGAGCCCTGTATGGTTTCAAGGGTCCTGGACTCTGATATCGTCCTTATACTGTTTTGAACTCACAAAAATGAATTTGAATAAGCAAACAACGATTTATGACCTGAGGGTATTATGCCGAAATAAACCCCAGTACAGCAATCATACAAACAAATGGGTGCTACCGTTAAAAAAATTAGTTTAAAATTCCAAATTTGGTTTTAGAGTGAGAAGCAAGCAAAATTTTCACGATTTTATTATTATTTTGTCGTTATTTGTATTTTAACTTTTCAACCAAACGAGCTACAAATTTTCTAGGATACCGTTTTACAGGGAATGAAACTCCCGATGCATCTTCCGTTTAGACTAATGTACCTGTGGTTACTGTTCATGAGATATTTTAGTCTGATTTCGGAAGTCATCTCTGCAGTAGTTAGTATGAAAATATCTCGACTACTATTATCTGTCAAAATGATATTATCTGTCAGAAATAGAAGAACTCTGAATTTTATCCTTAAAGAAGAACATTACAGCTTTACCCTCTTTTGAGTTACGATAAAAAACATTTGGAAAAAATGCAAAGATTCCAATAAATGATTCAAGCCAACCCCGAGAAATTGTACCAGTTAAGTATAAGGCATAAAAATGTATTATGGTGTTATCTTTAATGAATAGGGACTTATTGATTATTGATAGAATGTTTAGAGAGGGTTATGGTTAAGAAATAAAATTTATTCTAAGCTTTATTTTTTACACTTTCACAGAGCCTAGTTATTTTGAGAGTGCTCCCAAATCTCAGTGCGGTATGTAATCCCAACATGCAGCACATGACCTTTAAATCACCTTATTACACCTAATTTCCTATACTTTAAAATTGATCATTGAGCTTATTTTACATTTTTGGAATTAATACTGAAACAGTTAGGAGGGGGCCTTTGAAGAATTAGAGGGGGCACATAAATAATTAAATGATATGTGGGTTCAGGGTCCATAAGAGATATTATCAACAACAATTTTATTAAAAGCGAGTCTACGACATTAAGTTAAGCGGAACAGATAGTGAAAAATTGTCATCTTTGGACTAAAGTAAGTATTTATGGCATAGGAAAAGAGAAACTGTTTATCATATTTTTATACAGAGTCGTTTTCTGAATCATAGAGATTACTTTGGGGATATCCGGTAAAATTCGATGGACTCTATGGTATTCCATGTTTATCATAAATAAATTAACTATAATCAATCGTATTAATTAATTGTTTAAAAAAGAACAGCACAATCAAATGCAAACAAAATCCAATTTTTCCCCCCTCGTTTCCAGTTAAGAATTTAAACCTAGGAAAAAGTTTCTGTGCATGCGCTACTATTAACAACCACGTACAACTATCGCTCTCCAAATCAATACCGATAACTACCGTTTATAGACCCTTTTCGGCTTTGGGATTGTGTCAACTGGCAACTTAAGCGAGGTGGCCACGAGGGAGCCCTCAATAAGTGAGTAGATCGCTAGTACATTGGTGTGAAGTGCAAATAATAGTGACATCGGACTAGTAGTCGGCCATCTTGACTGAGGCCATCAGCCGTCGTTCACGATACATAGCCGTTCTGAGCCAGACCTGATAGGTGGCTCAGAGCCAAGACCGGTGACCCGCCACCGGAATCCCACCGGCGCTACGTATTTTATTTTATTTTTTTTTTTTTTTTTAACTAACAAAAATCTTAGCTAATGACAAAATGAGATTTTATCAGCAGCTAATATCAAAAATAAAAAGAAAAGATCTAGGTCCTTAGGTCCAACTCCGCCAACGTCACCAGTAAAGTGAAAACCCAGACGCTCAAATAGGAACATCCCTATAAACTCATCTGCTGCCAGCTCTATGGAAGATCTACCACCACTTGCCAGCACTTCAAAAGAAGAAACTGTAGCAGAATCTCCATTCTTCACACCGAATAGCTTCGAGGTACTGAGAAATAGCCAACCTGACGACATGGAAGTTATTCAAACACCAACACAGCCAAAGCCGCCTGCTATATTCGTAAGGAATATTAGCAATTTCAAAATATTATGCTCACAAATGAGCAAAGTTGTAGGTACCGGAAAATATACGTGCCTCAATCGCTCTCGGGATACAAAAATTTCCCCAGACACTCTGGATACTTATCGAGCGATCATTAAGTATTTGGAAGAAACCAATGCAGACTTCCATACATATCAGTTGAAACAAGAACGATCGCTTCGAGTAGTGATAAGAAATCTGCACCCGACCACACCAGCTGATGAAATTGAAGACGAACTATCAGCTCTGGGATTCAAAGTTCGGCAAATAACCAACGTTTTACGTGAGGACAGACAACAAAACGAATCCACCAAAACGGCATTACCGTTATTTTTTGTAGATCTCGAGCGGACACCTGGCGTCGAGAAAATTTATGACTTAACAACCCTGTATTACACAAGAATACAGGTCGAAAAACCTTACCCCAATAGAGACATCGTCCAATGCCATAATAGCCAGGCATATTGGCACACAAAATCGTATTGCCACCACCCTCCTAGGTGTGTAAAGTGTAGTGGGCAGCACAAAAGCGAATTGTGCAAAAAGCCCCTAAAATCGCCTGCTGTATGCGTGCTCTGCCAGCAAGACCATCCGGCCAACTACAAGGGCTGTGAGGCCTATAGAATCCTCAAGTCCAGGAGCGAGCAACGTCGCCGGCCAGAAGAAGAGAAGCCAGTAACAGGTAGTTCAAGAAGCGCCCCCACCAGAAATTTGAGGCCTTCTGTCTCTTTTGCTGATGCCGTTCGGAACAGAGAGCAGTCACAGGCACTGCCCACTTCTCGTCCGCAAGTATCTCTTCCCCAGCATTCCGCTCATCCCACCAACCAGCAAACCCAATCCCATCCTCAACCACACATCTCGCATATTCCTTCACCTCCAAGCTCTTCAGATCTCACTAGCCTATTAACATCATTTCTTACAGAATTCAGAACCCTAATTACCCCTCTCATTTCCCTTCTTACAAATCTTGTCTCCTACCTTATCCCCGTTAAACAAAATCCATAAGTGGATCCTTCTGACTCCTTATCCATTCTCCTTTGGAATGCGAATGGTGTTCGCACCCACACTAACTAACTGACAGCACTACTCCATGACAAGAAGATCGACGTAGCTCTTATTACTGAAACAAGACTTACGAGCAAACGACCATTTACCGTTCGACAGTACCAGACTTATCGTACTGATCACCCAGATGGAACAGCTCATGCAGGTACCGCTGTCATTGTCCATAACTCCATATCCCACCACATAGTTCCTTTGGTATCACATGATTTCCTTCAATCCACTGCAGTGTCAATCACCACCTTCACTTTTCCTCTTACACTTGCATCAACGTACTGCCCTCCCAATAAATCCATTTCCGACTCCCAATTCATCTCCTTTCTAGACTCCATCGGACATCGTTTCCTTGTGGGTGGGGACTTTAATGCGAAGCACCAACACTGGGGGTCAAGATCCACAAATACACGCGGACGTGCTTTGCTGTCTGCACTCACACGGAAACATTGCTCCACTATCACTCCTGACACAGCGACCTATTGGCCATCAGATCCCAACCGAAATCCTGATCTCCTTGACTTCTCTTTTTACAATAGTTTAGGAACACTAAACTATTCACTCAAGCTCCTCGATGACCTTTCCTCCAATCATAGCCCTTTATTATTAACCATTTCCTTAAGACCAATTCACAAACTGCCTCCTCCTTCATTTATTAGGGGCCCAGTTGACTGGGACCACTTCCGTCAGCTTCTTACAGAGTCCGTAAACCTCAAATTATCCCTGAAAACATCCCAAGACCTAGACGATGCAGTGCATTCTTTCACTACTCTGGTCCAGAGGTCGGCTTGGGAGGCATCGTCACCCCATCGTCACACAAAAATCCACAATCATAATCGTTTACCTCAGCATCTCAAAGATCTAATCCAATCCAAACGCCGCTCCAGAACAGTGTGGCAAAGATCCCGGCATCCTATTGATCGTCGCACGTACAATCAGTACTGCCGATTGGTAAAGCGGCGATTGGCATCCTTCCGCTCCAATTCTTTCAATTCCTACCTCTCCTCTCTGTCCACCAGGGATAACTCCTTGTGGAACGTAACCAAAAAAAATCCTAAAGTATCAACCTGTTTCACACCCACTCCGTCGTGATGATGGGTCCTGGGCGGCTTCGGATGGGTATAGGTCGGAGGAATTTGCTCTGCATCTTACCCATACTTTCACACCTCACCTTTCTCATCAAAGCCATACTCACTGCACAACTGTGGAAGATTTCCTCACTTCACCTATTCCTCTCTCTCTTCCACCAAAAGCCGTTAACCCCTCTGAGGTTAAATACCTTCTGAAAAACTTACCTTACCGAAAATCCCCTGGATATGATCTCCTTACTCCTCAAATTCTCAAACAACTTCCTCCTAAAGCCATAATCTTCCTAACCTACATATATAATTGCATAATCCGAACGACGCACTTTCCTCTCCTCTGGAAACATTCCATTATTGTCCTATTCGCCAAACCCGGTAAACCACCCAATGACGCCTCATCTTATCGTCCAATTAGCCTACTCCCTATCCTCTCAAAAATATTTGAGAAACTCCTACTAAAACGTCTACTTCCCATTGTTGAATCCAAAAACCTTTTTCCCACACACCAGTTTGGTTTCCGCCAACGACATTCCACTGCTCAACAAGGCCTTCGCGTTGTTGATCACATCTCCTCAGCCCTCGAAACCAAACAGTATTGCACTGCTGCCTTTCTCGATATAGCTCAAGCTTTTGACAGGGTTTGGCACGCAGGTTTGCTCTACAAGCTCAAAAGATATTTACCACAGACCCTTTTCCTAATCCTACAGTCCTACCTTTCAAACCGCTTCTTCCAAGTCCGCTGTGGTTTAGAATACTCTAACTACTATCCCATAAGTGCAGGAGTTCCACAGGGCAGTGTCCTAGGCCCCATCCTCTATAACCTATACACCGCTGATGTCCCCTCTACTCCCAATACCTTCTTGGCCACATTTGCAGATGACACTGCAGTCTTGTCATCCCATCCAGACCCCGACATAGCATCCCATAACCTTCAAAAACACCTTGACGAGATCGAGTATTGGTGCAATCAATGGCGGATCAAAGTTAATGAAGCAAAATGCTTCCACATTACCTTCACCCTTTGTCGCAAGTCTGGTCCACTAGTTTATTTTAATTCTATTCCTCTCCCCGTATCCGAGACAGTACGGTACTTAGGCTTCCATCTTGACAAACGACTGACCTGGAACCCACATACGAGACTAAAAAGACAAGAACTAAACAGACGCTTTGGACAACTGTACAGACTACTTCAAAGGACATCCCATCTCTCAATAGAAAATAAACTACTAATCTACAAAGTTATACTTAAACGAATCTGGACATACGGAATAGAGCTATGGGGGACAGCAAAAAAGTCGAACATCAAGCGTATCCAATCCTTTCAATCAAAAGTCCTGAGAACAATAGTAAATGCCCCTTATTATGTCAGCAACAAAACCCTTCATAACGACCTTAATATACCCTACATTATAGAACTCATCCCTTCCAAGTTTACGAAATTCCACGGTAGCCTTTCCAACCACCCTAATCCTGTAGCACAGTCAATGCACTGCGCCACTCATCCCTATAATCCTCCTCGGAGACTGAAACGGCAGTGGCCTCGTGACCTGCTATAAACGCGTGACAGTGGGAGTCCTGGCAATGGCCAGTCTCTCCAAACATGTCCTGAGCGTCTGTGGCTCTCGCGCTCTTGGTCAGCCTCCACTGGCTAGTATCCGGTGACGCGGCTGACGGAGGAGCGTGGGGGACTTCCCAAGACTCCGCTTTCTCTTTGCGGTGGATTTGGGGGGTCTATGGGCTGTCTGTAAATATTGTATGAATGAGCGAGTGAATGATGAACTGTAAATATTGTATGAATGAGCGAGTGAATGATGAACTGTAAATATTGTATGAATGAGAGCATATATCTTAATTACTTATTGGCTTATAAAAGGCAGATTGTAATTATTGCACAATAAAGGAATTATACTACTAAAAAAAAAAAAAAAAAAAAAAAAAAACCTAGGAAAGGACCAAAAATAATAATATAGTAGTCATTTTCTTTGTGTGATGTTGGCACGTCTCAAGTCACATTCAATGTAATAATAATAAAATTAAAAAAGTCTAATAAGAGAATGCAAAGATTCTAAGATTATATTGTTACATGGTCTCCCCGACACATGAATCTAATGTAGTATATTATATTATAATCAGTATATTATTAGTAAGAGCTTGTCTATGACACTAAGGGGTCAGGTACTGACTGTTATAAACGGAAGAAGTACTGCAATATATTTTCGGGTAGTCTATGAAGCCTTGGAGAAGTGTTAGGATCACGTCCCAGCTCGGTTTGAGCTGTAGGTGTTAAAAAATAGTTTTTAACATAAAGGAGTAAAAGCAAATGCGCACTGGCTTGTTGAGACAGAGAGTGGGGAGGATTAATTAAGGCTTAAATAAGGCAAGGGGTAGACAAAGCCTTCTCTTGTTCGGGGATGGGTCCCCGTGTACATCTCTTCCTTTGTACGTCTCTGGGTGCATGAAGTATGTACTTCTTCCTTTGTAGCCAAGCTGGAGATTGCTCGACTTTTCTTGGACGTCTCTGGAGAATGGATCTTCGATCGTACTCTTGTTTAATACGCTCGTTTAGGACATTGGCCTGTAGATTGCACCGATCATCTGTAGAAAACATTGTTATAAATCGCAAAAATAGATGTTGATAAATAGATAGTAAAACGTATGTACTCTTTTTCATTATATTGATCGATAATAAATTTTAACTCTATAATTATAAATTTTAATTCTAAGTATTTTAAACATTTAATAGTAATATTCTATATTATGGAAATAACATTCCTTCCAGTGTACACCACGTCAATTCATTAAGGTAAATTACTTTGGGTTAGATTATTCAATTGGGGCAGTATTGAATTATTTGAATATTATTGAGCAAAATATGTTTTAGTGTCACTTTACCTTAATTCTATACTCTCAGGATTTGATAAAGGAATCAACTATGTCTATAAATTAAATAATTAAATGGCATCCCTTTAAAATTGAATATTTTAATTACTCAACTCGATCTTTATAGGCGTGGTGTGGTGTTCATGTATTTGTATACAGTTGTATATATCTCATATCTTAGTACATTGGTATGTAAGTTCGAATCTTGAATAAAATGATATATATATATAATGGTTCTTAGGGACGACAGAAGGTTGTGTTGCTCTGTAAAACAAAGTTTATTTTCTTTTAATTGATAATTAGTTTACGGGTTTACATATAAAATCTAAACTCATACCTGTAAAACAAAGAAACGACATTCAATGTTTATTCTCCTGTCGATTCTGTTTGTTTTATAATAACAAATAATTAAAGTCAAAGCTTACGTTTAGCTTTTCTCTGCTAGCCTATCACTCACGTAACCTCCCTGCTGATAACGCTAGTATCATTCTCTTCAACGCCTACATTATCTACGTTGGCGCGGCGCGCTAATTCAAATTAAAGAAATACGTTTTCTTTACATATATATATGTATATATGTCGGCGGTATGGCCGACCGAGGATTGTATCAGTGTTAACATAACGATTTCTGTTTAAAAAAAATATTAAAAAAAAATGATACCTTATAACTAGAAGTAACTCATATAAACCTCGATTCTCTCAATCCTAATAATTTAAATATAAATTAATAAATATAAAATATTTTTTTATTGATAAATCCAACTCCACTCCACTCCTGAACAACGCGGCCACTTGACTTCTTAAAACACTGATAGCTAACATAATAACTCCTACTTTTTAAACTGGAATATTGTTCGATGTTACTTGGCCGTTATAATGGTTTATCAACTTTTAATTTAATTCGCTTGTTCCGCCCTAATATATTTTATAATTGATGTTTATTCATTTTAGTCTGTAACAATAATGTTTATATGCATCTTAATTAAACACTTGGGTCAACACACGAAGCGGTATGGCCGACCGAGGATTGTATCAGTGTTCCAAGCCACCCAGGAGGCCCTGGCGTTACTTCGTTACCTTTTTTTTTGTAGTGGAAAGGTATCGCCCCACTCTATGCAAGGAGCTCGATGCTACCTGAAGAGACTGGAGCCCTACGAAAACCACTCTTTAATAATTGATGAAACCACTACTATATAGAAATATACTTTAAGGAACCAACACTAGAGAATAATTAAATATATCCGTTACAATGAAACGTTTATCAATAACTTTTTTTTCTTTCTCGTTGATTATGAAACATTTCTATATAATAACAGCAACATATTATTATCAGACGGCATTGGTAATGCTATATTATATTATTATATTATATATAATTATCTGTAAATTTAAAGGGGCTATGAAGAAAAAAAAAAAAAAAAAAAAAAAAAAAAAAAAAAAAAAAAGACGGCATTGTTCAGTGCATTTTTGCATTTTTGAATTTTTGGCGAAGGAGCTATTTGTATATTCTATATACCAATAGCTCCTGGTAAATCTTACAGGTTAAAAACTAGCAGAGGACTAGTAGCCTCTCTTGTTATTTGATTATATTAACATTTAAAAGTATAATGACTATTTGGCCTAAAGGAAATGAGTCTAATAATATAATGAAAGACAAAAAGGTAGTAGTGAGGTGTATGGCCGACCTATACAAAAGGTAAGGTGCATTTACGAATTACACGCCTTTCTAACTTATGTATAAAAACAAATTTGTTACCTATCACGCGCCCAAGTTTTATGTAAAATTTAAGAAGCGATGTTTTCCTATAGACTGCTTGCAGCCATAGGACTCACTAGTACCACCGAATATAACTTAGGGAAAATGTTAATACTTACTCTATCAGCAATAATTACGGCTATTTGTTCAAGGTCGGGAATTGGTTTTGTGTCAGGGACTTCAGCCCTATTAGGCGGATCATACTCATTCAATTAGCTGAGCAGAGAGAGCCATTTGCTGTCACTGCTCCAGTTGTTATATTGTAACTGGAACAGTTGTTCCTCAACTTGCGAAGGGCTCAACTTGACAGCCGTAATGATCTCACCTTTTCATCTCTGGTGGATTGACTAGTAGACTATTAACGTCTTTCGGCTACAATGACTGTTTTTTAACAAAAACTGACGCCCAAATCGTTATTGGTCGGTACACATTACATTGTTTTCCGCTAATTTCATTTTTTTTAGGTACTAGGATATAGAACAAATGCACAATATTCTGGAACTGAGTCACGTACTAATGGCGCAGTTAAGTAATCAATGGCTGACAAAAAATATACTACTACTAATGATACTATAGTATTAAATTACACAAAGGAATAAAAAACAGAAGAAATATAATCTTCAAAATAATAATTATCATTGAATTCCCCTGAACAGGAGCCTTTGGAAAATAAAATGAATCATATTATTAATAATTCTTCATTGTGATAAAATTACAATCGGCTTGATTGGGCAATAAGTAATTGTGATAAATGTTCACATTCATATAATGTATATTAGATATAATAGTTGAGAAATACATATAGTTAAGAAGTTATTACTTATTAGTTTACAAATAAATACATGTCTACAAATATTCACACGTTTATAAGTACACACTTTATACAAACATTTATAAGCCTCACCCAATAACTCATAGTAAAATAGCAGTAGTGTGTATATGTATTGTTCCAAGCAACAATAACTATCTATTAAAAGAAAAAAAATACTTCCTAAAATTTTTTTGTGTACTAAAATTACAAATTCATACCGTATTTACAATTTTCATTCACTCGCCCATTCATACAGTATTTACAAACATCCCAGAGATCTCCCAAATCCACATGGTTGCCGTCTCCCTCGCGTGCGAAAGAGGAAAGAGGCCACTGACGTTTTAATCTCCGAGGAGGATTATAGGGATGAGTGGTGCAGTGCAATGACTGTGCTAGGGGATTAGGGTCGTTAAATACGTTACTATGGAATTTCATGAACTTGGAAGTGATGAGTACGAGAATGTAAGGTATATTGAGATCGTTATGAAGGGTTTTGTTGCTGACGTAATAAGGGGCATTTAATATTGTTCTCAGGACTTTTGATTGAAAGGATTTGATACTTCTTAAAAATAAAAGAAAAACAGCTCTTCTTAGTTTATCTTCGCATTGGTTATTGGTTTTTTCGTGTGATTTTGAAGGCTTTGTCAGTTATGTGCCGGTATCTGAACTCACGATTGCTTGAAATCCCATTTAAAGTGATCCGAATTCTAGTTCTTAGTTATTTCGTGAGAACTCTTAGGAAACTAGGTAGCATTGATTTTTAAGAATACATTAAAAGGGCTCCGTCGCTCTCTATTTTGAGAGTTAATCTTTCCAAAAGCGATGACATTGCTTTATCAAAGTTATCCTGCATTAACTGTGGCCATTTCCAGTTTGCACGTTTGGAAAATGAGTTAAGAAAGAAGTTATTTTGTGAACTTTCCCATCTAACCAGTCAACAAATTATTCGGTTCTGGAGAAATTGCCACAGAGTCTATTATCATTATGAGAACCATTTTAATTAGGAAAGGTGTGGAAATTACCAGATCATCTCCATCATTAATCCTACCTTTTCTGTTTGAATTAAGCTCTGGCTGTTTGACTTCTGAAAATTCAGAAATTTCTTGTATGTTATATCAGTAATAATAATATTGTATGCTCCTCTTGTTGATAGTGCACCGTGGTATATTCCATTGAGAGCCAACAATAATCTACTAAATAAACTAAAAGAGTACGGGCACCAGGTCACACTAATGGAACCGAGCAAATAACTGAACTCTAATGGTCAACTTTACTCTCAAGGTAATGTTCATAGAAACCCATGAGCATTTAAATTACAGTTCAAGGCATACTTAGATTACCATAAAGCAGTTTTAGGAGTTTTCGGAGTGAGTTGCATTTTCACACGGGTGGGGGGGGGCAATTCTGAGTTGCAAATATTAATGTTTGAAGATGCAACGGGTATACTTAACGTAATCACTAACATCACATTTTCTTGGCATTATCTACTCACGATAGTCTTCCATTTGCTTATTCCTAGTTTTACAAGTTTCAAGCTATCGTGCATCAATTAGGAAATCCACTTCTATCTGACGGCAAAGTCGTTTATTTTGCTTTTCAGATCGTCGTTAGTGCATGCCATCTTCTCATCTCGAAAATCTCTTGTCTGCCTCTTTTCGTATTTCCGGGGTGATGCTATGTGATGGTAGTAGAAACGTGATACTTCTTTCCCTTTACCTTCCGGAGAGAACATTAACGATAGCAATTTTCCCTAACTATTGTAACGATAACTTATAATCAGATTATTAAGCAGTCAAAAGTGGAAAAGTATAATTCTGACAAACACTGTTTGAGAACTTTAGCTGAGAGGGTTTAATTTCATACCACTCCAAACATGTTAGTGAACCGTGGCATTGAAACTGTTATATTATAAACTGGGCATGAGGCAAGATACGATGGATTCATAACAGAAATCTACTTTTACACTTCCCGGTAAAAACCTATAAAAATATTATACCATGCAAAATGTATACATTATAGCTGACACTAAGTAGGGAAGGGAAGTGGGTCGGTATAAACGGTAATAGCATTTCCGGTGGCAGGTAGTTACCACAAATATACTCTGACCTCGTGTCCGACAAAACAATATCTATAACTACCGCCTGACATGTGGGACTGGGGTGCCTCCTGGGCCCTGTATGGTTTCAAGGGTCCTGGACTCTGACATCGTCCTTATACTGTTTTGAACTCACAAAAATGAATTTGAATATGCAAACAACGATTTATGACCTGAGGGTATTATGCCGAAATAAACCCCAGTACAGCAATCATACAAACGAATGGGTGCTACCGTTAAAAAAATTAGTTTAAAATTCCAAATTTGGTTTTAGAGTGAGAAGCAAGCAAAATTTTCACGATTTTATTATTATTTTGTCGTTATTTGTATTTTAACTTTTCAACCAAACGAGCTACAAATTTTCTAGGATACCGTTTTACAGGGAATGAAACTCCCGATGCATCTTCCGTTTAGACTAATGTACCTGTGGTTACTGTTCATGAGATATTTTAGTCTGATTTCGGAAGTCATCTCTGCAGTAGTTATTATGAAAATATCTCGACTACTATTATCTGTCAAAATGATATTATCTGTCAGAAATAGAAGAACTCTGAATTTTATCCTTAAAGAAGAACATTACAGCTTTACCCTCTTTTGAGTTACGATAAAAAACATTTGGAAAAAATGCAAAGATTCCAATAAATGATTCAAGCCAACCCCGAGAAATTGTACCAGTTAAGTATAAGGCATAAAAATGTATTATGGTGTTATCTTTAATGAATAGGGACTTATTGATTATTGATAGAATGTTTAGAGAGGGTTATGGTTAAGAAATAAAATTTATTCTAAGCTTTATTTTTTACACTTTCACAGAGCCTAGTTATTTTGAGAGTGCTCCCAAATCTCAGTGCGGTATGTAATCCCAACATGCAGCACATGACCTTTAAATCACCTGATTACACCTAATTTCCTATACTTTAAAATTGATCATTGAGCTTATTTTACATTTTTGGAATTAATACTTAAACAGTTAGGGGGGGCCTTTGAAGGATTAGAGGGGGCACATAAATAATTAAATGATATGTGGGTTCAGGGTCCATAAGAGATATTATCAACATCAATTTTATTAAAAGCGAGTCTACGGCATTAAGTTATGCGGAACAGATAGCGAAAAATTGTCATCTTTGGACTAAAGTAAGTATTTATGGCATAGGAAAAGAGAAATTATTTATCATATTTTTATACAGAGTCGTTTTCTGAATCCTAGAGATTATCCGGTAGAATTCGATGGACTGAATGGTATTCCATGTTTATCATAAATAAAGTAACTATAATCAATCGTATTAATTAATTGTTTAAAAAAGAACAGCACAATCAAATTCAAACAAAATCCAATTTTCCCCCCCTCGTTTCCAGTTAAGGATTTAAACCTAGGAAAGGACCAAAAATATTAATATAGTAGTAATTTTCTTTGTGTGATGTTGGAACGTCTCAAGTTACATTCAATGTAATAATAATAAAATTAAAAAAGTCTATTAAGAGAAAAGAGCTAAGAGAAAATTGAATATTAAGTAAATTTCTTGATACCTTTACGAGCGACTATGTTAATAATGAAAATTTTACTTTGAAAAAGTACCTAGATAATTTACCAAAAGAGGTAACTTTGGTAATTGTAATGGGATATAGGATAAGCAGCCAAATACAAAATTCACTATCGGAGTTTTAAAGCTGCCAGGCCGCTTGGTAGTTATGTATTATTCTTGGGGTTCATGATCGCGTGACCTGAAACTATTTCCAAGGAACAGTTCATTTAGGTGAAACGAACTTGATTTCCTTGGATTTTCTCAATTCTTATGAATAAAATAAACTTTAAAGAAGATTTAAATCCTTCCAACAGCTTATGAAGTAGGCTATCGCTTAGATTGATTAGATTTTTCAAAGTAAATATTAGAATTTGTGAGATCATTTTTAACATATCTTTGAGACTGAACGATGATTAAACATTTATAGAACTAAAAATAAAGTTAGCATAGAAATTGAATTGCCCTGTTGACGCTTGCACGAATCTTTGCGTGACAAGTCAGGGCTTGGGAATATGCTTTTCTTATCTTAGGGAGGTATGACTATTATTTTATTTTTAATTGAGTACCTTAAATCTCATTATAATTTAGATTAACTTTCTTAAATGAAGTATCTAACGGAGATAAATGGTTTAATCTGCAATCTTTGTTTTCCCCATAATCAGATAATACTAATGACAATCTCGAAGCATTCGACTAAATAATTATTAGGATATATTACTCAAATGAATAATATTTGTTGAAATGGAATATTATATATGAGATACAGCTAGATTGTATCATCACAGCGGCATCGTGGGTGACTTGAATGCCAACCACAGCTGGTGGAACAGCGTGGTAGCTAACGCTCTCGGCCGCTACTTCACGAAGACGCCATTCACGGTCATCCACCCAGGCCTGCCGACCTTCAGACACTTTGCCAACCCCGACAGGACTTCTATACCCGACCTACTACTAACACAGCAGCCACACCGCGTCACCGGGTGCTCCACCTTGGACTTCATCACATCCGATCATCGGCCTGTTCTTTATGAAATTGAAGCCGACATACCAGAGCCACTTGCCTCGAGATACAGGTACGATGAGGCCCGGTGGGGCCTCTGCAAACACCTGTTCAAGACCGAGCTGCCCACAATTGCACCTCTAAGACATACCTGGGATATCGACTGCGCTGTCTATCAGCTTCAAGATTTCATCGACTGAGCCGCCAACGCCTCGATTCCGAAATTTGCTCCGGCACCTCCTTCTCTGAGGAAACCACCGGAACACATCCTACAACTGATTAGACAGGGAAACGATATCTAGAACAGGTGGTTTAGAACCAAAAACAGGGACTTAAAAACAGTGTTGAATGCCCTTACAACACAAGTAAAGTCCCTGATGGCACAGGGGAAAAACTCGGTATGGAAAGACGGCCTATCGAGCATATACGGCGATCACAAACGCATGTGGAGACTGGTGAAGACCTGTTGATCCAAAAAGAGTAGTGTAAGGCTGGCTGTAAACGGGAAGTTCATCCCTTCCGCCGAACAGGCATACATGTTCGCAGATCACTATGGCGAATTGAGTTAGGCCAAACCTATCCGAGCCCTCGACCCCCATTCCCTCTCCCTCCCCACCAGGACCGTAATCTACACGTCTCACAGGCAAGTGGCTGCATTCATTCGGCGTACCAACGGGAACAAGGCACCAGGGGACGATGGGATTCAGAACGTTTTGCTAAAGCAGATACCCAGGAAACGAATATCCTACATTACCAACGTAATAAATTTCTGCTTCAGACTTCATTATTTCCCACAGACGTGGGAGCACGCTGTGGTCGTACCTCATCTGAAACCAGCGAAAAGCGGCTTATAGCCATCTCACTACCGCCTTATAAGTCTGCTGATTCAGCTTTCGAAGTTGTTCGAAAGAATCATCTACCTACATTTCTCCGAACACTGCGAGGCACATGAAGTCAACCCACCAGAGCAGACTGGTTTCAGTTTAGACTTATGCACGAACAACAACCTGGTGAGACTACAACACCACATCGCGTCAAAAACCCGGAGTAACAGAGCTAACGCAATGATCTCGCTGGATTGCTCCAAAGCCTTCGACTCAGTGGACCATTATACCCTGCTTCAGCGTCTGAGGAATTTGATTTCTTCGAACAGCTGCAGAAACTCATGACTCCGTATCTCACAGGCAGAACTTTCTGGGTTTGTATAGACACCACGTCTACCACCAGAAGAAAATACACTCACGGTGTCCCCCAAGGGTCAGTGCTAGGCCCTATGTTGGTTAACCCCTACCCACATCGTAGGAGCTTCGTACCCCCCCAACTGTGAGGCATACGTAGACGACATCGGTATATACAGCATCAGCCTCGACCCCACCAGAGCACTGAAATTTGCAGAGGGCACCAGCCAATACATCGCTGAGAAGCTCAACGCCGTCAATATCGAAGTAAACCCGCCTAAGACACAAGGGATTGTTTTCAGCTACAAAACAGGCCCTAGTAAGCTACCAAAATCCTTCGTCTTAGACAGGAAAGAATGTAACGTGAGAAACAAAATCTGCTATCTAGGTATTACTCTTGGTTGACATCTGTCTTTCTCCATACATCTTAGCACAAAGTTGAAAAGTGTCAGAAAAACCTTTTACAGTCTAGGTTACTTACTGCTGCTGATATACCAAATTGTCCTGAAACCGGCCCTAATGTACGGGACTCCGTTGTATAGGTCCCTAACCCCCAACACTCCAATAATGCTCTAACAATTTTAGAACAGAGTCCTCCGCTCCTCCCTCACGCACACCCCGTTCCACAGGATGAAAGCAACCACAATACATGAAAAATATGAAGTGCTCACCATCCAAGATTTCATTAAGAGACGGCACATCAAATTTTTCCACTCTTTACGGCACTGCCATAATCCTCTTTTCAGTGACCTACAGCCCCCACCACTACCCGTCAGATGGAAGCACTGCTGGTCCACAGAAGCATGGAAGCAGATAGACCTTCTCGATCCCGAGCCCCATGACGGGGCTGACCGACCCACACACAACCAAATGAAAGCAGCCAATCTCCCGGCCGATTCCACCGTACCAAGACGGCAGCTTTACACCCCCCGTAGGCTCCGGGGGGTAAGGCGACACCTCGGCTACCGGTCGACTCAGCCAGCCCCTGCCGGGGGCCACTCACATCGGGCCCGACCTGGTCGACTACAGACCCATGGCCTAGACCCCTAGGCTCAACCTTTGGTGGACTCTCACCACCGTCCCGATATCACCCACACCTCTCCCGAGGCCTTCCACACTCCTCATCCTCTACACACATCCTTCAAATGGGACTCCCCCTAGTGAAAGGCTATTACCAATCCAAGATAAGTATCTTTTTTATTTTTCCCTTATTCTATTTTTATTATTTTGAGAGATATGAAAAAAAAAAGCACTTAGTAATAAAGACAGGATTTTTAATGCACAGTATGTTCAAAATGCAGATAGAGCGTTAATACATAGTTAGCGTTAGTACATACCTTATATAACCTACATATGTATGTTATGGAGTACTAGCTCTGGCTTTTATCCCCACACATGCCCTGAGCGTCTGTGGCTCTCGTGTTATCACTCTGGTTATTTATTTATGTTAAAATGGTTGGAGTGGGAAGGGGGGGGGGGGGAGCTCCGATGATTCCGGCCTTTCCACCAGCTTCCTGGAGGAATTGCTTTGGGAGTAGATGAGCTCCTGGGAAGATGTGAATGCATAAATTCTTTGAGTGTTGGTATATATGGCAGTACATAAATATAAATGGATACTATTATCCCAATTATGAATACTGTACAAACAAATCATAATTTTTTGAATAAATATCTTTAAAAAAAATTGATATCATGAAGTTGGACATATTTTCAATAAACTCAATTTAATAAAATTCAATACAATTTAAAAATAAATTCATTAGTAAAATTGATAAAAAAAATATCATTTTTGTCGTACTGGCGTATGTTCATTATTCGCTTAAAGAGGGCCTTTCTGTCTCATGGAACCGACAGATGCTCAATTTGAAAACAGTGCTCCTTACTTTTTAAGTCATTATGCAGTCTACCTTCATTATTGTTTCATGCTATATGCTAGGGAAAACCCACGGAGCCAAACTATTTGTTATTAGCTGGATAAAAGGATTAATGTAGCAACAACTATGAAAGGAATGATAACAATCACACATATATATATATAAAGGAGTTTAAATAAGCCTGATATAATGCATCCACATTTACAGCTTTGATTATCTCCTTATATAAAATAGGATTTACGACTATCATTATTTTCATTATTCCAACAAATCCTATGTTTCAAAGGACATGGTTCAAAATGTGGTTATTCACACTAGATATTTAGTGATCAACGGTCAGCCATCTGTCTGATTGTTAAGTAACAATCCGTATATGTCACCAATCAAACCATTTCATCCATTTTTAAATTTTAAATGCTTTTTAAAGCTAATTGAGATCGCAAATTAACAGTAAAGATATGAATCAATAGAAAATAAAAATAAATGTCATGCATTGACGGCTAAGAGCTGAAATTTGGACAAGGTTAGATAGCAATAGAAACGGGGCACCAACAAACGAAACAGTCACATAATCAGTAAAAGAGTTCCTTTGTAAAGTGTTCGCTGAGGTTTCATGGCGAAATAAACCCCAATACAACAAATAAACAAATGGGCGCGTTATTTGTTCCCCCTTTATCCCCTTGTTATTTGCATTTTCTTAAATGTGTCGTTAACCAACGGGGGGAGGGGGACAGAAATTTAATCTTAAATAACTTTTGATCCGCATTTATTTTTTTAAACAAAAACTAATCAGTGTGCTTAGAGGTGTCGTAGAATATTCTATATTAAAATTTCAGGTCGATTGAATGTTGTTCATGGCTGCTATTGTGTACCAAACGTCAGACAGACTGACAAAAGACGTCAGCTGATTGAATAGTGAGTTATTTATTAACAATTAAAAGAATAATAACGGACAAGAAAAAAGTGAACTGCCAAAGAAATGATGTCAACAAAATCTTTGTATAGGCAATTTTCGTTGTGTTTTAATACCACTGGATAATAGGGATATCCTGGGTTCGAGTCCCGATCCTGCCAGTATATTTATTATTTGGCTAATGATTATTAATAATTAAAATATTTACAATAGATGCCTACCAAATCTGGCTTTGATGATAGGCAAGTTTCTCCTTTTAGTATTTTTTTTTTGTTTCATATCCTCTTGAGAAAAAATTAATATATGTTACAGAATATAGATTCTGCAAACGAATCTATTTACAATTGCTTCATTATATTTTCCTGTAGTTTAGCTCCATTTTATACAATTATTCTGTTTTCAACTAATAGTGATCTGCATTGCACAAAAGTATAATGATGTACCATATACATTAATGGACTGAATTTATTAAAAGTGATGTGGCTCACCTTATATATTACAGACTTAAAACTAACTTACATCTAACAATAAAACCTTGAACCTAATTAACAGTCTGTTGCCATCGATGTGGGAAGGGCGGTGGGCTCATAGTGTTATCTGCAATGAAAAGGGCTTTATTGATTACTGATGCGGGTTATGGTTAAGAAATAAAATTTATTGTAAGCATTATATTTTCGAGAACCAACATGATAAGAAAGTTTCTGTATCTTTTAAAACTTAATTAACTTTTAAAAGAATAGTAAAACAAAAAATTTAAAAGTAAAAATAGAAGTGAACCAAATTTTCGAATTGCTTTTTTTTTCCTCCCACATTCTGAAGTTAAAGGACTAAACATGCCTTTCTCTTGTTCTCACAATAGCTGTTGTAAATACTATTTTCATAATTTACGTATACTAATAACTTATACACAGTAAAGTATTTTTGAAGTCTAATGGATCATTGAAAATTTAAACTGTACTTGAAAAAAAAAAGATTTAAAAGATAGGAAACATGTCTCATCGCCTAAACGGTCCTATTCCTATGTTTATTTGCATCGATCTCTGCATTTTCTATTTATGTGGATGGCGTGCTCGTAGACAGTTTTTCTAGCCCCTCAGTACCCCTTTTACTAATCGGTAACATGCTCATAAAAAAATTTATCCTAACCCATAAATAAGTTATATACGCATAATTTGTGTGCATATGACCATATAAAATAAAAAAACATGACTGAAATTTAAATCCCTTCTTGGGCAATGTAGCGACCACTAACAACATTAGATAAATCACACTATACTCTATTGTATATATATTGTAACCAAATGTATATAACATTACCCAAATGTAAATCATTGTAAATATGTTAAACAATAAAACATGCTGCCAGGGCCAATTAGTTAGATGAGATGGGACACCAGCTGTCAGACAGGCAACTCAGCTTAAGGTAAATTCCATAAGCTTTAATGAACTAGTAAAAAATATTTATCTACTGAAACTGCAAAATATTTTGTATGTGAGTGTCGGGTTGTCACGAGGGGAGTGCCTAGTTACCCTAGCCCTGGTGACAAAGTGAGGGTTTCTTGAGTTTATAACCCGGACAATTGTTTCATGACGGCTTTACTATCTGACTCCATTTTTTGTGGAATAGGTATGTGCCCCTATTTACATAGGTATGTGCCCATGATAGGTATGTGCCCCGACAATGCACTATGTTCGGGAGAAGAGGTATAGGGTAGGTTATAGGTAGTTTGTGTGGTCTTGGAATGACCAAGAATTCACACTCGGTATATAAGGGTAGGCGAAATCCGTTCGGATCCCAAAGGCGAGTGTTAACCGGAGAGAGGCAGACTGAATCGCCGTGGGAAACACTGCTTGGTAAGTTTGCAGGGCCACGACAAACGTTGTCCACTAGGGAGAGGTCTCCCCCTAGGAGGTGCTAGATTTAGTGAGACGAAGGAAGAGATTCCCACTAGGGGGTGTTGAGTCTGACAACGCCGGACTAAAACGTAGCGAGGCGAGGAGAGAAAGAGATGCAGAGGTTTTTCATAAAGAAGCAGCGAGTTTCAAGCAGGGCAGCCACGAGCCAGTAGTTGTCAGGAGAATGATATATAGGACCCAAACCGCAGGCCTTAAATACCCAGCTGGCCTTGCCAGTAGCCAATAAGCATCGATATTGTTGTAGCCAATGATGTGTCTCCCGGCGGTTTGATCTATTGCCTGCCTGACAGTTGGTGTCCCAGCTCATATAACTAATTGGCTCCCACGCATTTTTTATTGTATATCGACAATGATTTATATTTTGGTAATGTTATTTACATTTGTTTATAATATATATACAATAGAGTATAGGGTGATTTATCTTATGTAGTTAGCGGTCGATACAGTGAGAATTTTATATCGGTTTGTTTTTAATAAATTATTATTTAATTATATTTTCTGAATGTAATTACAATTATTCAACGGAGAGGAGATTATCAGCCTCCTTTTTTGAATACAACGGACCTTATACATGAACTTATGTTCTAACTGTGGGGTGAAAAAAACTGGAACAATTTTCCTTTTTCTTTATGAAGTGATATATAACAGTATTATTAAAAATAGGAAAAAAATAATAAAAATAGCAATGAACAAGTTTTTTTCAGATCCATTTCATACACCCTCTTATCTGACCTGACATCGTTTTCAGAAGGAATCGATAATCGATAAGAAATATATCCCGACTAATCATCTGCTACGTTCGGTGAATGATGGGCTAATTTACTCTTGATCAATACTAACAGCAAGATATCAATGCATCCAAATGTTTCTAGAAACAACGTATCTTTCTATCGATACAAGTATCTTTCTTTTACCTACCTACCTACCTTACCCTAGGAGCCACGTCTATTCGCTGAAGCTGAATAACTAAAATATTTTAATTGATTGAATGCCATTTAAATATTCAACTACTTAGATTTTATTACTCAATTAAATTCTAAGCATCGTCATACATCATTCATCATAGCCGCAAAGTGACAATATTATTAAATCAACGTATATTGATTTAATTTAATACTGTCCCATTTAATTTTAACCTTCCAATTCCATATTTATTAAGGATAAATGGAATATACAATATGATATGCCTTATTCAAAACGTTTGAATAAAATGATGAAGGAGTACAATATCTTATCTACTAACTATATCAAATATGTTTAGATATACAGGGGTGCGTTTATTGGTGGGAGGTCTCAAGACAAAAAGCCCCAAGCCCTGAGTCTACGCCCCAGAAATAAGTGAGAAATCCGTGCTCGGGGTCCCTTCCAAAAGAAGAGAGCTTGACCTTTATGCTAAAGGTTTATTGCCTGCACCTTGCCGAATCTCACATAGTCAATTTTTATGTACTGATCTCATTATTTCTATATTAAATTTATGTAGCGGGTACAGATATAACACATCATTTGAAATGCCCAATATCAATAAAGGAGACTTGGGCCAGCATTCCTTACTTCATTAAATATCGTGAATACGTCTTTACATAAATATAGATGCTCATCATAGAAAATTCATTAAATATTCTAATCTCGTCTCCATGATAAAATCAATAATAGTTATCTTAACATTAATTTATATAAATAATCTTTGTTGTTCCATTGGCTGTATGGTGCATAGCCATCTGACCTTATTGAGCTCGTTTATCGTTTTGTATTGAGATTTCATAAATAATAAAATATAATAATGATAAAGAAACATCCCTAGGTATACCAAAGCCGGAAAATTGATTACGATTGCAGTTAATTTTGGGTAAATTTTGGTTATACATGGTTTATGCTAACATTTTCAAGTGAATAAAAAACATAATATGGCCCATTTTTCATCAATATATGAGATCATAAAATGGTTAACAACTTTCTTAAATAATTATTTACCGAGGATTAGTTGAGGAGTAAAAAAAAGGTATATTATAGAACTGAATGAAGGATCAAGGAAGTTTTTCTTTCAGACCACAGCAAGGGTACATACTTCCTAATAATTGCAAATAAGTAGAAATCATTATATCAAGCGATAATGTTATTAACTTATACCCTTCCAGTCCTTGTATACTAAGTTAAAGTTAAAGGTGTTATAATTCTGTGGTCAGTACCATGTTGTAGACTTATTTAAGTGAGGAAAGATTTCATTAGCATATTGTAAAAAAATTATAAAACATTCTAATTATTAGTTTTTTAAGCCCATAAAGCTCAATTCAAAGTTTACATTCTCTCGAAGCACATTCATGGTCGGTTCCGGTGAACACTTCTCAGTGAGAAAAGAACAATATCACATGGTGGCGTTATAGGGGCACTTAAAGGACGACCCACCTGTTGTTTACTGGCCTGGTTACCGTCGAGTGCACATTCGACAAGGGCTCTAGAGGAGTACAGAGACTAAAGGAAGTGTAAAGTTTCAAATAAATTGTTACAAAAAGGTGTAATATTCCACAACGATGATTGCATATTAACGTAACACCATGCCTATCCGCCAAAAATGTATTCAGAAAGTCAGGTCTAATATCTAGGTCGAATTAGCAAAAATTTTTTTTTAAATATTAAACGATTTCTCACGTTTTGGCATTTTCAGAACTTCAAAAATGACACGCGTAAATAATTAATTTGTCAATTAATCACTTACAGATAATTGGTAACCATCAAATAAATCATCGATCATGGGCAGGATATCGTTTCCCGGTAAGATGACTGGAGGCTCCCGGATGACGCTAGGAGACTGATGCGGACGCCCTCACAATTTCGCCTACGCCACGCATCGGATGATAACACCCGTCCAGTTAAATCCAAAAGTGGAGATTTGATATTTTTTCTGGACAATAGAAAGGAGATAAGAAGGCTAAGCTCTGAAAACATTGAGAGAAGTAGGAGGAGTAGGTAGTCAGCGTCAATCCCCGAACGAAGGAGGCTGGCTCCTGTGCCAAGTTGAACGGTTATTTCATTTTGTTAAGCATAAGCTAAAGTAAGGTGGTAACAAGGAGTCAGTATTATTATAGAAGAAATATTAAAGGCATGACAAGGATTCGGCAGGAAACTCAACAAAGGAAAATTACTTTTATGGACAAAATAAAGGGACCATCAGAACTCCCAATAAACAATAACTAAGGTAACGAATAGTAATTAAATGATAAACCGATCATAATTATCATTTAAATGTTGAATGAACTACTTCAGAATTCAATAGGCACTAAAGATTAAGGATAACTGAGCTCAATTTAATTCATTTATATAACTATAGTTTATATAATTATTTATAGACAATAAGTTCATTTTTCATTATTAAGAATTAGATTTTCAGTAAGTTATGTATAATAAATTTTATAGTGAATTAAGTTTTGATTATATTAACCATTCCCAATTTCTTTTGGTATTTAATAAAGGTTTGTTTTTGAACAACAATCACTGGATTGTTTTATTAACTAGTCAATGATTCCATTGTAAATATAGTGGTGGGGCTGCTTCAATTATCATTATGATTACTATCAAACGTAACCTAGTTGCTGATTGTACTATTCAGTCAAATTATATGTTTAATGCTTATCGAGAAATGTATGTCTTTGTTGATGTTTTGAGGATGGCTGAACGTGGTGAAACGTTGAAATATTTATGAATAAATTTTTTTGGGAGACCTAGAGCTTTTATAAAATTTCTTCCAGGATACCTTACTTGTGTTTTTGGTCTAGAAAGGGATTTTCGTCCTAATTTTAACTTAATAAAAATAAAATTAAATCACTATGGCTAAATAGTATTGTAAATGTAGCAACCGCTAACTAGATAAGATAAATTACCCTATACTCTATTGTACATATGTTGTAAACAAATGAAAATAACATCACCAAAATATAAATCTTTGTAAATATGGTAAACAATAAAACATGCTTAGGAGCCAATTAGTTATATGAGCTGGGGCACCAGCTGCCAGGGCAGGTATAGACTCAACTGCCGGGAGACCCTTCCCGGCTCTGTCAAAGAACAAAGGAGACCGCACACTCAAACATCATTGGGTACTACAAAAGCGGTCCTTATTGGCTACTGACAAGGCCAGCTGGGTATTTAAGGCCTGCGGTTTGGGTCCTGTATATCATTCTCCTGACAACTAAACTGGCTCGTGGCTGCTCTGCTTGAAACTCTGAAACTTGGCTGCTTCTTTATGAAAAACCTCTGCATCTCTTGCTCTTCTCACCTCACTACGTTTTAGTCCGGCGTTGTCAGACCCCACACCTCCCTAGTGGGAATCTCTGCCTTCGTCTCACTAAATCTAGCACCTCCTTGGGAGAGACCTCTCCCTCGCGGACGACGGTTGTTGTGGCCCTGCCAACTTACCAAGCAGTGCTCCCCACGGCTATTCAGTCTGCCTCTCTCCGGTTCACACGGTTGGGATCCGGACGGATTTCGCCTACCCTCAGATACTGAGTGTGAATTCGTGGTCATTCCAAGACTACAAAAACTACCTACACTACCTACCCTATACCTCTTCTCCTGAACATAGTGCACTGTCAGGGCACATACCTATCAAAAAATGGAGTCAGATAGTAAAGCCATGATGAAACGATTGTCCAGGTTATAAACTCAAACAATCCTCACTTGTCACCAGGGCTAGGGTGACCAGACACCCCCCTCATGACGACCCGACAGTAAAAATCAATAAAACAAAGAATGGAATGAAAAACCATAAAAATACAATTGTAGTCACATTTATGGAAAAAAACAGTTTTTATCCATACTGGTAATGTTGTTTATGTTCTTCACATACTTAATAAAATACTTTTTTTTTTATTTAGACGGAATAGCGAATTCCTTGAATATGGAGAGTTAACATTTTTTTTCGCGGATTTTTTAACCTTGATGTACTTTATAAAAATATTTTTTTGTATTAATTGTTGCTATGATTATTACTTGCTACTCGTTTATATTGCGTGTTTAGTCGCACCCCACTTTTAATATGAATTTTTCTTTTGTCTATGCCCTGGCAGATTTCTCATCCTTCAAAATGGCGTTGTAAGTATAATGATATGATTTCAGGGAGAAGAAAATTTGATATTATTTTCTTAATCACATTCACAGTCTATTAAACCTATAAGAGGCTTCGCTAAAGTAGAGAATTTGCCAAAATTGAAGGTAACTGGTGTCTTAAATTAAAGCTAAAAACAACGGAGACTATTATGAAGTTAATGAGTCTCCTGAAAGGTCACTAATCTACGGTCACCATTTATCAATTAGAATTGGGCAGTGTTCCAAGGAACAGGGTATCGTCGAATCAATGAAGCTGCTAGATAAAAATGAACCCAGAAAAAACCCATCTTTGGCAAATAATTTCTAAAGGAACGCAGATATCCGATTACGAATCAAATCAGGTGGTCTACACATGACTATATCAATTGATAGCCGTCACGTGATAGTTAATCATTTTTTCTTATTATATCCTCACCTACATTCTATTTCCATAACTATTTTTACAGACTAAATTTTTGAACTTGAATTGTGAATTAAACTGTTAGATGAAAAAATTTTTAGTTTTTATGATTACACCAAGATTTGTTATTCTAGTTGAGATAATGTTTTCTGAAAATGGACTGTTTAAGTCCAACAAAGTCGCAACAAGAAATGATAAATGAATATAAAAATGTATATGGAAAGATATTACGCATTTTTGTTTTATTTAAATGATTATATATTTATGCATCCGTCAATATAGAAACTGTTTAAAAACTAAACTGTGTCTTTTAAAATATATTCTTATGATAGCCTATAGTTAGTAGCAATGATTACCTTCATTTACTTAATTATATTTAGCCTGGAATCGTATCAATTTTAGAGATAAAATCTTCAAGCTAAATGACACATTTCATCTGTTCTTTCATTGATTAAATAAATAAACAGACAATACGTGACATAAACAATATAGTCGTATTATATTAGAAAATAAATGGGTGATACTATGGTGAGACAAAAGGATGAATGATGTCCAAACACTAGTTTTCATCATTCGCTGATAAAATCGAGAAGCGTGAGAAGTGATTCTCTTCTAGTTCGCAGCACCTCTAAAGGGGATAGATATATCACTGACCAAGGGCCTAAATCCTACCCTAGCTGAAAACCTAATTTAAGGCCTCCCCGGAAAAGAAAGAAAGCCCCCCCAAAAAACCTTATTTCTCCCTCCACTTCTCAGGACTTTTATAGACGGGAGGTGTAACACACTTTTTTAAATTATAGCTTTTTTTCGTTCAATACCGAATGCGCTAACGTCCATGTTCACTTGACGGAACTTAAGGCTTTACCATGAGGAAAATTTTGTGAACCCTCTGGGTCTTTGACATAATTTTCATGCGAATTGTGGTTCATAAATTATTCACAACCCATAAAAGCCATCTCGTCCAGTTAACACTAACGACTATACGCCGAATCTTGTTTGTTCCATATACCTGTCCGGTTTTGTCGTTAATATTAAGTCATGTGTGCCAAAAACTACTTTATTTAAAAACTTAATATACTTATGGTTGCATTCGAAGCCTTAATACTACGAATCCTGACTTTCACTCTCGAGTAATCATTGAGAACTTGAGAGCGTATTTCTTGAAAGCCATTATTCCCAGCATTGAAGCGCTTGAACCAAAACCCTTCGCACTCAATCCTTTTTTCGAGAAATCTCTTAAAATACTGAAAACTCATTTTTTTTTTATACTCGTTGCAATATTTAATAGTGAATTAAACGTACAGTAGGCTGGATTAAGCGAATGTAAACATGTGAACCTCCACGTTAGTTTTATATTAAAAAAAAATCTAGCCTGCTCTATAGCATGGTTTTGTTGCCACTAACTGAATTATTGTAAAAAATCTACAAGATATTTTAAATCACTGAAAGATTTTTTTCAAATTATATTCTTAAGGTAATAATGACCTTAATTAAAAATAATAATTTGCTTTGAATTAGATCGGTTTCTGTAATAAAACCTACAAACTCTTCTAATTGAATTGAAATACATGTCATTGTTTATTTTATTGATCAAAAAGGCAACTAAATAATGATTGTGAAAAATCCAGAAAGTCTTTTTGAAGCTAAATAACCATCCTGGATACTTTCGATTAATCTTTCAAAAAAAAAATAATAATAATGAAAGTTACTGGCTGTAACGAAATAACGGAGAATTATGGTTTGCTTTAACGGTATTATTTTCTGTATATGGCTTTCTTTTTGCCTTTGAACCACAAATCTTGAATAGCTTCTGAACATCCAGACCTCAGCCGAGGTCTACCGGGTGGTAGGGTAAGGGGGGAGGAAAATTCCTCAATTCCTTCACCCAACCTTCAAATAGGTCCCTCCTAGTAAATGGATCCCTTTCAATCCTATAAATTCTATGTTATTTTCTTTTTCCCTCATTCCTCATTAGAGGAACTGAGGCCATGTTATGTATCTTTTGATTGAGAAAATATTTTGTTATTTGACACAACTTATTTTATAAGTTAGCAATATAAAAAAGTAAAGTATCGAAACACATGTGTATTTATTTTCACAGAAATATGTAACTATAAATAAAAAATATGCAACAACATAAGTGCAATTATTATAAATGCAAGTCCAATGGTAAAAATACTTTCTTTTTTTTACATTTGCCTAATTTTACTAACATGCTACTTTCTCGGAATTCCATTGAAATAAGAGTTAATTTTATGAAATGAAATTTCTGCTCTAACTATAGCACGTGAAAAGTATTAAAAGTTGACTATCGTGGTGTGGAATCACGTGAAGATGGGGTTAAGACCCTGACTTTCTTTCCTTGTTTTTTATACGTTTTGCTGTACCAATATGCTAAATAAATTGGAAGTTGTGCATTCAAAACTGGTACATCACCAACTATAACAATTCCAGAATCATTATTAAATGTTTTGTCTAGAAACTCGTGAATTTACTGGACAACAAGGTATCTTTTTTTCGCCCGGACATAAATAAGGCATTTTTCGCCAAACACTAACTTGAAGTTAAAATACCGATCAATACAAATTATGAGTGTGGAGGCAAGTGAGAGAGAGTAAGGGAGCTAGTGAATGTAGAAAAGTGTACCATTCTTATTCACATTGTATCACAAAAATATACAAGAAAACACAGAATAACATTTCTCCGAAAGTATTTCAATTGAAAGTGACTAATAATTTTTATTCAAGAAAATTTGTGTAACTCCCAAAGAAATAAGAAAAACAAGAATAGTTAGTAATTAAACTAAATTATGTAAAATTATTTAATATACAGGTATTTACAATAAAATTAACCTAAATTTACTTAAAATGCATTAGAAAATATACTACTCGATAGTATAGGAAGTATATAAATTTGTAAATACAAATAAATCCCAGCATTAGTTATCAACTAGTATAATAAAATAAACTATTTAAAAAAATATACATAAATAAAATAAAGGGGTAAAATCAATTTCAGCTCAAATCAAACTCAGTTTAGGGCAGACGAGTATCCAAAATGCTTAGAAATGAGAAAACCCTTAGATTAATTAAATCGCTCAGGTGTGTGATTAGCTAAAGTTTTAAATAGTGAACGAAACTTCGCAATAGGCCTTGTAAAATTCAAATTCAAATATTTTAAGGGTAAAAACAATTATTTTTAGAAACATTTTACCTGTAACATCAGACAATAATAAATCTTTACGGGTCTCTTCTCTATCCCTGATTTCCTCCTCGTTTCTAGCCTAGATAATTAATAATAATTAAATGATTTGATTTAATCCCTAAAAAACTTGTGTATTAAGAAAGCCTTAGTACTGAAGAGCGACGAGGCCTGATTGAATCCAGTAGTGGTTGCGGGTTGAGTAAGGCAAGCTCGAGGCTTCCCGTATATTACCTATGTCATGTGTAATTATCGTGACATCGTTAATTATCATGACATCACTTTTGTATTAGTAGTATATACTAATCTAGCCTCCCAATTCCATCATTCGCGTTTAGGCCATTCTTTTCAAATGAAATGGATTTTTTAATCCCTACTATCCTATTAACATAAGAAACAGCTGTACTTTGTGCAATCAAGAATGCAGACAAAGAATAAGTGCAATTACCTTCAAATCACAACACATATTCCATTCATACACTGCATATCGAAGCATTTCCAATACAAATTTAATGTTGTCATATGCTTCTTTCATACTAGGTGAGTGATGCAAGTGAGGAAATGCTTTAAAGAAGATACAATTTAGCTAGTAAGCACGCATTTCAAGTTGTTAATTGAACAATTTTAAATCTCGTATGAGATTGTTAAGATTTTCTTCACTCACTAAATGAGGCATATATGATCTGCTTTGTTCAAATTTATCACCAAAACCAGTTTCTTTTTCTTCCTTACTTTCACCTAACTCTGAACTCTACTGAACTCTACTACTGAAACTGCTACGCAATTTTTCACAATTGCTCATTGTCCGTAGCAGGTTGCCAGTTAGGGTACACCACTGTATCTTTTGATTATGATGTAATTCCTTTAATGTTTGTTAAGCAAAAATAACAGTCACAACAGTGGATTTTGGGTTCCCTCCAAATCATAGGGGTAGCAAATGACATTTGACGTGTGCCAGTTTTCCATGTAGTGAGAAGCTTAACAAACAACAAGATATGTGGGGCCCAGGCCCTTGTTTGGTCCCCAACTTTACACCCAAAATAAAATTCAAAACACTTTTTTCCGAATGGAGTAAGGTATCGCCTTCGGGATTTGAGCGTTATTTAACTACATACATTAAAAAACTTGTTAAAAAACTAATGGTTAATTAAAAGAAATAAAGTTGTAAATATGTGATTGAAAATGATTGAGACACACAAAGCACTCACAATGACGTGTTTAATGGTTCACTACTGTCTAAAAACTGACTGTCTAAAAATCGTTCTGTGCAATGTGTGCTACACTAGATCTCGTTTTACATGTCTATACATGAACATCTGAATCTTCACAACATTAGCAATGGTACCCTTTGAGTTAGCTCATTTCGTTCCTATATATTTACAATGCAGCAGGGCATCAGACTGTAAATCTGGTTGCCCTGATTAATAGTATATAATCTTTATTGATCTTTAATTACAAAAAAAACTATTAAACCGGCCATTAAAATCGTTTTCCTAACTTTCATGTTGAACCATTGAATTTTCAGAGTAATAGTATTTTGTATGATAGTTCTGTTTTATGCCACTACAATGCTAAAAATAAAAGTAATCCCATCAAAAATAATATTTGCGATTAATCAGTTAATTATTATGTTATGGAGAAAAGAATTTTCCTTAGCATATTGCATGATGTAAAAAATTAAAGAAATGGGCTGATCACTTTAGTGAACAATAATTACCAGCATATATAAAATGTGATTAATGTTTTTTTGTTATCTTTAAATAAAGCAGCTGTGGCCATTGCAGAATAATCAGTAAGATCATCGAGACCCTCAAATGTCCCATACCCCATACTTAACTAACCTTTTTTTTTTTTGTTTAGAAAACTTAGGTCAGTATTATTGCTTTGTACTTTTTTTAAGCAATTTTTAATTTCCGAGATGTCGTAACAAATACTAAATGAATATGTTTCATACCAAATCTTCAACCAAAATATTTTCTAGATTCTTAATTTTATTCATAAAACTTCTATTTCCCACTTCCATGTGGATATATGAATCCATTCTCCATTGCGACAGGCAAGTCATCAAGTGGAGCCCATCACAGCTACAGTGGTGATATTGGAAGGGCTCGGACGAAGGGGGCTGGTGAATGGCCCCGCTGTGCACAGCCCTTGACACCCTGTGTCCTCCTTTTTCTCTCCATCTCTCCACGACAGTTCTAACCCATTTCGTTCTGTCCAGAGGGCTGTCTTGGGAAAGCAGGAAATATGGCTATTTTAAACAGATGAGGCCCATATATAACGGAAAACATTGCCACTACAGAATTCAAAATGATACCCCTTGACACCCTTGAAAACGTATGTTAAGAGAGATATGGCTTTTTCCAGAGCGGGGGCAAAGTTTTTCTCCCTTGAAGATTTACACAGTTGTTTTTATTTAGTACAGGAACCATAAGGTCATCCTAATTATAAAGTTTCTTAATTATACATGGTGAAATATACAGCTAAGTATAATTCTACTTGTAACATTTATTTTATATTTAAATATTAAGATTGAACAGGAGAGGGGAGCAATTAAATTAAGAATTAGAAAAGATTGGTATATTATGTTAATTGTGTATTTCATTATTAGTTTCCGTAGTTAGGTGCTGTAATATATCTCTAAAAGAGATTTTTTTTAAGAACAGTAGACGTGTTAAAAGTTAACTATGAGGATAACTTATAAGTACAAACGACTGGAGAAGTTTTAAAGAAGGTTAAATCCAATTTTCCACTGGGAACTTATCCCTAACTGGAATTATTCCCTGAGACAAACGTATTAACTAGCCAGATGCTAAAGATATCGTGATTTCGCTCCATTCAATTCACGTTTGTTTATCTTCAAAATATGTTGTAATTAATTAAATTACAAGAAATCTGTCCGTAAACGCTAAAAATATAAACACCGAATTTCCTTCGTGCGGTTATATGTACAAAATATTAGGAATTATGTTTCTCCTACTTTCGCGGCTCCAGCTCTGCTAATAAGCAAAGGGACATTGATCAAACATATTTATTTATTTTATTCATTTCCATAGAAATACAAATATACAAACGGTCTGGATGTGTTCTGTCCTGGTGCTACATCGGAACGTGGATTCTTTAGAAAAGTTATTGGTGGTTATCGTTTTATCAGTTATCAATCAATTTAACCCTTACTTTTATAACTGTATAGCCGAGCTCCAATTAAATATCACAATACATTTTTGAACAATGACAAAAACAGATTTAATACAACATTAATTTTCTTCTTAATGCTGATACTTTTTCTTCTGTTGCCATTAATTATTTGAACCAGAAGGAAGAGGGGTTGTTTTCATGCAGGTATGGAGAAATCGTATTTTGTCTGTCTGCCTATCTGTGTTTTACACAGTAGTCATCTTACAAATTATTCACTTTGCAACTATCTGAAGTTTTAGGATAATATTTTAAAATTGTTCGGCTTGCCCTGATTGTGTGTTGGTTAAAATACCATTAATGGGAATGTCAAAATATACACTGATGGCCAAATTAACGCACCACTCTTATTTTTTAAAAGATTTCAAATTTGTGCGAACTTCAGACTATATTTTAGAATATTTTTGGTTAAAAAAATAAGTTTTTTAAAAACGAAATCGTATTTTACATGGGTAATTGAAGGTACATGATGAGTAAAAGAAAAAATACTGTAAAAAAAAAAAAAACTTGGAAAACATTTTTAAAGAAAACTTATTTAATAAAGGGTATTTCCGCCTCTGGCACCAATCGCGTCTCTAAAAAGTCTTGGCATTGATTGGTAGTGGTTTTAAATGAAGTCCTGAGGAATACTGTCCAACTCTTTAAAAACATCCCATTCCAATTCTTCAAGGGTGCTAGAACATGGATTCCGACGTCATACACTTCACTTCAGTTTTCGCGGACGTGTTCAATAGGATTTGAGTTTGGACTCAGTGGTGGCCACACCAGGTGCTCAATCCCAACTTTAATTTGGTAATCGTCAACCATTTGTGCTCTGTGGGGTCGGGCATTATAATCCATTAACAAGAGACCCTCGCAGGGTTGGGAGCAAACGGATCTACATGTTCTTCGATTGTGCCTCCTAAGTACCTCTGAGACGCTAGGAAACTTCTCCGCATAATATCCAATTCACTACGAGCGTCGAATAAATTGCACCCCAAAACATACGTTAGCCGCCACGAAATCCCACCTAAGGAACCATACAGCATGGCGCTTACACTTCTGCTGGTCGCCTCCATATAAAAATACGGCCATCTGAATATTAAGACCAACTCTCACCTCATCTGTAAAGAGAACTCTCTTCCATTCTTCCTAAGTCCAATTCGTATATTCACATCCAAACTAATCCTAGCCCATTTTGTGAGCTTTGGTAAGGAGAGGTTCACGGGCTGGAGGCTCACCAAGCCTCTAGGTTATTTTCATTAGGCCTTTTCCTTACAGTCCTGCTGGAAAGGAAACATTTTGGACTTGCTTAATGAAACTTTTTATCTCATTTCCGGTGATAGTCTAGTTTCCCAAAGCCAGGCGATGGATGTACCATTGTCTCTTTTTCCTAGACATATAGGCCGACGTTACCTTTTTGTTCTTGGGTGACGCTCTTTCTCCCTGTCTAGGGAAGTGTAATGTACACCCAGTCTCCAGGCGTCTTCCCATTAGCTGCATCCTTCCTCTATCAATATCACAGCCCTAAAGCCATTTTATTCACTTAAATGCCTAACTAGGTCCATTGAACAAAACAGTGAGAATGAATTTTATGACGTCTACATTGGATGGATCAAATTTAATTGTTTATTTCAGAGTAAACAAAACATTATTCACGGTTTACATTTACACTGATACCTCCTCACTACCAATAGTTAATAAAAATAAAATCGGATGATATTTTAACTAAAAACAATTGAGTGGTTACCGCACCACACTGTCCATAGTGTGTACTGTAAAATACGTTTGTTTATTTCGGCGTAATACCCTCAGGTCATCGACGCCGTGGTTTTTATATATAAGATCACTTAGCTCAGACGAGCCTGAGAGTACAAGAACGAAAGCTGAGGCCAGAACCAGTTGGGGGTGCAGGATACGTGCCACATGCAAGGTGGTTGTAGATGGTTTAAAGGGCACGAGGAATAAAGTATGAGTATGCGGAAAAAAACCTGTTAGCCACATAACTCAGATACATCAGTACAATCCACCAATTCTTCTATTTTTTCATAAACATGTCAAAATACGTTAGGAAATAAGGTTAGTTCTTGTTGTAACATAAATTGTACCTGTCATAGCAACAACAACAACAACAATTTATTAAGATAAAATTACAATCTTGCTTCTTTATTAGGCAATAAGTAATTAAGATAAATGTTATCATTCATACCATATTTACAACATCATTCACTTGCTCATTAATACAATATTTACAAACAGCCCAGAGGCCCCCTAAGTCCACATGATTGTCACCTCCCTCGCATGTGAAGGAGACAGCGGAGTTTTGGGAAGTCCTCCACGCTCCTAAGTCAGCCGCGTCACTGGATAAGAGCCAGCGGAGCCTGACCAAGAGCGTGAGAGCCACAGAAGCTCAGGACATGATTAGAGAAACTGGCCATTGCCAGGACACCCACTAACACTTAGTTATAGCTGGTCACGAGGCCACTGCCGTTTTAATCTCCGAGGAGGATTATAGGGATGAGTGGTGCAGTGTAAAGACTGTGCTAAGGAATTAGGGTGGTTGGATAGGTAACTATAGAATTTTATGAACTTAGAAGAGATGAGTTCAAGAATATAGGGTATATTCAGATCATTGTGAAGGGTTTTGTTGCTGACATAATAAGGGGCATTTACTATTGTTCTCAGGACGTTTGATTGAAAAGATTAGATGCACTTGCTGTTCGACTTTTTTACTGTCCCTCATAGCTCTATTCCGTATGTCCAGATTGGCTTAAGTATAACTTTGTAAATAAGTAGTTTATTTTCTATTGAGAGATGGGATGTCCTTTGAAGCAGTCTGTACAGTTGTCCAAAGCGTCTGTTTAGTTCTTGTCTTTTAGCCTCGTATGTGAGTTCCATGTCAGTCTTTTGTTGAGATGGAAGCCTAGATACCTTACTGTCTCAGACACAGAGAGAGGAATCGAATTTTAAATACAGGACTTGCGGCAGAAGGTGAAGGTTATGTGGGGGCATTTTGCTTCATTGACCTTGATTCGCCATTGGTTGCACCAATACTCAATCTCATCAAGGTGTTTTTGAAGGTGTTGGGATGCTATATTAGGGTCTGAATGGGTTGACAGGACTGCAGTGTCATTTGCAAATGTCGCCAAGAATGTATTGGTGGTGGAGGGGACATCAGCGGTGTATAGATTATAGAGGATGGGACCCAGGACGCTGCCCTGAGGAACTCCTGCTTTTATGGGATAGTAATTAGAATATTCTAAACCACAGCGGACTTGGAAGAAGTGGTTTGAAAGGTAGGACTGTAGGATTAGGAATAGGGTCTGGGGTAAATATCCTCTGAGCTTGTAAAGCAAACCTGCGTGCCAAACCCTGTCAAAAGCTTGAGCTATATCAAGAAAGGCTGCAGTGCAATACTGTTTGGATTCGAGGGCTGAGTAGATGTGATTGACAACGAAGGCCTTGTTGAGCAGTGGAATGTCGTTGGCGGAAACCAAACTGGTGTGTGGGATAAAGGTTTTTGGATTCAATAATTGGAAGTAGGCGTTTTAATAGGGGTTTTTCAAATATTTTTGAGAGTATAGGGAGTAGGCTAATTGGGCGGTAAGATGAGGGGTCATTGGGTGTTTTACCGGGTTTGGCGAATAGGACTATAATGTAGTGTTTCCAGAGGAGAGGAAAATGCGTCGTTCGGATAATGCAGTTATAAATGTAGGATAGGAAGATTATGGCTTTAGGAGGAAGATGTAGGAGAATTCGAGGAGTAAGGAGATCATATCCTGGACATTTTCGGTAATTTTTTTAGAAGATATTTAACCTCAGAGGGGTTAACGGCTTTTGGTGGTAGTGAGAGAGGGATAGGTGAAGTGAGGAAATCTTCAACAGTTGTGCGATGAGTATTGTTTTGAGGAGCAAGGGGAGGAGTGAAAGTACGGGAAAGATGCAGTGCAAATCCTTCCGCCCTCTCGCCATCCGAAGCCGCCCAGGATCCATCATCACGACGGATTGGGTGTGAAACAGGATGATATTTTAGGATTTTCTTAGTTAGATTCCACAATGAGTTGTCCCTGGTAGACAGAGAGGAGATATAGAAATTAAAAGAATCGGAACGGAAGGATGCCAATTGCCGTTTTACCAACCTGCAGTACTGATTGTACGAGCGGCGATCAGCAGGATGCCGGGATCTTAGCCACACTGCTCTCTAGTGGCGTTTGGTTTGGATTAGGTCTATGAGATACTGAGGTAAAGGATTTTGATTGTGATTTTTTAGATGACGGTGGGGTGACGAAGCCTCCCAGGCCGACCCCTGGATTAGAGTAGTGAAGGAATTCACTGCATCATCTAGGTCTTGGGATGTTTTCAGAGGTACTTTGAGGTCTACAGAGTCTGTAAGAATCTGGCGAAAGTGGTCCCAATCAACTGGGCCCCTGATAAATGAAGGAGGAGGCAGTTTGTGGATTGGTCTTAGGGAAATGGTTAATAATAAAGGGCTATGATCGGAGGAGAGGTCATCGAGGCGCGTGAGTGAATAGTTTAGTGTTCCCAAACTATTGTAGAAGAAAAATTCAAGGAGATCTGGATTTCGATTGGGATCTGATGGCCAGTAGGTGACTGTGTCAGGAGAGATAGTGGGGCAATGTTTCCGTGAGAGTGCAGACAGCGAAGCAAGTCCTCGTGAATTTGTGGATCTCCTGTCATAGCAAGGATTTTTATTTTTGTTTAAACCATATCTACGATCCTTGAAAAAAAATTGCTAACGACCTTTAGGTTTTCTTTTTTATATTTTGCCCAAATTCAAATTTATATGCAATTCAATGAAGACTTTCAACAGTAGTGTTTCAATTAGTATTTTTGTTTCTAGACTAGATACATTTCGTATTAGGATGACATTATTTTTTAATTATGCAATTAGGGAAAATAAATTGATTTGGTTTGAAACAATTGGTCAATATCCAAAACTGTTCTATTTCTCTCCTCTTTGGCATTTACACTACTACTAAAGTAGACTGAAGAGAACTTAATGCATACCAAAGGCTATTGGGAAGGGAAAATTTCAAGGAATCCCACGAAGGGTAAAGTGATCGATCAAAATGTAATAGTTGAGCATGCTATTGAAGTCGGAAAAATTTGTAAACTTCTTATAAAAGAATTTATAAGAATTACGAAAGAAGGAGCTCAAAGATGAATCCTGTTTGAAGTGAGGCAGTATAAATCAGGAGCCAGTGAAGAGGTATCTTGAGTGACCTTAATTAAAACTTCACCACCCACCAACCCCGAAACGCCGCAGCTCAGGCCCCACTGTATTTCCTTACTGAGTGCCAGCCACTTCAAACCTAGGGCCAATTTTAATATAGGTCACAGCTTATCCATCGATTTTAGTTTTTAATCTCCATCATCATTCCTGTTTATGTGTACTCTAGAGTGCCGTTTTCAAGGTTTGGATGAATAGATGCTGTAATATTTTTTTATTCTGAAAAATAGTTTTAAGAAAACCCTCTAAGTTATCAGTTTCATAAAATTTTTAGCAGTAACAAATACTTCGGTTTATACCATCCCCCTTACACCGGGGGAGGGGGATAGTCTCGTTAGCCATCGACACAAGGACACCTCCTCCTTAGGCTCTGGGTTACCGGAGATGAGATAGAATTTTAGAGCGTTAGCATACGGAGCGGGAATGGAAATGCTATTTAGGATGTTTAGATCCGCGTGAAGGGTACGGTATGGTTGTTGACATAGAAGAGAATATTGGCTTTCCATATGGATAATTCTGAATTGTAAGGATTGAATGCGAAGAGATGTTGAAGGGCTTGTCACTCCACCAGACTTTTATGCTCTAGGTACATACCGGTTGAAGGATCGTTGTGTATATCAGTCTCTTGTTTTTTATTGTTTATTTTAGAGCGATTCCCCATGGTCGAATTGTCTGCTAACACTAAATGTCAAAAGGTATTGTTATTTTTATATAAGTGTAATAATTATTTGAATATTTATTTAAATAATAATTTTTATAACAGGATCTTAAAACCACTACTGATAAAACAAAACGGTAACAATAAAAAATAAATTTACTTTAAAGTCCTAAAGATGAGGGTTTACTTCGAAAAAGGCATGAAACATTGGGTTTTCGTATGTTTGTACACATAAATGAGACTTTTGATCGACATAAAATTTTAGAGAACAGAAACAAAAGGCAAAACAAGATTATAGGCTTATTTCAGAATTATGTCCTGAGCGTCTGTGGCTTTCATGCTTTACATCACCCTCCACTGGTTATATGGCTAGTGATGTGGCTCCAGAGGTAGTTAGTTAGCCTGGCGGACCTCCCAAAACCTCGCCTCCTCTATGGCCAGGAAGGTGACAATACTGCAGTCAAATTGGTGTTCCCTGGGCTATGTTTCTTATATATGCCAATCTTGAATGAGTGTATATTGTAAATACAGCATCAATGACAGAGTAAATATAAACTTATAAACATTAGTATGAATGCGATATTGTATAACAATAATGAATTCTCCTTCTAAGGCACATTGTAATTTTCTTCAAATAATTAGCTACTATCACGATTCCAGATTTAATGTTTTTTTTTCTTCATAACTAAGTATAAATTAAGCATGAAGGCATAGTCACGGCACGTAATATTGAACAGCTGTAAACCATGCTGGATGATTTAAAAGGGTACTTTACCAAGTGCCAAATTAATCTCATGCGACACAAATGAGTAGAAAATATTTCTCACTTGTGCCGCCCTTTAAATCCACCTGAGCTGACCCTCAACAATGAAACGGTAACTCGGAAGGATCCAATATATATGAAGCTCTAAGATACTGGGACGCCGTTTGACATGGAAGAGTCACATCAATAATAAACTCACCGAGGCACATTAAAGAGCCTTCAGTGTTATTATGCTCTATTTGAATCAGAAAATTGCACCTGAAACTGGATATTGCCATTTTGATCTTTCGTAACATCCTTAGACCACTGCTCATATATGGTTGTGAAGTATGGGGCTCTGCTTGCAGCTCAAAACTCAAAAGGCTGCAAATTTTCGAAAATAAAGGATTACTATGATTGCTCCCCGCTTCGTCAGAAACAAATAACTTCACCATGAATTACAAATTTAGACAGTAGAAGATTTTACTATAATTAAATTCTCAAATGAAGTAATTAAAAACACTGGAATTCCATCGTCATATATAAGATTGAATTTAAGACTCCTACAAGACATACTATGAAAACATTTATGATTCCTCTTTGACAGAAAATTTCGTTTTTGTTTTTGCATAGTTTCTTTTTTTTGAATATCTATCTGTTATATAATTACTCAATTATTATCAATTATCATCGTTATGTATTATTTAAATTATTTTTATATTCTAAAAATTATTATTCTATATCCTGACATACTTATAATGTATTAACCACCTAAATTTTCATCACGAATGATATTACAAAATTACATTTAGTTAGGGGTGTCTCTTAATTGGACCATTCCCCAACCTGTTCGGTGTAATTATTGTGTAATATGATTTATATACGAATGGCTGTCAAGCCAAGCTGGAAATAAAGATATATTTTCAAAAAACGTTAACGCGAAACTTTCCGTAAGTCTAACCCAATATCAATAGTAAGCAGTTTTGCTTTTTTTATTTTATTATTTTTGTAAATAGATTAATTTATGTAGTATATTCTGATTACCATAATTTATAATAACAAGATCATATGAAGGGGGGGGGGAGAAGAGGTGAGTAGCATTAAATGTCAGATTATGTTTTTGTTCAATCTTGGCCAATTAACAGTGGTCACGACTCTTCAATCGTGGGCTCGACTCAAAAAACAATCCGTGTATTAATCAGTTAATATATAACTTAAGGTGATAGTAGAATACGGAATTACTTGTAAGCTACTGGTGGGCTTTACCTCTCTGTGTTACAATTCCTCTGTGTTTTCTGATATTTTGCAAAGATTTTTAAAATGAGAACAGTGTGAAATAACCATACCAATTAAATATATATTTTTTGGAAAATCTGATCAATAATCAGTGAATCCTGACTCAGGCCCAAATAAATAGGACTTATTTTTATTTGTTATCATGTAATGAAATGAAATTGTTTCGTGGAAAAATTTATTCTTGGTTTTCTTATTCGATATGGACTGTGGTATCTTTAATGCAATTAACCAATTAGTTAATATGACGAAGTTATTACCATCTAACTGTAGTAAATATTTTATTACTTAGATTATTGCTAGCAACTCAATCGTATGTTGATTGCATGTGTAGCGACCACTAACTACATAAGATAAATCACCATATACTTTATTGTATATATATTGTAAACAAATGTAAATAACATGAACTAAATGTATTATAGACAAATGTAAATAACATGAACAAAATATAAATCATTATAAATGTGTTAAGCAATAAAAAATGCGGGGGCCAAATAGTTACATGAGATGGGTCACCAGCTGTCAGTCACAAGTACCTCACCAGATGAGGGAACCGACCGCAGACCCTAAGCAACCCTTGCCAGCCTCCCAGAGGACAATGAAGTCGAATGCTATTGGTTACACCAATATCGACCTCTATTGGATAAGGGCAATAATTGCCGGGTACTCAAGGCGGTCCCCTAGGCCCTGTAAATCATTCTCTCCTGGCATCTACTCACTGGCTCGTGGCTCCCACTGGAACTCTGAAAACCTGACTGCTTCTTTATGAAAAACCTACACATCTCTCTCCTAACCTCGCTATGTTTTAACCCGGCTTTGTCAGACCTCACACCTTCCTAGTGAGATTCTCTTCCTTCGTCTCGTTAAAACTAGCACCTCCTTGGGAGAGACCTCTCCCTCGCGGACAACGGTTGCCGTGGCCCTGCAAATTTTACCAGCAGTGTCTCCCATTGCAATCCAGTCTGCCTCTCTCCGGTTCACACTCGCCTTTGGGATCCGGACGGTTTTCACCTACCCTCAGATACCGAGTGTGAATTCGTGGTCATTCCAAGACCACATAAACTACCTATAACCTACCCTGTACCTCTTCTCCTGAACATAGTGCACTGTCGGGGCACATACCTATCAAAAATGGAGTCAGATAGTAAAGCCGTCATGAAATGATTGTCCAGGTTATAAACTCAAACAATCCTTACTTGTCGCCAGGATCCCCCCTAGTGACGACCCGACAGCATGTTTCTCCTATTCCAATACGTTGAAGGAGCAGTGATAAATAACATTGGAACGCCGTCTCCGAAAATAAAATTGGAATCAAGTCATTCTGCTGTTTTTTAGTTAGTTATTTTTCTTCTTTCTGTTATATAACTAGTCAATTTTATTTTTATTTATGTAAACTATTATATACTCTGAATCTTATCATTTTATATCCTAATATAAATAATTAATCAACTAATTTTTCAACATGATTGCTATTTTCACAAAATTATAATTCGTTAGGGGTGTCTGTTAATGGAACCATTCCCCATTCTATTCAGTATTATTAATTTATCTCTTGTTATATCCATGAATGGCTGTGTGACATTTAAATTTCATATTATTGCTAAAAAATAAAAATGTAGAAATGGTAACGGTCATCATCAAATGACCGTTACTAAGTTAAAAACTTAGTGTTTAAACACATTTTGGTGTCAGTTATTGTATTTAAAAGTAATTCCCTGACAACACTTCATTTCCAGCGTATATAAGTATGATTTCATACCGATGAAGATGCAGACAATTTTTAGAAAGTCATGTTGCTATTTCTTTTGCTTAACATTTGAGAACAACAGGCTGATAAAAAAACTTACACAAAAACTAGCGATGACGAGAAGTTTGATTTCTTATCCGGGATTTGCCAGATCCTACTTAAGTATCTTTCAGTCTGTCTAAGAGGTCGGCCCTTGCTCAAATAGGCTTTAGCACGATTAAAGCATATTAGTTGAAGAGACGAAATGTGCAGGCGGATTTGACAAGAGATGATTATAATTATTATACCACAAACCATATTGCAGATAGATTAACAAGAGATAGGTATAGCTTAGGTTTCAAATGACACTAACGTTCTTTTCTCTTTAAAAGCTTTTATTTAATCGGAAAGCGTTTTCTACAGCCCACTAGTGGCATCCTCAGAATATGCTAATTACAAAATAAAGAAAATATTAAAAATTTCGAAATTCAAAAAATAAAACCAGAAAAAATTCAAAAGATTACAACTATAAGTATAAATATATAAATATCACTTGATTTGAATGATAAGGTTTTAAATTTAAAATGAAGCCCATAACAATATCATATGCGTAAAATTTACAAAAAACATTATACACACCTCTATATAGAAGATAAATAATACTGACTGTCATGCTTCGATTTGTCCACATCTATGACCTATGGTGTACTGGTAAAAATAGCTACAATTTAAGTTAATTAATCAGTACATTTTGGTAGTAGAAATGCTTTGCATTTTAAACCTCAAACTTGCAGCAAATAGACTGTACGATAGAAGAAAGGCTGGCCTTCGAGTGAGGGCAATTAGGAAACTTCCAAGGACTCTCCGACCAAAGAAAAACTTAAACTCCCATTGGAGGCCAGCACAAAAAATTTCAAAACAACTTTAAATGAAAAAGAGAAAATAAGTCATTACATGCAGCATAACTTTTAGATAAATAACCATTTATACTTATCTTGCTTTCGTCACCGTTTAGTTTATGAAAATAGAGGCCACACTTTAAAAAAGGGCTCCTGATTTTTGTCTGTTTTTTTCTTACTAACCCCTGAGCTACTTACAATATTTTTTATTTGTTCAATGAAATTTCCAAAGTTTTAACAAATAATAATAATTCGTATAAATAACAAATGTTTTTAGTCAGTACAAATAAACGCAAATACGTTTTTTACGGATAAGAATGACAGTGATGAAGGTAGTAGTAAAGTGGGAGACGGCGATCATTCGGAGTGCAGTGGCTACATAGAGACAAGAGACGACAGCTGCTGACGCTGGAATGAGATTCGTTGGAGGGGAAGCAGGCCTATTTCCGAAATGATGTATTTTTTATAATATGTCCGGGGAATTTTTCGTTTAATGCTGATAATAAGTGTGATATTTTAGAGGGAAGTGTTTGTGGTGTAATTGGGCAGACAAAGATAATCATCTTCAGTCCAAACCACGGTGCATCTGTACTTACAGGGGGGCTGTTTATTATCATGGAAGCGTTGAAATATAATGTGACGATTAAACCGTCTTCAAGTCGGTTGACTTGACAAATGGCATGTGTGCTACACGAAGAGGTAACACTTACCTCACACGTCATCAAAAGTTTTCACGGAAACGTGGTACGAGGACTATACCAAACGGCGTGTGACAACTGCACCCAACCCAGGAAGCATGTGTTGATAAATTTCCCAAAATACATACATTAAAAAAAATAACTGAACATAACAAAATACTTGAAGGAGGCGTTGTTATAGGGGGGGGGGGGGGCAGGACACAGTAACACAAACAGGTGCATTCACGCTGAGAAGATTAGTTTATTATGGAAAGGTTTATTCTGAAAGCATTGCGATTGCGAGAAGCATCACAGTTAGGACCATGTCTCTTGTGTCTATAAATATAAACTCAGTGTATTCAAACGATGGCTGGGCAGACTAACTATAATGCAAATTAAATATATAAGTTATTAAAGAAACTCAGGTCTATCGCCCGATATCGTTTCTTCACATCTTTACATTGCTTATTTCGTTAATATATATTTAAATAAAAAATCTGATTTTATAAATTTATAAAATCTATTTCATAGATTTTAGAATAAAAAATCAAAACGTTTGATTCCAAAAAAATATAATCAGTCAACGTCTAACGTGTGATAAAAAAAAATAGGAAAAATGAAAATATAATTGAATAATGCTGTCTGTTATCGCTAAGAGAAAAACGGTATATTGGACTTTGCAGTATTGGTTTTTGAGAGAAACTGGAAGTAAACATGATAGCTAGCCGACGACAGTAATCCAATACACCTGCTTCCCCTATTGGTGTTATTTACATAGCTCACTGTGCCGGCTTCACTTTATTGTGCTGTTTTTTCTTGTTTTTCAATGTCTATAAACTAAGTAAACAAATATATATTTTATATGGTGGGCAATTCAGGTGACATTTTGGACATCTACAGTATTTTCATTCATTTTCTGATATATGACGAATAAACATAGTTTTCCGGCAGCATTAGTTCTTCATCAATAATCAAGTTTTAAGAACTTCGTAAAAATCAGAAAAATAATTTAAAATAACTTACCAACCCTTCATTAATAATTGATTAATTAAAACTACAACGTTTCGTCATTAATCATTGTTCGTTATGCAGCACTTGCTGTAAATTATTTCCAGGAAAATCATTATTATATTGTCAACTATTAGGAATACTTTAATATCTAATTCTGAATTCTTGAGAATTGTTACCTAAAGAGAAAAAAGGTTGTACCTGGTCAGCTATTTTGGTTACGGTTATGTTTGAATTATTTATTTATAATTACTGGCAAGAACTAGGACTCAAACCAGGAGCCTTCCCAATATCTAGTTACGGGTTTTTTCTAGGTTCTAGTCCCGATGTCGCGGTACGTGTGTCGATCTTAGGTTGTTAATTATCCATGATATGATGGTTCTGGATTAAATCCTAGTACTGAAAGTTAATATTATCACACAACCTTAAAATAAATGGTTGATTTTTTACCTTGCTTGTCCTGAATGGGTGCACCTAGCTTGACTTTTCAAATTCAATTAATGAAAAATCTTTGTTTTCATCACATTTAGCTGTTTTCCTTAGAGTTATAATGTGTTAACAATATATTTTTATACTATTAACGTCAATATTTAAATATATTATTATTTTACAATATATTTACGAGATATTACACACATCAGTAAAAATTGCATTCAATAAACGTGGAATTCTGTTCCATTTCGAACTGGTTAAATCCCAAAGAGTATCGTGATAAATAACTTCACAGATTCAATTAATTTGGACCACTCAAATATTTGGAACTTTTAAATCAGAACATTTATTGCAAAGACAAAAGGGCGAGGCTTTACATTTAAACAGGTGTGGCGCAATCGTCTGCCTTTCTGTCATTTTGGTTATAAATCTGTGTACATATTTTGTTTGTGTGTAAGGACTAGGTACTGGTCGGGAAAAAAATCAGATCTGCATAATAAAAGGCGTATTTCACGATAAATCTGATTACGCTGATCACGTGCTAGCTAAAATATGGTAACCTAAATTATAATAACTTGTAGGCTTCCTCAAGTAAAAGCTGAGAAATTAATTAAAGTTTCCATTTCATTTGTCATCTCAAATAAAGAATGACAAAAAAATCATTGTGGGTTGATATTGTCATTTTGCATTTGTAGAAAAGGACATCAGAAAAATCATTTTCTACAGTCTAAGAAAATTTGTTTTGTAACTTTTTTTTTTTGTTCTCCTGAAAAATTTGGACGATTTTAATTGGTGAATTTTACCTCCAAGCAGGCAAAATAGTTTAGGAGCTATAAGAGTTTGAATGTTTCAGAACGTGTCAAAAAAAAAGTGTTGGTTTTTTAAAAACTTATAACTCAAAATCTAAAATTTTGCATTTATTAACATAACTGCTATTAATACATATGTACAGAAAAGTATTGATTTCTGAGACTTCTAGACCATTGTTTGAATTGACGCCGAATGTTCATGACCCCAAATGTTTTTTCTTTATAAATAAATAATGTTCAAAATTTTAACTCAACCTGTGTGATCAGAAGGTTATTTAGCTACGAAATGACGCTCAAAAGAAAATCAGAGTCATGAAAACTAATGAAGGATCATCAATCAATACTTAAAAAATGAATATTGGTCTATGGCACCAAGTGACTAAAATTATAAGTACTCTGTGTCGGACATTTAGCATAGACAATAATTAGTAATAAGTAACACAACTCTTAATGGTGTGATGCATCAAGAAAAACATGTTTTTTTTTTGTTTAATATTTTAGTATCTAAAACAGTTCGTATTTGTTGAAAAGTCATTGTAGTTTTAGAAATGAAATGGAGCATTTTTGGAAGCACGCTTATGCGCAATCAGTTAAGGTCGTTTCTTCATTTTCAACGTAGTTTATTTGATTATAGATAGTTGAAAAAAAAATTGTTTTTGATGTAACAGAATTTGAGTTTAAAAAAAAAATATGTTGACTTACTGAAAAACACAAACGGGGAGGTTAATTGTTAGATGTATGCTGTAAAGTGACTTTGTTTTGTGAATCATGAGATAAGAGTGCCAATATGATCTAACATTTCCACTCGAAAAGAACATAAAGGAAGAGGGAGTATCCAGCAGGAAATCTAAAGCTCATTGACATTTCCTCTTAAAGGACAATGGGGGGGGGGGGGGAGGATCGAGCCAACATTCTCGCCTCTGGCTTATTGCCCCTTCCTCCCTTCTCTTCGTGTTCGCAGCCCATAATTCTTCAGGTCGGGTTCTTTAATCGCCCTCCACGGCTCAACTGGAAAGAGCCGAGAGGAGGATCGACCGGGCAGGGTTTGATCCTAATCGGTGAGGGAGGATCTGACCTCAATAGTAGCTGGTGATAAACTGGGGGCTGTCAGATGATAATTGCGTAAATCATTGCTACTTAGCGCTCTGCGGAAATTTAACCTGTCTTTAGTTTGGTTTTAGAAGCGAAAGCTTGATTATAGACCTTTTTTATATGTTTTTACTTATATAAAACATATAGGACTACATACATGTTATATAATGAGAATTCGATTTAAGGTTGGAAAAATGTTTAAATTATATAATATCGCCTCCATTGTGATGAAAATCTATTGTTTGATTTAGCTTTTGCCTTTTCGTATCTTAATTAGAGTTAATCCAAGTTAACATAAAGTCGGCCGATGAAAGAAGTACGATTACAGTTCAAAACAAAGCTTTCGATACGGTACCTTCGACGTCCAATCACACCTCAAAGTCGAAAGATTGTTGTACGCAGATGACTCAGTAATCTACACAGGATTGTTCAGAATAGACATAATAACGAATAGATTAAAGGGACAAATGGAAAAATTAATATCTATTTTAATAGATGAAATATTAAACTTAGCCAACTTAAAACAGAGGCATTAGTATTTATCCTTAAACGACTCCCAACCACCCTGGTCTCATTCCATTTTACTAGCAAGCAGTAACCTTAGGCCGTTGACATTCACAAACGAGGTAAACTAAAATTCTCATTAGCAAATAACACTCTAATTCTACAAAAAGTCAAAACTTACCCCTAAAAACAAATTAATATTACATAAATCAGTAATCCGTCCTACAATGACATACACAGCAGTTGTACTTAGAACTACAGGAAATTGGGAGCCATAAAAAACATCAGTATGCGCATAATTAACAATTACCCTTGAGACACCAAGACAATCACCATGCTAAGAGACCTACTATTACCCACAATTTAGCAATATGTACACACACGCAGAAAGAGAATTTCTGTTTTCTAACTTCCATATCTGAAAACCAATAATAAGAGAAATGCAATTACAGTAAACATGTCCTCAAAAGATATTACCACAAATGCTCAAAACATATATTGTTGTTGGAATGAAATAAATCAAAATAACAAATTTTATATCTACTTAATTTTGTTTTAAATGGCTAACAAATAGAATATAGAAATAGCTAACGTTTGTTTACTAAACAAATAAATTAAATGTTTCATAATTTCAGTTATAAACAAAATTCAATCTGTCCAGGAGCTCGCAGGTGATGATTTATTTTTAAATTTCCCTCCTCTGTTATTTGTAAGTTCTATCTAATGATGTGTCACGATGGAAAAAAAATAATTGGTCTCTATCACAGTGAAAACTATTATTTAAACTGATTTATTTACTCTCTATGTTCATTGCAAATTTGATAATCAGGAAAAGGAAATCTCTCGAGTATCTGTATGTGCACTTTGATACTTGGAAGATTCAAGATGATCTTATTTTTCAATGGTATACAAATTGTCATGGCTAGAATTTAAGAAATGAAAGTGCAGTTAGAAACATCAATTGAGAAATATGAGGAAAGTTGATAAGGGGTAGAAGCCCTAGGGTAGAAGGACCTAGGACTAAACGGGCCAATCCAATCAATGATTGGGAAATATCAACTGCTTTAATTAGTGGAATTTCGACTACTGTAGCCTATTAATTCATAGCTTATTGCCATGAAGTGCAGAGCAAATGTTGGAATTACAATTCTAGATTCTTTAAGTTGATTAAAAGGGATCTTTTAATTTAACATTTTAATTTTAATTTAACAGGGATTTGATCGACTTTACTAGATTCATTTGTTGAATGAAACATGGTATTAATATATAACTATAACGAAATCATTATTACTTTTTAAAAACCATAAATGCATAATACATTGCTAGGACGGGAAACATCGTTGAAGAGATCACGGGGGATTTGAGGGGGGACTGAAGGTTTGAGACCCGAGTGATCTATATTACTTATAACTATTATTATTATCAATTATACTAGATATGGATAAGAATAAATATCCAGTGTATTTAAGTGATCATTGTGAAATGCATGCTCATACTCGGTGTGAGCATAGTTTTATTCAATGAAAACCAAAATAAACATGATTTATTTGATTATTATATCAAATTATTAATATTGATCATTATGTGGACACGTCGGGGGGGGGGGGGGGGCAAAATGTAATGTTATTAGTATGTGTCTCCATTTCTCTCAAGGAGCATGGAATAGATGTTTGTTTGGCTTCGGTTAGACTATGAGGTCTCTTAGGCAGTCATAATATCCAGACTATGTGAGGAGCAATTATGCACTCAAAGTAATAGTGGCTTTATTGATCATCCCCATCAGAAGCAGGGCCAACAATTTTTTCCAGAGGGGAATATTAAGATTCTTTGGGAGGTAGGGGGGGGGGGATGATTATTTCTTCTTGAATGCGAGAGAGGTTGTAAAATAAAAAAGATTTAACTGAACATAAATCAGTTAATAAATAGTCAGGTAATAAATATTTATAATGCAAAACAAAATATTTTATGCCAACTAGGCCTACACATGTAGAATACATTTGTTTGCATAATAATATAATTTATTTATTCAGAATTTGGGAATCTATCCCTAACTCAAACCCTATGCTAATGATCATGAATGATGAGAACTTGGCAAAAAGAGATTTTCAGATGATGAAAAGTAAAAAATATTATATTTATATTAAAATATCCAGTGTATTCAAGTGGTAATTGTGAAATGCATGCTCATACTCGGTGTGAGCATAGTTTTATTCAATGACAACCAAAATAAACATGATTTATTTGATTAAAGCTTTATTTCCCTCCTTGACCTTATAAACAATACATATACAACAAAGGGTGAAAAACGATGGTCAGAAAATCTTATCAGGAAATAATCAGGCATTTTTTCGGGTAAATTTTTAGTTTAAGCAAGGATGTGGGTATATTTTCTAGTAGGAGTGGTACTGAAAAAAATAAAAAATCATAAAGTAAATAAATAATAATGAAGAAATCTATTTTATGCTTACTTACCTAGTAGACGATTAGCTGGTGAGGCCCACTCATCCTTACTTTTTACATCTTAGTTTTATTTATTTCAAATTCTTTATGAAGATTTCTATTGTTCACAAAAAATTGAAAAATATTCATTAAATATTTTTAAAATAAGATTAACTCTTTTAGCTTTGATTAGATTATGCTGCCATGTCACCCATTGTTCTTCAAGGATTACTAGAAAAAAATATCTCTGTATGACAGAGCCCTTTGGCTCCAGAACATGTTTGTTTAAGGCATGATTGCATGTAATGTAGAAATGAGTGAGTGGATATTGCATGAAAATATTATATGGATAAGTTCATCAATCACAATTATTCATTGCCCAATTAAAGCTTACCCATTGAATTAATATTATTCAATAAATAAAATAGCAATTAAGAGTAACTAGGATAATATCACTTTTTAAATTCCTTAGAAATTTCTTTAAATTTACAGAAGTTAAAGGTGAAATACAGATCTATAAGAAGTATAAGAACATAAAATATACTCTTGAGTTATTTTATCCAAACTAATGTCTATATAAATATACAGTAGTAGAGTTTAAAATATCAATTAAAAAAAAAGACAGGAAATTATTAATACAAAATGTTATTTACAGGTGAAGGGCTATGAGAAGTGGTAACACCTCGGAAGGAAGCAGCAGAGGAGCAATCATACAGTATTACGGGGTAAAGTAGTAATTACATTTTATAATATACTAAATACTTTACTTGTTAACCTGGTGATTCCTAATGTTCTCTGTGGTGACAACAGTTCTTGTGCATGAACATGTACCATTTATTTTATTGCTTTGAACCATCTTTTTGTCAAGATTTAACTTGGCCGATGGCACTAATTTTTGGTTTTGGAGGATAAGTACAACTTGCTCCATGATATTTGTTTTCCTTTATCAATTGAGAAGATCAACACAATACATACATGAACTGAATTAGACAAGAAGTGTCTAATTAATATTTTTGTTAATAATTGAGTTATTGGTATTGAGTTGTTTGTTTTTTATAAAATTTTCAAGGCAATTTTATCAATCACAAGCCAATGTTTTCCAATTACTAATAAAGCAACTAAATTTAATTTATATTTTACTTTTGGGTAATGTGCAAATAAATAATTTATTTTTACAGATTGATAGAAAGCTTCAAGTAACAAATGTATTGTTTTTTTCGAATTACATTTCTATGAAATTAATGACATGTACTTTTGTTTTATAACTCAGTCAACAAATTTCTGTTCAATATGAATACTAGAAATCTAGATCATAAGAGGTGTTTTATAATGAAAATAATAAGATATGCACAAATGACCAGTTTGGAATGAAAGAACCTCTCAAAAGAGAAAAACAGAATAAAATATAAATCATTTTTCCTTATTAATAATTCAATAATATTACTAGCCTACAAAACCCTTATTTTTTCATAATTATGTATGTTAGTAATAATAAATTTTGAGCTTTATCAATTCATCCATATTAAGTAATAACCAGTGTGGCAGCATCTCACTTTACAATAATATTCTTCATTAGGTTTTCAGTGAATACTCTTGTTCAACCTCTTCAATTTTTTTTTTTTAAAGCAAATACTTTTAACAGCCTTTCTCAGAGAAATTCAGTCCAACCACAAGACTAACCTGCTCTTGTGCTGGATTGGTCAGACATACAGTAATCCTAAACTTGTTTCTTCTTCCAACTAATATTATGAAATTTAGAAAGTTAACAGTAACATTTTTTTAAAGAAAGAATATTATGAGTGATTCTTCTTTTTATTTCCATCTATTCTTTTTTATTGTGCTTATTACTTGTTTATGTTTCAGTACTTGACACTGGTTGTGGCTTCTGGCTTCGGTTTGCTTGCAGTTTTAGCTTGTTGGTTAAGGAGGAATTGCAGGTAAAATAAATAGCATATTTTTTGTTGGGATGTATCCCTTTTTTCATTTTTTTTTTTTTTATCTACATGTCTTTCTGTCCAACACCTCTCCTTTCTAAAGCCAGTCCCTACTTACCAATAAAACTTCATAATAAAATAAATAAAATAATAAAACTAAAAGTTCATTTGGTTTAGTTACACTGTAGCCAAATCACAGATGAGTGACTATTAAAATGCAAACCAACACTCCATATATTTCAAGGTCACCCAACTCATCTGGCGGAAGCTTTACTAAAAATACTGCGGATACTAAAAAGGTTTCTTTTGGACTCTTTAGACATTCATATTTGCCAAATACTTTGCTCTCATCTCCATACCAAGTGGACAACTCATGGTGTGATATGTATATTTTTTTTGGTAAATCATACCTAAACACGTTGATGATTTGTTGGTATGTTCTTGTCTCTCTATCCAGATAGTATTATAAGGGTTTTGCAAAGAGTCATTTTAGAGTTCTTTGAAAGAGTAATGTTTTCCATATGATTGAAATACCAAAATAAATGGGAAACCTCTTCCATTGTTGGCTGGATATTAACACTAAAACAATCTAATCCTGGCTGTTACAATTCATTGATTAAATTCATCTGACCCAAGGAAGTAACTATTGCATACACACGAAAAATTGTAAGTACAAAAGTTGTGTAGTGATAGAACTATATATGAGAAAGTGCAGTTTATTTAGGTAGGAGGGACAAGTGAAAGAACTTTTCCAGCAAGTCTATGTGTTTAGTGTAAGCAGCTTTGTTGAGTATTATTTCGATGATGGATTAGAGTAAATACTTTACTGAACCTTAGGGGATCGTCATCCATGAGCCCTCCTATAGGTTACCACATGCTTGTATTACCACAGCTTACCTCGAAAGTGTCGAGCTGAACGAAAAGAAGGTTTTGACTATTCATGTGAAGGTATATAAATTAATATTACTCCACAAGTTCTCTTGACATTTTCTGAAGAAGGGAATGATAGAGGTCAGAATACGGAACATTTCACTGGCCGCTTAATCTTTTGAAATATCAACCTCTCATTGGTCCCCATTGACCATAACTAAGTAGCAGAATTTAGCTATACTACTTGTCTCATTACCAATATTTTTCTAATGAATCTTCCTAATTTCATAAAAAACTAACTCAACTCACACTTTTGTAGTCAAGAGTAAAAAAGTAAATCATTATTTATGCTGGGTTGCAATTCATTGAAACACTGTACAACAACACATAGTACATTTGTTGGGCAATGGTAAAACATTGAACACATCAGTTAGAGAGTACAAGCTTCAGTAGAAAACATGACAACCTAGAAACCTCTAGTGTGAATCAGCTACATTGTTATTAGTAAGGATGCAGGTGAGTTCAATCAGTATGAAATGAATCTTCTCACGGAGGAAATGATATCACACATACTTATTTTGTTCTTGCTTCCTAACACCCATTTACAGCTAGATTTGCTGCTCCCTGGTTTTCAACATGGATTACAGTAGGGGTGTCACAACCTGCTGCACTGTCAATTCCCTGAGCTAGCCCTCTCAACTTTGACTTTTGTGTCATAGCAGATATGGTCATTCATTCTGTTTTTGCAGTTGACAATACCACAGTTGGTTGTTTTTTTGTCCCCTAAGAAACAGGTCCATTACATTTGATAAAAATGTAGCCAGTCACAGATCGCCTTTCGCCACAATCACTTATCATAACAGAAACCAACAATTGGGCCAACAAACTCCAATTTCCAGTCTGGCAGTACCCTTCATGTAATGTATGATTCGTTTGACCGCAGCCCTGAATGAGAATGACCTGAATTGTTGTTGAAACAACGGACCAAAAATGGAATATCTAGGCTAGTGACTTGTCCTGGTATGGAATATTTTTCATCCTGGCTGAGGCATTCATATCATTTGGTGATTACTGTTTTGAGAGGATTTCATGATGATTTAGTGGTGTATGTACAGGGTTTCATCCAGCCATATTGAAACATTTCAGAACCTGTTCGATGTAGCCTTGTTGGTTTATCCACAGATTCTTCTTTTGCCCAACTCAGCTGGAATCTCAAAGCATACTTGGCTTAACTAATCTGTCATTATGAAACTGTCTTTGATCTGATTTATTACACTATATTTTAGTGATTTATCGCTGGAAAAAAGAAGCAGATCATCAACCCATACTGCAATGATAATCATAGTCAAATTTTCATTCCTCACATATGCACACGGATCAAATCTTGTCTACTGGAACCCAATATTCTTCAGGAATGAATCCAATTTGATGTTTCAGACATGGCTTGCTTGTTTTAATCCATATAAGATTTTTCTTAGACGACAGATTTCATATGACTTTTGTTATCCTGTTGCAGATACATGTAGATTTCCTCTTCATAAATGTCGTGATAAACAACATCCATTTGGAGAATATCTAAATCATGTCCAGCCACTAATCCCAATGATACCAAATGAAGCTGTATCACACTACAGATGAGAAGGTTTCTACAAAATCTGTACCTCTATGAGCAAAACCTGTCACTACCACAGGAGCCTGCTGGATTATGAATGTATTTGCATCTCTTTTTGTGGAAAAGACGCATTTGCTGTCCAGAGGTTTTTTTTTTAGATGGAGTATTAAGGGGTTCCCATGTGTTATTATCCATTTGGGATTTAATTTCATTACCTATTACTTCAATCAAAAGTTGGTGATCTGATCCATTAGTAGCCTTTTCAATGGTCAAAGGATCTGAAGATTCATCATTAAAATTTGAATAAGTTACAGAATCATTATACTTTCATGGGAGTTTAATAACCCTGTCCTGCCTTCGCAGACTAGAAGGGGGGGTTGGTGTCATTATAAAACATGCTGATTTTTTAAGTCTTCATTATCCTGTAAATCATCACTATCTGAAAATCCGAGAAATTCTTCCTCTGAATCAACTAAACCAACATTTATGGTAAGTACTATGATTCAATACCTTCATTAATTGAGCAGTCAACTTTTGCTTCAGGGAAAAAAAACAATCCTCTTGCTTCATCCTGGATGCATGTGAGAAGTAAAGTTCCATTTTCATTATCAGAGAAAATCACATCTCTTGTTAGAAACGACACAATTTTTGTTGGGGTCATACAACTGGTAGGTCTTAGATATGGGACTATATCCCACTAAAATGCATGGTCTCGATTTGGGGTTCAAATTTTTTCTGTGTGTGTTCCGAATGTATGCATAGGTTTTACACCAAAATTTGTATAGCTCACCATAGGTTTTCTACCTGACCATATTTTCCTTTGGAGCTTAACATTATTTTTGATAGGTTTATGGTTTATTAAATATACATCAGTGAAGACTGAATCAGCCCAGAGCTTATTTAGGAGGTTAGCTTCAATGAAAAGACATCTGGCATGCTCCAAGAATGATCTGTTGAGCCTTTCAGTTATACCATTCTGTTTTGGTGTAAATGGAACAGTGGTCTGGAGTTTAGTTCAATACCGTGTTTGTGCCGTATTTGGACTAATCACTTGTTACATAATTCATCACCATTATCAGTAAGCAACTCGATTTTTTGATGCAAGAAAATAAACAAAGGATTTTCTACTAAACTCATCGAAGAAATGTGAGAATATATCTAGAGCCAGCTAATAAATTTACCTAGAAAATCTGAGTGGATCAATTCAAGAAAACTTGAAACTCTGGAGCTGGTCAATTGGAAAGACAACTTCCAACAAGTGACCCTTCACTTTCTTGCAAATTCAACACACATATGGTGGGTTACACGACTAAACATGAATTCTGTGTACTAAGTCATTTTTTAATTTATTTAAGCTGTCATAATTTAGGTGGGCCATCTTTCTATGACAAAGAATGTTTTTGTTAGCTCCCATTCAAATAGGCTAGCCAAACTTGGATTGTACATCTAATTAGAATAAATTATTTACTAGTAAAGCTGGTACAACTAGTTAATTGTCACAATTAAAAACTTTTGCTTCTGTTGAAGAAAACACTACTGAATTATCTTTGCTAAAAATTTGACCAGCAGAGAGCACATTTACTTTCAGTCATGGAACATAAAACACATCACTTATATTTACTAAGAGTTCTCCACAAGATGTGAACAGTTGGAGCTATGTCAGTGATCATTTTCTCACCATTGGCAGTAGTAGTACTCAACTGAGAAGACTTTTGTTTTTTATTTATTAATTTTCATCCATAGTTAAGTGTGCATAAGCTCCTGAGTCTAGAAACCATTCATTAGCTGATTTGAAAATCTTAAAAAAAGGAGTCAACCATGCACGGTTATTTGTGCTTTGTTTCTTTTCATAGTCCGGATGCAGTACATCAAAAAAACATCACATCTTCGTGATATATGTTCATACATAGTGCACTGTTAACAGTATGGCCCCTTTGAGTGATCTACAAAGCTAAGAGTAGCTATTAGATTCACGTTGGTTCTGGATGAACCGTTTTCTGAATCTGTATTAGGAAAATTGTTTTCTTAGTCTCCCATTTAGAACTGTGACGACACGTCAGAAACCAAACATAGCAATATCACTAGGATGTTATAACTTTGAGAAATATCTTATAGTAGCAACTTTGTATTTGTTATATCTCTGGTCACTTTTATTCCAGATCTTTCTAAACCCATAGTAATGGGGGTATATTTTTCTGAAAGACCCATAGGCCTAACAATTCATCATCAACTTTCAATCCAATATTAGTTAATTTCAGAGAAGTGGTGATTATTTTGCAAAGTACTTTTCTACTGACCCACAGTTTTCTGGTTTGGTTGTGATAAGGATCCTTAATAACCCTTTGTGCAGTGTAAGTCCTTTATCACCATAAGAAGCAGCAAGACTCTCCTAGGCTTCTGTTGCAGCAATAGTAGACAACATGAACATAATTTACAGCTTCCATCAATGGGATTATCTTACTACAATAATTTTTATCATTTTTCTCTTCTTTTTTGTTCCCTACAGCATATTCCCATAAATCCTGTTCTTCCAAATACTCTTGAGCGGCGATCTTTTAGATATTATAGTTCTCACAGCCCCCGAGCTTTTCTTCAGGTGGTTGAAACAATATTCTTTGATATTTTGCTAAATATTTTGCTACATAGCTTGTCACTTTATTATGCATAGCCCACAATAAACAAAATACTAGTTGGTTTGGAGAAGGTCACAAGGTCACTTCCACTTTAGGTGTAAGGTAAGTAGAAGGTAAATATTAAGTTGTTGATTATCCAAATGGCATCCATCATCAGTGATCATAAAGTAATAACACCTATCCATATTTGAAGACATTTTGTTGAAAGGTTGCCAGGATAAAAAAATAGTTGATAATTACAAATAAAATAGATTTGTTTGGTAAACTCTCCTGAAAACTTATAGTTGGAAATAATAGCTACTTTTATTCCTTAAAGTATTAAATAAACACAATGTTTATACAATAAATACAATGTTTAACAAATGGAAAAACATTACTATCAGTAGATTGTAAAATCTTTTCATCAACTCCTTCCTTCAACAATTCTCTTTCCTTTTCATGATTTTGAAAGTAGAACATCCTCTCAAGTGAGTTTGTCATGAAAAAAAAGAAGTCTCACCTTTTTTTAACAAAAAAAAATTATCATAAACAAACATACTCCATTTTACTGTTTTATTATTGTTTTGAAAATATTATAAAATCTGCTATTTCCACGGTCCTTATAGTCTGATTCCTTAGGTTGGTTGTAACATGAGATAATTTCACAGAGATCTGGCCACAAGACCATCTTTTGTCTTCAAACAATTACTCATTGCCAGTATTTGTCTATCTAATAACTCATATGGAATTCCTGTATTGGAAACAACGTATGAATAGCTTCATAAGCTATGTTATTGTTGCGTGGATTTTATTTCCTTCACAGAGTGTTTTCCCTCTTCTTCTCCATTGTTTTCAGGATTGGACAGGTTTCAAATAACTTTAGATCAAATACTAATGCTAATTGTATTAGGAAATATAAAATACAATTTAGCACTGTAAAAAAATTGATTTGATTAATACCAAAGCAGTAACAACTATTTTATATAAAAATAGACCCATTTGTGAAATATGTTCGTTTTCATTTATAATATAAGTTAGTTTTTTCAATTATTTATTTCTTGAGTGTATATTTAATATTTCCTTTTTTATTTACAGGTAAGTGAATCTGATTACAGATTTTTGGATTATGATAATAAGTGTAAGTATAAAATTTTATAATTGATTATTTTTTACTTTTACAAAGATATATTCTGTTAACAATGCAATGTAAAATGAATGGCAGTATTTTATGTTTACACATGCACCATGTAACATTCATATTACATGTATGATGTTTAGATTTAATATGGAGACATGAAAGTTAACATTAGGTTGGCATGGAGGTTCTAAAGCTGTAAGGCCATGCAACAATGCACATCAATGACACTTTCATTGTTCATGAGCATGGAAGTGACAAAGTTGCCTTTAAAATTAACATTACCAGTGGACCCCTGGCAGTATGGAGCTTTGTTTTAATATAGTTTCAGTTAATGATCATCATTTAATTCTCCATTGGAGTTCATTATATTTATGCTTATGACTTGGGATGCTTATAAAGATAATTCATTCATTCCTGTTTTCAGTTAGCCACTAAGGATTGCACCTACCTTCCTTTGAGCTTTTTCAGCTGTCATCCTTCAAGTTTCCCTGATTTTTCAGCTCTAGTCAAGAACTAATCAATTAATATTCCCTTTCCCTTATCTGTGTTTGAAAAAGCAGATTTTCTCCAGGTGGTTGTTCAGTTTCTCCAGATCCTTTGACATAATTTAATTCAGCTTCTTTCTTCCAAAGATAAAGAGAAACCATGGCTGTTAGAATAAATACATATAGAGTCTTAAGTGATAGAATATAGTGTTGATTGAACATTTGTCTAGAAAATCTGGTTTAGACTTTCAGTGGACCTGTGTTATCTCCCATAAGCATATTCTTGTTAGATGCCAATCATTTTACTAGTTTCTAGAAATATTTCCCACTGCATGCGTTTTTCCCTAATGATATCTGACTTTTTGAAAGAATTGATAAAACAATAATATATAGAAAGGGTGTTTAAAATTTTATGAATATTCCACAGCAGCTGACAAGATTTTCTTTCTGAACTTTTCATCTTTTACATCATTTATTTTCAGCTCTATTTTTTTTAGCAGTTTCTATTTATTAGCCTTTGTACAATGTTGTTAAAAAAAAAGGTAGTTTTGAAATCATATTATATATGTAAATGTATTCCTAAACTGGTTATGAATAAATTAATTAAAGATAAATTACAAATGTTTAATGCCTAATTTGCAATTAGTATCACACCTGTGAATGGGAAAGAATTGAGCCAGAAACTGGTACTGTACAAAATTAATTTTTAGTTAGCTGAATAGCTAGTAGTTTAGAAGGAATTTTCAATGTGTTATAAAATTATCAATCTGTCCAAGGAGGATTTAAATTCAATTGATGGTCTAATTAAATATTTGATCTACACAGTTATTAATGAGATGACAACAGGAACACCTCAAGATTCCTGTCACTTGCTCCTTCATTGGAATCTCATCAGAGATAGACTTCTTAGAATAGTTTCAGGAGAAAGTACCGAAATCTGGCTGTTTGCTGAACATTCTTTTAAAAGTCACTAGCTGATGTTTCTGATACTTCAAAACAATATGTACTAGTATAATTACCATACATAACTGAACTCTATTAAAAATATTATTATTAAATAAATATAATCATATGAGCTATGCTGTTACCGGAACTATATGGTGTAGTACCTATGGGTGACATACATGGCTGTTGAAAGCCTTGCCAATTAAAGAAATGCTTTTATGCAACCAAAGAGAAACAAAGATTAGTTTTATTTAAAACCTAAAAATAGATTATACTCTAGGAACAGAATAACTCTGATAATTAATATCAAAGTAAACTTCATGCTGCTCAAACAAGGAAGCACGTTGAAATATTTTAAAATAATTAGAGATTGCAAACTTTAGTTGTTTGGGCATCTTAAAACCTATACTAGATCCATTTTATCTCTGTTCAACTCATTAAGGAAAAGTGTCAACCCTGAGGCCTAGCCCCTTCAAAAAAATATCTGATGAGGAGTAGGGAATAGGACCCAGGCCTCTTTAGCTATTAACTAATCAATAACACAATTTAATATAACCTTTAGAATCCTATAGGAAAACCATATGGGGAGTGATATCACCAAAATAAATTTAATATTTGACCTTTTTATGATCAAATTTTTGTCTTTTTATGATAAAATTATATGAAAATGTTTCATTTTCATTAATTTACAAGATTTTATAAAGAATCGGGTATTTTATAATTATTATTATAATTTTATAAAGAAGCTAGCTCCAGGTTCATCTGGCCACAAAAGGCTTTGGCTGGAAATAAAACTAGAAACGTAAACCTCAAATCTCAGCTACCACACAACTTGTAGATTTAATCTGTTTAATGTTTATTGCGTGTGAAGTGCTCAATGGACTGGTTTATAAAAAGTCATTGTCTACAGCCACTGTCACTATTTCAATATTAGTTTTGGGTGTAGTTGTTCAGAGAGCTCTAGGAAATAAGGAAGATTTGCAATGCACTACAAAGAGTATTGAGAAGTTTCTACTGAAGTTTTTTTAAAATGAAATTAGTAAGTTTTATGGGAGATATGAAAACATCATGCTCAACTGTGTACTAGTATTTAGTTCCCGATAATGTATAGTATCAGCATTAGTATTTTTTTTTTTTTATTGACGTTTTATGTATCCTTATAACTACAGATTTGGAGGAAGAGTGGAAAACAAACTCAATTCAAAGGTTAAATTCAATTTAAAGGGATATAAATTATAATGAAGTTAAATTAATAGAATGAAAAAAACTCCTCTTTGTGTGGATATGGCTGGTGATAATTTGTAATGAATGTTACTACTTGATTCTGAAACAACATTTTACTGAGTTGAGGATATACTTAGTTCTTTTAGACAACTTGTATTTATGGACAATAATTGATTCATGGAATAATTCCTCTTTTCCAATAGATTCATATTATATTATATTATTGCATGACCAGCTAGACTTGTTTTGCCTTTAGCCTAACTTTAAAGAATTAATTAACCTTCTCTTTGATCTAATAGAGGCTAGAAAGTACTCCAGGAGTAACAATTATATAAAAAAGTTTGAGCTCAGCACTCTTTTATTTTGATGAAATCAGAATCTAAAATGGAATGTAAGAAAATTCATTTAATTTATTGACATCTACACTATTTTTTAAAATCATTCATGTATTCAATTTTATAAAACCGAAGAATGACAGTATTACGTTAAACTTGGTAATATACTTTATTTTACCCACATACACACACACCTTACATGCAAACCTTACTATGTAAGAGTTTTTGTGTTTTTGCTCAATATAGTAAGAACATTCAATATTTCAAAAAACTGGAAGTGGAAGTCATAGGAAACAGTAAGTTTTCAGAGATCCATTTAATGGAAATGATTCAGCTTTCCTGACTTTTCCAAAACTAACAAATGTTTTGCCGGAGAGATTATTAGTCCATTGCACAGACTGATATAAAATTAAAAGACTTCTGTTTAGAATTGGTAGACCTTAGAAAGTTATTAATCATTAATAATTTCGTTTTAATAATTAGACCACATTTACAGGATTCTTCCATCTTCAGTATAACTAAAATTCATGGTTTGAGGCAGTACTGACATTATTCATAAAAAGTAATATTTGAAAGATGTCAAAATTCACTCTACATTTCTTCTCCAAACTTTTTTGTTAATATGATAGTAAATCTTAAAGACGGAACTAGGCAAGTTACGACATTTGAACATTTTTTCATTCACTTTAGTTCTGAAGTGAAGAGCGTGGATGTAGCAGCCCTGGTTAAATAGAAAAAAAATATACTATTGTTTTGGATGAGTTATATATTTATTTTGTTAACTCTAAACATCAAAATTTGAAGCTATTGCTAGGAAATTAATTGACATTTTCAAGCCTGCATAGAGGTCAAGAGTGTGAAATACTTTGGTTAATATTAGTCCTCAAAAGCTCCTAAGAAAATTATCTATTTTTTTTTTCTCTGGCTCATAACACCATTTGGTCTTTAAAAGTTTTGTTTCCCAAATGCTTTCAATTTCAATTTTTTTTTAGTTTCACTTTTAACTGTTGAAAAGAAGTCGAAAACAGATATTGCTCAAGTTAGCAAATTTAAGCTTAAAATAACGCAATCCTACATTTTAGGAGGAATAATATCCAAGAACAAATTAAAACAGACCTTAAGTAAGTTAATTACTTCAAGCCCGAAGTGAGACACTGCAACTTTATTCAGGTATGGAGTAAGGGACATTGTTTGTCTGTATGTTGGTACGTTCTATGATAGGAGGTGTAAAATTGGTTGAATTGAGCTAAAATATTACTTCAATTTATGCTGAATGGTTTTAAGCAAAAATTCAATAACAATAAGCATGGATAAAAAAAAAGTAATCGTGAAAAAGTCAGGCTTGTTTCACTAACCTATAAAATTTCTCATAAAAAAAGTTGCAGTTGCGCACATCTTTTGAGGATTTTAGGTTTTGGTTTTTTCTCCATGCTTGACAACCCTCTAAAGACACCAAACATATAATGGATTTCCAATATTTTCTTTAATAATTATTCAAAAATAAGAGAGCCATCTCCATGAATTGGATATTTAATGTCACACAATGAAATTCAATAATACTTTTTCATATTATTGTTATAGTATATTGTAGTTTTAAAATTATTGTCGTTTTTTTAAAAATACCATTTTTAGTGATCAAGATGGTTTAATAAATGAAATGGATTATAAAAATCAGAGTATTTTTTTACAATACCATTTAAAGAAAGTCATACCAAGTCCCCGAAGTACATTGTTGAAACAGTTTCTTTTCTTCTTGCGTCATTAATTTGTTCATATTCATTTAAAAAAGCTTTTTTTAAATAAAAAAAATTCCTGGCAATGGGCAGTTTCTCCAATCATGTCCTGAGCGTACATATGCACATGCTCGCGCTCTTCATCAGCGTACACTGGCTCGTATTTGGTGACATGGCTGACAGAGGAGCATGGGGGGCTTCCCAAGACTTCGCTTCCTCTTTTGCATGCGAGGGAGGTGACAACCATGTAGATTTGGGAGGTCTCTGGGCTGTTTGTAAATACTGAATGAATGAGCAAGTGAATGAAAATTGTAAATATGGCATGAATGAGAACATTTATCACAATTACTTATTGCCTAATAAGGCAGATTGTAATTTTAGCACAATAAAGAAGTTTCAATATTCAAAATAATAAAAATGCCGAGGTTACTTATCAATAGATCAACTAGAATTTTTCAATAAAGAAAACAAACATGAGTGTATGATTAATAATTATTACATAAAGAGAAAATAAACTTGTGTAATAATAAAAATAAAAGTAAAAATAAAAAGTGTAATTATTATTATTAAGTGGTATCAAAATCACGACGAAAATTGACAATTTAAAAAGATTAGTTTACATCCTTGCTTTATTTATGTATTTCATTTTGCTTTTGAATTTAAAACCCATGGAATGTACTCTATGTACCTATGTATGTACATACGTAGGTAATGTTACGGGTCACCTGAGTCGATTGTTTAAAAGTAAAACCTCGATCAAGGCTTTTTGAGACGAGGGCAGCTCGATTGTCAGCAACATGCAATTTTTTTTCTTTTCATTGCAGTATAGAATCCGAGATTCCCTACGAAATGTAGACATCTTCAGATAATGTATGGAATTACACATATTTTGTAAACATTGAATTGCTAAAAACATTATTAATCACTGCGTGGTTTGGAATTCTGTGTATTTGTGGTAAGCAAGATTTTTTTTTTTTCTTAAATACACAAAATGTTATCCAATATTCACTATCTGGTACTTGGTTAGCACTTAAAATAACTTTTGATGAGAAAATAATCTTCTGTTTGTATAGAATTTCTTTAAATTCGATAAATCGAGCTATCGTTTTCGAAATGAGGCCGATTCCGTGAATAACTTAAATGTTAGAGGATAATAGGTGAAGCGAAAAATGAAATATACTTTGAGGGGAGGTGTTGAGGAAAATCCTTTTACTAATACTCCAAAACAGATTTGAATGAAACTTTGTTTCCAAAATAAGTAAAAAAAAACCTCACCTTGTGTCCGGGGGGGGGGCTCACTACGAAGTGTATACTGTTTCCTTAAATTATATATAATCCAGTAAATATTTTTTCTGATTCTAAACTAAAAATTAAAGGGTATAGCGTACTCTAAAAGACACTTTCCTACACATAACGCCTAAAGAAAAAATAATCTTGAGATTTTTTATAATTCTTTAACCCCTCGAAAAAATTTTTTTACGGCGTGCTGTTTCGATGTACCAAATCTTCATCTTTCAACAAACAAATTTCTTCAGCAGCCACCTTCACACTTCAATTTTTCTAGTAGATGCTTGGGATACATAATTGAATAAAATATTAGTCTATGTAATCAATGACATAAATTAATCAAACAAACAAGTCTAATAAGGACTTGACACAGTAATTGAACGATATACCTTTCAAATCAGATGTGATGTGTTCGTAAACATTAGCGATATAGAGATATTTTGAAATCACTCTTAGGATTATGTTTGTGCACATTGCTGTGAAGATGAAAACGTTTCTGTTTTGACCATTGAATGATAATGAAATAGCAATAAGTGTGGAAGCAATCAATATTGATAGTGTAAAGCTCAGCGCACCCACTCTAATGGGCACTTACTGGTTCAGCGAACAATGAAATCAATTTGTTTCGTACATCTCGTTTAGAGACAAGGCTTTTCCCCTGATTGCCAAGATCGATTTTCCTTTTCTAAGAGACTACTGACAAAAATAAAATGCAATCGAGATCGATATAATATACATTGTACTGAATTTAACTTTTTCTCGGTTTAATTCGAGCTAAGCTGAGACTCGAAAATATATATATATATATGTACGAAAAATAATTTAACTATTTTTTTCAATGGTATTTTTACTAATAGTTAATCTTAAATTGGACGATGAAAATAATTACCTTTAACTCCAATAAATAATTATCCCTTGTTGATACTAGAGGCAGTTACCTCACCATTCAACCGATTAGATCAAAATCAATTTTGGCGACGAACAATATGAATCATGTATATATAATTAAGTACACAGAAATTGAAGGATCAAAATTGAAAATAACCGAGTATAGGGTGAAGTCTCTTGGGAGTTTGCTAAGAACTTATTGAGTGGTCTTGAAAGAGCTACAGTAGAACCTTGCTAATGCGGCCCTCCGGGTAGTCCGACCATCTCGTCGCCCCCATGTGTATTCGCTATTCTTGAAACTGTGGGGGACAGAACCGGGTTCACTTTGAGAATTTCTCTGGAAATGATAATTAATTGAAACCCTTGTCTATCCTTTCAGACGCAGTTCTTTTAGTTTTATATTGACCTCGGTCTGGTGAAGTTAAATTGTTTTAAATTAAATATATATTATATTTTAAAATGTGTTTTTCAAAACATGAAAAACGAGTTTGTAAAAGAAAACACAAGACAATGGCGTTGCAGAAAAATATGTTTTATGTGTCTAATTATGTTATCTACTATCTAAGTGTATATAATTTGTATTTGTAAAACAAAATTCTATTGTATATTGTCGTGTAAAGCAAAAAGCATGAAATAAAGATTTTTAATAAAAAAAATAAGTGATAATTAAATAAATGATTAATTCTTAATCAGAAACCCTGGAGTTGTAACAGCATGTCCGAGTGTTCTGGTCTATGTGAATCCGGTGTTGAACCTATAAACATGAAATTTTAGATGGATACCCTATTTATTTTAATTGTTTTAGAAAAGTTTCTGAATGTTATTGTTTAATTTTTTTTTCGTTTATAAAAAGACTCTTTATGAGAGTTGTCCTACAGCGAACGACTTTCTTTAAAGTTTCCTCAACAACTTTTTTATTTTGCAATTTACTTCGGCTTTTCATGGAAACCAAAATGAAAATAGGAATTTGTTTATAGATAAGATCTCTTCCTGCCATAATTGGCTTTTCTAATATAATGACTATTTACTTTTCAAAGAAAATGTGTTTTTTTTCTCGCCGTTCTACAAACTTTTACATTTCCTTTGACGATTCCTTTTCCCGGAATCTTTAATAATATAATGTTAAGAAAACTTGAACTTTATTTACGAATACCCCGGTTCATGGTTGTGGTTTAGAGCCCAATATTCATAATAATTCCAAGGAAAAGATAAAATGCACTCCCATGACCTGGGCTCAACCCTGTGGCTTCCCAAATATTATTTCGAGAGCCCTGCCAACCGATCTGGCACTAGTGAGGATAAAGTTTGGCAGAAAAGAATCCTTATTTGAATGATCCTCATTCGTGTGGCTTTTTAGCTCAGTTCGCAAGACCTAGACCGGATATTGGCGAGGACCAGGTTTCGATGGTGCTGCCAGTTCATTTTTTCATTGGCCAATAATGACTAATTTTTTTGCCAGGGAGGGAGCACATAATGTATCAGGTATGCACCTTCACATGCCAGACAAGTTGCATGCATTAGATAGTTATCTTTACATTACAGCGATACTTAATGGTTCGGAAACTAGATTCTATTTCTCAACGGTGAAGTGAAAATTAGCTACAACGCAAATCAATTTAAATTTCAATTGACTTAATTTCCAACTTGCCACCAATACTTTCGGTCATATCGGTCAATCTCTTCATCGCAAGCGAGTCTTCGACTTCCAGAAGTTATTTAGCAACAGAGCAGGCAGGCTTCATCGAATAGTGTTTTAAACAAGGGTTCAGCTGGTCATCAAGCAAAAGTGTCTTCAATAATCAAGAGAATTATAATAACTTACAGTTTTCATTCATAATTCATCTGCAATCACTTACAGTGATTGTGTGATCAATATCAGTTATTTTAAATGACTAATATATTAAACAAATTTCGTTGTGGTATAAATCTCATCATTATCAATAATTAACTGCCGTAAGTTTTATAATGCTAAGAACAAGTAGAATGGGCTTGATCAGAACTGTACGCCTGCCTCGTGACTTCAAGCAAGTCACTGATGGTTCCCTGTTAATTTTATGTAAGCAACCTCACCCTTCCAAGACCTCCATACTTCCCAGAATCTTATCCTCTTCTTATACATATATGTCTCAGCTTTAGCCCTAGACCCGCCTCAACCCAGTGAAAGCTCTAAAGACTGCAGAGGGCTCCAGTCAGTTAATCACCGACAGGCTACGAGCTGTCCACATTCAGGTGAACCAAGCCAAAACTCAAGGGATCATCTTCTCCTTCCAGCATGGAAAACGAAAGCGTCCACCCAGCTTTACCATAGACGGGACTGAATGCAAACTTGCCAACAGCATCTGCTACCTAGGCATCAACCTAGGCAGACACATGACGTTCGGCACACACCTGCAGAAGAAGTTGAAAAGAGTACGTAGGACTTACTACTCTCTCCAGCATCTCATCACAAGCCCGGCTATATCTCTTAGGCTGAAACTGTTAATATATAAGAGCTTCCTGAGGCCAGGTCTACTGTTTGGGACACCAATCTTCCGATTCCTACACACCAGCACAATAACTCGACTCCAGAGCTTCCAAAACAACATCCTGAGCACGGCACTATGGCATACCCTTTTTCGTGATATGAAGGTTCCCGACATCCACGAAAAGTTCGAAGTCCCCACCATCACCGAAGCCATCCAAAGAAGACACATCAAGTTCTTTGACTCGATGAAACATAGCCAAAACCCTCTATTCCGAGACATGACACCCCCACCACTACCGGCAAGATGGTAACTCTCAAGATCTGGTAAAGCAGACCAAATGGTGGAGATCACGGCGCTTGGCCCACCAAGAACAAGCCTCTAACGGGCACCCAACACTGCTATCCAACTAATTAAGACTGCACTACATGTCTAGAGAGACTCTAGGCCCAGCCACCAGTGGACTCTCACCACTGTACCGCAACAACCAACCTCTAGCGAGGCTTCCCAAAATCCTTAATTCTCTCACACCACCTTCAAGCAGGTACTCCTAGTACAAGGATCCGCTCAACCCAAATATTCCTTTATTTTTCCCTCATCCTTAATCTTATAATTAGAGAGCTAAAAAAAAACAACCAAGACCCCACTTTTGCCCAGACATTCCACACAGCATGTAGTAATGTAACTCTTAATATTTGTATATACCAGTGTTTTGACTGTATATACGTAATATGTAATTCCTTCTTTTAAAAGGCTCTCCTCAACAAAGATTATTTAACTGTACAAAAAATATACTGGCAGGGTTGGGACTCGAACCCAGCAGTTTCCTAATATCTAGCATCCACTCGTGCAGGCTAGCTCAGTTAGTAGAAGCTCAAACTAAATATTCGAGAGGTCCCCCTGGTTTGTGTCCTAATACTGCCAGTAAATGTTTTCTTTTCTATTCTTATGTTTATTAACATCTTGTAATATTTGTGAAGCATGTGGTACCATAGCGGTTGGCAGAGTTACTATCCAAGAAACAATTAAAAAAAGAAACATTATAATTTATATTCAAATCTTATTTAGTGATATCTTATAGTATTTCTGTATTGGTTGGGTGAAGTTACCTTGATAGACTACTTCTACAAGTACTACTACAACTGGCGGGTCCCATTTTACCCGAGGAAGCGCCGAACACCCAGAGCAGAACTATCCACCTACTGAACTAGTGAAAATTACAGGGTTTTAGATTGGTTTTTATTAATCTTGAACGTAGAATGCTATGACAGTGATAGTATCACGAATTAAAATCGTCATACAGGTACAAGTGTACAGACGGTGCTTGTAAAAATGACACATGACCTCCTTTAGAGGGTTTCGGTTGTCGGTGGGCATTCATTGGGTACCTGTCGTAGGTTAAAACTGATAAGAAGTAATCTCAGAATTATTGACCTTACACTATAAACTACTTATCCTTTTCATTAATTTCATTACACTAGTCATCAGGATTTTTTTTTACATGGGGCAAATGACGTTACAAACGGTTTGTTGGTGTCCGTGCTTTTCTAGCATCCATTTATCTAGGAGGCGATTTAACCACGAAATAGAATTATCCTCCTAGGACAGGATTTGAATCTGCAACCAGATATTGCATTTATGTTTTCAAAGAAAATCTAATTTTCCATCTTAAGTACTTCATTTTGCAAAAGTGATTAGTAGGGTACTTAAATATGTGCATAATTTTTACAATTAATTGTGTTAAAATGTTACAGATAGAACCAGGAAATAATGAGACAACCAATAAAGTCATGAATATGCACTCATAAATTCTAATTGGCCATAAGAATGCTGTTTTGCATAAATGGTGTTCTTAGGACTTTCATCGTTTAATTATCATCTTATTAAATTAGTAAAACGAAGGCATTATCATAATCATCAAATTTAATTTTTGTTGTGAATTGTTCATTTATTCCATATTTTCTTCCCCATTTCTAATCAGATTCACCCTTTATTTTACGTCATCGCTGAAGTCTTAGTTTAGGATTTATGCTATATTTTTTCTATAATTTAATTAACTACAATAGTTAAAAATAGTAACGTTATTATTTCGTAATCTTCATACCTTTGTTATGAGTCTATAATGAAACATGTAAACTTCAATATGTTTAGGTGATAACTAGGACTTATTGTCACTTGGCCAGACTGTTCCATAGGTGAAAATATCATGATCTTTCGTTTTTAAGTGAAAATCGTTCCATATTGTTTTCCATATCTCCTCATACTCGGCGATGAAATTGACAATGTTGAGGAGCTGCGCATGGAGGCAGATATGAAGTTAATGCCCAAATTGCCACAGCCAGGTTAATGCACCAAAAGCCCATTTGCCAGCGATAACTGGCCGGAGGCCATGGTTCGATTATCACCGGTATTAACTAACACAGAAAGTTTCAGTCTCTGCCAGAAGCCAATCCTTGTTTCTGTATGCCATTAGTCATCGAAATTGGTTTTGTAGGCATTAAGTCACAGGCCTATTGTTATAGAAGTCAAGGGCTAGAAGTTGTATGCGACCACATGCAGAAGGATTCTCTATTGTTAATTTTTTTTTTTAATTTGAAAAACTCAAAAACGACTGTAAGTAAGTGACTATATTTGTAAGTGGAAATCTCTAAATCACTGTATTCATCATCGTTATTTTACAAGCCTTTATGAGTTGAGCGATGTAGTTGTTAAGTGGAGCTAAGGCACTAGCTAGAACGGTGTCATGGTGATGTGCCTCTCAATGTTTGATTTGGTTTTCCAAATTCGCTAGGTTTTCATTAAAATAACTACTTATTTTCCCTTGGCGAGGTAAGTGAGCTCTGAATAGACATATTTCTCTCAGTACGTGATCATCAGGGGCGCAAGCTAGGAAATCTCCCAGGTTATAATTCTAGCGTGCTAACTACAGGCACTAAAGAAGGCAGGCAGATTCCTTTTTTTTTTTGGCTGTTACATTTGAAAAAATATTCCACTCGGATCTTAAATTTAACTTCCTTAAAAGCCTGAGATAAGAAATTTTTCAATATGTATTTCTTCATTTCGACATTTTGGCGTACATAGTTAAGGACCTGAATGTTTATTTAACCCACGTCAGTCTTTTTGATTTCTTGATTTATTATTTATAAAAGTTCCTGAATGTAGTTATATTTTCGTATTTATACTTTGTAAGAAACTTATGAAGAGAAAGTTGGTAAAGTAGGTGGTTCTGGTTTAAAAATTTGGCACCTCTCCTTGAAGTGTATGCCTTTTGTTCATCCGATCTTTAGACAGGCTGCAGTAGAAAATTTTAAGTTGAACTTGAAACTGTGTAAGATAGTTTTAAAGAGAGAGAAAAATATAGTAAAGTTATCTCTAACAGTATTGTGCGTACCAGCATCTGTTCAGTAGGTCAGGAGTTTCTGCTTGTATACATAAGTTTTATAATTTGGAGTTTCAAACATGCTGTTAAACATTCGGGTCGTCTGCATAGCGTAGCACACTGTCTGGCAGTGCGTAACAAACATAAGTTTGTCGGAGATGTATTTCTCAACATCGACTGCTTCACGATGAACTACTTTAACTACTACACTACTAGTTTTCCTTTTACTATTTCCCTATTTCCTTCTCAATTTAAACTCGCGTGATAAAATTTTATTGATCGTTCGATTCGTTAACGTTTACTCTACTCACTGAAGAATTACATTATCTTATCTAAACTCAAAAATGTTTAAATATTAACAACACAAACTCGGAATATATGAAGCAATCAAAGTTCGACAACCATCCAGCATTTGTAATGACAATACTAAGTGCCTATATATGCATATTGCATTGATTGCCCGACGTTTACTAGTGTGCTACTCGTTTAATAGTATAAGCGTTATTTGACTGCGACTACTGTTGTTTGGGGCACCCCTCTGAAAAAATATCTGGAATCAGAAGGGAATCATTACACTCGCATAATGAAGTGAACATTTCCTCCAAAGCCACAGAACCTTCAATAAGTAAATGCCAAGGATGGTGGCAAGTAACAAGTGTTGCTTAGGTCAGACCGCAAACCTCTAACTTCCCTCCCGTTTAGTCCAGACTCGAATCTCCCAATTAGTTCTGTGGTCTCCAACCGCGCTACTAGTGTAGCCGCTGAAACAGCCCTCCAGCAAATACACTGGAATAAGGGAATCTAATATTTAATTTCTTTTTATTTAGTCATTAAGATCCACCCCCTGACATTCTTTTCAACGTTTAGCCCATCTTTATTTTTCAATCAGAATCCATTTATATTTTTCGTACATTTTTCCTCCCGGATACTATAGGTCTTCTCCCTTCTTCTAACTTCAATTTCATTATGGCTAGTACATGGCTATACTATTCTATTATCTTCTCAGACTTATCCTTATAAGTCAGTCCTTATCCTTTAAACAACATTCTCACAAATTCACTTCTACATTCTCAAACGTAAGCCATGCTCACAGTTTTTGGCCAACTAGAGGAATGGTAATCATACCTATGGGTGCTAGAAGAATTTATGTTTCAAAGAAACTAAAAATTGTATTGAATCAAATAAGATCTGTCAGGTCCCCAAAGACGGGGTTACACAATATTAGGGAAGATCAGTCCCCATCAACCAAGATGAATTAAGGACAAATTTGGGAGCTGGTCCATAGCAGGAGCTGAATACACAAGGATGTTATTATGTCTAGGTTCCACCTTGGACACATGGAGCTTATCTACTTTTTCCTTGGGTCAAACTCGAACCTACAACTTGCGTTACTAGTGAAGAATTGCTGGCGGCAAAAATTCACTGATAGACCGCTCATTCCACAAAGAAGAAACTAAAACCACTGGCCCAACACATCCAAATTCGTCAGAAATCGTGAAGAATGGGTGCAAGACACGCCAATACCACCAATATCGTAAAGAAAACTGACGAAAGCTGAAAAATGTAAATTTTATTGGAGAGGCCAAAAAAATTGAGCCCTTTAAAAACAAGTTTTAAGTAAGTATTAATCTTAAGTAAGGAAATGGTAAACCATTTAGGCAATAATTGTTATATGGCGTGATGTGACATCTCTTTAAGCCAAACCTTTTATCATTTGTGTCAATTTCGCTCTTTACCAAATTTTTACTTCTGTTCTTACTAATTTTACTGGTAGAAAAATAATATTTGTTGTATGATTTATAAGGCTTTCAGTAATCTAATATTACAAATATAAACTAAATATCTACATAAATAGGAAAAAAAAAAATAAAACAAAGAATTAAAAGTATTTCAATTCAGTAATTAATTCTAAACAGACCGCTTCTTTTTTTCTCGTTCATCTGCTATTTTCTTAAGCAAGCTTGCTTCTGGACAAAATTATCGTTAGATTTTTTTTTTATCGACTTCTGCTATGTCGATGGTATCTATGTTCTTGGGGGGGGGGTGCGACAACTTAAAAAACCCACATAACTGACTGTACGCATAAGTTTAGTTCATCAGGTAGAACTGTAAATCTTTCTGAAGAGACAGCACCAGAGGGAGAGTTTTTGAAGGAACCACCCCTTTGATTTAAAATCAGGACCAGAGAAAAGGGCTTCATGAAAGTATTTAGATTTCACCCGCTTGATTGTTGGGTGGGTCAAGCTCCGGAGTGTCCTGAACGCCTCATAATCATACACAAGCTTTGTTCGTCTGAAGCGTCTTCGGGCATCCTCGTGGGCATTAAGCATATAAAGAAGGTTGGCAGTGAGGATGTCAACCATGAAATCAGTTGTGGAGCAGGGGTGGGGTAGTATTCCAATCCACGGTTTCGAGATCCGGTAGAATGATTTCGGAGATAAGGTCTGGATATTATAAGAGATGTGGATGGATTCATGAGAGCACAGGAACGCAACAGGCAGCTGAGAAAAGGATATAAGATATGAATATGAGTTCATAACGTAGAGTTCCAGAAAAGTATCCAACAGGTGTGGTAGGTAAGTGGGAGTTAATGGAACAACGAAGAGATGGATCGAAAGAATAAGTCCTATAGGTAGTGTTTATTAGGGGGAATCCATTTGCAGGCTGGTATTTAGGTCACCGGAGGTAATAATGTTTGAGTAGAGAGGAACGAAATTGAATATGGTTGACGAAAAAAAATAGTTCTAAAACCACATGTGGAGGACATATATAGTACAGCATGTAGGACATAATGGCAGTTGCAGTTAATCTTGATGATACATAAGTCGACAGGTGGACTGTGGAGACTGTCGTGTACTCGTATGGCCTGTACGCCACCGCCCACCCGGCCAACTCGATCTTGGCGGAGGAAGATATAGTTGGGGAAGTTGACAGCTTTAATAAGGTTTAAGCAATGTTTCAGAGGCAGTGGTAAGAGGAAGGAAAAGTTTTTTGGTCAAATATAAAAAGATTTCATCATAATGGGGAGGTATAACCATGAATATGTATATAAAGGTTAGAAGGGTACACTTCTAAGTAATCAAATTTATGGAGAATGTGGGAGAACTATACGATCACTAGGGCATGGTTGAAAATTATTGTTTTAGCTTCGCTTATTCAGTAGGGAATAATGATTGTTTACTGGTTAGCCTTATTTGCTCTAATTTCATTTTTTATGTCATGTTTTTTGTTAAGACTTTCTGTTTCTGTTTAATGATTGAACAGGCCAAGAAATTGATATTCTTATTACTCGATTTATAAATAATACTCGGGATACTAGTTACATTGTTCTTGTTTTTTTTATTTCGACTTCGTCTTGGTTATGTTGTTGAAATGCGGATTTTTTTTTAACTGTTTTATTTGAAAGCTTATAATTTAAGAGTTCTCTTCTTAAAGTAGTTTTAATCTTTTAGATTATTTTTCGGTATGTTTAACTATATGTAGTAGCTTGTCACTGTTTACTGTACAAAAAATTACATTAGTTTATGTACTTACAGTGTTTAGTGTGAAGATGTTTTAATATAATTTTCCATGTTGTATATTTTTTTTGTCTATTAGTCTTGGGATAGTTAGTTACTACTAGGGTAATAAAAAATTAAGCAAAATATGTGAGTATATAAGTATTTATTTTCACAGAAATATGTAACTAAAAATGAAAAAATATATAAACACGCATATACCAAGTAAATGTTTATATATTTGTAAAAGTGAAATGTTTTATTATAATCTACTTAAATTAAGAGAAATAGTCTACATTTAGTAGACAGCAGCCTCTTTTAGGTACATTTTCTCCATCCCTTTCACATCACGTTTCTTGAATACCCGACATTTTACAATTCAGGTTCAATCACTAGTCAATTTTTTAATAGACCTGATGGTTTTATTATCTGAAAATGAAATGAAATTATACATTTTGAATCATATTCGTTTAATAAGTAGTTAAGGGGCCAATATGTAAATCGATAGATACCAATACTCTGTTTAGTATATCTCTACGTCCTGTATTTTGAATATATATATTTTAAAGTGGGTATAAAAAAGTGAATAGGCTATTAATCTCAATATCGTATCAACTACTTCATTGAACAACCGTGCGGATTTGAGCTCCTTCCAATACTGGTGCTTCGATGTCTGGTTATTGAATCGTTGGAAGAGCAACAGTTTGGAAAATATCTCAAGTGTCATTTTTATTATCCCAGGTTCTATTGGAGTTGGCCCTTTGCTATTGTTACACCCTTCCTTGCTACACTCTCTGTTTTGTGTACCCGCGTTCATACCTTGCGAATGGCATTGAATGTATATTGAAATGGTAGTGTGCTACTTATTTAGAGTTTTCTATAGTTCTATAAAATTAAACTGTTATAAAATTTTTCCTTGAAGTGTTTTACCTTAAGAATTTAATTAAGTATAAATTTTTTCCGTGAAAACGGTTTGATTCAAAGAAGTTAATTAAGAATCACTCCATTATTTTTTCTTCACCAATTTCCCTTTTACATCGAACTAACCTGGCGCAGAAACCTGTAATAATTTAAATGTAATAGTTGTTGCGCATTTATAGGAGGTCACGAGGCCACTGCCTTTCTTCACGCCAAGCACTTTTGAGGCGTTGAAAAATATCCCAGCAGAAGAAATGGAAGTCAACAAAACACCCACACAGCCCAAGCCGCCTGCTACATTTGTACGTAACATTAGCAACTTTAAATTGCTATGCTCACAAATGAGTAAAATTGTAGGTACCGGAAAATATAAGTGCCTCAATCGCTCTCGGGATACGAAAATTTCCCCAGACACTCCTGATACTTATCGAGCGATTGTTAAATACTTGGATGAAACCAATGCAGACTTCCATACACATCAGCTGAAACAAGAACGATCGCTACGAGTAGTAATAAAAAAACTGCACCCGACCAAACCAGCTGATGAATTAAAGATGAACTCTCAGCTCTGGATTTCAAAGTTCGCCAAATAACGAATGTTTTACGTGAGGACAGGCAAAATCACGAATCCATCAAAACGGCGTTACCGTTATTCTTTGTAGATATCGAGCGGACATCTGACGTGGAGAAGATATATGATCTAACATAACTGTATTACACAAGGGTACAGGTTGAAAAACCGTACCCCAAACGCGACATCTTCCAGTGCCATAACTGTCAGGCATATGGGCACACAAAATCTTACTGCCACCACCCTCCCAGATGTGTAAAGTGCAGTGGTCAGCACAAAAGTGAATTGTGCAAAAATCCCCTAAAACCGCCTGCGGTATGCCTACTTTGCAAGCAAGGCCATCCGGCCAACTACAAGGGCTGTGAGGTTTACAGAACGCTGAAGTCGAGGACCGAACAACGCCGTCAGCTAGAAGTGGAAAAACTAGCAACAAGAAGTGGACCAGCCAGAAATTAGAGGCCTTCTGTCTCTTTCGCCGATGCCGTTCACAACAGAGAGCAGTCACGGGCACCACCCACTCCCTGTCCGCAAGAGCACCTTTCCCAGCATTCCGTTCATCCCGTCAACCCACAAACTCAATCCCATCCTCAGCCACACATCTCGCACATTCCTCCACCTTCAAGTTCTTCGGATCTCACCAGCCTTTTAACATCATTCCTTACAGAGTTCAGAACCCTAATTACTCCTCTCATTTCCCTTCTTACAAATCTTGTCTCCTACCTTATCCCCGTTAAACAAAATCCATAAGTAGATCCTTCCGACTCCTTATCTATTCTCTTCTGGAATGCGAATGGTGTTCGCACCCACACTAACGACCTGACAGCACTACTCCACGACAAGAACATCGACGTAGCTCTCATTACTGAAACAAGACTTACGAGTAAGCGACCTTTTACAGTTCGACAGTACCAGACTTATCGAACTGATCACCTAGATGGAAGAGCTCATGCAGGTACCGCTGTCATTGTTCATAACTCTATTTCTCATCACATAGTTCCTTTAATAGCACATGATTTCCTTCAGTCCACTGCAGTTTCAATCATCACCTTCCCTTTCACCCTTACTTTAGCATCAGTGTACTGCCCTCCCAATAAACCCATTTCCGATTCCCAATTCATCTCCTTTCTAGACTCCATCGGACATTGTTTCCTTGTGGGTGGGGACTTTAATGCGAAGCACCAACACTGGGGGTCAAGATCTACGAATACACGCGGACGTGCTTCGCTGTCTGCACTCACACGGAAACATTGATCCACGATCTCTCCTGTCACAGCCACCTATTGGCCATCAGATCCCAACCGAAATCCTGATCTCCTTGACTTCTTCTTCTACAATAGTTTAGGAACACTAAACTATTCACTCAAGCGCCTCGATGACCTCTCCTCCGATCATAGCCCTTTATTATTAACCATTTCCCTAAGACCTATCCACAAACTGCCTCCTTCTTCATTTATTAGGGTCCCAGTCGATTGTGACCACCTCCGCCAGCTCCTTACGGACTCCGTGGACCTCAAAGTGTCCCTGAAAACATCCTAAGACCTTGACGATGCAGTGCATTCTTTCACTTCTCTGGTTCAGAGGTCGGCTTGGGAGGCATCGTCGCCCCACCGTCATCCAAAAACTCACAATCAAAATTGTTTACCTCAGTATCTCAAAGACCTAATCCAATCCAAACGCCATTCCAGAACATTATGGCAAAGATCCTGGCATCCTGCTGATCGCCGCTCATACAATCAGTACTGCAGACTGGTAAAGCGGCAATTGCCGTCCTTCCTTTCCGATTCCTTTAATTCCCACCTCTCCTCTCTTTCTACCAGGGATAACTCCCTGTGGAATGTAACTAAAAAAATCCTAAAGTATCATCCTGTTTCTCACCCACTCCGTCGTGATGATGGGTCCTGGGCGGCTTCGGATGGGGATAGGTCGGAGGAATTCGCTCTGCATCTTACCCATACTTTCACACCTCACCTTTATCATCAAAACCATACTCATAGCACAACTGTAGAAGATTAACTCACTTCACCTTAACCTCTCTCACTTCCACCAAAAGCCGTTAACCCCTCTGAGGTCAAATATTTTCTGAAAAAGTTACCTTACCGAAAATCCCCTGGATATGTCTTCTTACTCCTCAAATTCTCAAACAACTTCCTCCTAAAGCCATAATCTTCCTAACCTACATATATAATTGCATTATCCGAACGGAGCAATTTCCTCTCCTCTAGGAACACTCCATTATTGTCCTATTCACCAAACCCGGAAAACCACCCAACGACGCCTCATATTACTGTCCAATTAGCCTACTCCCTATCCTCTCAAAAATATTTGAGAAACTCCTCTTAAAACGTCTACTTCCAATTGTCGAATCCAAAAACCTTTTTCCTATACACCAGTTTGGCTTCTGTCAACAACATTCCACTACTCAACAAGGCCTTCGCGTTGTTGATTACATTTCCTCAGCTCTTGAATACAAACAGTATTGCACTGCTGCATTTCTGGACATAGCTCAAGCTTTTGACAGGGTTTGGCACGCAGGTTTTCTTTACAAGCTCAAAACATATCTGCCTCTGACCCTTTTCCTAATCCTAAAGTCCTACCTTTCAAACCGCTTCTTCCAAGTCCGCTGTGGTTTAGAATATTCTAACTACTATCCTATAAAAGCAGGAGTTCCGCAGGGCAGCGTCCTGGGCCCCATCTCCTATACACCGCTGATGCCCCCTCTACCCCCAATACCTTCTTGGCAACATTTGCAGATGACACTGCAGTCTTGTCATCCCACTCAGACCCTGATATAGCATCCCAAAACCTTCAAAAGCACCTTGATGAGATCGAGTATTGGTGCAACCAATGGCGAATCAAGGTCAATGAAGCAAAATGTTCCCACATAACCTTTACCCTCTGCCGCAAGTCCGGCCCGCTAGTCTTTTACAATTCGAGCCAATCTGGACATACGGAATAGAGCTATGGGGACAGCAAAAAAGTCGAACACCAAGCGCATCCAATCCTTTCAATCAAAAGTCCTGAGAACAATAGTAAATGCCCCCTATTACGTCAGCAACAAAACCCTTCATAATGATCTTAATATACCCTAAATTCTTGAACTCATCCCTTCCAAATCCATGAAATTCCATAAATGTAATAGTAAAATTATTAATGGTATTTAATTTAAACATTTATTGAGTTCCTGCGACGTATATTACAGATATTATTTGGGCTATTTAAGGGTGGGTGTAAGTAAATTATGTCGTTTGGATTTGTGTGCCACCGGTGCAGTGGACATTTATTTTCACCCATTAACTTTCCGAAATGTCCGTAGAGTTTCGCTACCAAGCCGCAACAGTTGAAACTACACTTTCATCTCACTTTAGTTGGCGTCATAAAGAAGCTGGTAACTTGGGACTTTTATGTAGTACCACCTCCTGTATTTCAGCTCACATGAATCAGGTGTTCACCTGCTCAAATACAGACCCTTTTACTACGAGTTCTTTGGCTAATAATTTTTTTTTTCTGTGATGTGGTTTCGTCTCGAATAGCTCACAGTCACCATATTTTGGTAAGTTTTTGAAAATTAAAATATTGATGTATTTTACACTATTTTTTCAAAACAGTTTTAGTGATTTCAAAAAAAAATTTATTGGTTCTCTACTCCTGAAGTTACAAAAAAGTCTGTTTCTTTAACACATATCTTTATTTGCATGCAGCTTGTCCGCGAACATGCCTATTTTCGAATATTTGCTATTCCTACCTAAATATAACATATTTAAGTATTTCTCCTTTGAAAATAATAACAAGAACAACATGAATACAATCTATCAATATATTACTCCTCTTCAGTCCAATGTAAAAAATGCTGACTTCTTATTTTTTTATAACATTAATGTGATTAGTGTGATGTATCTTTTTACCGATTGAATTTAACTAATTTTCATATTTTTTTTTAAATATTGTATATTTAAGGTTTAGGGTAATGTTTCGAATTCGATATTGCTTCAAACGAGAAAACCCCTGGTGTTCTCTATTGTCTAGTCCTTTATAGTTAGTTAGTATTTAGTTATACAAATGGTATTTAATTAACGATAGCTATTGTTTATGGCAATGATGTGTTACTATGATAAGCATGACATTATATACCCGAATAGGAGCTAACGCAGTGAAACTTATTTTAAAATCTCGATTCGTTTTGTTGTGAGCGATTCCACTATGTTCTATTTGCCTCCTAATTTACCAAAGGAAAGAGCTGAAATTCTTCTTAGCACACCGTTTTATAAAGGTGATGTAACCCCAGATGATTCTTCAGGTCACCGCGGCATACCAGTGGCTATCGTTTATGAGATATTTCAATTCGAACTCGGAAGTCATCTCTTAGAAAATTTGGTGTAAAATTTGACCACTGTAACTATTAGAAATGTTTTGCCAGCCATAGGAACGTTTGTAATTTCCAAGATATTTCGAAAATTATGGAACAATAGCCTTTCCTTACCCGTTGAAGAATACAATAAAAAAGAAGAATAGTAAAAAAAACAACAAAACTTGTGTTGGAAACACCGGGTCACTCTATGGTCGATTATATCAATATATCCAGAAATTAAATTACATAAATATGTGTCTCTCCGCTCATGACAATTGTTAAGTTCTGCCTCTAGAACTTTAAGGTTAAAAAGGTTTAAGGGATCTTAAAAATGCTGTCTGCTAGAAAAAGGTATTTTATGCGTCCCTTGCAACTTAGCAATCCTTGTTCCTGCATCCAATGACCAGTAATAATGGTTAAAAAAATGAATCAATATTTTTAATAATTAATTCAAAAAAAGCATCACGGAGTGTTTGCGGAAATAGTTCGATTATCTGAATGATGTTCTAGACTAGGATATAATATTTCTTATCTATGGGTAATCTAAATAGAACGTCCCATCTTATAATAAGAGGAAAGGAACACAAGAGCTAGAAATAAAAATGTTACTACTTACAATGAGGGATTAAGATTTGAAACGTCTGGTTCAATCAAGATTTTGAACCCCACTCGTGTGTCAATGATACAGACAGCATAACAAATTTAAAACTTTCACTAATTAGACACGTCACATACTTTTTCTATTTCGGTACTTTGGACATGAGCCTTAAGATTCCTTCACTCTGGACCGTTTGAAGAATGTTTGCTCCTTACGTAAATACAAAGGAGATAAAAGTTGCTAATATTAGATTTATGGCTGGTCTGTGCTTGTCCTGCACTTAATAGAAGGAAGATATTTTGGTAGCTGAAAGCTGGTCAAAAACAGAAACCACTGTTTTCCAATCCGAAAATAAATGTATACACTCATGTTATACGTAAAAAGTAAAAGTAAAAAAAGTTATTATTGTTTGGATATATCCGAGGTAGATTTTTTTTTGTTATATTGAAATTACACTCGACCTATGTGAAGTGATAAAATGAAATATGAATTCCACGTGGAAGAAAAAAAAAACTGGTTTTTACTTCCATTGCCACTCAAACGTTACGCAAAAATCAATTGAAAATGAAATCCGAGTGATTTCAATTTAATAAATCTTGTGTTCCTATTATTCTTTTTCCAATGAAAAAGAGAAAACTCTCGACTATTTTTTTTTTATCACTCAGGTTTTAATATACTTTCCCTTAAAAAAGTATTTTACGAGCTCCGGAATGGGGGCGGTTGATTCCGCCACAAGTCCCACTTCAAGTCTTTTCTCCATTCATTGTTATTGCCTTGGGCAAGTTTAAGACTTCCCGGCTCGCCCATCATTCTTTTGAAAGACTTCTTATTGTTGGAGTACTTTTTCTTAAACATTATTAAAGTGACGAAGGATTGTTTACATAGGGCCGTTGGTAGTTTTTGAAACCAATCGTCACTAAAGTAGCATATAATAACAATTCCAACAGGGACCACTAATGAAATCTTCGACAGTCTCATCTGTGCAGTATCTTACGTTCTGCAATCAGGCTTGAGCTTTTCATCTGACTTAAATAAGATTAAAGCTATTCATGCGAGACTTGAGATTATTACGGCAGAAATCCTCTTTACAGAACCCTTTGGGTCGTGTGATTTTAATCCTTGATCTTTGAAATCGCACCATAGAATGGATGGAACTCGAAACGGTGTAAAATTTTTAGTGGTATTAACGAAAGGAGTACTTCAATACACGAGGGCTGACGATATCCTATTATTTTCATCTTTCATCGCTTCATTCCAATTCAAATAGAGGCTCAATGTCGATTCAACCCTCAGGACTAATGATTATATAAAAATTGAAGTTAAAATCACTCAAAATCTTCCAATAATAAACGTGTAAAGTGTTTGTGACTAGTCTGGTGCAATGCGTTAAGTTCATTTTAAAAGTAACAGTAGGTGAAGATAGAAGTTTTGATACGAGCGCTAACAAGTCCATGGCATTATTAAACCAGGTTTTTACTAGGCATGGCAATGTTGTTATTGATTATTAAAATTGTTTCAAACGAGCTGTTCTGCTTCCATTCCTGGGCTCCTCACTTTCTCTTTTCCATTATTCCTCTTATTCCACGATCACACATATATTTAATATGTATAAGTAGTGTGGTACATGCATTTTACATAAATTCTATTATATATATATATATATAAATTCTATTAGTCTATTACTAATTATCCACTCACCGTAGCTTCTATCATTTAGTACTGTACCATCCACGTTCGTCTAAAAAGTGGCCTCTCATCCGTGGCGTCAGGTCAGAACGTGGCGTGTTCTTTTAGCTTGGGTAGAAGCCGTGAAAGTGGGGGAAACATAGTCCATATACCTTTACAGTATACCAGCCTTAATAATATATATAAAAGAAAAAATTAACAACATGAAGGAAATGTTTATGTTTACACATTTTACATAAGGATTTCTCATAAATAGTTTAATCATAACATAAATATATTCATACGTAAAAGGAGGAACGAATAGGCTCAAGCAAGTGACTTGTTAATCCGTTTGTCCCAGGGAAATAATTCGTAATAAGGATTAGCTGTTAGTGGCTAATCAGATTAAATATTCTTTAAAAAAAATTCCTCTACAATATAAAATTAAACATATATTAACATATCCTAACTTTCGACACGTCCATTGTACTTAAAATATTTTTCTCTTCCTAAAAATGTATTACATCATCTATGTACTGTAATTATTCACGAAACTACACATTCACAATTGACAAAAAATAAAAATATTTGGTAATTATTTACGTAATAATTTGGTAATTTGGTAATTAATTGGTAATAATACGGTAATTATTTGTTAATATTATGAACTGAAGTTCGTAATATGATACATAAAATATAACAGATATAATTTAATACAATGTAATACCATATAATAATAATATAATATAATTCAATATAATATTATTTCTGGTTAAACGTTTTTTGCCAGGAATGTATAATATATTTGGAATGTAATAGCTATAATTGTAACTACCCCAAACCGTAATGTACTTTGAAAATATCTCGTTTATTTAATGACAAAATCGACAAATTGATTTAAGCATTTGAGTTAGAAATTCAATAACGAACCAATTAAGATATGTCAATTAAAACATGAATTAGCTCCCTTCTATTCATTAACCAGTCACCATAAATATTTGGTAGTGAATCTCATACATGAAGCATAAATAAATGTTTCATAATGGGGAGGTTCTAGTTTCAACTCCTTGACTTAGTTTCATTTCCAGAAGTGATAAGGATTTACCTTCGTTTAATTGTAAAAAATAAAGGCGTAAATAAATGCTCAAACCGATCATTTGGGTTTTCATTTTTAGGAATTATTTTTATTTGAGTAGGTCTTAATTACAGTCGTCAAAGAAAATTAATGATTGATTCATTTCGGGGGGAGGGGGGGGGTAGCGTTTCTAAATAGTTTTAGTTGTTCTATGTAGTTTTAGTTAAATATTCAGTTGTTGGACTGTGCAATTGCTGTCTAGAAAAAAGTACTATTTGTAGTCAATTTTTAATTCTAAAGCAAGGATTCTCAATGTCTTCATTGATGGTAATTTATAAAGGCTATAAGCGGTCATATTAGTAATTCTGGTATTAATTAATGGTGCAGAATCAGCAGATAAAGAATTGTTTAATATTTTTAATGTTATATGTTGTCCAAATTTGCCTTTATTCGCAAAGCTTTATTATAAGCTAACAAAGATGGTGGTGTTTTTAGAAAATAATATATTCAATTTGTTTTATTTTTAGACCTAAGGTTATTTAAGAGGTTAACCTCTACGAATAAATAAAGGAATCTGGCAAAATATATTAAATACTTTCTGGCTTAGAGACGAGAAATAATGAATTCACCCTCAAAAATGATAATTAAAGTCAACATAACTAACTCAAGTAATAATAAATAAAATAGAACAAAAAATAGAGATGATAAATATTCCGTGGGAAACGGCTTCTTCGTGTATTTTTATAGGTATAAAAAGAAAATATATCTATTTACAGGGAAAAACTTTGATCATTAAAAAAATAGAAGAAATAAAACTTTTTTGATAGGTTTATTTACTAGCCATTACCCCGTAGGCTTCAGACATATAAGTCACTGAGTTGAAATCCACATGATCATATTGAATACGCTGTTTTTATTGTTGGCTCTCAAGAATTAGTGATTGAGAATATTTTTCAATTGTTTTGATTGAATTTACTGTTTCAATAACCGTTGGAAAAAAATCAGAACTCTAATCGTAAATACCTACTGAGCTGGAACACGAAACACTCTTTGCCGACTTTCCTTCACGTTTATTATTATTTTTTTTATAATTTTTGGTTATTTTTGATTCCAAAGCAAAATTAGGTAGCATATTTTAAACTGTTATAAAACATATCTTTAAAATATGTTAGTTGGAAACATATAAAATGTCAGTTGTTTGGCAAATGTAAGAAAGAACAAACTTTAACGATATTATATTATTTGTGAGAACTTCCGTTAACTTAAATGCATTTCTCCCAATGAATATATCTATCTATATATATATATATATATATATATATATATATATATATATATATAAGAAACTTTTTGGATTCGAATCAATAAATTTGGGAAATGAAAATTTTAGGTCGTTTTCATTTTCTGATAGGTATTTTTTTTTTTTATAAATACATGAAACACTCTGAATAAGTGACAGTCATTTGGCAATACTTCAGGTGAATATGATAGATTTGACAAAACTTCTATTACCGGATCACGTGTTTTTTGGAAAGTTTACTAGACATGGTCAGGCATTGACGTGAAGATGTATAGGTCCTCCATCTCTCCCTTTTATTTTCATATGACGGTGTCGTATAACATAAGTATGGCTGACGTTTAAGTATTTTGAAAGTTTGCATTGTACTTGTCTGATGTTGATTGGCCTCTACTAAAGCCTTTAATTTGTCATCATTGAGCTTTTTTTCTGGCCTTTTACGAAATTCATACTCGAGACTTGTATGGCCGTATTGAAACAAAGAGAATCACCAATATACAGTTCTTCCTTTCACTGTACTATCACTAAAATCCATATTGATGTTTCAAAAGGTTTCAGAAGCATTATGCCAATGCTTAAGTTCATGTAAAAATATAACTCGTAATCAGATTCCACTTGAACAGTTAACAATAAACGGAAAGAGAAATGTCTACAGATTAATTCAATATCAATTGTGTTAGTGATTGTAAACAATAGATGGATTCTCACTTAAAAGATTTTATCAAAATAAATAAATGTGGCATTTTATCCCTTCCAACCCAAAACCACCGCTATTTTAGAACATAAATTATATAAAGATAGTCAGACAAACGTAAGTGAAACCCCAGTTACAGACCTCTGTAGGTGAATGGAACCCGAGCCCCCCAAATCTTCAATTCAAAATAGATTTTTCTGAATAGTTAAAATGAAAAACGAAAATAATCGCTAACTATGAACATCTGAAATTCCTACTTAATCATGCTTACCGATAACACCCTTTACGGTCGCTTGCTCAATCCACTGCACTATTTATCGTCACACTAATCGTGCCTCTCTATAAATAATGGTCTCTATCCAGTTATGTATAAAGTTGCTGGAAAATTTTGGCTATACCTCCAGGTGTCCATTATTAAGCTTAACATTTTCACTGATTACTCGAACATACATAACTGACATACATTATTGATATATTGAAAACATTATTGTCTCACATTGAAAAATGTCTAAATTACTCTTATTTCTAACGCTTAGGTGTGTTAATGGTGCTGAATCGTTAAATTACCGACCATGGTTAATCGGTCAGTTTTCCTGATTGTGACGTAAAATAATAAGGTTTTTTTTTGTGTTTAAGATCCTTTTAAAATTATGTTTTGTGCAATGTTTGTTATGCAAATAAACTGAAACTTTTTTCTCAACCTGACCGTTGACTGAATTCAGACGCAAAGTCTATTTGAATAGAATTAGAGCAGGGCTGAGCAGTAATGCTTAGTACATTACATAGTAAACCTGTTTTTTTTTTTTTTATAAAATAGACTGTTCGTATATAGCTTAAAAAAATAAATTTCTAATGGCGTGAACAGTAGTTTTACTTTGTTTTGTAATAGCGTCCCTGTCGAAGTTTTCTTCATTTAGGCTAAAATTCAACCAATCGTAACTATAAATAACGTACAAATATTAAAAATAGTCACAGCGAACAAATTAATAAATGATTTCATTAATTCACTACACAATTAAGTTGTCATTATTGTGTTAAATTAGCCAATTCACAACTGCAATGAAAAAAATATTAGTAAAAAATGAAACTAAATACTTTCACAAATAAATAAATCAACACAAAATGTTAAAAATTCTTTTGAAATGCCATTATCTTGAAAGAAAAATGGCTGATTTCAGTTAATTTTTAATTTATTATTTATTTTTTGTTATCCATCTTTACCTTATTATTATTCATAGAGGACTAAACTGAAGATTAGTTTGAATAAATAACTGCTATTTTGTCGGTCTCCTCAGTTTTTTAGTTCTGAAAATACTATCAATTTGTACAAGGGTGAATCCCAGTCGCAGGGTGATATCCGTGGAGATTGCATCTCTTTGGTTATATTCTGGTTATGAGATCCCTTTAAGTTTGCTTTGTATAATCTAGTCTTGTATTAAACTATTATTATTTATTATGTATGGTCTTACTATTGTTTATAAATAACAGTCAAAGAAAACAGACGTTGACAGTACAAAAGTTATAATTCTCTCGTTTTTTCAGAAAATAAAGGTGTTTTTAAAAAATATAGATTGATTTTAATCAAGCTCGTAGGTTTTTTAAAAAAATTTTTGTGAAATGTTCAGTTTTATTTTTTTTTAGTAAATAAATTTTTTTTTTACTTTTATATTCGGTTTCATATTTATTCCAGGGAACTGGAAAGATTCGAAGAGCGAATTTCCTTCCGAGTGTGCAATTTTCTTAACATTTCATCCCCACCACTTCATTTAAACTCTAATGGATGTTTTAGGCAGCAGTTGATTTTGCATTTGAACGATTTCCATCTTCATTTTCCTGTAACTTTTTATTTACTTATAAAGTTGCATTTGTATTGTTCATGAATAAGATACCTCATTTTTTTATCTTGACCTCAATAACTAAGAAAGCATAGATTTCCATATGATGAATATATTATATTCATAAAGCCACGACTGAATGCATAGTATTATTATGCCATACTTTATGTTAAACGAGCTGCTGGCATAGTTTATAATTTGTTGTGTAACTAAAATAGTCGCCGAGCCAGAAGTAATTGGCTCTACTTTCAAACAGGTTTTAGGGACCTACGTCGGTCATCTGTACGTCTACCACTCTGTCAGTCTGTTTATCTGTGAGTTGTCTGCAATCGTGGGCTCAGAAATGATATAATTTTTTGAAATTTTAAAGATTTTATGCTTTGTTGTTTCTTGGTTTACTATATCCTTCATGTATCTCTCTTCGGACACAGGAAGGACTCGTTTAGAACATTCAGTAAATACGCCCAAGATATCTGGACCATTCTGAAAGTAGGGGAATCAGTCATTTTGACTCATCTTAGCGATGCGAAATGCGTGAGTTATACGGATAGCCAAACGGAGAGTACAATACATAAGGCAATTTAGTTTTTCATCTAGACGCAGCAGTTGTCCAAATAAGTTTGCGGATTTGTTGTAGTATGAAGTGGTGAGATCGGTTAAATATTTTTAGGGTTATCAAGGAACGTACAGTGATTCAGGAAACATGTTTAATGGTAAGGGGTCTAGCCTTTTACGAATTAAATGTATTGAGTAGGAATGAAGCTATGAAAGTTGAGAAGATCCGTGATAGAAAATACAAGGGAGCCCATAATAGTGTATTTGGAATTTTAAAGATTTAAAATAAGTTGTGCTTCGCCCAAGAATTAAGTTGAGCAGATTTATGGATATCCCGGTTTTTAAGAAAAACGACTAGGTGATCTAAGGATTGGAAGGAGAATTGTATTTTTGTTTTGTCAACATAAGCATGGAAAGAACAGGATTTGACGATTTGATGGATATTCAGGCAGAATAAAGTTGGAGAGATGGAAGACGTGTGATCCTGCTTGTGGAGTAGGTGGATGTGAGAAGGCAGGGGAAACGTAATTTAAGTGGTTCTCTGCTGTACATTTATAGTAAGTACCATTTTCAGTTTCTGACGTATTTCAATTGTTAAATAATCTTGTTCCCTGAAAATTGCCTTTTGTCGATAAAGTCTTCTAATTTAATTACATCAAGCATCTTTTGTATTTCTGTTTTCTCTATGATATTCAATTGATTGAATTGAACTGACCTCTTAATGTCATTTATTTGAGAAGAGAATATTTGCTCTCTTCCAGAAAGATATGGAATTTTGCTGAGAGGAATCGCAGATAAGACGGAGGATGTGAGCAAAATTCGGAGGAAAACATAGCTTCAGAAATTTTAAGGAGATGCCACCAGGACCAACAAAGTTTATCCTTCTGAGTATTTTAATAATTTTTCTGTTGGACTGCCTGTGTGTTATAACGGTCGTTAAAACGAGTATACACTTATTTCCACTATGAAATGTGCAGAAAAAATATCAGCCGATCGGGCATAGGCAAAGCATTAACATGCTTTTCAGATTTCAGTTCAATTGTATTATTTTTAAAATACAGACGTGGTAGATAAATAAATATCGACTTTTGAATGGTTAGTCAACCTTCGTACTTGGGAATCACTAAATAGTTATTACCTATTATGAATGACATTTTGTGTTACAGTTGTTGTGTGTAATTTAAATCAACAAATTCTAATATTACGCAAAAAAAAATAAAATTCTTGGTAGCAAACAATTATTTTGTTTATTTGATACGTTCAGGACAGTTTTAATATTATTTTGTTTTATTTTAATTTTTACCGATTAATTTAAAAAAAATGAAACATGAACTAAATTGTTTTTTGTTAAAGCAGTATACATAAAAATGAAATAATAGCCTTGGAAAGATTTTGAATTTACATTTGATTTGCTATTCTTGATGGGTCTTCATCCGTGGAGAAAAACAGAGCATTAAATCTTAAATGACTTTTTTTCACGTTTGACTTTTTTACAGGTCTTTTTGGCTGGTTGGGGATTCTTACATCAAAGGATAATGAAAAAACAATCAATTTTTACGAAGTGTCATACCCATAGTTGTAACATTAATTTATTTATTCCCAAGCACAAGCGCTTTCGTCAGTTCATGGTTCCAGTTTCAAGAGCTTGATGAGAAACATATAGCAGGTTCATGAAATTGAAAGATTAACAGTGATATACCAATCACATCAATAAATTATGAAAAAAATAAATAAAATAAGACACTAATGTTAATAATACTGCACAACTTTCAATACAAAAAAGTAATCTTCTAAAATTAAACATACAATAAAATACATGTAAAGCAAGTAATAATATAAACAACAAAATCGCAAAAAGTGACCAAAAACCAAACATACTAAAGACGGCAATATTGATTTTTAACTAGCTAACACAACTGTGTCAGACCTCTTGCTGGCTTTAGTTTTGGTTGTCAGGGGAGGGCCAGAGGTGGCTGACAGGACACTAAGCAGGGGGGGGGGGGGTCCACTTAAGTCGTCTAGCATGAGAAGAACATTTGGAATATGAAGCTATTTACTTGAAAATGTCAACGTGACTTGCTGAAATGATGATTTTACTTCGTCCTTTCAATATACAGTTATCATGTGAGGCGAACTCAATAAATTGTAAAATTTTCCAAACAAAATGAATTTGTTAGTTGGCAACAATAATGATATAATATCTAATATATTAGAGCCAAATTTAGTATGTTCGTTGTAACCTTGGTATTTGTTTTCTTTATAGCTTAAAATATACAAATAAATCGTAATTAAATCGACCTTCGTCAAAGTTTATATAGATGAAATTATATATGTCTTAGAAATATATTTAAATTTATTTTTTCGTTGGAGTTTTGGATGTGTATTTATCGATGGGGGGGGGGGGGGAGTGTCAATACACAAAGTGTCAAATATTAAATACATACTTTTTTAACCATTTAATATTTTTAACATACCATGGCCAGCCAACGAAGTTGATAAATATACATCATTAAAAACTTAGTTCGACTTATTATTAATTGGGCAGCATGCAGGTCACGAAGGCGTTGAAAGGACAATCGCCCAGTATCCATTTGAAAGTAGAGCCTCATTCTTTCGGCTTTGTATTCGGTCAAGTTTCCATATTGGCCATCGACGAGATATCCTGAGTAAGGGTAGAACTGGCTAGCCACGCGGCGGCAGTGGTGGGGATGACTGAAGCCCAGTCCCAGGCTGGCAGCCGCGCCGGCACTATGCTCAACTTGTACAAGTTTGGGTCGCTGGGTCGTGGGGCTAAGGAGGAGTACATCGGGCACGACAGGTTCTGCAGGGAAAACCCGGGTTCCAGCTACAAGAGGAGGTCCAACAAGGCCCACTCCTCGGAGGTCAACTTCACCAGTCTCTTTTCCTGCGTGGCAGCTCGACCCAAGGAGGATCAGAGGTATTAACAATAATAATAATAATATATGTTTATAGCCAACATTTGTATTTAGCTGGCGTTAGTATTTTAAACTGTGAAAAAAAAAAATCAATGGTCATGTCAGCCGAAACGTTAAAGATTTTCCTTTATAATATTTTCTTAATAAATATTTTACTCCTATTTTAAGGGTAATCACTTTATTTTATCGTCGCGGGGTCATAAAATAAAAAAAAACCTTCATTAAAAACTACACGTGACTAGAAACTTTGACTAGAAAAAAAGACCGCTGAGAAGAAAGAGAGAGAGAGAGAGTGAGAGAGAGAGAGGGAGAGAGAGAGAGAGAGAGAGAGTGAGAGAGAGAGTGAGAGAGAGAGAGTGAGAGAGAGAGAGAGAGAGAGTGAGAGAGAGAGAGAGAGAGAGAGAGAGAGAGAGAGGGAGAGAGAGAGAGGGAGAAATCCAGACAGGGACACAGGTTTTTGGCTTTGATCAAACTAACGAAACTCTAGAAATAGTAGATTCAATAATTACAACATAAACAACATGATATTATCATTTTCACCTATGAACCAGTAACTATACTTTTTACGGTCATATTACAAACGATCATAATAAAATATTAGTGACAGTAATAACAATAACTAAACATACATGATAAAAAAGAATACAAATTTGGAAAAATAGTTAAAATGCTTTATTGAATAAAAAATTGTAATTAAATAACCTTAAAATGGCTGAAGCATTATGATTTATTTTTATGCTCTAATTTTCTGATAATGCTGCTAGACGGTAGAGTAGCGTTAGGTATACTTTTCATTCAGAGTTCCCCGCAACCAAGTTATATTACTTTACAAAACGAATATTTTACTAAAATAAAATTATAGAATGAATCACTTTTATTTCTAGACATTTATTTATTTTTTGATGGAATAAAAACAGAAAAAAAATAGCAAATGACCCTGGTGAAAGATCAAAAAAATAAAATAAATTCAGTAATTTTTTATTTTCTTGAGCTATTTGTTTTGTTTTTTAATTGATATTTAAATCATTTACCTAACCTGTGTGAGATATTTTTTATATTATTGCTCAATGAATCCGTCAGAAATGAATGATGTGACCTCCAAAGAGTGCTTTGTCTATCTCTGTACCTTTACCTCAACAAGATCTCGCTGCCACTTTCTTTTCATTCTATGATCAGTGATAGTTGGAAGTGTGTCTGCTTATGTAACTGTTAGGGTCGAGACTGTTAGTCTGAAACGTAATGTTCTGTTTGATACATACCATGCTTGCGAAATGTCAAAGCGTTTTTGACTGCATACTGTGTACCCTTGCAATATTACTCTATATGTGCTAGTAGTAGTCTGACCGGTTTGATAATTGAATTATGTATGGTTCGTTTTTTTCTAAAGAGAGAACCAGAGAGAACTAGAGAAAGGAAGGTCATGAGTGTTTCAGAGTTCCAAAGCTTTTTTTTTCAAGCTTATGTGAGTCCTCCATTAAAGCCGCTGGACAAAGTCTAGTCCTAAGTAACGGGCAATGTCGGGAGTGTGTAGTGGTTAGTTTTTGAGGGGTACTTGTGCAAACAAACGTCTCTGGTCTAAGTGTGAAAGAAGTATCTGTCGATTCGTAGGATTCAATTTACTTAGACATTTATTAGCTGAAGCCTTATTGTCCCTGACAGAGAGTCGAGACAAGATAAAATGAGATTTATTCTATGTGAGATTTTTAGCCCTTGCGTCGCTTACGTTGAAATCTCAAAGCAATAAGACGTTTTTTATTAGCCCATCTTCAAGTTTAAGTTCACTACTCAACACAAACTAGCGTGAAGATACATGGCTAATATGTTAACGGGCAGTTTAAGAATCATATTATTTTTCAAAATGTGTTTAGCATGTCTTCTACAGCTTATTCTTTACAAAAACTTATTCTTTGCCAGACTTTTCTGGCTATTTCTTTCTATCCTATTCAGAGTAATCAATTATCCTATTATAAAATTATTAAAGTGAGCCCCATCACCTAGTCTGTACGCATTGCACTGTAATTTTAACTTCAAAAAGATATTGTATTATATTTATGCCCTCCTTCGAATGCATTTGCGTATGCAGCACGAGGACAAAATTGTAATTAGAAAAAGTTCGTTCATTGTAAACTTTTAAATCAATAAAGGAGGTTTGAAATAAAAAAAAAAATATTATTTACAGTTAACTAAGACAGTATAATTACAGTATAAAATGAGCTGTTTTACAAAGCCGCAATAATATTAATTTAACTTAATGCTCGTTTGTAAATAACATTTTTAGTTTCACCTTCAAAATAAAAAAAATAAATCCTTTGTTGATCCGACCCTTAAGTTATAAATCCTTCCCATCATAAAGTTGTCCGTGGGAGGTATATGGCTGTCTCAAATTGACTGGGCATTACATAATAGTACTCCTGTAATGCCCTGGGACTTGTCGATCGAGATCAAGAATGCATGATCGCTGGAAAAAGTTGAACGAGGCGATCCGTTGTATAGAATGATATCCGTGGAATAAGGGCTGTGTCCTCATTTCCTTTTCATGTAAAGATAGTCATCCAATTAAGTTACCAACCAACTTCATTACAAACAGACTTGTGCCGTTGTACAGTATTGGGGGAGGTCTTGACTCTGTAATACAATTTCATTTAACTCAAACGTTATGGGTATTCCACACATGTAGTGGGTATCCGAAAATTTCCAGATGGTACTACAAAGTTCTTTTCCTTTCCGCAATATTGTTTAAAGTCCAACTCGAGTTTATGAATAAACGTCATTACTATCAGCTCAACAACACCGAAAAGTATTGATTTGACACTAATGTTATCATTTTTGTTTCTAGACAGATCTAGGAAATCATGTAATCAGCATAAATAAATATGGATTAAGTATTGAAATAATTTATATTTGAAGGTGGTTGATACTACGCTACATCGTTGAGCTTTCAGCTGTAGTAAACGTTTCAAAACATTTCCAAACATAATTTAGTAGCAAGTAAACATGTCAAGTAAACATCAGCTGTTTTTGTACACAAATTCAAATTCGATTTTATTTTGTTTATATTCTTTAGATAAAATGTATCATAGGTTCGGAAAAATCTTCAATTTGACCGGAGAGAGTTTCTTTATCATGCAAGACTGTTAGAAAAACGTCATGTCTGAGCTCTGTCGAAACGTGACGGATCAAAGAGTGTACCTGACATATATTTCCTCTCAGCGCTTCTGAACTATTCTGAAATTCAATATGTCAAATACCTTTTCCTGGAATGAAAGTGAGTCCTGATGGAAAATTGTCTTGAAATGGCTTATATACTTCACTATGTACCGTATTGTAGCTCATATCCAGAATGCCGGGTAAAATACGGTAAATTGTCAATTCCACTGGTGTAAATTTGAATAATTTCATTAAGATAAAAATACAATACAAACAGAAACGCCATTGGAAATGTTTTAATTCATTCCTTATCGCACAATTTCCTAAATTACGTATAACCAGTTAAAATGATGAACTTTAAGCGAGAATAAATCAATTTATAAAAAACAAAAGAGTTTCAGAATATTCTATAAGAATACCCACAAAATCAACATCAAATATCATTCATTACTTTGTACTCTATTGTGTAGTAAAATAAGGTAATGCGGTTAAAATAGATATAACGTTTGAGTAAAAAAAAAAATAGGTTTCATATGTGGATTTAGTTTGAACAAATCTGTAAAATCTTTTTTTTATTGTAAACATTTCGTTGTCTAATGTGATCGTTTAGTGTGATGGTATTTCCAGACAGATGAAATGGTTTATCAGTAATAACATTGTGCTGCATATCCTTTTTTCATAATTTAGATTATTCTGTGAGAATCTATATCAATTTCTACTAGATGGGTTGCCGGTTGTTGACTGACCCTTGATAAATAAATGAATAGATCTTTGTATGCCCTCAGTCTATTATTTTGGAAACGATAAACTATTTGCGGGTGAAAATATATTCATTTATTTATTAACTCTTTCAGTTGATTGACATTGTCAAGCAATATTTACAATCACAATCAGTCTCAATATTCAAACAGCTAAATGAAAAATCTCTTGATATAGAGTATCATAACAAATTTTCAAACTCACATGCTCAATTTTAATACAACATAATAAAAAAAAAATAATTGGTATAGAGTATTTATGTCAATTAATCGCCGACAGGTTGCGAGCTGTTCACATTCAAGTGAAACGAGCCAAAACTCAGGGTATCATCTTCTCTTTCCAGCATGGGAAAAAAAAGCGTCCACCCAGCTTCACCATAGACGGGACTCAATGCAAATTAGCCAACAGCATCTGCTACCTAGGTAGACACGTGACGTTCGGCACACATTTGCAGAAAAAAATGAAACGAGTACGCAGAACTTACTACTCTCTCCAGCATCTCATCACAAGCCAGGCCATATCCCTTCGACTGAAACTCTTAAAATACAAGAGCGTCCTGAGGCCAGCTCTACTGTTTGGGACACCACTCTTTAGATTCCTACATGCCAGCACCATAACTCGCCTCCAGAGCTTCCAGAACAACATCCTGCGAACGGCACTGTGGCATACCCCTTTCGTGAAATGAAGGCTTCCGACATGCACAAAAATTTCGAGCTCCCCACCATCACCAACGTCATCGAAAGAAGACACATCAAGTTCTTCGACTCGATGAAACAAAGTTTAAACCCTCTATTCAAAGACATGACACCACCACCGCTACCGACACGATGGCAACTCACAAGATCGAGTAAAGCAGAGAAAATAGTGGACATCACGGCACTAGGCTCGCTAACAACAAGCCTCTAAGGGGCACCCATCACTGAAATAAGACTAAATAAGAATACACTACATGCCTAGAGAGACTCTAGGCCCAGCCACCAGTGGACTCTCACCACTATACCGAAACAACCAACCTCCACCGAGGCTTTCCACACCCCTTAATCCTCTCACACCAGCTTCAAGCAGGTACTCCTAGTACAAGGATCCGATTAACCTAAATATTCTATCTTTTTCCCTTATTTATTGTATTTATTGTAATATATGTACTTATAATTAAGTTTATAAATTATGTCGTTTATTATCATAATATACCCTATTTCAGACACAATTCCACATCCAAAACTATAACAACAAATAGATTTTTAAATTGAAAATTAACGGCTATAGCAGATGTTAAGTAATGAAGTAATCTCTCTTTCATTTGAATTTGCCGTGCTGCTTCCACTGGCCCCCACCAGATGGAGCATCAGTTATCAGATAGAGAAGGTTATGTGAGATAACAGAACATATAATAGTGTGTAAAATAAAATAGTGTAAATAGAGAATTGATAGTTAGAAACTGTAATTGTCGTTTCTTTGTTTACAGGTAAGATTGTGTAAATCAATATTAATAATTGTTATAATATAATATATAGTGAATAAAATTGCTAACTTTGTTTACAGAGAAACTGATTTCAGTTTATTCACCCCACCTTCAATAATTGTCTTACAAAACGACAATAGGAGTTACAATGGCGAAAAGACTGCAATTCACCATTAACTTTGTGGGATCACCGAAGGATAAGAAGACAAATGTTCTCTCAATTACCACAATTAAGACAGAGGAAAATGAAGAATATGTGTTGCCCCTAGAGAAAAGCTTTATGAGTGATCATGAAGAATTGACTAAGACACTTATTTATAAAAGATTTTGGAACAGTTTTACTCAAAGAGGTCAACAGAAGAGTGTGTGGATTACATTAACCGAGAAAATGAAAACAATATATTTTGATGAAGAAGGTAATGTAATGTTTGATAATTTATATTTAGAACAAGTAGTGAATAAAGATAAGATGGTTGAATCCACACAAAATAAAGAGAATGAGCTAAATTTAAAACATATAGCAGAGAAGTTCATGGTTGAGAAGTTTACATGTAAACACTCAAATGCTAAACAGTGGCTAGAGATGTTTGAGAAAGAATGTAGAAGATGTGGAATCAATGCAGACAGTAATATGATTGAGATATTAAGGTTGTTTTTGGAAAAGTCATGCTTAGACTGGTACTCAGCAACCCTAACAATATTAACAATGGACTCTGTGTGGTCTGAGTGGAAAGAAAAATTTTTGGAAACTTTTGAAGACCAAGGATGGAGTACAGGAATGCATGCTATATCATATAGGTTTAAAGAAGGTCTACTGATGGAATACGCCATGAAAAAAGAGAAATTATTGTTAGATATGGATGAGAATATTAGTTCACAGACTTTAGTGATGCTTATAGCTGCAGGCTTACCTGAGTTCATTAGAAATAAGTTAGATAAGGAAAAATGTGAGAATTCAACCAAATTACTTCATGAAATTAGAAAATGTGAGGGTCTAGTGAACAAAAATAATTTTATGAAAAAGAAAGATGAAAAACTTTTTAGTAAAAATAAATTTCAAGAAAAAAGGCCATGCAATAATTGTGAACAATTAAACAAAGGCATCAGATATCATCCAGAAGCTTCATGCTGGTTTAAAAAGAGAGACAAATATGAAACTAGAATACTGGGAAGCAACTCAGTATTAGAAGTAGATCTAAATACAGAACAAAAAAACGAATAATCACACCATTGATTAAAGTAAAAATATTATTAGAAGAGAAGTTACAGGTAAATGGGACATATGATCCAGGATCCCAAGTCTCTCTAATAAATACAAAATTAATTAAGATAAAGAAAAAAATAGAAGATGTTAATAAGATATATTTAAAAACAGTCAATGGTGTGACACAAACAAAAGGTTTAGTAACCATAAAAGTGAAAATTTTTGAGATAGAAAAATATGTTGATGTGTTCATTGTAGAGAGAGATGATTTTGAAGATTTTCTTATAGGATTAGATATTATCAAAAAATTGAGATTAATTCAAAATGAGAATCTACAAATATTACAGAAGAAAGAAGATGAAACAGGAAATACTGAGAAAAAGAAAGAAAAAAATGAAGAAGTTAAAGTGAATTTTAATGAACATATCGAAGAAGACGGGTTCAAAATAAAATTAGATCACTTAGATAATATGAGAAAGATTACGATAGAAAGACTGATAGAAAAGTACAGTACAGTATTTGCCAGGAACAAATATGATGTGGGCACGGTTAAGGATTACGAAGCTAGAATTGACTTACTGGTGGACAGATTCTGCAGCAAAAGGCCTTATAGATGCACTATAGCAGATAAGAAGGAAATAGAAGATCAGGTGGCAAAATTATTACAAAATGATCTAATTGAAGAGTCCTATAGTCCATTCGCAGCCCCCGTAACCTTAGCATTCAAAAGAGATGAAAACAAGCGATCAAGATTATGTATAGATTTTCGTGAATTGAACAAACTAGTTATACCACAAGCTCAACCATTCCCATTAATAGATGATTTAATAATACAAACAAGAAACTGCAAATACTTCACCACACTAGATATAAATTCCGCTTTTTGGTCAATTCCATTACGCATTGAAGATAGACAGAAAACAGGATTTGTCACACAAGAAGGGCACTTCCAATGGACATGCCTACCCTATGGTTTAAAGACATCACCAGCTATTTTCCAAAGAATTTTATCCAACATCTTAAGAAAGCACAATTTAAAAGACTTTTCAGAAAATTATATAGATGACATCTTAATTTTTTCGAAATCATTCACAGAACATATAGAACATATAGAAAAAGTAATAAAAGCAATAGTCAATGAAGGTTTCCGATTAAAATTTAAAAAATGTACATTTGCAGCAGAATCAGCAAAATACCTTGGACACATAATACAACACAATACAGTAAGACCAATAAAGGACAACTTAATTTCAATAAAAAACTTTCCAACTCCAAAAACCCAAAAGAACATCAGACAATTTTTAGGAAAAATTAATTTTTATCACGAGTATATACCAAAAAGCTCGATATTGCTAGATCCACTGCATAAATTATTAAGGAAAAATGAAAAATTCTTATGGGCGGAAGAGTGTGAAAAATCCTTTGCAGAAGTAAAGAAATTGCTATGTTCCCAACCAGTGTTAGAAATATTTGATAATGATTTACCAATAAGAATTTATACAGATGCATCTCTAGAAGGTATTGGTGCAGTTTTGAAACAAGTACAAAACAATGGAAAAGAAAAGCCAGTAGCATACTTTTCAAAAAAATTAAGCGAACCGCAAAAAAGGAAAAAAGCAATTTATTTAGAGTGTTTGGCAATCAAAGAGGCATTAAAATATTGGCAATACTGGTTAATTGGAAGAAAATTCACTGTATTTTCAGATCACAAACCATTAGAAAATTTAAACATAAGAGCAAGAACGGATGAAGAACTTGGTGAATTAACTTACTATTTGTCACAATACAATTTTGAAATTAAATACATTCCGGGAAAGGATAATACCGAAGCAGATAGTTTGAGCAGAAACCCGGTATTAGAACCAATTGAAAATAAAGAAGAAATCCTAAAAATAGTTAATTTGATAAAAATACAAGAAATTAAAAAAGATCAAGAGGAAAATAGAATATTACAAAACACCAAAACAAAATTAATAGAAAAAGATGGAGTGTTCTATAAAAAAGTAAGAAATAAAGAAAAGATAATTTTATCTGAAAACTTAAGTTTAGAATTCATTAAAGAAATACATTCTGAATGGTGCTATATAGGAATTAAACAAATGATGAATAGGGTATGCCCTTATTACACAGCAAAAAATATAACTGCAAATATAAAAAAAAGTATGTAAAACCTGTGAAATATGTATTAAAAACAAATCCAGAGGGCAAGAAAAATATGGGCTAATGTCACAACTAGGGCCAGCAACAAAACCATTCGAAATAATGTCAATCGACACTATTGGAGGTTTTGGAGGACAACGATCAACAAAAAGATACCTCCACCTGCTTATTGACCACTTCACAAGATATGCATTAATTTCAACATCAAAAACTCAGAGTGCCACTGACTTCATCAAGTTAGTAAATAATGTGCTGGAAACAGAGAAAATAGGTATAATACTTACAGATCAATACCCAGGAATCAACTCAAGAGAATTCAAAGATTTCCTAAGGGAAAAGGAGGTTCGATTGATATTTACAGCAGTTAATGCACCCTTTTCCAATGGTTTAAATGAGAGACTAAATCAAACTCAGTCAATAAAATCAGATGTAAAATGAACGAAAAAGGGAAGAAAAGAGCCTGGACAACAGTCGCTAAAGAATGTGTGGATAAATATAATGAAACAGAACATACAGTAACCGGTTTTCCACCCAAGTATTTATTGGATGGCACAGATACTAGCATTTTACCTGAAGAATTAAAAAAAAGAAACAATAAAGAAAACTGGATGAATGACAGTAAATTAGCCTTAGAAAGAACAAAAAAGTCTCATGAATACAACAAGAAAATATTTGATAAATCAAGAAAACATTGGGAATTTAACACAGGAGATACAGTATATATAGAAAATGGCAACAAATTGAACAGGAATAAACTAGATGAATTAAAAATTGGTCCCTTTGAAATAACAGAAAAGATATCAAATTCAATATATAAAATAAATACCGGAAGAGGAAAGCAAGAAACTGGATTCTTTCACATAACAAAATTACTTCCGATATTACCAGACTGAAAATTTTCAAAGAATTTTCACCTCAGAGAGGGGAGATGTAATGAAAGTGATCTCTCTTTCATTTGAATTTGCCGTGCTGCTTCCACTGGCCCCCACCAGATGGAGCATCAGTTATCAGATAGAGAAGGTTATGTGAGATAACAGAACATATAATAGTGTGTAAAATAAAATAGTGTAAATAGAGAATTGATAGTTAGAAACTGTAATTGTCGTTTCTTTGTTTACAGGTAAGATTGTGTAAATCAATATTAATATTTGTTATAATATAATATATAGTGAATAAAATTGCTAACTTTGTTTACAGAGAAACTGATTTCAGTTTATTCACCCCACCTTCAATAATTGTCTTACATATGTACTTATAATTAAGTTTATAAATTATGTCGTTTATTATCATAATATACCCTATTTCAGACACAATTCCACATCCAAAACTATAACAACAAATAGATTTTTAAATTGAAAATTAACGGCTATAGCAGATGTTAAGTAAATTTGGATAGTTTTTCAAAATTAAAGACCATTTATTTTCCCCCTTTTTTTATCATAATAATCTGATATAAATGTGAAGAATATTATATAAATCGATCAAAATGACTTAACTTTATTGGTAAAAATTTTCAGTCAATTGAAAATATATTAAATAGCTGAAATCCTGAGATAAAGACATATTGAAATCGGATAAAGGTACATACAAAAGCTTAAGTAATTAACTTTTCTAACTGTTTTCGAATATTTTTTAATTTTTTTTGCCTCTAGGCTGTTTCTGCTAATGATAAACTGCAACTGGTTCAACTGCTATCCTCATCGCTACTTACCAAACATACTTACTGTCAAACCTCAGAACTTAGAAAATAATCTACTTTTTCATTATAGTTAATTATTAATTGTGGTTTATTACACATTATATATATATATACGTTTCAGTATATACTTTCGAAGATATTGATATGAATAGCCCGTCCGGAGCCACAGCAATGAAGCATTCATTGGGGCCATTTTAAAAATTCAGACGAGTTCCATACAACGTGCAATAAATAATTATTTTACGTATTGCTGGTGCACCTTTATATGTTTTCAACAAAATTCTATGCACAGGCTTGCCAACTGCATGTATACTCCACGGTATACGGCGGAAATAGATAGACATGTACAGAAAATTATAAGGAGCACACCTCACGACCTCTTCTCTATTCTGGAAAATCGAAGTATTCCTAGATTCTATACAACTTGACAAAAGGATCAGGAAGTTGTAATCACGGTAACATATTATACGAAAATTTCTTCTATTCCTAACAGATTCCATCAATTGACAGCTTCATTAAGAATTCAGTCCTGTAATATTTATTTTATATAATATTTTCAAGTAGTGTAGTTGCAAACATGATCACCCGTTATCCGGCAATAAAAGAAAATGCCGAAACGAGGAAGGCCAATAAAACTATATTTATATTTGTAGCGATGAAATCATCAATATCTAGCCAACAAACGCCTAATATCTACTTAATACAAATTAAAACTACTCACAAAAACGATTAAGACATAAGTGTAATAAACAGTGTCACGTTGGAAATTTATTGAAGTGTTAAATCCACTTACCTGGTCTCAACGTGACACCGAAATGTAAACGATAGTTATTTATTCTTAGTCCAATTTTCATTAACCATATTTATTTCGTTATTTTAACTATTAGTATTTAACTGTTAAATTTTATTCCAACTTTTAGATGTAATGAACTATTGTTAACTTTGTTTTAAAACTTTTAACTACTCTTTATATGTCATTTATTTTGACACAACTGAATGTACTGTGTAGTAATTTTAGATGCTTTACATGTTATTTTAACATATTGACATATGTGTCAAGTATTTAATGTATCTTGTCACATTTGTTTGAGCATTTGAGAACGACAATTTATTGTTAAAAGCGGGTAGCACAATCAAAATGTCATTGTAGACGACAAAAATATTCTAGCTATAAGCTTTTTAGCACAACCGGCTTATTGTCAAAAATAAAAGAATGTATTACTTTTATTCGTATTGTCAAATCTACGCATATATATAAAATTATAATTATATATTAGTTCATAAAATTATTTATATTTTTGTTTATTTTCATTATTTATAATATTATTGTGATGTATAACTATGAATACTTCACCCATTCTGAGGATATCTACTACGAATGTGCTTTGGTCATGGAGTCGCCATGGTGGCTCGAAGGCGTCCTTGTTCTAACAACTCAATACTTTTTAATACCTGAGAACATGAGGGGTGCACTCCATAACGTTACATTCTCGAATTGGTTTCCAACAGTAGGCTGTCACCACTACTAATTATTTTCCACGTTATTTAATAAAATTGATGCTTGTTTGTTTAGTGAATATTATGTAGAGGAAACACTTTTTAAACCGTTAACGTCATGAATTGCTAAAGAAAATCAAGCTTCATTTATGTTTGATAAAAAAATTAGGTTATTTAGGAATTTATGATACACGCCAAGATTTTTTCGAAGAAAGGTTTCAGTGCGCATGTTTTACGAAGTTTTGGAACGATTTTTTGGCTCATGAACTACTACAGGAAAACAAACTGCAGATTTTTTAAAGCGAATGCGAATCGGAACCAACAGTTGGATTCTATAGCAGAATGATTTCCTTAGAAATAATTGATAATCTTATTTATTAACAATAATTTACACACAATCACACTGACATGTATTATAAATATATTTGATTAAATTATATATTTATGTTGTTATATTCATTTTGTCTGTCAGTATGCTCTTTCTGCCTCGAGGGGCCATTTCCAGATTAGTTTCAAGAACACAAAAAGTTTTGTATTATATAAATGTTGAACTGTGCAAATATAAAATATTCAATAAATAATAACATATAAAAAACAAAATCCAATAAATTGAGCTAAAAGATACTTTAAAAATAGCTTTGATATTTTACAAATTATGTCAAAAATTATTAAATGAATGCACACATAATTTCTCAAGCCACTACAAAAATAATTAACCATCATTGCCGGTTGACCGGTCCCACCAGAATGGTCCTTGAAGGTCTAGTTTGTCCCATCTAAGCCCTGAGAGAACTTACACAGTCACTAACAGAGAGTGGAAGGTTCTTCAACACAACCGAACGTAGTTCCCAATCACTTAGTGTCACTACTCAGTGGTACAGGTACGAGGCTATATAATTTATCCTATACATTTTCTAGGCCTAGTTGGCAAAAATATCGTAAAATATATTATCCATATTTCTTACTAATTATATTTTCTTAGTTACAATTAAATTTTTTTATTATAATTTCCTGCAAAAGAAATTTTATGAACCCCTTGAATTTACATTGTTTCGTTTTATCTGACTGGATGTACTTCTAATGAACTCTATTGGTTTTAGGCTCTAGACGAAACTATAACGCAAAGATGGGTAAAGTTAGTTTTCAGTTTAAAGTTTCCAAGGGAGTTTAAGTCAATACACGAAAGAAAGTAGAATATATGCAGATTTCAAGCAGTTAGATCGCTCATAAGACTTTCATGAGGTTTTGATTGTTTACGTGCGTGCATCAACCTGCGTGTCTGTTGATTCTTTGTCCTTGTTGGTTCTGATTACTAATCCCTTAGACGAAAACTCCTTACAAATCATATAGATGGAGCTCAACATGCAATAATTTTGAGATGGTGATCAAATGGATAACATCGATTTGAAATTTAATATGTCTAATAAGTAGAGCAATTAAACACAATATTTTCTTCTGATTGAATATACGAACTTTTAAACCTATTTAAATTATCCTTACGATAATTGAATTTAAATATATAATGAATGAATGAATGAATATATATATATATATATTCATGTATACAAGGTAATCTTCGTTCGCAATTGAATTAGATGCTTTGAAGTTTAAATAGACCTGATAAAAAGTAAATAAGTTGGTAGCATTCTATGGATCAAAAGGTGAGCCCCATCACCCTTATTAGTCAGTTTAGTCCAGTCACGTATAATGTATATCATTATGCTTGTTTATTCGATTATATAATTTCTATAAAATAACAAAACCTGTATATAATGTAGTGATGCTACAGGAAATACAAAATAGTTTGTAAATAGATTCACCTGAGGATCTATAATTATATATAATTATCTGTAAATTTAAAGGGACTATGATGGAAAAAAAAACGTTAGTTTTTAAGTTTTCTTTTGTTGTGGTCAAAAAGGTGAGCCACATTACCTTGTAGAGTCTTGTCAATGAAGCGAAGTACATTGTGTATCATTGTACTTGTATTGATTATATAACTTCTATGCCGATTCTGACCTTGTATAGAGTGTACCGATGGTACAGGACATATAAAATGTAGTATGTAAATAGATTTGCCTAAGAATCTATAGCAAATAAAAGTTTTATCATTTTTTTAAGATGATTGGAAAAAAAAAAAAAAAAAAGCATTCTATGAAATTTAAAGTAATTTCAGAAAGTTTTTAATACAGCAATTCAAGGAGTACTTCTATTTTAATATATTATGTTCGCTTAAATTGTTCTTTGTAACATTTTTTTTTTATAAATTCATAAACAATGCTAAAGTGGATTTTCATAATGCAGAAAAAATAACTATGGAGAAATACAACGCTTTATATTCTTTCAACTTATCGCTCTTTTATGGTTTTCATAAGACATGAAGAAATGGATGACCTGACCCAAAAACCAGACCTTAACTTCGGTGTGAAGAAATAATGGTTATTTTCTTTCGTGATGTTCTAAAAAAATACAAAGTGGAAGATAGTACCGATATTTAGGAATCACAAATAAATAAAAAGTCTACAAGAAGTGAAATTTTTATTTAAAGAAAACAAATGATAAATCATACCTCTTACTGCATAATTGAAATGAAAATTATGCAGCATAAAACTTAATATATATCGGCTTAGTGAGGATGAGGTTCGGGGAGAAGCCACAGAGATTTCACCCAGTGGGTGACCCAGGAGGAGTTCGTTATAGACTGATAAACAACTATAGCTTAAGGATCCAAACCACATTGTAGCGATCTCAGTAACAAAATAAACCTCAGTAACTTAGCAACCTCAATAATATTTGCATACATCATCACGCATTGAACGCCTTAAACTGGATCCGGTTCATGACCGTTGAAAAATAATTCTTTTGCTCACCCAGGGAGTAATCGAAACCGCGGTCTATTAATAAAATCTATTATAAAGTCTATTATAGTGCGGTCTATTAATAAAATGTTTTTCTCTATTTTAATAATAATATTGGTTTCACAATTGAAGGAACAAGTTTTTTGATCTATTGAGGGGAAGGATGGTGACAAAACAGAATTTTTACATCTCGGGTCACCAGTCCAATGACGCATCGGAAAATACCAGCAGCAGCTAACGCATGCGCTACTGAAATGTCTAAATAGCAAGCCCATCATTGTAGAAAAGTAAACTATGATTTTTGAAACCCAACTTGGTCCTTACCGATTACTGCTAAACTTGGCCATGACAAAGAATTATGAAAGGGGTCAATATTTTTGATAGTAACCTATTCAATAATATACTAACCCTTTGGAAAATTTTAGATCCATGGATTTATGAATGTATTCGGTTATATTTAGACCTTAACCTATTAGATAATTTGTACAGTTTTATTATTTTATCTTTACCTATTGTATGCAATTACAGAAAGTGTAGTTATTAACAAAAAAGTTATAAAAAATTAACTTGTCTTTCAGGCTCACGGATTCTACACCAAAGGATGAAAAAAAAGTCGAAATGTGAAAAAGTAAATGATAGATGAAATGAAACATAATATGTCTTTCACATCTTTATTAATTCATAGCCCATCTAGGCCGCATTTTCAAGGGGGTGGAAAATGTTGAGTTGGTTTTCAAACGAAGTCCGATGAAGGTGAATTCACTGAAGAATCATTAAATGAAGCAATAAGAAAACAGAAAGTTGTTTTATTTCACCAAAAAAAAAACGCCGTCAACGCACCAAGTAAAGGACTGCTAATTTTCAAATTATTCTAAAAAATCAAAAAGGTGAGCCCCATCACCTTATTAGTCAGTTCAGTCAAGTCATGTAGAATGTATATCATTATACTTGTTTATTCATTATATAATTTCTATAAAATAACAAAACCTGTATATAATGTAGTGATGCTACAGGAAATACAAAATAATTTGTAAATTGATTCGCCAGAGGATCTATAATTATATATAATTATCTGTAAATTAAAAGGGGCTATGTAGAAAAACAAAAAAAAAAAAAAATTATTCTAAAAGGATCGCGATTGCATCTAGAGTAACTGAAATGAATTTTAGATTGTTCAAATCAGCCTGCCTGCGCTAATGGACAACAGAAGCAATTACAGGGAATTTCTCCTCTTTGTCCACGAATGAAAGATACTAAAGAGGCCGGCTCGTTTGAACATATTTTGGGAGAGTAGACGATACACTAAGAGTCAGAGGAAGACGACGAGCGCAGTATGAACTAGGCTGTACTGGAGACAGATTGTTGAGAGCATCCACAGATCTCATAGACAACTTTTGTGTGAGGTAGTATGGAGGTACCATACCCCGTTTTGTCCGTACCGAGCCTTGGTAGGGGATGAATAAAAAACGGTTCGTCAGGTTTTTTAAGTGCAAGGGATTTCAATATTTTATTTTTATTAATTTTACAAGAATTTTTTTTAATTTGAGTTTGACCAGTAGTAGGCGGGGTAATTTAGCTCCTTTTTATTTCTGTGTGTGAATTTAAAATTTCGCTTTATACGCAATATGTAGAGCCGTTATTGCTTTTACTATTAAATATTTTGACTTATAATATAAAAATATTTAATCGTTAGTCTGTCCAAAAGTGACAAACAACTGAACTATAAAGCTTATAGGGTACTGGCCATGGCTCCACTTAACTGGTGCATTGATTGCTCAGCCAAGTTTTGTTATCGCCTAAAGAAGTCGTAAAACCGAACTCTGGGACCATTGTACCAGGAATACTTAAACCTCACAGCTCCTAAAACATTTTAGCTTTATATATCCATTCTTGAAATATTATTTAAAAAAGTTTGATATATGAGAAACGGGATGGATTGGAAGAGAAGCACAAAAAAGGTTGTAATAAAATTCATGTCACTAAATTAAGTTTTTATGTGATGGTTTTTAATCTTTTGATTATTAAAAACGTAATTAGTATCAAACATACATGCATTTAAATACACTGTTGCTAATTTTTCTGTTTGAATTTCTTGTTGGGATATTTCTATTTATTTTACATTTTCCTATTGAATTAGACCTAATGCTTGTATTTTTTGTACGCAAACTTTTTTTTGTATGGTATTTTTTCATTATTTAGGGTTTCACACCTTCATAAGCCATCTTCAATTTTTTGATGTGAAATATCACATACTGTCTACGGCTTATAACACAGAATCCTTTATGATACCAAACCATACTGAATTTGAGTAAATTGCATAATTATTTGTAGCCATGTAACATGTCATTGGCACATTTTTTCAATATCTTTTAGGGTTTTGACAACCACTATCATAGAACATAGAGACAGAAAAGAGGCCACCGTACCTACACGGAAGTAGAGCCTCTCCCTTCGGTTGATACAAATATTATGTTCGTTTTATTTTAAGGTAACTAAAGAATGATTTGACTGAACAATGGTTTGAAACATGAACGAAAACCGTACTTCGGTTATAAACGGCCTACCATCGTGTATTTCCCTTGAAATATAAATTGCTTCATTTTTTCATCCTCCTCACATGTTACATGCATACGTAAATACCAGTTACTTATGGCAGTCGATTATCTAGATTCCTAATGCCCCAATCAATTCCGATAACCGAGCCTCTGCCGGTTTAAATAAAGTCACACTGCGTTATGAGGAAACTCTAATTAAAGTTCATAGGTTAATAAATGCCTCTGAGCTTTCATCAGGGAAGAACGCTTTATTTAAATATGTTAAAATATATATATATCGCTTACATATATACACATGTTACATAGTTAATTAGTCACACAAAGTCCTTTATGATACCAAACCATACTGAATTTGAGTTAATTGCATAATTATTTGTAGCCATGTGACATGTGATTGGCACATTTCTTCAATTTCTTTTATGCGGTTTGTTTGCAAGAAAGTACAACTTTTTTCATTGAAATGTTTGGAATCATTTTTTCCCCAAACGAATTTATCAAACAACACCTTGGATCTTTTCTTCGGATGAAAACTTCTTAATTATTTTAACATTATTATTAATAAAATATTGTAAGAAATTAGAATAGTTATGACATACAAAAAATGACTTGACGGGCTTAAATGAGGCTTGCAAATTGTATTAGAGCATGTACTATATTGGAGGATAAAATATAATAATATGACAAAAATAAGAATTTTTCAAAGGGAGTCTTGGTTATTTTTTTCGATACCAGTTCAAAGTAACTTGACCCTGTATGAGGAAACGTCCTCTGGGGGAGGGGGGTGAAAAAAAAAAAAAAAAAAGTTCCAAGTAGCTTTGAAGTAGAGAGCCTCCACAAAGCTCCCCTTCCCAAAAAATGTTATGTGTGCGCTGAGTAAAAAAAAATCATTTTCCCACATGATGTTTTTATGTAGTGATGCTACAGGAAATACAAAATAATTTGTGAATAGATTCACCTGAGGATCTATAATCATATATAATTATCTGTAAATTTAAAGGGGCTATAAAGGAAAAAAGAAAAAAAAAAAAAATGATGTTTTTATTCAGGTACTCCATTTATTTAATAAAAACCAAACTACAAAAGATATCATCTCTATCCATATTTTTGGTTAAATACATTTTCTAGACATGGTTCGTAGAGAAATTCATTCTCATACGGCTGCTCGTGAAGAATTTCGTTTTCATCGACACGAGGGTGGAATACAAAATATGGTGGAACACACCCGGACAACATTCCAGGCCTGAATTGAATTGTTTCTCTAACGGAAACCCAAAACTTTGGAGCATTGAAACCCACGGGAAAGAAATTAAAACCGATTGAATACCAAAGTGACACGAGCTCTAACAACTCACTACAAGTTATTTGACATGACGGCCACATAGATACTATTATTTATATAGTTACACGTGTAAGCCTCATTTAAGCCCGTCAAGTCATTTGTTGTATGTCATAACTATTCTAATTTATTACAATAAATTATTAATAATAATGTTAAAATAATTAAGAAGTTTTTATTCATTGTTTTCGCAAAGAAAAGATCCAAGGTGTTGTTTGATAAATACGCTTGGGGAAAAAATGATTCCACACATTTCAATAAATAAAGTTGTATTTTCTTGCAAATAAACCACGTCAAAGAAATTGTCATCATAAAATGTCATTATGAAATCACATGTCACATATCTACAAATAATTATGCAATTTACTCAAATTCAGCATGGTTTGGCATCATAAAAGATTTTGCGTAACTAATTAAACATATAATATGTGTATATATGTAAGTGATTTATATATATAACACTTAAGGACTGTAATTTATTACTTGTCCTATTAAACTATAATAATAATAAAAAATTCTGGATATCAAATAATTTTTAACATATTTAAATAAAGCGTTATTGCCTGATGACAGCTCAGAGGCATAACCTCTGAACTTTAATTAGAGCTTCCTCATAACGCAGTGGGACTTTATTTAAACCGGCAGAGGCTCAGTTATTGGAATTGATTGGGGAATTAGGAATCTAGATAATCAACTGCCATAAGTAACTGGTATTTACGTATGCATGTAACATGTGAGGAGGATGAAAAAATGAAGCTATTTATATTTCGAGGGAAATACATGATGGTAGGCCGTTTATAACCGAAGTACGATTTTCGTTCATGTTTCAAACCTTTAATCAAATCATTCTTCAGTAACCATAAAATAAAACGAGCATAATATTTGTATACCGAAGGGAGAGGCTCTACTTCCGTGTAGGTACGGTGGTCTCTTGTTTGTCTTTGTGTTCTATGATAGTGGTTGTCAAAACAATTCAATCCATCATTTATTTTTAAGGTGATTTCTAAAATACTTCACAATATACTGCGTAGTTTTTGGTTAACACATAATTACACGAACTAATAATGAATAGAAAAAGATAAATAAGAAAAAAATAAATGTGAAAAAAGTAGGGGCCGTTTCGCGAATTCCCAGCATAGAATAAATTTGATTTATAGCCGTCTTTTTTCTCAGGGATGAGTAAAACATAAAGTATGATAACAGAAAATAATTTCAAAAGGTTTCTTTTTGTCAATGTTTAGTTTTATAAAAATGTCTTATTTTTCCACAACGAGGATCTAAGTGACCTAGAGAGTTCTACAAATAAAATCTCAACGACACCAATTCATTCTTTTATAGTGTGAAAAATCGTTACTTAACACAATACTATTACAATCTGCACTTACGCGGAGATGTGTAACTAATACTCTCATTCAAACCATATGTAAAATATTGCATTCACTCTCTCATTCATACAATATGCGCATACCCCTGGAATCCTCCCCGCAACAAGGAGAAGAAGACAGGGATCAGGAAGATCACACACGCAGCCCCTGCAGTAGTGCACTGCACAGCTAGATAGTGGCGGACTGAGAGAGATCACGCGAGCCACAGACGCTCTGGTCATTAGGAGAGAATATTGGCCAGTGCCAGGACTCCAAATTACAAAGTATAGCCACTTTTTTTTTTTTTCCCTAAGCTCTCTAGTTAGAATTTTAGGATGAGGGAGAAATATAAAATATTTAGGGTGATCGGATCCTTGTACTAGGAGGACCTGCTTGAAGGTGGTGTGAGAGGAGTAAGGAATGTGGGAATCCTCGGTGGAGGTTGATTGACAATTTAGTTTATAATTGATGTAAAAAAATAAAAAATTTAAATAGAAAACAAATAATGGGAGGCTACTGATACTTGGATTAATTAGTATTTTAATGTAAATACATTTTCTATACACTTGTGAAAGACGCGTTTCTTCAACGAATTCGTCTTGAGGAATACTTTTTTCATATTGTTTTGTTTACATTTATTCCAGTTGATATGATATATTTAATTCTTGAAGAAAATGTCTTTTATTTGGATATCTACATTTTTTATTTTATCTTTTCTTATTTTTTTTTAAATATTGGTGGAACAGAAAGTGTCAAAGAGTCCACTTTATGTTGATTAAACGGTAGTCCTTAAGGAATATAGTCTCAGGATAGTAAAGATACTATTCTAAAAGGCTCTTGCAAGTTATAACAGTATACAGTCAGTAACAGAAGAATACCTCAGACAAAACCATAAGCTTCAAAAAGTTTGAACTCCTTGTTGACGCCTCCAAACTTCAAACCTCACTTCCCCAACAACGCGATTCCTCTCATATAGCTTCTCCTACAGGATAACTAGAGAGTCTAGTTATAATTCATTTTTTTTTTTTTTTTGATTTTACTTTATTGCGAGAATTGTGAAAAAACTTCTTAAGTAGTTACCACTATTAGTATTGATTATTACCTAAAATAAAAACATCTAGTTGCTCAAATGCCCTTTGAAGGGGAGAACATGGCTGATGCAGGAGCGTGGGGGACTTCTCAAGACTCCACTTCCTCTTTCTCGTACGAGGGAGGTGCCAACCACCTGGATTTGGGAGGTCTCTGGGCTGTTTGTAAATAATGTATGAATGAAAATTGTAAATATTGTATGAATAAGAACATTTATTACGATTACTTATTGCCCAATAAGGCAGATTGTAATTTTACCACAATAAAGATTTTTCCTAATAGTCATTAAAAATAAAATTTATTGTTATTAAAAATAATATTGTATTAATTATAATTTGTAAGAAAGGTCAATTCTTGATAACTAAACAAAACACTTACTTTATTGCAATCTCATATTTGGTAATTACAAAATGATGTATGACTGGAAATACTAATATTTATCTAAGTATAATCAATCAACTATCAAACATTGCCTATATTCACAGAAAAATGTAGTGTTATTTTATGGTTATTTTTATTTAACTATCCAATTTATTTCTGATGGAAAAAAACAACTTGGTTCACAAAATGGTCTGAATTATGCTAGAGGATACATCCTGTGTTTTCTTAGCAGTTGAAAATGACAGTTTGCCTGCTGGAAAGCGCTTGTGTGAACAATTTGCTTACACAATTTGTGGGCAGACTCTGCTGTTTATAAATATAACTGTAAACACAAACAGCACATATTCCCTTAACTTTTACCTATTATGGCTGAGTAACGAAAACACACTAAAACAACACAGATTTTTTTGTTAGTAAATTAAAATAATGCCAGTATTCAGTATCATATAATGGTTCTATGCTTTTGATTTTGCATAAGGGACCTAGCTTATAATCTAAACTTTTGGTGAAGATCCAAAATAATTTATTCATTTATGTATCAACTTTGTTTCAGGTAAGAATAAATAAGACTTTTCCAACACGATGGTAGAACACTGCAAGTCAGTAAGTAGTGAATATAATTTTGATATTGCCTAACTCATAGGTGTTGGCCGAATTCTTATTTGGCCAGAATATCGAGACCAAATCTGCCTAAATTTCTGGCTTATTTAGTAGACTTATGACCAGTATCTCGCCATGTTTTAATAGTTTATCAATTCTTATAAATATGCACCAATAAAAATCATTTATGACATTCAAATTAATGAAAAAAAGTCAGTTTCACTTAAAAACTTTCATAAAAGGAAAAATAAATTATAGGCTTTCTAGAGTAGATATTTGATTTTTAGATCGTTATAAAGTTAACAATAAATATAACAAAAAATTTTATTAAACGGAATAAAACCAATTAGAAATTATGCACTCATAAAAAACATTGATAAAAGTTCATCAAATTGATAAAAAAAATAGACTTTCTCCTAGGATCATAAATTGGAAGGAAGAGAAATTATGGGATTTATAGAGAAGAGGAACAAAATAAAAAAAATTTTTCCACGAAAACAAAGTGTTAATACTTATTCTAAAATTTATATAGACCTAAAGAATTAGGTATGATTGGAAAAATATTTAAAAAAAATGAAAATTAAATAATGTTTTTTTTGACATTATAAGTGTACTACAAAATATAAATTTTGTTGTCTTGTTTATTGATTTTCCGTCCGATTTTCTTTTATAGTAATCCTGACTTGACAACATATAATTTTATGAAGGATGTGCATCCACTGGCTGCCACCAACAACGTGACTCTTAGTCAGGTGTCCTCCTTTGGCCTTTGACCATGTGCCAATTTTTTTTTAGTCGGAAATAGGTTTTTATCCCATAAAATGCATTTTACGTTAATAGACATACAGCGGGATAACATAATTTTTGAATTATAGGCTGATATTTTTGACCGTATATTTTAATACCAAACACTCCATTTTTCTTAGAAATATCTTCTGCATAGCTTGGAGTTGGCTTATGTGGTGGCGTGTAATAACCTCTTTCGGTAGCTCACGCTTCTACTCTTTACACTACCAATCGCTAAGAGGACCAGTAATTGGTGCGTTGTCAGACACGCAAACCTTTTTTCCCAAACCCCGTTTCAAAAATTCATTTTTTAACCCACACAAAAGTCCCGGTATTCCCAGTCCCGGATAAAGGCGAGGATCTTGATAAATTGTGGTGTTTCTTTTCAAGCTCCTCGATTTTCATTCTGTCTGGTCTTGATAAAAATGTCTGCTCTCTACCACGTCTTATTTTATACAGTCTGTCTCAGTTTTTTCTAGCGTAAAAGTTCATCAATTCTGAATGCCTCAAGAAGAGTTTTCTCAATATTTGACAACTCCGAATGTAAATATCGCTTTCTTTCCAGGAATACTGTTCTCTATATTTGCAATGGTGATTCTCCCTATTCACTTAAGTATTTCCGAGATCCGGTTTGTAGAATATTTATATTTTGATTCATATAATCAAAATATATATATTGATGTTATATTAATGATAAGCCATTAATAAAACTGGCTTTTGTATCATGTTCATTTAAATCAAAACTTTTTTGTACTAAAAGAGTTATTTAAAATATTTATGTTTTATTCAGGTTGTTTACCAGGAATTCACATCACATATGCTAATGTTAAATTTATAAAATATATATTTTGTACTTCCATTTGCCATGTCAGGTTCCTTTTAAAATATTTTCATACACCAACGGGTGAAAATCCAATAAAATTAAAACAACATACATGCCACTTTAATTCTTATTTTGTAAGTTTTAATAATTTATTTGTTCATTGGATAGAAACAGTGGGAATCAACAGGATGAAATTAAAAATAAACATAAAAACCAAAATTGGTTTATTTATTTTTTAAGTGGATAAATTTTATTTCCTCTATACTTTGATAATGAAATTTGCTAAACAATAAAGAAATAAGGAAACTTTGCTTAGTTAATATTACGGTACTTCATAAATTTAATATTTTGAGGGGGGAGGAGATGTGAAATATCCAGCCTGTGAGTGCATGTATTTTGGATTTTAATATGTTTTATACTTTGTCTATGATTTTTCTCTATCGTGCAAACTTACTTGACGGCTAGTGAAAAAGTTATTGTTTGTAGCCTAAGACACATTATTTTGATTATTATGTCAGTTTTCATAATTAATTATATGCTTGGATATTTGGATGACCTTGAGAGCTAGATACTTTTATGTTGAGACTCATAAATCAAGATGAAGGTTTCATTTATTATAATGAATGATAAGAGTACTCAAAATCTTATATTGCGAGACAAGAATATATGAATAAAACAAAAAGTCGAAGCTAAGGGAAACTAATGTCCATTATATCTATGTACAAACTTTGGTGAGTGTAATGGCATGTATTATCCTACATATTTTTGCTTGTCCGGTTAAAATCAGGACATATAATACAACATACAAAAACCATCATTCTTCTTTTAAATATATTTTAGCATACTTTTTGAATTACTTGATTTATCTCCCTCATCTGAGGACTTCAAGCGAGTATTCCATTAAACTATTTATTGGCAATATACCTTTTTACAATAAACCTACTGTCGTATCTGTTGACGCGGCAGACGGAGGAGCGTGGGGGACTTCCCAAGACTCCGCTTCTTCTTTTGCATGCGAGGGATGTGACAAACATGTGGATTTGGGAGGCCTCTGGGATGTTAGTGAATGAAAATTGTTAATATGGTATAAATGAGAACATTTATCACGATTACTTATTGCCTAATAAGGCATATTGTGATTTTAGCACAATAAATAAGTTTAAATCACAATAAACCTAGAATAATAATATGCACAATTTGTAATTTAATGGAGCCAGACGACTTGTTGTTGATGATTTTCTCATATTTTGTTCAATATATAAATCCTTAATTTTCCATTCGCTGGAGCAAAACTTGCAACAATATTTAATATCAATGAAGTTAGTATTTACTCCATCAGACGACTGTTAAGAGCCTGGATGAGATGGAATATGGCTATACAAAACGTCACTGGTTTATCCCATTATGGCCAGAGGGGCTTACCGGGAATCCGGAAGGGCAACCTTTGACCGGGACCTTCAAGGAGCTAGAGGCATAAACAACGGGAGATTGTGCCCTTTGTGCGCTATGCTATCCGAACAATGCAAGTGGCGACCTTCTTAGATATGTCGGCACACTTCCGCCATTGACCACCAAGGGTGTCCTTCAACGCAGATGGGTGAGGGAGAATTTGAGCCCTATGCCAGAGGGGAAGTATCTGTGATATGCAAAGAATATGTCTTGAAAGGATTTTGTCAACACAAATATATTTTGTTGGATATAAGTTATATTTATTCCTAATTAAATTAAGTACCTATCTGCCAAGTGGCAATATAATTTCAGTTTGTGTCGCTTTTACTAAGTTTTGGTGTATTCAGTTGACACCAATTAAGTCTGCAGAGAAGTGAGTGAAGGTGCCCATAAGTAGGTAATACATTATTTAATAATGTGGCGATTACATGAATAATGTTCATGTTATTTTTTAAATTAACATGATTGGCGGTATATAACTTAAAGAGACTCCAATGTATGTTTCACTTATTCCGTACTGCTTACCTATTCATGCCTAGGTCCTAGAAGAGCAGATGCTGTCTTCTTCAGTAGAGCGTATGTTCCTCCAAACCAAAGGCTTACGTCAACTCCAATTATTATGTTGCTGAACAGAGTATTTAAATTGAACTTACTCAGCATCTAGAACATGGGTTGACTAGCGGTTGACACCCTTTCTAACCAGTGAATGACTTCTGAATTTATTTTGGAGGAATGGACAACATCATCTTCGAATACGAGATCTTCACTTGGCTAGACAGACGGTTACTATGTAAACAGTATAGCCATAAACCAGTTTATAGTTTAGTCATAAAAGGATTTCTGCAATTTCCCCATTATCTTTCCATTAAGTGCATATGTTTTTCGGACACCGATAGTCGCATGTATCTCACAAATGCATACCAATGTTTTCTTTCTTTTTCCTGGTGTTTTACCAAGGTTTCCATTCCGTTTTGATAAATAACAATATCAAACAAAGGAAACTTATTATTAAACATTGAATACAATTTTAATGCACGATAAAAATATTTCAATGCTCAAATCTGTGTTGTTGTTCGTTTTGGCCTAATGCAATTTGCCTGCGCACAATAACAAATAAATAAAATCCAAAAGTAATTATACTATTTAATAATTATAATCATTTATTTTTGTAATTTCATGCACAATAAAACTGCGAACATCAAACATTGCCATCACCAAACTTTAACAGAAAAACAAAAACGAGCTTATAGAACTAATTTACGAGAACGACAGAGGTAAATATATGAGGATTCAAAACACAAATCCGTTTGTCCAGTTTATTACTTCGTCCGGTGTTTAATATTGGGCCCAGGGCAAACTCATAACATCAGTGTGATGGTTGCTAGCATCCAAACCAGCGCCTAGAAGAACATACGAAACCCCCGCTTTCTGGAGCGGGGGGAGAACAAACATGTTTTTTCAACATGTCAGAAACATGGAACTAACGGAGGGCAAAGGGTATGGAAGGTCTTTAATGACGTTAACACAAAACGAGATTTAATCATTATTCATCATAAAACGTTATGGGAGCGAACAATTTAAATTACGTATTCAATATCGTTCCCTCCCATTGAAAAGGCGATTTAAGTGACAAAGGGCGTTGAGAAAATAAAACACAGAGAACATTATTCACAATCATAAAGCAAACTGTTTATAAAATTATTAAATAATATATAAATTATAGTGATATAAATAACAATATATTTACTTTCAAAGTAATAATATGCGAATGATAAAGGGAAATACTATGAATAAGCCACTGTGGCAGCTGGGAAGCCAAGATGAAATGGTATCCAGGAGTATATGAGCATCCTGTTGTGCATGATGGAAGTATAGGACACGTCATATCCAAGTATTCTCGAAGAGGTTCAGCTTAAATTTTACAAAAAATCGCGAACTCTTCCAAAATATACCTCACATCAGTATATAAGATTGGAAATGAGCCAGGTACCCAAATTAATGTGAGTCGGTGGACACTTCATTGTTGGGCGAAAATTTTTAGTTCTTCTCCTTACGATTCACTAAGATCGTGATTCAGAACGATGTACCTCACGAGTCTCAAAACGATCCTTTTAAATTGGACGGAAGCACTTAATGAAACATTGACCAATATTAGAGCAGCTCCCATCTGGATGAATCAAAATGCGACTGTAATTGTACAAAATCTCTCAAACCGTACTACTGCATTTCAGAACATGCTAATTTCTACAGATGTCTAAGCCACCAACCATAAACTTTCACTACAATACGTGTTAATATTAAATTTCAGTATAATGAAAATAACTGGGACTGCAAATCACTAAACTAGTAGTGCTTGCACGAGCCAGTATGAAATTTTTAAAATTTAATTTTGAAAAAAAAAGACCACACAATTACATGAATCTATTAGCCCACTCTGAATTAACCTGCTATATTTCTAATATGTTAACCTCTAATATGGAGAGACATTTGTTAATCTGAAAACTACTTATGATATGGCTTTAACTAGGTAAGAAGATCTTCCAATAATAGATAAAAACAAACAAATATACATTAATCTAACAAAAAGGTTGTGAGGCAAAATTGTTTATAAATTGTCCTTATTCAAATATTAAGTCTATAGCCAAATAGTCACTTGACGACGCAGGCTAAACTGAGAAGGCCAACGCTGCTGAATGCCACGGTCCTCACGTTTGACACTTCTCTGTGTAAGAAATGAAATAAAAATAACTTGTTTGAATAAAGTTGAGCATAGTTAAATGAGGTTTCTTAATGGAAGACCCCAGCACCTGGTGCAAGCTCAACATCCCTTTGAGGCAATGAGGATGGAAATGTGACGATGAATGTTGTCTGAAGTTGTTGAAGGTTGGAGCTGGCCGACTAGACTCGTCTCACACAAAAATTACTTCATATCTGAGCTGCTCTAGCGAAAAAAACACCCAGACAACTAACTGCAGGCTGCTAGGTTGCATACCTCTTACCTGACTTACTAATTCACTGTTAAATTTATGTTTTAAGTTAATTAAGTTACAGTTACATCCTTATCAATTGTAATTCAACTTTGCCAGAGTGGAATTTCTCAGAAATCCACTTGGATACTACATCATCTTCTTATCTAATTAAACTTTAAAGTTTTTATCAATAGAAAAACAGTAATTAAATATTTTATATGGATATAAAATTGAACGTTATTTAACTCTCTTGCCACTATAAAAAACATTTCAAACAGAAACATTCCTCTTGAGTAAATAAAAGGAGGCGACATTTTTTGGAGATCTAGAAAGAAAAAAGTGAGTCTTTGTATATTTAATAGAAAGTTCTTTCTGCTGAAATTGTATCTCTGTCAATATTTACGTGAAGAATGAAACAAGAGAGCTCCATATAGAAGGGTGACTTCGTTACAAAATGGTAATATAAACAAAATAGATAGCTTAGGAACAATAAGAATTTAATTGAAATCCCTTCATTTAATAGTACCGTAACAGAAAAACGATAATGAGTATAAGGATTTTAAAATGAAGCGAGTGACCACCCATGAAACATTTGTATTTAAATAGTATTTGCAGTATAGCGAATTAAATTGTTTTATTTATTATAAACTTATTAATTATGTTGCAAGTATTATCTGACATCTTGACTATCGCTAATTAATTTCTTTATCTCGTGTTCTACCAATAAATTTTACCATTTGAATTTTTCTATTGGTATCTGAGTTTAGGAACATAGAAACGTTAACACATTCTTTGAAACATTGAATATTGTTGACAGACTAAACATCTTCATTTCACAGTTTAGTGAGATTTTCCTGATCACCTTGAAATAAATTAAAATTGAAAGTAGAAAATATTTAAAAATTCAGAAGAGAATTCACTGCGCTAAGTTTATATAGTTTGGTACAACAGAGAAGGTTATCCAGGTTATCCATATACTTAATGACAATCTGATAGTTGTTTATATACTTCTCCTCTTATGTTTTCTTTTACCATACTTCTTTCAAAAATAAAAACAAAAATTATAAATTAATACCACTACTTGATGTAAAATTATAGATAGTCATTAATTTGTTGATCTTAAATCTACATTGACAGTAACAGTTTCTTCTACCCCAACCCTATCGTTACTTCAACAGCATTTCACTTCCTTTTCTAATTTTAATATATATAGTAAACTATTAATGTGTGCTCTAGTATTCATTATATTGTTTCTTCCATGCTAGATGCAGCATGTTTTAGGAATATCTTTAGTAGCTAGATGCAGCATGTTTTAGGAATATCTTTAGTTGCTAGATGCAGCATGTTTTAGGAATATCTTTAGTAGCTAGATGCAGCATGTTTTAGGAATATCTTTAGTAGCTAGATGCAGCATGTTTTAGGAATATCTTTAGTAGCTAGATGCAGCATGTTTTAGGAATATCTTTAGTAGCTAGATGAGAACGAGTCAGGCTTCGCCTGATTCACAACCATCTCTTTGTAACCCTTGGAAAGTTTTCTCCCGGTTATTAATAATTTCTAGGCAAAGAAAAAATACAAATGTTGGAAAAGTCTCAGGTGCTAGTCTCGATCCTGCGATTTAATTTCTTTTCTTTTGCTAAATATTATTAATAATTGTGGGATTTATAACATGACTAAATTGAAAATGGTCTTCCGATGTTTGCCGACCTGTATGGTCTCTCTTAGCGCGAACATTTCATTGTAATTTCATAGCGAGTAAATGAAATGCTTTTTTTGTCATTGTACTTTGAATTCATGCATCCGATGGCTACACCGAACAAATCAGTATACCGCTAAGTATGGAATCTTGAAGAATTTAAAAAATATCTCATGATGCTTACGATGCTCAGTTGTCAACATGCGTCAAAAGCAGCAATGATGTTTTACAATGTCTACTAGATACTTACAATAAGTATCATAAATTGTAAATAATCATTATAAAAAGAAATGATACGAACTACTCTCCAGATATTATGCCTTACCAAAAGATGAACAACATAATTGTTAAATAGATGGTTTGGGTCTTATTTACGACTGTTACTACGCGGAACAAACATACGCGATACGAAAATAACTTTACTTTAATATAATTCCACCCTTAATTATGTATACATGTTATAACATCCTTCACAGCTTTGATAGCACATTATACGGTACGTACACAATATAAATACTATTTATTTATAGCTGACCGTTGTCTCACTTACACAGTAGGAGGTTGCCATAGCTCGAGGCTCTACAAAAAGTTTAATTGAACCCTTTTCATTTGTTCTTATTTCTCATTGTCCTTTTGTTGGCAGGCTTTTCGCCTCGCGGACTTACTCAGCCCGAGGCTTCTAAACTACTTTGTGAAAATTTCTTTTTTCCACTCCTTACTCAAGTGAAAATGTAGTAAAAATTTCATTATCAGGCTGTCTCATCAATAATGATACTTGGCTTTATTATGCCTACTGTTTATTAAAAATGTTACAACCTCAAAAGATACCTTACCTTCATTTAAAAAAATAACGCAAAGTCGTTTGAATCACCTTTGAAACATTTATAAAGAAAAAAGTGCCTTAGAAAAAATTATGAAAATAATTATAAATTCACTGTAGGAATTTTTTAGAGGTTAAATTATAATACAAAGGCAATTCTAATATGTTTACTTTTAATTTGAGAGTTATGATTACTATTTAATTATAAATAAAGTTCCGAATACTATTTAATGAATGAAAATACATTTGAAGTTACCCTCTGTAATTTAATGTTCAATGATAATTTTCATATGTATATACAATACATATGATGTATATTAGCGATTTCTACCCATCTAGGTAGGCTTGACGCATTCTGTGTTTCTTTATGTTATTGATTATATATACATTAAACTTTCGGATCAATTAAATTTATTTTTAAATCACTGGAAAGGTACGAAATACATCTGGGTCCTCGCATAAAGGTCTTCTTTTCATCAATCAACAAAGTAATGTACATGTTAGAAAGATATAAAAGAACGGTGTAATAAAACATACTACTGCCTAACATACGGCCAATGTCCTTAAAATTCTTGATTTACTGCAATACTTGAAAAATTTGTGATGTATCCCTGAAACCAATTATATTTAATGAAATAAAAACCAGTGCCCGTTTGAACCCAACCAATACCATAATAGAACGTAACGCTTACCTTAATCATCACAGTAAATGGACGACTGCGTATAATGTATGTTCTATTATGATTAAAAATGTATGTATTTCAAAAATGATAAAAAAAAATATTTTAAAAAACTTCGATATACTTTATGTACATGTAATATGCGTACTATCAGATCATTATCCATCGCATAAGAGATTGATGCTATATGATGATTAACCAATTTTAGAGTGAACTAGTCCCAACAGTTAAAACATTAAAGCAGAGAGAATCTTCAGAATGTTGTACAAAGTTGCTATTGCTCTCTGAGGAACTCCTGGTTCATTTCGAGTTTCTGTAACTGTACGCCTAGTTTAAGTTTAATTTGTTACTCGCATACGCCAGAGAGAATGGAACATCTGGTTACAGAGTTAATAGACACGGAAATGTTTTCGTATTCATTCATTTCCATTTAAAGCTTTGAAATAAATTTTAATTCGATACAATCCCAAACCTGCCTGAACGCTAAGAAAAAAACATCAAACAAATACAGATTTTCTCAATTAAAACCTATAAAATATATAACTGTTGCTCTCATCCTTCCATAAGTTCTTACGCTTTACACTGGTTTGATATTTTCTCAACCCTCCATAAGGTGCGTGGGGTACAGTTGTACCCCTACTCACAAAAACGCAATAGAGTTTACCTGATTATGGGATTGGAGAGCTAACAGTTGTAGTAGCTGCGTAACCCTACCTCCTCTCTGACTCCATATTGCCATTAAACCCTTATTTGGTTAATGTTGTCTCCCGTGCGCTTAATATTTCATTTTTTCTCCATATTAAATTTAGGTTTGACTTCCAATTAATTTGAAGATATGTACGCTGGACTACTGGAAAAAATACATTTTACGAATGAAAGTTTCTAATACTCACATAAAATTATATATACTACTTAAGATTATGTAAAAAATATTCAATTTTATTCTTGTAATTATTAATCTATAACATGTTTTTTTTTATTCCTCATAAGCGTAGAAATTTTAACTAGGCAAGGAACTGGTAAGGTTCATTGTAATTACTAAACATGGTCAACTCGATATACAAAAAGATGCTACATCAAGTGAAATAATTTCTTTCAAGTTCGATTATCAAACAACACATGAAAAATAAAATTCTTTTAAATTCAGGAAAAAATGTTGTTTTATATATTGTAACATTCATGATATTGGAGAATATCATGACCAGCCACCCTCCCACTTTGTCCAGCATCTACCCTTATGCTCTTAGGAGTGGGGATGAGATAAAGGTCAGTCTTAGCCTAACAGCCAGAGAGCGAACAAGAGCAAGCTCCCGTTTCGTTGACGGTCATCAACACAAGCAGAGGAGAAGAAAAAGAAGAAGAAGAAGAAGAAGAAGAAGAAGATTACACGGATATCATCGATTGGGTGATATTGATATTGTTTTTTTATTATGGATCCATTGAAAGGGATTGAGCTCAATTTTCATTTTTTTTTTATATAACTAATTAGTAGTAACTATCCTTGTTCAAAAGGAATTGAATATTTTTTTATATAATTAATGTCAGCACTATTTATAATTATAATTATTTGTTATAACCATTTTATTTGTATATATTTCACAATTCCCAGTTTCTCAATTTATTAATAACTATAACATTAGCCTTGAGATCGGGCGATTTAATCGGGATAATTTCCCATGTCGAAGACATAAAAACAAGTTGAATTAAAGATCTCATGACGGACCTACCAAATTAGTTAAGGTCAATTGATCTAATAAAATAGAAAAAGAAATGGTAAAAAATGAGGTAGGTTTCAATATATGTTAAACATTTCCCTTTACTCTAAAATGTTTTAAACCTTTTGTTGCAGTATTCTAAGTTTTTGATTTATACAAATAATTGTATCAATAAGCTAGGGCTAAAAAAGACAAGAAATCAGGATCAAGAACTTCAATGATAACCCGACTCACTATAAACTCATCTAAAATAATAAAAACTGATTTGAAGACAAGAATGAACGAAGATAAGATAAATATTGCCCCCATTGGCTTCATAATCTAAAGCAGCAATTATGGAATAAGGACGAATCCTTTAAAGAGGTCTCATGAGTTGCCAACAATGTGTTCAATAACTTACGTACAACGCCCCTAGCCGCCTGAAATTATGGCCATCAAGGCTAACGGTTAATTTACCAAACTATTCTTATCCACATTAATTTTACTAATTACCATGATAATTGTTTCCATAATATATATCGTTTTTGAAGAAAAACTGTTTAAATCGTTGTGCAAGCCAAAACAAAATACAAATGTTTGACTGTGCTCACGCAATCGCAAAGTATTTTATCACTTATAAATAAACTATAAGTTTTCTATATACTTTTCTATATCTCTCAAGGCTAAGGATTAATTCACCTTCGTGATGACCTGTTTGATTTCCAGCCTTACCGGTAAAATGATGGCGAAGGAATCAGGGAATCTTAATAATAGTAATTTATCTCTAGGGAAAATGCAGAGAGAAATCAAGATAACGATATACATAAATAAAAGATATAAAGATAAATAAAAAGATGTAAGATAAATAAACGTGTATTGAAAAAATATTTGACATTTGTAAATGAGTCGAGCCAAAAAAAAAGGAACCTATTCCATTAATAGATAAACGTATGCGCAATGGTGATTGAATGACCATCATTGGGTGCCTTGATGATGGCAGTGAAGACTATGTGCCCATAGTTACAGAAGCTTTCAGAAGGGGGGTTCAGAATATTTGAGGTCACTTCTCTCATCAGCGCTGAGAGAGTCATCATTCGTCGTTCTTGGTTCTCTCTGCACCTCCGACGCCTCCTTCCTTCTTTACTCGAATATGGTGAACGAGATCATGACTGGAGATGAAACACGAGGTATTGGTTCTACCTCGAATGTGAGGGTGCTTTCGAGTTAGTACTTGTGGCTCCCAAGAAGCTATCTGTGAATAGCTGAAGCTAGTGCTGTCAGAGTTGCCTCATAGTAAACTCGCAGTGTTACCGTTCGCCTGGGAATGACAGTGTTTGGGTGAAAATTCTGAGCCCCTCTAATCTCCAGAATATGTATTTGGTAATCAGCGATATCTTCGTTGTCAATATGTGGGAATTAATCATTAAGCTCGAAACTAATTTCTTAGTGACCAGGGTGACGAGATTACAAAAAAAAAAAATGTGAAAAATACATTCTAGCATTATGAAAACTGCCACAAAATGTTTTCTTTTCTATGACATTATTGTATTACTTAGCTGAGATTTTGGTAAGCATGACAAGGAGAACAAGACAATATTTATTTGGAACATGGATCGCTGTGCTAATATAAATTGACTGAAGGCGTATTCAATAACCATACTCAGGGCCAATAAGTTTTTACAACGGAAACCATAAATCGTTCCAATGGTTGACTGATGAAAAAAAATTATGTTGTATTTTTATCTAATTTATTTTCAAAGTTCATACGCGTCGATCGGCGAAGCCATATACATCTAAATCATTACCTCTAATGAGATTCAACTAAAATGTCAGAGGTTATACGTTGAAGATCCCTGAATTAGTGTTTAACTATTCACAAATTACCTCCATCCTTAGAACATATCATACAACACATCCGTGGTATGTCCAAATATCGTCTGATTGTAAATTTTATAAAAATCTACCATCTTTCCATGAACAACGAATTCGGTATCCCAAAGAATTTATTTACTTAAATTAAAATTTACTGATAACTATGAACTAGAATTGGATATAGTTTTGTTTTGTTTTTTCTTTAAAAAAATTTTGAATGATTTATTAGCATGAATTGTAAACAGTAATTTCAAAAAGTTATACATCATAAATTATTAATTATTAGTATTAATTATTTTCTCACAGCGTAAGGATTTCAAATGATTTCTGGAAATTTTGAGCCTTTGTACACAACGAAATTCGATGTTAGAAGCAAATATATTAATCAGCATCCTAAGCAGATAATTAATAGATTTGAGTCCTCATTTCTTTGTTCCTCAGAATACGTCGCGGAAATCTGATTTTCCTAGTTCTATAAATCAGTAGTGAATCTGATTCTATAAGATTTATGCAGTTGGGAAATACTGTTCAAATTATCTCTTGTTGAATATTCTTTCAAACAGTCTCACAATAAAAAATAACTTAAAATTACACTTTCTAAGAATTTTTATTAAAAATGCCAGAATATTACAGGAAGCTCAAGAACTTTTTCTTCATTGAAATTATAAAGGGTCACATTTTATGATTATGGAACATTTCCGGAATCACTGGATTTCAGCTATGGAATGGTCTAATAATATTTAATGAAGAAAAATAAGAGTTATTACGTTACATTGAGAAAATTTATACGCTGTTATAAAGTTTCTTAGAAATAAATAACGCCGGAACGTGATGGAATAAATTAAAATATTTTTCAAAGTCTGGCAAAGAAGCTTTAAAATAAACATAGATGTAATTTTTTCTCCTCGTTTCGTTTTTAAGAAATACGACATTTTATTGTTAATGGATGTCCGTGTGTGTAAAAAATCTTTCGAAATTCACGAAATTATACCTCGTCCCGGTTTCATGTATTTTGGTTCATTTGTTTAATATTATTGAGCGAGGGAGGTGACCCTTGTGGACTTGGGGGGCCTCTGGGCTGTTTGTAAATATTGTATGAATGAGCGAGTGAATGATGAATTGTAAATATAGTATGAATGATGACATTTATCTCAATTACTCATTGCCTAATAAAAGACAGATTGTAATTTTATCTTAATAAAATTGTTTGAAAACTAAAAATATTATTGTACCATTAGTTTCCATAGAACTCTAAGAATGTTAAATATTCGTTAGAATAGTGTTTAATAAAAAAACTTCCAAATGATGGACATATATACCAACGACAAAACCCAAAAAAATTAGTTAATGGTAAACAAGTTGGTTCGTGAAATGATCTCCCTCTTTGGCTTCCATAATTAATATTTTATTATATATTATTATGTAATTGTTGAGGCAGCATAATGACATATCGATTTACTTTTTCTGCCCACTACACCTTGCTCAATGATTTCATTGCCGAAATTATCTCTAGTTTTAGTACCTCAATATCATTTTTATTTTCTTCCTTTAGTACCTCAATATCAGGAATGTGAAATATAAAATGTGTAGTTAAAAATAAATTATAAAAAAAAAATTCACTGATATGAGTTTCGTAGATAGTGACTTCACGTTTAAAGGTACTTAAGTACAAAAAAAATTAAACATATCCAGATACTAGTCCGTAATAATAAATATCTTCTAATATTCAATAACTGATGTTTTAAAATTATAAAACCTATGCTGAATTCATAACAAACTGTGATTGTAAACCTTGATTGTTTTTTTAATAATCTTATGCGAGAGAAGGGTTTATTGCTTGGAATGAGGAAAGTAAATATATCCATTAATCCGTTAATGGTGCAATCATAAGTTTTTTTGATGCTGGAATCGTATCATTTTATTTGGTAAATAATTCGAAAAAAAAAGATGCCTAAATGTAATTGTGAAGCAACAGACGATAGTATATAAAGTATTTTTGATAGAATGATACATTAATAATTATGTTTTTAAATCAATTGCCTTTTAGATACTATTATCATGTAAGGTTTCATTTCAAGAAAGATAGAGAGGATATTTCTGCAACTGAGTGTACACTGATCCAAAGGGGACTGTTTAAGAACATTTATGAATTACATAAAGTTAAGAAAAAGTCAACCGCAAGGGTTGTTACGCTATGTTAGTATCCTTTACGTACTTTCTGAAGACCTATTCTTCTATTTCATATTTTTTCTTGAGCATCGTTTCTTCGTCGCTGTTTTTTTTGTTACCTTCTGCTTACTCCTTCTCATAAAGTTGTCGGTTATAAAAGTGTTGTCTGTCATCAAATATCAATCAATGTGATCGGTGGTACTATGATTAACCTCGAACATACTTAGTGCTCTTAAGCAAAGTTATATATATATATATATATCTTCTGACTTTAAATTGTGCTTCAGATTTCTAACAACGGTTTAGCACATTTGCAGTAAGGGTATCTGGCAGCCACGGTATACCAAGATATAATCGTTTTATTGATTTGAAGAAAACATGTTTGTTACTTCAGGCTTTCTTGCCCCTAATTTTCCTCCATTGGTAATTCATTGAGCTCATTCATTCAATGCCTCATTCAAGAATAGGTGAACAGATTCCTCTACATTTATAGCACTTTTAAGATTGATGTTTCATAATAAAACGTACACTAAATAATCAAAGGGTCAGCTACCAATCAACTTTTTGTCGTTTAATTTTTTTTACAAATAAATATTTACTGTTTTAACATTTTGTACAAAATCAATTGTATTTTTTCAATTATATAAACGACATGATATATATATATAGGCACAAATATTTAATTTCGTTCTGTGTAACTCGTTAAGTGAATCCTTTTTTATCTCCTGGAACTATAATTTTTCTATCTCTCCTAAAAGATACGGGTTATGGATTTTAATTTAATAAAATAACAATTATCGTGTCCCATGGGTTTTATCCGTTGCTAAAGCACGAGTACTTAATAAAAATATTAAGCCCCCAAAACGTTGTTTTTTTGGAATTTGCTTTAGAGGTTACCTACTTTCACGTAGGGAAAAATGGCAGCATTAAATCTCGAAAGCATGTGAGCATTCAGGTCAAGAAAGCCTACAAGCTTCTTTAAAGCGGGTCAGCTAATTATGGTCTCGTTTATTTTCACAGACTGATTTTAATTCTATCTTACCTGAACCAATTCAGTGTCCACTAATCATACTCGTAAATTCAAATTAAAGAAAGAAGTAGAAACTACCGTTACTACTTAAGATTTATAGACAGGTTAGATAGTATTTCTTTAATAACTTGTGCATAATATCCTTCTGTAGATAGCTTTTATTTAATCATCATTTTGTAGCAACACCTACACCTGAAAAAAAATTGGTACCGTCACAATATGTAAAAAAAATATATTTCAATCTTTAAAAATAATATTTCGCCAAATGGAAATCTCTACTAAAGCCTTTAATTCATCATCATCGAGCTTTGTTTCTGGCCTTGCATGGGATTCATTTTCTATACTTGTATTGCCGGATTGAAACCTAGAGAACCACCGATATACAGTTGTTTCATTGATGTTTGACCGAAAGTTATTGATGTTTCGAAAGGGTTTGGAAGCATTATGTTCAAATTCATATAAGAATATACCTCGTAATTGCTGATATTCCATTGATAGTAAAAAATGACATAAATACTTTAACAGTTCGCAATAAACTGAAAGATTTAGCATGAAAATGAAAGAGAAATTTCTATAGATTAATTTAATACTGCTTGTGTTAGTGTTTGTAAACGAAATATAGATTCTTACTTTTTAGTTTATTGTGTTGGTTACCTTGATTCAAAGTATTAACAAATAAATTCAAATTAATTATTGAAAGTTGCTAGTACAAATTGTTTCATTAACGAAATGGACGATTTTACTTTATATACAGAATTATGATATAATTTTCCTGTGAATGATACAAAACTGACTCTTTGCAGAAGTGACTCTCTTTCTTAAGTTTGATGACAGTATGATTTGCAATACTATATTTAAAATAAAAATGCACGGCAAAGAGTGTTAACGTAAAAAAAAGATGTCATACATATATGAAACTGGACCTTATTGGGAAATAAGTAATGGTGATAAATGTTGTCAATCATATCATATTTACAATTTTCTTACACTCGCTCATTCACACAGTATTTGCAAACAACCCAGAGAGCTCATAAATCTACATTGTGGTCTACTCCCACCCATGCGAAAGAGGAAGTGTAGTCTTGGGAATTCCCACACGCTCCTCCGTCAGTCGCGTCACCGGAAACGAGCCAGTGGAGGCCGACGAAGAGTGTGAGAGCCACATACGCTTAGGACATGATTGGAAAAACTGGCCGTCGCCAGATCTCCCACTGTCAAGTATTTATTACAGGTCACGAGGCGACTGCCGTTTTAGTCTCCGAGAAGGATATAAGGGATGAGTGGCGCAGTGTAAAGACTGTGCTAGGGGATTAGGGTCGTTGGATAAGTTACTATGGAACTTGGAAGGGATGAGTTCAAGAATATATGGTATATTTAGCTCGTTGTGAAGGGTTTTGTTGCTGGCATAATGAGGGACATTAAATATTGTTCTCAGGATTTCTTATTGAAAGGATTGGATACGCTTAGTGTTTGACTTTTTTGCTCTCTCCCATAGCTCGATTCTGTATGTCGAGATTTGGTCGAGTACAACTTGAAAATCATAGGTCATGATCGTGTGGTGTGACCTGATCTGGCAAAAATGAATTGACTTATTTTTTTTCTTATTTTACTTATTAAATCGTAGTTAAAATTATTGACTAGTTCGTCACCATATAGGAGGGATGGGTTTCCATTCCCAGTCGTAATCTATTCTACTCACCGAAGCACTGAAAGGATTTATGTTAAATCAAATTACGATCCTTTTCTGGTTTTCCATTACAAAACGGCGACATAATCTTTTGGCGAAGGCAGCTAAAGGTTGGCGTTGGCCTATTTCCATCCCAGATAGAAAGAACTTGCAAGGTTGCTACAGTCTGTTTGTTAGTTATTTATCCATCTCCGATATTTAGCGGTAATTCTTTTTTCACCGGCCCCAATGGATTGTTTCATACCCTCGGGGCTTAAAAGTAGTAAAAAAAACAAAAATATAATATAAATAAAATGGAACTCCTATTGTACCCACAAACCCTCGTATAGTCACATTCGAATCCTGAGTTGTGATACGCTACCCAAAGGCAATTAATTGAGTTCTCGTGACAGTCAGCCCACAGAGATGAAAATATCTCACATATCGGACAATTGGTCTTCCATATCTCCGGATTGAACCAAATACTCCAAAACTAAATAACAAACAGACAGACACAGCAATAAATACAAGAGGTAAATGTATGAGTAAGGAAAATAACAAATGGTATACAAACCCACATATGTTACCGAAAAAGTAACATATAAACAATAAATACACTTTTGTTAATTCTCACTCCAAAATTTAGCGTGGTATTCATAGCTATTCCGGCAACAACGAAATGGATTTGAATGAATTAGTATCATGAGTAAATAAACGACATACTCTGGCTCTTAAAGTATATAATACAATTTTCGACAGACCCATATTAATCCATTAATTTCAACTATATTTTTCTTTTTGACAATTTGATCTAGCAATCTGCTTTACAATTATTTTATTAAGGGAACATCACATCTAATCACCTTACTCGAGGTATTTGCAGCAAAAATAAATTATTCCTAATTATGCTGTAATGTATTATCGTAATATTATAATAGTACCCTGAACTATAAATACATCCATTTTGAAATGTTGTATTCGGTGAGTTCCATTGTATTATTGATTTAAAAACGATATCAAATAAAAATAAGGAGTGAACTTTTAAGAAATCATATCAGCTCCTAATCGAAGGGAATGGTTACATCTTCAAACCGAATCATCTAGAAATTTATTTGATGCATAGCTTAAGTGATGGATCCAATGAAATGAGAAAGCAGAGAAGCCATGCTTAATTTTCACAAAAGGAGGAAGTACTTCGTATTTTCCATGCAACTCAGGATTCAATCATCTTGACAAAAGAGAGTGACTTGGAAGTCAGCACACTGCAGTACAATATTATTATAAAAACAATTGTAATATATTTGACAGATTTTTAGTGTTTTCAAAAAGCCTAAAGTAATAGAAAAAATGCAAGTCAAGTGTGATGCATCAGATAATTAAGGCATTCGTCATTGACGTGAAACAGATTTAAATGCCATTTTATATGACTTTTGTCTTATAGTCCTGTAAAGCGTCAACAAATCCTAATATTGATTGGAATGTTGAGATTTCCAATTTGCTACCTTACTTGATATGATAGCAAAATATTTATAATAGCAAGTCTTTGATTATATATTGCCTTTTTAATCTTTTTCATAAGAAAGCTTATATTTTTAGCGTCTCTTGGGATTCATGAAAATATTCTTGCAAAATATCAAACTGCTAAGTACTGAATCTGCAATTGCTTACAGATATTTCTTTTATGACGCTACCTAATTATAATCTATAAAAAAAGAAAGAAAATGTATTACAAATTATTGTTATTTTGAATACGTAATATCTTAATAATAAATCTTAATTATTCAACCATACTCTATACAGTATAAAATGTCAATTTTTGTAATTATAGATACTATAATAATAACTCGCTCTGCATTATTTTTGATTAAATCCCTTTTATTTTAGCATATATAGGACACCCAGTAAATATTCTATGCAAAATATCATCGCTATATTTCATTTTAATGACAGTATTAACAAGTTTACTTTAAATAATTGGCAATTCAAGCCTCAACACACATCACATGTTATTACTCAGGGTGCCCATGTCATTGATATGATATTCCTGCTCAATGCAAATAATATTTATTTCTTCATTACTAATTAATCGATTTCGCTTAAATATTATTCATTGGGATGGTTTTGATCAACGTAGCATTTACTGGAACTACCATATAAAATCTCATGCTTCCCAGGTAATCACTGCTTGGTTGAGTTAAAGTTGTCAGTTTTCGTGACGTAAATTATGAAGCTTACAAGATCAAAAAAAATACTACATATATTTAATCAGGACTCATGATTTTAAATCATATGCTACACTCAATAGGATAGAACAATATTTTATCATACTAAATCATTTTTGTTTTTTGGGTATACCAATCTTTTAGTTTCTAACTTTCTTCTACCCTTTCATTGTGCGTTTTGGCGTAGGCTTTTCTTGTCCAACGTCTTGGTCCATTGCGAGCACTTTCATCACCAAGATGGCCCCCCCCTTTTCTACCCGAGGTCAGGATTATGGTACAAGGTAGATTTTCCCTTGGGCCTTGTCTTCATCGGTTACCTGGATTCTCGGTATTCATTCATACGACAGTTGTAATTTTTCCCAGGAATTTCCCAGTGTATTCATCTGTAGATCAACTCTTATTTTATTATTCCTCAGGCGAACTCACTTGGGTTTTCAGGCTACTTACGGGTAATTTACTAGTTAAAATTAATATAATCGGCTAGCTTTTAAAGTTATATTCTCACTCACTTCCACGTCCATATCAATAACACGCTTATTACTGTTCCAAGGTAAATTTTATCTACTGTGCATTCCATTTCTGATAAGTGAAATATGTACATTTTGTCATTGATAATAATATAATTGTTCCATTAGATAATTAAACATACTGTTAAATTATAGTTACACTAGGAGGCTAGAAGAAAACAAGGACCCCCGATCTGGTACCATTTTACACCAAATATGAATCGAAAACCTGGAGCCTTTTAGTATAGACAAATCTATGTGAATTATCCCTTCTATAAATAACATTTAACCTTTTTTTTTGATTAATTATTGTATTTTATTGATTTTCTTATCGTTTCCTATTTTTAATTGATCCGTCTATGACTTTATTTACTGGACTGTTTTTGAATAATATGGACCTATTATGGCTCCCTACCAAACTGAAGCATCTCTCAATGAATAAAATTGATTGCCATCCTTGATTTCTCAACTTCTTTCTCAATTCCTGGCCACACTCAATGGCAAGACTCGACAAAGGATGGCCTAGAATCGTTATTTGAAGTCCAAAAAGTCATGTGTTGGTTGCATTTACTATCGATCACGCTATCCATTATAATAATAACTCTTTGCAAGAGAAGATGCTGCACTATGGAAATGTTACAGCTGATAAGGGAAACAACCCTAATTACCAAAATGCAGTAAAAGCCACAACTTATTTTGCGGACGATGCTGTAAAATTAGCATTAGATCCTCTTAATTAGCTCGGAATTGAGTGTTTCAATGTAATTATTTACTATTGAAACCGAGCTGCATATATAATATAGATTACGGCCACTAATTTCCCTGAAAATTATTCATTATTGACTTGACGTCATTATCTTTTAACAGGGTGGTGCCAATGAGCAATGCAGCCTCTCAACTGAAACAGTTGAAACCTACAGTCTACAAATTAGCTTATTGCGTGGTATGCAGATGACAGATTTTTGTATGAAATTCTTAGTAACATTGCTAACCTTAAAATGAATTGACATTAACAGAAAACTATCCGATCAATTTAGGCGTGCAACAGATAATTGTGATGGTCATGTTGTGAATAGTCAACATCGATCGCATCAACTATTATCCTCAACCCCAACAGTTTTTCTTTGTAATAAGCTAAATTAACCTAAGCTAATAATTAGGTTAGTTTGTTCCTGGTTTTCTAAGAAACCCTTGTTTCTTAGGCAGCACATAAGTCCCTTAACTAAGCATAAAAAATAATTTCTTTCCTATATGAAATAATTTGAGGTATTATGGCTCCCTACCAAACTGAAGCACCTCTCAATGAATAACATTGATTGCCATCCTTGATTTCTCAACTTCTTTCTCAATTCCTGGCCACACTCAATGGCAAGACTCGACAAAGGATGGCCTAGAATCGTTATTTGAAGTTTGAGTAGTATAAACTATTAATAAAACAATAAAATATAAAATTCACTTATGATGCTTTTCATGTAACACCAATACGATGAATAGCGATTTTAATTGGAAACTGGTTTTTAATTTTTCCATTATTATTGCCTTATAAAAGGCAGATTGTAATTATTGCACAATAAAGTTCTTGTATATATAAAAAAATTTTTGCCAGAAACTGAAGAATTGGTGTCTCACTAAACATTTCCTTTCCCTTATTTTATTTACTTCATGGAAAATTTTATTTCGGGGAGGCAATAAGTTTTTTTTTCTCAGTTTTGGGTAAGATTGTAGATTGGTAGTGCTCAGAGAACCAAATCTCCTGAGTTCATAGTTTCTTCCTGGAATTAGATGTGATCAATAATTTATTATCTGTCATATATTGTTGATGCCTTATTTTGCAATAAATTTATGTGTAAATATGGACAATAATAGCTAACCCTGTTCGATTTGGAATATGTAACAGGTTTATTCCAACTGGAAAGTCATGCGAAACTGTATATCCTGAGCGCCGTTAAAGGTTTCATACTTCTCCGTACATTTCCAATCTTGAAGGAAAAGTTATACTTTCAAATAGGATTGTAGTGGTATTTTACCCGCCTGTCCACAAAAATAGTTTATTTAGTTAATTTTGAGCAAAAAAAATTAGTTAAAACGTAGTTAACGAAAATTAATTATATTTCAAAGGTGTTTTAGATCATATACATTATTTTGTAACCAGCACAAGTTGCCGATTCTCAGTAGTTTGTTGTTCATATGTGAGCCTCGACAAAACATTGCTGTCCTATCACGACATAGCCTGGTCGAGTGTGACGAGATTGTACGGCGGTGATAAATCTTCTCACAATATGCAAAGAGATTTTTGAACACTGATTGCATGCTCAGAAAATAAACATATTTTGTTTTAGAATCTTACATTGGCGTGGTATCCTATATTGGTCTACTATTGGTGACCATTATAAATAATACAAATTCAATTGATAATTTCATAATATTGTATTTATAAATGCACGTTCATGTTCAGAATCTTTATACTCAAAATAAATTACTGGCTATTATCCTATCAAGCGTAAATAAGCTAAGAATGTTCTCTTGGCTGTACTCGGCCAACGCTCTTATTAAATCGAATGCTGGTAAAGCCTCAAGTACAAAATCATTTACATTTGATTAAGTGACCAGATTCATAAAGAAATCTTACAACAAAATAACAAGCAATAATTGACTCACTCTTGAAATGATATCACCAACCTTTTGAGAGTTACCAGTGATTAATTTTTGACAAGTGATCCGCATTTAGGTTTTATTTTAAATATTAGGTGAGTCTTAAATAAAAAACAGTAGTGACTAATAAACAATAATATACTTAACGTTATAAATTAATCGTAAAACATTCAGAAATACTACATGTACAAGATTCGTAACAAACATTTAACTGAAAATTATCGGAATACTATTATTGCCACATTTACAAAAAGCCAGTGTATCACAAAAGATTTATTAAAAACTAAATCATTGATTTAGGGCAACATATGCCAGTCCTGAAATAATTAATTATATACTATTAAAAAGAACGATAAAAAATGATATATTATGTATTACTGAGTTACTTTATTTTCTACCTGAAAAGCTCAACTTTTGCTTTACCTCGTTTAAATCACACAAGTCCTCTTCGTAACCTTAGTGAACATATCGACCTTGTGTGGACTGTAAAATATAGCCTTGGGGACCTTTTCACATTAGATTGTGATATTATATTTCATGCTAGATAATAACACCAGGAGCTCAATATAAATTAATTGTTTTCCTATAAGATCCTATAAGATAACACATATATCATAGCGAAACATCGGCCCGTACTGTATGATAACATATAAGATTATTTTTGCTGTACCAACTTCTTCGCCACGAATAAAGAGAAGTTCCTCTCTTCTCGGCCCAGAAAACACCCGCCTACGTTTACATATTTTAATAATAAAACCTTAGGCGTCAGTTTAGAGAGAGGGGACTCTTTCACGACACGGCCCTAAACTGTGGGGGGGGGGGAGCATAGCCTGGTCTGTATTATGCCGAAATTCGGAGCTTTTTTTATTATTTCCGAACCCGGCACTTGAAGTGAACACTGCTCTCTCTCTCTGTGCACTTGCTGCTCTACTCGAACCATGGCGTTTTTATTTAACTACCTCTGCACCTCTCTTTCTTAAGGTCGCTATGTTTTAGTCCGGCGTTGTCTGGCCCCACACCTTCCTAGTGGGATTTTTTGCTTTCATCTCACTAAAACTAACACATCCTTGGAAGGGATCCCTTCCATGTGGACGACGGTCTCTGGGGCCTTCAAAATGCCTTTGGGATCTGGACGGTTTTCGCCTACCCTTAGATACCGAGTGTGAATTCCAAGACCACATAACCTATAATACCTGCCCTGTACCTCTTCTCCTGAACATAGTGCACTGTCGGGGCACACCTTCTACCATCTTATGGAGTTAGATCAATTTGAAAAGGTGCCTGCCGACTAGTCCACCAGCAAAGGTCAAATACCATAGGATTACATATTTTATCTCTTTCTTGACGGTTGGGTCGACGAGATTCTAGCCCCTCGGAGGGCACCCACCCCCCTTTACCCCGCAATTTTATTATGTTTTTCCAGCCACCCAAAATTATATTGTAAACTTATCAATATTTCTCTCAAGCACCAGATAGAGTAAAATACAACTATCTAAGGAAATTGATCATTTCAATCGAGTAATACTCTTCCTTGAATGATTATTTCATAATAATATATAATCAGACTGAAGTTTTAAAAAAACATTAAAGCACAAGAAGATTTGTTAATTTCCATTCTATCTTTAAATCATTTCGTGATTAGAATTTCCCTTGCTCCTATTTGAGCTACACGAATGTAAAAAAATGAAATAAATATTGTACTGTGAATTTATATTCAAATATAACTAAAGTAATGTAAATATCCGGAATTTATAAAATTACTCTGAAAATAATATTTATCATGAATATTAAGGTTTCTTAATAATTTTCTGTACTTATTTTTTCTGGATACAAGAAAAAACTGTCCCACTGAAGTTACTGTAACCACATCTTTCATTAATATGTAATTTGATTTATTGAGCTCCTATTCTTCAATATTGAGTTTAAGTATTTTTGACATTGATATATTACTATGCACTCAGAGCTTCGCCTAAGGGCGGAATAATGTATACAGTTTTCTGAGACCACTTAACCTCTCTCCCCTTATCCGCCTCAAATCGATTATTCAGTCGGGTACGAACGTATCTGTTTTTTTCCGTTCTAATAAAGTGTCTTTGTTTCTAGAACGACTCTTATTCTAAATATCTCCTCAAAACTACGGTATTACAATTAAATTGGTATATATAGTTAATAAAATTGCTAAATATATGTAAGTTGAAAAAAAAATGTAGTCAAACAAATAGTTTTTTGTTCATTTAATTACATGACTTGTTGTCATCGTTTTGCCCCTTATCTTCTACTTTCTGTACACTGTACATAATTAATTTAGTTTTGGATAGATGCCTCATCATGCTGCAGTGCTCACGCTGCAACTACAAAACCGTTATCATGACAAGTCTTCCATTTATATCTAAATAAATTACTGGCTATTAACACCCCGTATCAATCGTGGATGTATTTTCTTAAAGACAGTAAATTTGGTTCTTCAAGAGTTAGATGTGATTTGAAGGGGATTAGTAACGGGAATTTTCGTCGACCTAAACCTTTAACCTTTCGGTAGTACCCGGCCGATTCGATTTTCTATATGCGTTCGATAATTAACCGCCTGAGACGAGTGTCATGAAGTTCACCCTGCTGAATTCACGCCTTAGTAAATAAATAATATGCGGATTGAGGACGCAATGTTACCAACAAACTAACACAGTTTAGTTTTGAAAAGTCTTATGTATAATACGGTATTTATCCTGTTTTACTATGCAGATTGTCATTGAGAGAAGTAAAAAGACGAAGAATAACCAAGTTTCACAGTCTTGTACTTACTTTTAAGTTTACAAAACAACTATTAGTTTCCACTTTGTCATTAACACTCCTTTTATTCTAACCATATTCATAATATGGACGTTTGTTAATTATTTTAATATGACTGACATGATTTTCTTTCATCTTCATTTGGCTCATGAATTAAAATACCCAATTAATATAAGTTAATTTGCACTTCATTTAAAACAAATCATTACATCAACACTTGTGCGTGGAAATGCGATGTGACCTAAAATCAAGAGGTTATTACCTTTATGGGAGAGAAAAGAAGACAAATAAAATATTCTAAACTGATTGGTATAATTTGTCAAACCATCTTACTAAGTTAAACACCTATCTATAATTAAAATTATTTTAATGTTTCTAAGTACAGTTTTATTTATTCATTACTGAAAGTTGATAAATGTGGATAGCGATTACTTCTAAACGATTCCTTCGGGGCCCAAGTTGGCGGTAGTACCAGCTGGGGAGTGCTGGAGAGTTGGGCATTTGTGGCTGCTCACTGAGCCTTCTAGGATTTACCCAACAAACTTTCCACATCTCCAGTGTAATCTCCAGCACTTATTGGTCTGCCGGCTTCGTTCCAGACTTCAGTCGTTCTTTTAGGGAGTTTCGCCTTCACTGATGTAGATGTATGTAGAACTGATTTATTTTTACATATAAAAAGATTACTTCTAAAAATAATACACGACAGACAAACAAAAACAGACAAATACAAACAATACAGTCGCCCCAATAATTATATAGATTATTTTGTATTAACCCAGAATATCATAAATGAAATACAAATAACTACACCCTTCTGGTGACACCTCATGAAGAGGTAAGGTCCTACCGAAGATTGACGCTATTGTTTATAAGTGGTTCAGAGGACTAGTGTAATCAACAACAAGCACATTACCCCTCAATCTCAATTTCGGCTTTCTTAATTGGATTCACTACATCTTCTTGCATATCTCCTCAGTGATCTCTCACGAGGCTGAGTAGACCATGACCAGACAAATCCTTCAAGAAAAATCATTTGGCTATTTAAGGATCGAACCCGGGTCTCTACATTAGAAGGCAACAAAATAGCCTCTAGATAAAAATTTCAAAAAACGCCAATACTTCGTAAGCACACAATAGATGTATCCGGATGATAACTAGTAAAAAACTAAGGGAAAATCCGCATTTACCTGAACTCTTCATAAAATAAAACAGCATTTGGCATAGAAATAATACGAAGGGTTTTCAGCGTCCAAATCAAGATTTTGTATGAAAATTTCCTAATGTATTTAATTAAATGATTATTGAAAAGAAAATAGTTTTTGGCCAGGAATGCTAGGATTCTTTTTAAATTCAACATGGCCATTTTAGATAATATAAAAAGAAAAATCAATTCAAGTGCCTCGGAAGAGCTACCAGTGCAATTTTGACTGTTCAATTTTGATTAGAAAAAAGAATATTTTGGAAAAATATCAATATATTCTGAGATTTGTCTCTGAAAAACCAGAAGATCTTAACTTTTAATATAAATTAGCCAGCGTTGTTTGCTTTAATTTTCTTTATCAACATTTCCTTAATTATATCCATGCTGACGTGTATAAAACATAATCCAAGAGCTCAAACATTTCAGGTTGAATAATTTTTAGACCACTATTGAATTACATACGTACAGTGGCAGGTGAAAGACGAAATACGATTCCTTTAATCGTTGGACACGCAATCTATCATGTCTCGGGTCAAACATGTGCCACGCAAATACTTTATTCTGAATACTTTTCAACGGACCAAGCCCCACTTGGGTCTCACTAAGTTTATAATGCCGGTCTGTAGCCATTCCCTTGGTTGGGGTATAATAATGGGACTGTCCCAAAGAGGTCACGATAGTACCTCATACATTAAGTAAACGTTCATCTGGTATTGAACCATCCATCATTACCGCTTATTCTTTCAAATATTAATTTTTTAAGAGACAATTGTTGGGTACTCGGGGATGACTTAGACGGACTAAGTTGTCAGGTATTTTATATGGAATTATAGTATTTTGTTAAGATTAATAATAATTATAATAAGAGGAAGTAATATATCTTTCCACGTTGATTTTTTTTATTTACTTTTTGTTTATCTAAGGGCATGATGCTCAACAATTTCTATGGTCAATGATACCCACATATTTACGACCATTTTCTTTATTTCCGTTTTGCAAAACCGATTTTTAATATATATATATAAAAGTTATGGTTCGGACATCGTCGGCAGCCAGTCTAACCCCCAAGTCATCGGGATGTAAACATCCCGAATGTATTTAGAGAGGACTGAGAAGGCTCAATAAACAGTCTTGTGACAACTCTCGTTCTGTAACTACATTCAACCTCTTTTCTTTTTCTTCAAGTTTTTCGTTGACGATCATTAACTGGTGCCGAAACCCGGGAGCGGAGTAAGTGCGAGTCATTGACGTGCGAGTTGGCTTTTATTTTTTTTTCATCTCATTCGCTTTTGTGTTATTTAAAGTAGGTAAGCGAACTGGTGGAGTTGCGGCCGGCAGTGTTTGAAGTTCTACAGTTACCCAAAGAAACCATGGCTGAAGCCCATGCAAACTCGCAGGCATGGATGAAGGTGTGGGCAGTGACGTCACAGGACATGAAGAAAATGATCTGAGAGCTCGATAAATTTTCTAGGGGACTGGGTGGGTTGAATCATTTTCTCAAAATGGAGATAGAATTATGGAGAGGATAAAAGCGAAGATGGACGAAGGCCTACTCGACCCAGGTGAGGCTGAGTCAATAAAGACAGACCAGGTGTGCAGGGTAAAAAGGAAAGTGCTGAACCTGATACAGGCGGACGAGGACACCCCATGGAAGATAGTAAAGACGAGACTGAAGAAAGCATATGAGAGGTCTCATATGGGGACGATGGACCCCAGAGGAGGATATCTTGCAAATTTTTCGAGAAATGAAATCTCCGAGACAGAATAGTGGACAGTATGCTGCAGTCCTGGTAGTCCGCTACAATAAAATAAATGAGAAAATGAGGCGACTAACGCCGAGGAAGTGGAGGGCAGGATGGGGTTCCTGTCTACGATCTTAAAGGTGCAATTAGCGAAGGAGACGGGAAGAAAGGAAGGGTTCCCTAATGAGCAAGCGTTTCTTGAATGCGCCCAGGCGATGATAGATGCTAGCGCAAGAGAGGAAGAAGTGAAAATGAACGAAGATGACAACGATTCGAGCCGGATCCCATATAGGAGAAACATGACCCCAAAAGCGATGTAGAAGAGACAGAAAACGCCTTTTGCCGGTAGAGGCAGGAGAGCGACGGGAGAGAGAAGATTGGGAGGGACGAGGCCTAGGTCGAAGAAGCACTTCGGAAAGAAGATAGGAAATGTCATGGCTGCGGAAAGACAGGCCATCTGGTAGCTCAGTGCCCTCGCACTAAGTGCTATGAGTGTGGGGAAGAAGGACACATAGCAAGACAATGCCCATACGAGTTTTGTCGAAAGGAATTCACAAAGCAGAACCAATTGGAGTGAATAACCAGGAAATCCGGGAGAGGGGGAGCGCGAACATAGAGAAAATGGATCATCGGGTGACGAGTCATCAGGGACGTTGGAGACAGACGGGGAGGAGTTGAAGCGCACCGGGAGCACAAAACGAGAGTGGCAGAAGAATCCATCGCGTAGATGGAAGCGGCGTACGGAGGCCACGGAGGTGAGTGGCAGCAGAGAGGCGACCGCATCGGGCAATTAACTTGCACTTACATACCTTGATCTGGATTGCCCTCTCTCTGTCATACAGCAACTCCACTCCAACGCACCGCGTAAGATTATGGTATTGGTGCTACCTGTATCCACCAAGAACCTCTCTCCCCCCTCGACTCTAATTATTGGCTACTCGCACAGTATCCCTCTCACTGTATTACACTTTAGAGTGTGGTCACCACTCTGCTGCCACCCTTCTCAGGCTTCCACACGCTGCTCCTACCTTCCCGAAGTAGTCTTCTGTTGCTCGTGCTCTTGGGTCCTGTCAGGACCAGGCTCCTCTCCTTCCGTTTCCGACGTTCCTGACGCCCCCGACGATTCCTCATCTGATGATCCATTCCTTCTGGGTGATATCTTCCTTCTTTCCCGCATCGTTTGAGTGTTTAATTCCATCGGCTCTGCCCTATAAAGATCTTTCCTCCGATACACGTAGGAGCAATGCCTCGCGATATGCCCCTGCTCACTGCACTCGAAACATTTTGTGCGAGGGCACTGTGCCACTAAATGACCCGCCTTACCTCACCCATGGCATTTTCTTTCTTCTCTGCGGGGTCAATACCTGGGTCTCGTCACCCTGGACCTCCTTTCGCCTGCCGCTCCCCTGTCCCGACGGGTCGTTGATATTTCGATTTTTTTTCCATTTGCTTTAGGGACCCTGGTTCTCCTGTACACTATCCGGCTCAACTCTGCATCATCCTCGATTCCTCCTCCCTGGCGCTGGTATCAATCATGACTTGGGCACACTTGAGGAATGAGTGCTCGTTAGAGAATACCTCTTTTCTCCCTGTTTCCTTCGCCAACTGTACCTTCAGTATAGTAGACAGAAATCCCATTCTGCCCTCTACCTCTTCGATACTCATCGTCTCTCTCATTTTCTCCGTTATTTCATTATAACGGGTTACAAGACCTGCGGCATATTGGCCGCTACTCTGACTTGATGATCTTGTCTCCCGGAACATCTGAAAAATATCTTCTTCTGGGGTCCATCGCCCTCCCCATATGCTTTCTTTAGCAGCATCTCCACCGTTTCCCACGATGTTTCCTCATCCGCTTGGATCTGGTTGAGAATACTTCTCTTGACCTGACATATCAGGGCCGCTCTTAGTTACTCTGCATCCCTGGGGTCTAGAAGATTTTCATCTGCTTTTGCTAGGATTAACGCAGTGAGGCGATTTCCTCCCTTCAGAAAGTGGTTGAGTTCTCCTAATTCACCAGTGAACTATTCCAGCTCTAAAATTGCTTTTCTCAGACCTTGAGTGTTCATTGCTTTTACTCTCATTAACGCAAGAGTGGTAGCATGAGCTTCTGGCAAAATGCCCGCCCTTCTCGTTGCTACACGTTCCGCGCCATCCACTACATTCAGAACAGGTTGTCGCAGCATGCCTCCTTCCACCATTCTTTCTTCACTTTTTGATTGAACGTGGCAAAAAGGAGAAGAAAAAAAAATCAGACAGCCGTTGCTTGGTTTTCTTTCCAGTCCACGAATGCCGGGTTTCGGCACCAGTTAATGTTTATCGGCTTTCGAAGTCAAAAAAAAAGGTAAAAAGAAGCATCACGCATGAAAGTTAGAACTAGACTGTTTATTTCAAGTCTATAACCCTGTATATTTACATTCGGGATGTTTATTACATCCCGACATTCGGGAATTAAGGTTGAATACTGATGCTGCCCGGAGATTAACTTATATGTATATATATGTAAATAATAATAATAATAAAATCGCTGTCGTAAACCCATAATCGAGAAAATTATTGTACATATGCTGGCAACAATCACCCTTGTGGTTGCACTTCATTTTAATAAAATTAAAAAATTACACCGAAAAATAGTTCACCTCGGAAAAAGTTTTTCTTTAGTTCTTTTAAATTTAAAACTTTTCAAGTTAGAAGTTATTTCATATTTAGAGTACTGATTTTTCCTATAATGAAGGGCCCTGTCAGGTCGTCACGAGGGGGGCCCTGGTGACGGAGTGAGAGGTGAATAGGCTATGACCTGGACGATTGCTTGATGACGGGTCTTACTACTAAGCTATCTGACTCCATATCTGATAAGTATGTTTCTCGACAGTGTACTATGTTCAGGAGAAGAGGTACAGAGTAGTTTACGTGGTCTTGAATGGAATGGCCATGAATTCATACTAGGTATCTAAGGGTGACCGAAAACCTTTAAGGCCCAAGAAGGGAAATCACGATCCATAATCGTCAAGATGATTTTATTACGTTGCTCAAAAATACATTATATATATAAATTTATTATGAATTACTTCAACCAATTATTCAAAGGAAGTTTTGTTTGTTTCTACGGGATTTCGCGAGCAGTCAAGACGTTCACGATTGGCCTTCAACTAAATTAAAACAAAATTAAATTAAAATTGTTTTCTATTAATGATTTTAACTATGGTTAAATCCTGAAAGATATTTTTAAAATAGTTGTAAACCTAATATACTTATTAATTATTGATATTATGAGTATAGGTATGTTGTTGTTACATAGTAACTGTCCAGAACAGAAGTAACCTGAAAACAACATACTCCAGCTCTACAATCAAGGGAAAATTAACTTGTCTAGCATGTTTTTAAACATTTGTTAAAAATTTAGACTTTTTAGACGGTTTTTCTGCTTGGGGAACGGTTTTAATGATGTTAATTATCAGAGCTTAACTTAAAACATGTAAAGACCCCACGTGAGCTTTCTATTTAAAAAGCTCCTTTGGTTTTTCAATTTTTTAGTTTTGTTCTTTTAAGCTTTAATTAGTGAGACCAAAGAGTTCTTTCCGGCTATGTCCCATAGGTTAAGTAAGAGCTTCAAATGCCGTTTTTTTTTGCTCAAAAAACAAAATTTTTCCGAAATTTCCCTTGTAAAATAGTGTTATGTTCAATACAATTTCTGAAAATTTAAATACGGAAAATTGGAAAGGTGTACTTAAATTATTAGTGCACTACAGATGGTAGATATGAAAAAAAAACTTTGACGGACTAATGAATGACCGACACCATATCTTATAATATGACGAACCATTCTTTTTGCCTTTGAATAAATGGTCATTTAACACCGAATATAGGAATAAACAAATCGGCCGATATGATTTAATTTTAGTATGTTGTTTATTTGTTTACAATTAAAAAAAAAATTATATAATAAATATTATATTGTATTTTGTGCAACAATATTTTGTTCTTTGTCAGTCTCCTTATCCACGTCCCCCTTCTCTCATTTCTTCCCCCTAATCAAGTATTACTCAACATAATATTCCTGTCCCACTTTTAATTTTAATTTACTCTCACCGATTAAAAAGTAATTTTGTTTTATTAATATGTGCATACAAAACCTTTGTTTTTAATAACAATATGTGCCAGAAAGAGTTGAACAACATTCGAGTAATTGGTAAAGGTGTTGACATTGAATTGACCATTCTAGTGATAAAGATAAAGACAAAGATAAATACAAGGTTGGGATTTTAGTTTACGAGGTCGTAATATTTAGTGCTACTTAAACAACTACTGTTTGGTTTAGTTTAGATTCCATTATAAATTATAGTTTCAGCTAACATATAGTTCTTAGAACAAGAGAGGAAAAATAGGCAAATAATAAACGGTAAAACATATTTAGATGTTAATCTGTGACATTAAATAATCAACCACCTAAGAGGCTACTCGGGGACCAGGTGGAGCACCAGGTGAAGGTTCAGGTACGAGGGTTTATTAAGCTTGATAGTAAGAACAGAAGGTCTGTTCGGAATACAAAGGTCTTAGCTATATTGTCTACCGATATATACTTCATGACATGTTCTGTATAGTTTGAAATAATTTTACGTTTACCAGAATAAATTATGCAAAGTTTAATTACAGTTGTAAAAAAGATTTAATAAAAAAAATATATCATATTTATTTTTTATAAACGGTAACATTCCATGCAAAATTATTTATTTCTTAAAAGGATGGTATGCTGATGTTGGTGTCGCTCTGAGTGATGTTCTGAAACTGGAACAAGCACATTTGCAAATTCAGGAACTTTAACTGGGTAAGGTACCCTTTTCTCGACAAAGTACGGGGCTTTCTTTTCTACGGTAAATGGATACGGTTTAGTACTTCCGCAGGGTAAGGCTTCTCGACTGAGTACTCCACTCTTCTTGACGAAAATAGGGACCTTCTTCTCCACGGTGACAGGGACGTGGTAAGGCTTGGGGACCTGGACATGCTCTTTCACTAGAACAAGGACCTTCTTATCAACAGGTATGGTACCTTTTTCTCGACGACGATGGTGTACGGCTTGGTTACGTGGTAGGGTACCGGGACATCCACAGCCACCTTTACTGGGACCTTGACTTCCTACACCACTGGATACGGCTGTGGTACTTGAACGTGAACCGGCACGCAGACCTCTTTCTCAACGTGGACCGGATATGGCGTGGGCACATTGTAAGGTACCAGGCGATCTACTGGCACTGTGACGGGGTAGGATACATGCTTCACCACTTCTACCGGGTAAGGCTGATGCTCCTCCTTGGTGTTGATTTCCTGATGTGGAAGTGATGGCTTTTGGAAGGACTGTAATCCGAACTGCCACAGAAGGCAACCAAGCACCCGAGCACCACGATTGCAGATGTCCTCATCGTGATAGAGATCATAGTGCAGTACTGACATGTAACTGCCTCCTCGGTGTATACGTATACATACACTGACTATGACGAGCTTACTCAACCTGCTGTTGTAACGTCCATTCAATTTCTGATTTGATGCGCATGTGAATGTATCTCACTGATATTTAGGTCAAAGAAGTTCCAGATAAATTGTTGTGATCGAAACTTATATCATTGGTTATAACTTGCTAATACAAGATGATTCCTAAACCATACTGTTCCTGAACCCAAAATAGAGTTTTATTACTTTCATTCAGCACGTAGCAATCGACAATCTTTTGTCTCTCATTATGTATGTTTCTGATAGTGGTCTTACAAATTATTTAGTCTATTTGTGATGTTATAAGTATAATCCGTAACATATTTGCATATAATAGACTTCTATCCCATTCATAATGTAATTACCATATAAAAAAAAAACCTTTGATATTCAGGAAAACAATTACAATACATATGTATAAATTAAATTATGGAAGTCTATGTATAAATAGTAATCGTTATTATATTTAGTGTATTTGAGTGCTTGGTGGGACCAGCCTTGGTGGGCATGTCCTTAAGTCCAATTTAGAATTATAATTTAACAATATTTTTAGACTTTAAGATGTTGGGGTTCATTAATGGGTAGCTTTCTGTGGTTTACTGAATCATTTATTTCAGTAACAGAGAGGATGATTAATTAAACGATGTATGTTGACTTTTTCACCAATTAAATTGTGAGTTTCTCCTCTCCATCTGTTCATGACGTAAATTTTCCGGCATTTACATTTGTTTACCTTGGGTGTCTGCTAGCTATCTGCACGTTAGGTTCCCTTGTCTTAACATTCCTACAGTTTTCTCGTCTCTCAAGTTGAATAAGTTATTTTCATGTTAAATAATTTAGCTTGACATATGTTTTAATTGTCTTAAGCTTTTCTTTTTATTGTGACTTCTAGGCTTTTTTGATACCAATTGCCCCTGTGGATGGGCCATGCTAGCTCATATATTTTTCTAATTATAATAATTAAATGGTACGCATCATTATTAGACGAACGTTAATACTGAACTTAACTCAGTGTTTAATATGTGTGTAATTAACAAAGAATACTTACTTGTTGGAATTTTTATACACAATTCGAATATGATAATGGTCTCGAAAAAATTACTTGAGTAAAAGCTAAGAGTTATCAGTTATGATATTGCTAAATATAAAGTATTTAAACTAAACTGGTGCCTGGTACGAAACTGTACCTGGGATGGTAATTTCCTATGAGGGCTGTGGTGTATCTGTGACTTCCTCGTTGTGTTGCATATTGGAGCAAAGGATAATTAATGATACAGGACAATAACTGTATAAGGGCACACATCATGGAGAGTCTGGCAGGAGAACATCTCTTGCGTGCTCCGTAGTTAGGTGTATACTAATCTCTTTGAGTAACTAATCTCTCTGTTTGAAAAGGGATTTTTTGTTTTTAGGTTTGAATTTTTCTGTATAGTTTTCAAGAAGTGAGGTGGCCCTAGTTATAAATATACTTCAACTGGGGCTCAGAGACATTGTCATGCCTTTTCCCTAGTTATGACGATCTCAATGTACATGTAGCCTGTATATGTATTACAAGCTTTTAATTACCTTTCAAATTCAGACTCTATACTACAAATCATAACTTCATTTGTGACCTATCATGTATAAATTAGATTTTAAATTTGTTAATCTGTCCCCTTTTTTAGAAGGTATCATCAAAGTATTGACCTTAAATTGACGTTATACGTAAATGAGGGTCACATGGTCTTTATTTTAACATATTTTTTCATAAATACTTTCAATTTTTGTCTCATTCATACCCCATGCAATAGATCCTTTTACAGATTCGTCGATCCGATCACGGTTAGAACCATTATTCTGAACCAAATTTTAATTGTTTAACGCTTAAGCTTCCGATCCAATTTAATCTACTTAATTCTTGTAATTTATTACTGTCCAATGTGTCAAGTTGGTAAGCACAGATGTCGATTTAGTACCTACAAAACTGATAGTGCCCTTCCGAATTCATTACAATCGATTGTTCTTCGCGTGACCGTTCATCATAATTAACCTAAAATAATTTATGCTAAGTGACCTTTTAGTTCAACAATTTTCAATATCGTCCCTCACGCATCCAGGGTGATATAATTCAGAATTATCATTTTAAGTATGAAGCCCGAGTAAATTATTAGAATTCAAGGCTGTTTTCATATTCCACATGCGCAATAAACTCACAAATTTACCTTTTTTCTATTATTTGTTTTACATCTTGCTGTGGCCACCTCTTAATTAGGAATAATTAAAAGTTCCCCTCTTCTCGCATCATATTATACCTACCCTGTACCTCTTCTCCTGAACATAGTGCTTTGTCGGGGCGCACACCTTCTAAAGATCTTATGGAGTCAGATCAATACGAATAAAACTGCCCGCCGACTAGGCCACCATCAAAGGTCAAAGACCATAGGTCCACCCGCTCTATCTCTTTCTTGGCACTCGCCGGACGGTGGCTAAGAGGTTGTAGTGACCCTAGCCCGCAGCGGGCGTCTCCTCCCCACTTTGGGGATACTCAGTTAAACTGAGCCCGACACATCTAAATGAATATTTCCTTAGAGAAAATTAATAAAGCAAAATGTGTCTAACCTTACTCTCTGTTGCAAGTCCTTCCCACTAGTTTTTTTAAATTCCATACCTTTTCCTGTATCTGAGACCGTAAAGTATTTAGGCTCCCATCTCGACAAAATCCTGACATGGAACCCAGACACGAGTCTAAAAAGACAAGAACTAAGCAGACCTCCTCATAGACTAAAGCGGCAGTGGCCTCGTGACCTGCTATAAATGCGTGTCAGGGGGAGTCCTGGCAATGGTCAGTTTCTGCAATCATGTCCACTGAGCCTCAATGGCTCTCACGCTCTTGGCCAGCCTCCACTGCCTCGTATCCAATGACGCGGCTGATGTAGGAGTGTGGGGGAGTTTCCTTGACTCCGCTTGCTCTTTCGCATGCGAGGGAGGTGACAAACATGCGGATTTAGGAGATCTCTGGGATGGCTGTAAATGTTGTATGGATGAGATCATTGATCATAATTACTTATTTACAATAACGCAGACTGTAGTTTCACAGTAAAAAAATCAATGAATTGTTTACAAAACTGACATAATTTTGGAAATTGTAATATTTCCTTCTCGAATGAATGAGCTTCAGTTATTGTTTACTCACTGTTGAAGGGGATCCTTTATAAGAAAAACAATTATCTTTTCGGGAAAAAATGTATTTATCTAGCTGCACATTTCCGTGTCCTGCAGTTTTATTTAACCATAGGAATAGAACTGTATTTGATCTCATTATTTATCAAAGAAGAACAATATATTACGAAAAGAATTTAAATCAGTTTGTATTAGATTATAGTAAATTCTCTCCGGCCATTGACTCAGTGGGACGCTGATCGTAAATTGTTGTGTGTAATTTGTAAAGCCTATATTGGATCCAAATCGGATTACGGCTCCAATCGTGTACAGCTCAGCTCCAAGATTCAATCTAAGAATACTCCATGTCGTACACTGTACTGGGATCTTGTTATGTTCAGAGTCATTTTGGAGAATCCGTTCGGAATATTTATATGTTGAGAATAGAGTAGTCATTCTTTAATAAAATAAATACTAACCCATTTTATACCATGTTCAAAATCATTTTTAAATACTGAACGTGAGACTGGGTCAATAGGTATCGAAACCGAAATGAAACTTATACTAAAATATTTCAGGTTTGAGTTTCTTCAGCTAATATCTGTACCAGGCAATCCTTGAAATATCTCTATGCCTTTCGTTCCATTCACATAGATTCAATGTGTTTATGTAAAAAATTTTAAATTGCTTATTCCAATATTATTGGCTTAATAAATGACCAAATAAATAATTGGCTACGTTCATTTCTATTAAAAACCAAGCCATCTTCCGTCTAATATTATGTACTTACTTCCTTTGTTACTCAAAATAATTGCCTAATTAACCATTACCGAACCATTGTCTTTCTATGGATTATTATATTTCTTGCAATAATTATGAATTTTCAACTGTTGGGGGGGGGACTGCCGTAGTCATAGAATAAGTAACATAAAAAGTAGGTTTTAGGAGCCTAAACAAACTTGAAGAAATAAATTAAATTAAATAAAAAGTGGAATAATGAGAAAAAAAACTGTAGATAACATTCAGAGAGATAGTCTGGGGTACTGGAGATCCAGAAAAATCTAGGGAAGAACCTAAAGTCAAATTAATTTTCAAGGTGTTGGGCATCGAAACGATTATGCTGAACCACAAACCATTAGGTACATGTGGAGTACCAGTTATTTTGACCAGCCAATGAAGTAAGTAGTCTCTCAATCATAGGCCAAAAAAATCCCAAAATTATAACAAATAGGTGTACGTAGAAAATTATCAATGCAATAAAATGATCTGATCTTGCTATTCAGTAACCTGAAACGTTTTCAAAATTAATTAAATAGGACGCTATTGAAGCCAATAATAAATACTGGCAATATGATGGTGTATCACCGGCTGTGGCAGGAGAGCATTCTTACTTAACTAGATTCTTTGATATCCATCATTTCAAGAATTCATCAGTATTTGCAACTCAAAGATGCAAAGTGTGGCAAACAGCACATAAGCAACTCCGTGGTTCATCATTGCAGTGTCAGATTTCATAAATGGATAAAACTTATAAGTTATTATACACTCCAATTGACAAAAGGACAATAAGGGTTGCCACTGAACGAAAAAATAAAACTGCCCTAAAGTGGTCTTGAATGAGGTCTACACGTTATCACATAAGCCGAAAATCAAAGCCCCTGACGCCCAAGGTCACTCCATTGATTTTTTTTAGAATTTACAAATATCCCCTGTCCATGGCCAATCTTACCGTCAACCGGCACGCGAGTTCTAATGGCCAACATACATTCATGTTTTGTATCCACACAAATATAAGTGTAATATTTTGTTTCATAACTCTCTAACGACACGTTTTTATTGTTTTGTTGCATCTAGCTCCAACTGACATCCTCTCCAATCAATTATTACAGACAAAATTTTATTGACATATTGGTCATTGTCTATACTACTTATTGTCTCCCCTTTATCCTCTTCTACCTTGAGCAGATTGTGTTCCTTTCATTAAAGCTTAATAAAAAATAAATTACTAATCTACAAAGTTATACTTAAGCCAATCTGGACGTACGGAATAGAGCTATGGGGGACAGCAAAAAAGTCGAACATCAAGCTATCCAATCCTTTCAATCAAAAGTCCTGAGAACAGTAGTAAATGTACCTTATTACGTCAGCAACAAAACCCTTCATAACGATCTTAATATACCCTACATTCTTGAACTCATACCTTCCAAGTTTACGAAATTCCACAGTAGCCTTTCCAAACTCCTAATCCCGTAGCACAGTCATTGCACTGCACCACACATCCCTATAATCCTCCTCGGAGACTGGAACGGCAGTGGTCTCGTGTGTGACCTGCTATAAATGCGTGACAGTGGGAGTCCTGGAGCAATGGCCAGTTTCTCTAATCATGTCCTGAGCGTCTGTGGCTCTCACGCTCTTGGTCAGCCTCCACTGGCTCGTATCCGGTGACGTGGCTGACGGAGGAGCGTGGGGGACTTCCCATGACTCCGCTTTCTCTTTCGTATGGGAGGGAGGTGACAAACGTGTGGATTTGGGAGGCCTCTGACAGCCCAGAATATTGTATGAATGAGCGAGTGAATGATGAATTGTAAATATGGTATGAATGAGTGAGTGAATGATGAATTGTAAATATGGTAATCTTAATTACTTATTGCCTAATGAGGCAGATTGTAATTTTAGCACAATAAAGGAATTAACTATAAATAGTCATTTAAGCTTAGTGCATTTAATAGTGCGAACTTCCCTATTGGCAACACTGCTTCGATTAGGCAATAGGCACAGTGAGAACTTCGCTAATATCAATACCAGAGCCCACAGCTGACATCATATTGATTATTTATTATCATTGACAGTTTTGGTTTTTCCTGCCTTTTGCTAACCGCGTTTCTTTCTCAAACTCAACATCTGTCAAATTTACTAATCTAGGGAAATAGCTATTACGATTGTTTGTATTAAATTATTTATCATACAGTTCCTTATAGTTCGTATATTTAACCCTAGCCTGGCTCACTGACCATATTTTTTTCTTCAATGTTTCCAATGGAGTCTATTGGCATGCGTGTCCTTAACGCTCATATCTAAGTCTACAAGTTCTTAGGGATTAAGAGAACTTAGTAACATCACTTCCAGTCTCCTAATGTAAAACAATCTCTAACACCAAACAATCTTTTGGTCTCATTTAGGAGTTAAGTGTTAAATTTAAATTTTTTAGTATTCTTACAAATAATTGGGAAAGTTTAAAATATTCTCTACTGAAAAATATAGTTTTATTGGCTGTATCATGTTTTAAGTTTAATTTTCTATAATAACATTCTAAAAAAAAAAAATTGTTTTGATACGTAAATTTAGTTTTCCTGTTGTTTTTGTAACTGTCGTAAAGGTACCTATGCTCCCAAGGCCATCATGTGGCCGGCTGACCATTACTTAGCCACCAGCATTTCGATGCATTCAGCCCTCAAATAATAAAAATTTGCTACTATGTTAGAAGTTGGATCAAAAGAAAATATGCCTGAGGTTGATAATGTTGTCCACCTTCGTTCGCTAAAGGTAGTTAGAGTCAGATAGATAAAAGAATATTAGTTAAATAGCCATAATTAGGAATCAAAAACAGTAGTCTTACCTTTTAGTCTTTATTAATTTGAATTCGTATGCATGGCAAATAACTCATAAAAATTGTAATGAACCATGAAAATAACAAGAATATCCTAACTTACAATACTGGACAGAACCATGATATCTAATAGCTTAACACATCATTCTAACCTTTGACCGAGAATACCTCGTAATACATCTTTTATTGCCTCAAGCAAATATGTTATGATACGACTGATAGAAATTTATGAACATATAGTTTTAAGAATTGAATCTACTTTGTTCTTCTTCCGTTGAAGGTCAGGTATCAATGCAAATCAGGTACTAATGAAGAGTCATCTTCGCTGAGAATTGTTTTATCCTTTGCCATATTTCCATCAACACTCTGATGAGAATTGTTACTTTCCAACGAATAGGTTTTGGGTTTGGTAATAGCTGGAGAAAGAGGCAGAAAACGTCGTGAGTACATTTACCGACAACCACCTCTAGTGGCGTGTGGCTCACACCTTGAAGGACCAACCTCCTCTAGGCTTTTGCCACTTAGTCGATATCTTCTGCTAGAGCTGTACCGATGCCTGGGAGAGTAGGTATGACCATGTATCGATGATTCTGGTGTCCAGTAATTTGTTACTGTATCGTTAAGGATACTCATCCTCTTCAGCGTACAGTGGTCCCTCCATTCTCAACCTCCATTTCTCCAATAACAAGCCTTGCATTTTGGGGGCCATCGATATCAGAAGTAAAAGCCATTTCCCTAATTCCCCCCACTGATAATGGCTATTCTGAGATGTGCTGGTGTAGTACTCTGAATTTTCTCAAGGTTGTCTCGTTCCACTGTTCACATCCTACGACAACTTAACACAACAAACATCAACACCATCTATTCCAATTGAAAAAGGTCAATGGAAACAACACCAATTCTACTTTGTGCCTTTCATTGACTTGGTAGTTCCATTCATGACATAATTATTTAAAAAAAAAAACCGCAACCAATGAATGTTATTGTACATTAAAACAGTGGTAAAAATAATGAAAATCAAATATGCCAGTTGAAATTTGTAGAGACAGGATTCATATTAGTTTTTATTCTGCGGTTTAGTCGTACAATACAAATGTCCCTTTGTCATCCTGCTCACAAAAAAATGTTCAGCAGCCAGCAATATTGACATCTGATTCGTCCCACAATAGACCACAAATCTTATAGACGTGGCAATGATCTCTTTTGTTAGCTGACCATCCGGATATAGAGGTCTGGTCTTTCCATTACCATACTGATTGGATTTACTATGACCAAAAAAATAATACACACATTGAAAACCGGTATTATTTTTATTTTTCAACATTTACTATTTCGTGAGGAGGAGGGGTGAATAGTATGAGCAGTATGCAATGTTTCACTTGGATGAATTTTGTGCATCTCGACTTATTCTACTCAGATGTATTGCTTGTTTTAAACTCATGATAAACATCATGATCCAACATCTAACTTACCTTTGTGAGACGTTCCATGTGAAATCTTCATGCTTATCAAAAACGCTTTTCATTATTGTGCTACTGGCTATTTTTTTGAAAATTTTACAATCGATACAAATATGAAAACTATCAATTTTTATTGCCCTCATATTAACTCTCCCAGAGATAGATATCAGCGTCGTACTAAACATTTTTCTGTTGTGTGACTCTTTTAACGAGAACAAGTAAATAGCTGAACATCTAATTCAGAAATCTTCCTTGCTTCGTGTATATACGGAAGGACTTATTAGTTTAAATTTTTTAAACATATATTTGCATAAGGATAAATGCAGCATTCAATTACTGTAACCCGTGCCCATCCTGGAAAAATGCATTGAACATCATCAAATTCTGAACAATAAATCTCAAATCATGACGTATAATACATATATTTATCAAACCATATTAAGAGCCAGATTTTCGAATCACTTGTGAACCAAAAGTGATTTGAATTCGCTCTATAATACTTTATCCGTTCTTAAATTAAAAGAAATTTCTATTTTATTAATAGTACTTGGGCTTGAAATTCCCTGTAAACAATGGAAGCTGTAAAAAAAAAAAAAACACTGAACCATATATCTTACTGAATATATTACATAGATGCAGCTGACAGATACATTGCCTTTGTACACTCTCGCTTTAAAAAATAATCTACAACCTAGATTCAATCCCTTTTCTCATAAGACTAAACGCCGTGCTTCATTTGACCAAATTCAATATTTTAAGTTTATGTAATAATGAATAAATAACATTATTTACATATAATAATGTTTGTGTCCTACTGTTAAAATGAACGATTCAAATATTTGAAATTCTTTGATTTTACACTGCGATCAGTAGAGCATGTGGCTTAAATGTGTTAAAATAAAAACGGATAGCGATAAAAACGTAGTGCTTAATGCTTCTCAAATGAAGTTGAGCTAAAACTAATTTCGTATTATGATCTTTTAAGTATTTTCAAAGTATTATAGTAATGAAAAATCCATGAGATTAGTGTCGTAGATTCATGTGCTCATAGTGGATAGGGCTTCAGCGACCACGTAACTTTGACGAACCAAACGCCCTCAGGTGAATAATGGAAACATGGACAACTATAAATAACTTAGATTATTGCTTATTAAACTATTAAACATTTGAACCCAATTTACTTCATGTTGATTTTCAGCTTGTTTGAACTACATATCTAATGTAGGAACCTTATATTTTTGGAGATTTCAAATATATTAACAATCATAGATATCGTCATTTTTGAGTGACAAATAACAGTTACAATTCACTGTCAAACAAAAAAAGTGACACATTAGGAAAAATTCGTTATAAAAGTTATTAAAAAAAATAAATAAATAGAATATTCATATATAAGATGTTTTCATTCCAATAAAGGGATTTTTTTTACCTTATATCATGCTTTTTGGCAAACAACAACTGAAACTTTTAACTTGTAACTGATCTCCAAATGTTAAAAATGATTTGACGGTCAGGCAAGTAGCCTAAAAAAAAAACGCTCAAAACCAAAGATATGCAGTCCCTGCATTGGGTGTACCTAAAACTACTGTTTGGAGAACGTTGCCATGAAACAGGGTTGCACACCCCCAAATCCGGTTCAGGTCGGCCTCGAGTGATAGAGCCAAGAGATAACCGGTTTATCGTACTACACAATTTTCGGAATCGGTTTTCAGCTACTACTGAGACTACTCAACTTCGTACAACTCTGGGAGAAGCAATAAGCGCAGAAACTGTTAGAAGACTAGCTGAAGTGAAGTTAAACCCTCTGAGACCATCAGGGCCATTGTTCATCCAGAGACCATTTGGAGTTTTCTTGCGAACGCCTTATGTGGCCTGAAACATAAATGGAGCAATGTGCTGTTTTCAGATGAGTCGCGCTTCGCTCTTTGTACACGAGACGGACGACGAGTGTTTACCGAAGGCCTGTTGAGCGCTACAATGATACCCCTAAGTGCTGGAGTATAAGTTTTTCGAGTCTCGCAGTCCAGAATTAAATCTTACAGAACACATGTGCGAAGAGTTTGGCAGACGTGTAAGACGGCAGGTCCACCGACCATGAAGGGTCTGTATTGTGCCGGCACCCAGCGGACGGCAGCGTAAACTCCAGCAGTCTGTTAGTTGTGTGACCTCCCGCCAGATCGCTGGAGCTGCGGCGAAACATCTGTACTGCAAGGGCTGTGAACGTTATTCAATCTGCTTCTTTTTTTTTTCTTTCATAGCCCCGTTAAATTTACAGATAATTATAGAACCTCTGCCGAATCTATTTACAAATCATTTTTGTATTTCCTGTAGCATCGCTACATAATATACAGGTTTTGTTATTTCATAAAAAATATATAATGAATAAACAAGTACAATGATACACATTATACGTGACTGGACTAAACTGACTGATAGGGCTCACCTTTTTGATCAAACTTAAAACTAACTAACATGCTAATTCTTAAATTATGTTTTCCCAGACAGTCTGTTGCCATCAAGGCGGGAGACCCCTCCCACCACCCGGTGAGGTCACAGTGTTAAACACTGGGTTGGTTAGGTGCTGCAACGAGTCAAAAAACTTGGTGTGTCTCCTGCGGATGAACTCACCAACCGACGGCAAACCAAGCAACGGGTTCTTTAACCTCTCGAGAGGGATGTCGGACCACTTTTCGCATAATCCCATTTTGGAAATATAAGACAAAGTTCGCTGTATTGTCAGTCAAGTGGGCAAATAGTGGGGCACCGTACCGTAGAGCTGGCTGGAGGACACATTTATATATCATCAATTTAAGACGAGTGACAGGTTCGGTGACGTTAGCAAGTGCGAAAGCCGGTAAGACCTGCGTTGTGCTATTTTCTATTTTAACACACTACTAACTACTAACTTCTATTTTATTACTAAAATGAGTAGAGAGATGGAGATACCTATCCATTTCTATACCCAAATAGTGCATTGAGAAAGCTGGTGAGTTCTCTTGTCCTATACTATTCGATTTCGGCAAGGATCTTTTTCTCCTTTTGGAGGGAGAAGATTACGCAGTCGGTCTTCCCGGCGTTTACGCTGATGTTTAACATGCCCAGCCTGTCACTGACAACGTTACAAACTGACTCGGCCTGTGTAAGAGATCTTTGTGCACTCATGCTGCTGCTGTAAACCTCAATGTCGTTGGCGAAAGCGATTGCAGTAGCTTTCTTATAGTTTGTCCTAACAATTTCAGATGTGTACATATTGAAAAGAACCGGAGACAGAACCGCTCCTTGAGGAACTACACAAGTCAGAGGGAATGGGTTATAGAGACAATCACCCACCAGTACTGTCACCGATGTGTTCTTCAAGAACAAAACTAACATAGTGAATAGCTGATTATATATTTTTTTTTTTCTTAGCTCTCAAATTTTTAAGATTATGGATAAGGGAAAAATAAAGCAATTTATTTGGGGTGATCGTATTCTTTTACAAGCTTTATAATAGCTTTAACTGTATTTAGATATCAGCTTTCAAAAGATATTTCGATGCAGTAAAGGTTACAATCCAATAGGGCATTATAAGCACAAAATATGTAAGTAATTAACGTACACTGGCAGTAAATTATTAACTGTGACGTGTTTTCCAATTTTGTTTTTCATGATTAATATCTAATGAAAATGTCGCGGCATACATTTGTACGAGTATTCTGCCCCTGCCAATATCTTTTTTATTTGACTAATTATTTATGCTTATGAACGAGCTGTCTTTAATCAACTAATAAGTATGTAATTTACAACTTTATAATACCTAAATATCATCACCATTGTTCTAGTATGTAGCACTTAGCCACAAGTACCTAGTAATAACTATAATAGACGAAATTAATTTAATAACCTACTAGACTTGCTCTCAGCCGACATCACATCATACAAGCTAGTCTAGTATTACTACCGTATTAAATTCTTGTTCAGTAATTAATTTGAGCTCAAATAAGTGTACAACGTATCTACGTCAAATTTAACCCTTACTCTAAAAGTATCCCATTATTCTCGGTGTTATTTACGCATCGTTTGCTGTCACATGCTTTACTCTCCAGCCTTATCCGAAATTTTCTCATAATTTCCGTTCCTCTTCGTCGAGACATTGTCCCGCTATATAGTTTACATCTCAGCGGAACTCTTTGGAAATTAATTATATTCAATTAGGTAGTTTGTTAGATGGTATATAGTGGTATTCAATTTAAGAAAACAAAGCATTTCATGAAATGTCAAATATCTTTAATATTTTATGAAATTCTATTTAGAAAATAAACGCTCCTCTACTCCCTAAAATTATCTCCCTCCCAGTATTCACTATATTTTATTCTCGCGTACTTTTAAAACCTTCCTAATAAAAAAAAACCCTCCTTATGACAGACAAAGCCTGCTTGATAACCTATTCAATTTTTTTTTTCATTTTGACTGATATTATTTTATCCATATGAGATTGTTATCATTGGACTTTAACACAATTTAATTGTGTATTATTCTTTCGTTTGGCACTTTAACAAATTCTAAGGTGTTATACTTGTATATCCTCATCTATGTGTCGTATTTTTTTATTCTTTCTTTTTTGTTAGCTAGATTTGGATATACTTGTATTAACTTGTTAAGGTAACAGTTAGGAACATCGTTCAAGAATAAAGATTATTTTCTATCTTCTATACTTCATCTTATTTTAAGGATTTATTCTGAGGGAGGCGAGTATGTTTGAGGTACGTTAGTCTCATGGTAGAAAATTGCCTTTCTAGATTTAAATCAAAATCTTAATAGAACATTAAGTCAAAAAGTAACAGGCCTGCAGAAACCACGTTAGCTCATCAGAAACACCTACCAACCTTCAAGAGATGTTGCGTTACAGATTTAAGTTTTTAGTAGACAATTTCTATGTTTTTGTTGGTGCATTGGTTACAGCTTGGCTCTTGTAAGTGTAGAGGTGGTCTGAAACAATGTAGCTGAGCTTCTTTGAAACAATATAGTTCGAATAATGGCGTAAATGACATCAAATAGCTTCATCAAGGCCGATAATAAATACCTGATTTTTATTGTTGAGTTTCTTTTTGAAATATCTCTGATATCCTAGTACCTATAAATACCGACAATTTTAAATCTAAATTAATTTTCAATTTTATTTTATTAAACATAAAAATTTTGATTTGAGGTGTTATATGAATCAGTAATATTACTGAACTATAATATCAAGGTTAATTTTAAGGACCGTTGTCAAAGAACACATTGAGAGTCGTTAGGTGATATTCTTGTTTGATAGCAGGACAATAACTAAGATTTAGAAAAATAACACATGTATCAGTTCAATAAGCAAGTTTTTTTTATCAGGCCTTTACTTTTAGCGGCCGCTACTCATGTCAAGTATTTACCGGAGTAGCACGCAGTATTACTCGCTATAGCCAAAGCCATTGAAAAGAGCGCTGTGCCACGGAACACTAACAAACGAATACGGACCATCCCAGAGTCGATCCCACCCTAGATAGCAGCCCTAAGTATCAGATGGCCCCCTAATGCCCTTCCTTCCTGTTTATCTGCCTATTTGATCAGCCTATCGACTTTACCTTTACTGGGGTGCCTCATCCTTTTGCTGGCCTACTTACGTTACCTTTTATTTGTTGATAAATTATCCAGCTTTATGCGTAGAAACTTCATTTTACAATCTGTAGCATTCATATTGAAGTCCTAGAACTTCACTAGTGGAGTAATTGTTAAAAATAGAAACTAATCATGTTCAATGATAATATTTTAGGCGTCAGTAAGAATAAAAAAAAAAGTGAGAAGTCATTTGAGAAATATAAGTAAGTAAAATAAAATACGTTGTAAATGGAAAAGTATAACGTTAAAATAATAATAGCATATGTTTAGATCACAAACATATATACAGTGACTCACGAATTCGTTCACACCAATAGGAATATTTTCAATGTTTACAATGTCAAAAAAGTAGTATTCATTAATCCATCCAAACAACAAACATGGACAAGTTTATCAACCTCTTAGTAATCAAAAATTTAATACCCGTTCCCTTTATGAATTTATCTCTTTAGACTGAAGGTAGTCTTATTAAATTATTAATGTGAACAGTTTGTAAGTGATGATAGGTGATAAAGTAGATAAAACTGGCCAAAATCCAACATTTTTTTTTTTTATATTTTTCTTCAGGTATGTCCTTTTATTAGTTGTAAATAAAAAGAAAAAAATTATGTTGTATTCACTTACAACATAAAAACGATTGTATTACTCATCAGCAGTACTCTATTTATTGTTCGTGGCAGGATGACATTTAATGTGTGCAATATGCCCTTAAAAATGTGTTTGGTATGCCACCATAATTTATCAACATCTTGCTGTTGGTGCTGAATTTGCACAAAATAAAGATACGAATCTCAATATTGAGAGGGCCGATCCTTCTTGGCCAGAGGTTAATATGGTTTCTTCCAAGTTGATTATCAAAAGGTTGGGATTTTCACTCGTAGCATAGGTAGCACTGATTCCATGGAAGCCATTTTCTCCAGGGGCTTGGGACATATGATGAAAACACAGGTCAGAGAGGGAAAAAGAACCTACAAATCAAACTGCTATAATTTGGTTTTAACAGCAGTGAATTTTAAATATCTAACTTCGATTATTTTTAGAACAAATAAAATATTAATATCTTGTTCAGATGAATACATTTGAAAATTCTTTTAAAAAATAATGTATTAATCTAAATTAGAATATTTTTCATGCTTAATTAATATTCAGCCTATATCAACTATTAAGAAAAAGACCAGGCAATATTTGTCTTCTAGATCTAGTTCATGATATAAACCTTCAAAGTGCATAAATTATAAGATGGTGTGAACGACTTCGTGAGTGATTCTTTTGCTTGGAGACAACTGGACCTATTCGCTCTATTTTACCTGCGGCTAGTAGGTAAAGGTTTTTTCAGTAGCCTTCCGCTGCTTGTGTTTATTCAGAGTTTTGTCAGACCTCCGTCCAAGCAACACTTGGTATTCTCCCAGTAGAAGTTAGAGATAGTGTGGTTTTCAGACTTCAGAAGTGGCTATTCGTTCTTTGATACACAACTCCTTGCTTTCCAAGGATCCATTTTAACCAGTGATTACCACAGGTGGGAGATTAGGCTGAAGCGTCAGATTCTAAGTTAAGCGAATTAATTTCACAACATCTGACTGATATAGTTGCATCTTTAAATTCTATTGCAATATTATTCCTCAACTTGTGCATTCATTATATATCAATATTTATTTATCCTCCAACCGGAATTTTTTCAATCAATCCCATTTTACAGCTTATCAATTTCGAGCCGAGAACAGCACTCAATGCATGCTCACTAACAACTGGAACCGGTAAAAGGACCTCAAACTTGGACTTTTGTACGTTAGGTTTTTTTAATAGCGGTTTTCCTCAATAGCCCTCTACAAAAAAGTGTTCCACGTTAATATGTATATTTTTGATTATTCAGTCGATTTCCCTTTGAATTCGATCCGATCTAACGTCATGTAAATGTTAATAGACGAACCGCAACTACTGAACAGTTTCCCTTTTACATTGCATCATATTACAGATACTATTTAATGAGGGTTACGTTACAATACCGTCCCATTAAATCCATTAAAGAAATGCGGTAATTATTATTGAAAATTAAACGATTCACCCTGAGACGCTTGGGTCTTCTATCATCTGTTGTGCCGAACTGTATATCCCGAGCGCCGTTAACGCACTCACTGCCGTGCTTGGTTCATAACTAGTACATAGTACATTTTCATTTCTCACGTGATTGATGTGAATGTGACCTCTGAATATGTTTCATTAAGTATTCATATAGACATAAAATAACAAAACAAAAAATATTTCAAATAAAAAAATTTACTTGAATAACATAATAAGCCAACGAATATCATAGGCAGGCGATTTTCATGTAACTTCATAATAACCTGTACATATATTTAAACACAATGCCGATAGATTTAATACTGCAGTAAATATTACGAATTAAAATGCGATATATGTAATAGGAAAATGAATCATACATTATTTTTTGCCTGGAATTAATAGTGAGCCATGTAATTATAACTCGTAAACGTGTGATCTAAATAGTTTGAAAGGGCGAGCAAAGAAAATTTTCAGAAGCTATATAATCTGAATATAGACCTTTCGTTGTTATGAAATTATGCTCGGAGCCAGGTGTTAATAATTCCCAGCTTTAGTAGGAGGCTGTGCTTTCTGAATTAATTTTGATTTAATTTATTTCTTCCTCACTAGTATCTAATATTAAACTATATTTTAGGTATAGGAATTCAACATTTTTATTAAAATATTAAGATATCAAGATTGGGTCAACCATTTATAAGTGCAAACATCTTTAGTGTGAAAAATTAGTTTCTATGTAGTAGTATAATTGTTTAATACTAGGAAGGATATTTCATTATTATTATTATAGATAGGTATTATTATTATAGATAGGTATTATTATTATTATTATATAGGTTCACTAGAGCAAAAAAAAATTCATTTCATTAAAGTATGACTAATTTTATAATCAACTTTTTATTTTTCTTAACTACTAGACTAATGGTTTTACCCAAATATTTGCTGAATGTTTAGGTTTTGTAAGATGTTTTAATATATATATATATATTGAAACCTACCTCATTTTCTACCATTCTATTTTTCTAATTTAATAGATCAATTGACCTTAACTAATTTGGTAGGTCCGTCATGAGATCTTTAATTCAATTTGTTTTTATTTCTTCGACATAGGAAATTATCCCGATTGAATCGCCCGATCTCAAGGCTAATGTTATAGTTATTAATAAATTGAGAAACTGGGAATTGTGAAATATATACAAGTAAAATGGTTATAACAAATAATTATAATTATAAATAGTGCTGACATTAATTATATAAAAAAATATTCAATTCCTTTTGAACAAGGATAGTTACTACTAATTAGTTATAAAAAAAAAATGAAAATTGAGCTCAATCTCTTTTTAATGGATCCATAATAAAAAAACAATATCTATATCACCCAATCGATGATATCCGTGTAACCTTCTTCTTCTTCTTCTTATTCTCCTCTGCTTGTGTTGATGACCGTCAACGGAACGGGAGCTTGCTCTGCTTTGCTCTCTGGCTCTTGGCTAAGACTGACTATGTCTCATCCCCACTCCTAAGAGCATAAGGGCTGATGCTGGACAAAGTGGGAGGGTGGCTGGTCATGATATTCTCAAATATCATGAATGTTACAATTGCCTTCCCTTATAAATAAAAAAAAAATTTATGAAAATTTTTTTTTTTTTTTTTTTTTTTTTGTTTTTTATAGTGGATCCACAATATTATGTTGCTGTGTTCGGTTTGTTGAATTGGTTGTTTATAACGGGTGTTGAAATTTTACAAAGTTTACAGTAATAATAGTTCAAATTTTGCAAGGTTTTAAATTGCTTGAAAAGCGTACAAGTTGTTTTAATTTTTTACTTAACTAAATTATTATGCTAATTAGTATGGATTAGTTCGAAGGTACATTGTTTTATGGATCATAACGCGATTTGGAAAACATTTGTTGAAAAGACGGTTGAGTGTGATTAGTAATACATATTGGTTTTTAATTAAACTACTAGACAATTCTACTGGTAATTAGTAACAATAGAGAAAAATTGTTGTGTGTGTGTGTGGGTGATTTGAATATTTTACCTGAGTGAAAAGATAGGGACGTCGTTGTCGCGTATAAAATAATATTAAATAAATCAATTAAATGGACTTAAGCATTCAAGGAATATTTACGATCTGTTCTATAGATTAAGTGATAGTGAAGTCAGAAGCTTCACTTGCCGATAATTCCATAGACTTTACTAAGGTCAGCATTTCTAATAATAGTTCTGTTTTTGTTTGTATAAACTTTCTAAAGTTTATGTGTCATCCGATCAGTATTATTTTCATTTAATAATGAAAATAATAAAAGAAAACTATAATTTTTTTTTCTTTTTCTGTAGTCATATGGTATAGCTGAAAAAATGTCCCTTTTTATATCTTGGGTAACTATCTGATCTTGAGAGGGTTCCACGTATTCCGACATGGGCGGATGTCTTTGCTGAGTTCCTTCGAAACGGGGTGGGGCATGCTTATCCGGTCCTCTCGGTTGAATTTGCTTCCCAACTGTTTTTATGCCATCTTCGATTTTCCTGGGAATCAATGAACTTTCCTGTTGCATTGACATTATTTTGCTATCGAAATCGGTACGAAAATAATTATATTGGCTATTGATCCTCTCGACTTCTCGGTCTAATTTATCGCTGAGGGTCGAATTTGATGTTTGGACTACAAGAATTTCCTGGTCCCTTTTATTGATTTCTTCATTTAACTTTGAATTTACATTATTATTTCCTTGGAGTGTTCTCTCCTCACAAATTCGTAATTGTCTATCTAATTTTTCGTTTACATCCGTGAAACCTTGTTCGAATTTAGCCGATCTTCCCGATTTTATTTCTTCCCTTAATTGATCAAACTTCCCGCTCAACTCTTTTTGTTCTTCATTATTTTCTTTAAGCGCGTTTGATTGACTGTTTAATTTTTCGTTTATTTCTTTGTTATTTTCTTTAAGTGCGTTAAATTGACTGTTTAACTGGGCAAGGATTAGTTGTAACATCTTGGAATGATTTATCGTGGGTTCGGGGTCGGGGGCTGAGGGGTCTCCTTTAGAGGCTGGGTTTGACCCAACCCCCCCAGTACCTGACTCTGACTCGGACCTGTTTGTGTTCGTCATTTGTGTCTGTGTAACAAATGTAAAATTATAGGAAATATAATTTGTTATTGATTAGTTCTAGTTATTATTCTAACATGCAATACCTCACAATTCCTTTGGTTTCTTTAGAATTTTTGAAGTTAATCCCGGAGCGGCCCCCATTGAAACCTACCTCATTTTCTACCATTCTATTTTTCTAATTTAATAGATCAATTGACCTTAACTAATTTGGTAGGTCCGTCATGAGATCTTTAATTCAATTTGTTTTTATTTCTTCGACATAGGAAATTATCCCGATTGAATCGCCCGATCTCAAGGCTAATGTTATAGTTATTAATAAATTGAGAAACTGGGAATTGTGAAATATATACAAGTAAAATGGTTATAACAAATAATTATAATTATAAATAATGCTGACATTAATTATATAAAAAAATATTCAATTCCTTTTGAACAAGGATAGTTACTACTAATTAGTTATATAAAAAAAATGAAAATTGAGCTCAATCTCTTTTTAATGGATCCATAATAAAAAAACAATATCTATATCACCCAATCGATGATATCCGTGTAACCTTCTTCTTCTTCTTCTTATTTGGTTCACTCTCTGGGTGTTAGGCTAAGACTGACTAAAACTCGCCCTTCGTCTCATCCCCACTCCTAAGAGCATAAGGGCTGATGCTGGACAAAGTGGGAGGGTGGCTGGTCATGATATTCTCAAATATCATGAATGTTACAATATATATATATATATATATATATATATATATATATACACTTAAATTTAAATTAATCGTAAATGAGGGAACAGTTAAAGTTTTCAAAATTTACGATAAAAAAATTTTTTTCTTTCAAGACTAATAAGTCATGGGGCTACAAGTGAAACCCTTTAAGTCAAATTTATCGATTTTTGGGTTTTTAGCTTTTCTTGACAACAAAAAGAATATATTTCGACTGGTGAAATCCAAAGCCCACAAATTCATATCTTTATTGAATGTTAAATTTGATGTAAGTACCAATGAAGTTAAAAGAAAAAATCTTTGATCCGCGTTTTCTCAAATTCATGTTTTCTTGACTTAGTGTGTTTCACTTGAAGCATCGATAAAAATCAATATGGGATTTTAAATAACTACTGATAATGTAAATTAAGTATATGTAGTATGTAAATGCTGGTAAGAATATTAGAAATCAGCCAAATTGTCTAGCTTTAAGATCTGCTAAACCGAATATGTACAATTGCATGCGATGGAGTTTTAAACATTATTGTTTTCATCATGACAGCTGATTTTTCAGTGTAGACCTGTAAGGATTCGAAGGTGTAAGAAAAGGGTATAAATGGAGGAATGTAAATTGTCCATGACACGAACACGAAGGAGTGGTGTAAGGCATACTTTTCCACCTTGAAAGGCACTTTGTCGTCAAGAGGGAGAAACATTTTTAACTTTAACCTCTTCGGAAACTAACTTAAGTGAGGGGGCTCTATTTTCAAAGTCAAGAAAAGTCTTTCTGAATGATCTGAAATATGCCAATTGTAAACGTGATTTAATTGAAGATTGATTTTAATGGAGTATTTCACAAGACAAAATAAATTTATGTATAATGATCTTCGTTCAGAAAATTATGATTTGCTTGCACTGTGTGTACATACTCATACTCCCCTGGAACACCACCCCTCCTCACTCCCAAGACAATACCCCCAGCAAGCTAGTGGAAGCTCCATAAGCAGTGTAGCTTCTCCTGCACCCCTCTTTGACCAGTTCACTATGTGGTTAAGAGCTAGAGAGCCTCAGATGCTCAGTAAATATGGAGGGATGATTGCAAGTGCCAGAACCCCGGGTTATCAATCACATTAGACAACGAGACCACCACCATTTTTTACGACGACAAAGATTTTAGGTATTATTCGATACTGCATATGTGTTTGTGGAGTTTGGATAACCTTGAGATTTTAAAATCAATGGAAAACCTTGAGATTTTAAAATCAAGGATTGTAAGTATATGGAGATCACTGTGAAGAGGCAAATTACTCATGTAGAAGGGAGCGTTGACCAGTGCACTGATGGCTTTGGATTAGAATGTTTGAATTCGTTTCATGCTTAAAAGTTGGCTGTAACCCATATGTCTAACTAGGCCATAAGTGCCATAAAAAATAACTACAAGATATTACCTCACATAACAGATGGTAGTTTTATGCCGAATTTCAAATCTACTTTTTATTTCCTTTTGTTTTAGAACATATCAACTAAAAGGGTCATTGACGCTCACTAATTTCTGGTTCGTCCTACTTTATTCTCCTCGAATTAACGGATTACTCGTATACATTTATAGTAATAAAGTTTTGAAACGATAGATCGCCGATGTTCAAACGAATTTGAATGGGGGAGTTTCTGTTTACTAGTTGCAAACATACTATTCATTTTTTTCATGTAACCGAAATGGTTTGACAAATAAAATTATGTATTTTTGGGGAAAATCCGAGTAATCTTGATTATTTGCGCAAAATATCAATTCGGTTCATTGATCTAATTTATCTTTAGATTATATAATAAGTTTAGTCCGGGAAAAATGAGAAAGTTAACAAAAAAAAAGTACTTACTTAAACTTCTTTAATTTTGAGGTCTTGGGATCTCGTTCGTTAGTGAACAATAAATCAGGCTGCCTTATCAGACCCTTCCTCACGCAAAGGCCTTATCTGGCTCTCTATAACGGGCCTCGGATCTTTCTCAGAGCCAGGCTTTGGAGCACGTTCGCACCTCACAAGTGGGTTAATTACCATCGAAGCAGTCCCAATGGTTAAAGCTCTTCCTGCTCCCAGGGGTGGCCCTTGGGCTTGCCTCACCCCATATCCATGCATGAATCTAGCATCAGCCAGAATCAGAATCATAATGGCTCACCAAAGCATGATTAATAACATATAGTATACAATATAAATCAGCTAAAAAACTAACCAGATTCTTGTATACACATCTGTCCTGTTTTTTCTTTAATAATAAAAAAGAATGGTTTATTTTATTAAATAGGTCAGTAACCTGGTATATTACAATTTAATTACAACAAAAATTAAATTAATAAAAATTTAATGATGGTATAATTTTATTAATAATGGTTAAATTATTTTATTGCTGCTAACCTTATTATGCATTTAACTACCAAATTGTATGTAATTTTCTTATAAGTATTTTAAATTTAAGTCTTTTGTGTAAATTATGTAACGATGGCGGAAAAGGTGAAACATTGCCTGTTGATGTTATATCAATAATAAAAGATTTCCTGGTAGATACTTCGATTTATATTTTTTTAACACTAATTTTTACACAATATAAATATCAATTTAAGAGAGTCTATGTTTGTCTGTTACTCTAAAAAATAATTTTTTTTATTATAAGTTAGTTAATAGTGAAGTATAAGACAATTAAGGATTTCGATGATTATTTATGGTTTCATACACATTTAAAAGCTGTTAATCATAATAGGCTCCATTGATTGATACTGTACGTGAGAATTCATTACAATGGCCGCAGATGTATCGTCGAAATATTTTCAAAAACTATTTCGTTAATTTGATATCATAAATTTTTTGGAAATATAATCAACTAAACTCTCAACACATGATGCAAATCATTGAATACAGAATCAAATATAACAACTGTGCAAAATATGGTATTTTTGAAAAAATGACCAGCTAAAGTTGCGATCAAGATTTTAACACAAGTTTAAATGACTGTGTCATTACAGTGGCACAAATATTTTACACTATTTGACTAACCCTTCATCAATTGTTCGAAATATGATTATAAAAATAAATATTGTTTCATTTAGTGAAGTTCAATAGCCGAATAAAGAAAAAACTATGACGTAACCAAGCTATTCTTATCAATTCCACCCTAATGTTAACGTTGATGGTCACAAAAGTTGAAACTATTTGGTATAATAGGTCTCATCGTTCCCGGTATATTGTGGCACCAATTAACCAATGTGTCAATAATGTGTTCAATTGAATTTACTTCCTCCCTCTTATATTTGTTCAAATGAACAGCTAATAGTTATATTTTTAGTAGGCCGTCGATTTTATGATTTTTAGATTTACAAAAGTTTAGGATTTAATATATGCTAAATGGGTACGCAATTATTTTCGTAAAATGATAAAAAAAAAATATTCAAAAATCTAATGAGATCATAAAAAATGTGTTCATGAAATTCAGACCAAAGCTAAAAAAAAAACAAAGTAAACCACTTTTAAAAATTAAAAAAAATTGCGAGGGGAAAAAAGAGTTTTCTATATGAAACAAATTCAATTTTACTCTCGTCAATATTCTCGCAACTTTCATTATATTTATTCGCATCAATATCTCTTTATGTTATGTACACCTTCAAACAGGTACTGCTAGTAAAAGGATCCGCTCACCACAAATAAATTCCTTATTTTTCCCTTATCCATAATCTTAAAAATTTGAGAGGTAAGGAAAAAAAAAATTTATGTTATGTTGGTTACTATTTACTATACTATTCCCTATTCCATACTATTCCCTCACATGGGGAAGATTAACGCAGGTCTTACCGGCTTTCGCACTTGCTAACGTCACCGAACCTGTCACTCGTCTTAAATTGATGATATATAAATGTATCCTCCAGCCAGCTCTACGGTACGGTGCCCCGCTATTTGCCCACTTGACTGACAATACAGCGAAATGTGTCTTACATTTCCAGAATGGGATCATGCGAAAAGTGGTCCGACATACCTCTCTCGAGAGGTTAAAGAACGCTGACCTGCACCCGTTGCTTGGTGTGCCGTCGGTTGGTGAGTTCATCCACCGGAGACACACCAAGTTTTTTGACTCGTTGCAGCACCTAACCAACCCAGTGTTTAATACTGTGACCCCACCACCCCTCCCACATCGATGGCAACAGACTGTTGGGGAAAACATAGGTTATAGAATTAGTATGTTAGTTAGTTTTAAGTTTGATCAAAAAGGGGAGCCCTATCAGTCAGTTTAGTCCAGTCACGTATAATGTGTATCATTGTACTTGTTTATTCATTATATAATTTTTATGAAATAACAAAACCTGTATATCATGTAGCGACGCTACAGGAAATACAAAAATAAATTGCAAATAGATTCTCCTGAGGATCTATAATTGTATAAAATTTTCTATGAATTTAAAGGGGCTAGGAAGGGGAGAAGGGGGAAAAAAAAAAGGTTACTGCTGTGCATCAGTGCATATTTCCCCGTTAGGATATTTTTACTATAATTTTGTATTTTATATGTCAATCTATGTAAGCACGAATTTACATATTTATGTATGTATGCTTGATTGTCAATTATCGTTGGTTTGTATGTGTCTGTGTGTGTGTATTTAGATACTTTATTTTTATTTTTCGAGCAGATTGCTGGTTTTATTTTCTTCAAGTTACTTTTCTTTGTGCATTTATTTTCATAGGTGAAGTGTCTTTTATCGGTGTATGAACATTTTTCATATATTTTCTTATTTCAGTTTATTTTTTCTTTTGTAGATTGTTTGTTATACTTTTGTTTATAAACCGATATTGTCAAAAGCCCTCTTATTGTGGAAAAAATGTTTGTTCATAAGGGGCATGGTACCATGATAATAAAATTACTCTATAAAGATAATATTTAATTGTTAGTTCTCGGTTTAGATTAAGTAAATTACGTCCTTTACTCCTTTTTTCCTCCCACTAGTTATTTATTTCCTATTCACAAGTGCTTTAAGCAGCTGCTCAAGTGGTTGGAATGTTCTTTACGCTAGCGGTGTCCAACTTGCTACTCAAGAGTTGAAAAATATGCGAGAAGCCAAAATTGGACGTCATTTATTTAAGCGATATCATCATTATTATTATTTCCATCAATCATATTTTGATAATAATGACAGTATCCAGTGCCAGGAAATTGTTATAGCCATTGGAAACCGTAGTGGATGGCATTTGGTTTTAAGGTTGCATCTTGGCCAATGGTGGTGGGGGCAGACGGTTGGGGGTGGGGTGGGGGCGGGTGGGGGCTGTTCAGTCCGAGGGAGCAGTCAGCAGTCGGCCGTGGCATGTTCAAGACGGCGGTGGTGAAGCGTCGCCCGGCCAGCTCGTCCGAGTACACCGGCCACGACAGGTTCTGTCAGGACCGCCCTGGCCGTCGGAGACCACGGTCACAGCCGGTCGTGCCGCCCCTGGCCAAGCTGCTGTCCTGTGTCAGTCCGGTCCGCACACCCAAGGAGCGGCCGCAGACCTGGTGAGCTATCTATTTCGTCTCTGCACATCGTCAATCGTCAATCATGAATAGTACATGACTTCCTGAAAAAGAAGAAGTCATATCATACTGCAAAGTAGTTTTTTTGCACATGTTGTATGTCTTTCTTAAAAAGCGAAACAACTCATAATACAGAGAAACAATAATTATTAGATAAATAGACTGGAGTCTGTCCAAATTTTTATTTTTTATAAAACCCAAACCATCGCCCTGAGCTGCTACAACTTGAGAAGCAAAGCTACATACAAAGCCAATTTTCAAAATCAAAATATAACAGATAATGAAAATTACATTGTAATTTACTATAAAAACAAGTCGTAATACATAATAATAAAAATTAATGAAAAGGTATAAACTTTAATATAATAACCTCTTAAATTAAAATAACTGTGAATAAATTTACAATGCTGTAAACGTTGAACACTCTACAATGTTTCAAGTAACCAACAAACTAAAACAACTCAAAAGCATAATAAATTAAGGGGGGAAACAATACAATTTAAAAAATTGCAACGGTTCATGGTATAGCATGCCTTGCTATAGTTTTCAAAATTAATATACTGTTTTTTTTTGGTTTCATAAATAATAAAAATGTGTGAGCAAACACAAATCTATTCAGTTAATAATTTCCACTCAACCAATACTAGAAAATACTTCAAAAAAGAAACAACAAGTTTCCTTAGTCGACGTTGAAGATGCTTTTGCCGCCCCCGAACAAAACAAATTATTTGTTTCTAAAATAAATAAGCATTGACACTTGTGCACTTAGTGTCGTCTAAAAGTTATAAAAGTATCAGCAGTTCAGTAGGCTGCAGAGTTTTGGCCATGTGTCCGAAGCCGGCAATGTAGTCTAGATTTATTTTCTGCCGGACTTGCCTTTTGTTATCAACTTTAACAGGTTCAGTGATATGAGCTCTTATTTGGAATGGAATGCCTGGTTTGGACGGGGTATTCATCACATCATCTTTCTACTATAAACTATACATAAAGAAGCACAACAGCCTAGTTTTTTTAGTATTGATTTTTAAAATTAAAACTGAATGGGTTTTAATTGGTTGTACAGTTGGTCATTATAAATAGCGGTAGCATTAGCGTTCTCACAGCACACTCGTAAAGAGGCCAAAGGTGAAACAACGCATATACATTTCCTTCTATTTGAAATTATTTTCTGAAAACTCTCGAATCGATGTTATCGAAACATATTCGTACCTGTAAAATTGTAACAGTAACAATAGCACGCTTGTCTCCGGCGGAAACGTGTTCGAAGCCAGCTATGACGAGAAGTTTTATTTTCTTCTTAGCCCGCGTCCTGTCAACATCAAGATTAGACTTTCTTCTGGTTCTTATTCTCTATAAAATATTTATATGACTTTTTCTAGTGTGAAAACTTACCACGCCACCTTCCGGGTGTAACTTACAGAATCAGCTCATACGGCATCTTACGGGGTCCTCCCCTAGGTTAAATAAGGTCTGTATAATAAATTATACTGCAATGTGTACATAAATTGACAAACAGACGTAAACGGCTTGAGTATTCACGGCGCTTAGACTATACAGTTCCGCACGACGATGTAATAAAATGAAACCAGTAGAGGTGAAGCATTCATTTTCTTAAGCTAATACCTCGAGACCATCAAACAATTAAGGGTTTCGATTTTATTTACAATTTCAATGACGTCCTATAATACTAGCCCACTAAAGTCCTCAGACAAAATAAATGTCATTAATCAATATGTCAAGATTATTAATATGGTAGAGATATAATTACTTTTTGATTAGAAACAATTGATTAATCATTAATTTGCCGATTGTGGAAGGATATAAATCAAATAACAAATTTTCAGTCCCTCCTCACTATAGTTAGTTCAGAAAAAACGTTTTTAACAGCTCTAAGCAGGCATCTCCAGTTGTTCTTTTTTTTCCCACATCCTATTTTTATAAGTTTGAGAGCTAAGGAAAAAAAAAAAATCAATAAAAAAAAAAATCTCTAGTTGATAAATATAAGAGAGACGGAAGAATTTTACAATTGTTTTGTGAGGATGCTTTTATATTTAACATAGGTCGTTAATAAAATCTCCCATACAAAATATTAATTCTCTCAACGAACTTGAGTCGAGAAAAAATTGCAATTCTAGTTTGGAAATAGAACACGAATTACATATTGTTAATCAGAACTTCGAGATCTTTAATTGTACACGCTACTCCAAATTATAGAAAAATATAATTGTTTACTGATTCATTTTATTGAGATGCATATCTTTCTTATATAAAATTACATTCCATCAAGAAATGCCACAAAGAAGTTTAGAAAAAAATTCACGAAACCATAAAAACAAATTACTTTAACTACAATAAGCTCGTCAGAACAGATAACGTGTAAAGAGCCTATCACTATAAATCGAGTAATTGAAAAATCGATTTAACGACTTTCGCCGGCCCTGGCATCTGGCCTCGAGGACATAACGCCTGTTTGTAAATGTGATAATTTATAGATTCAGTTTTTACACAAAACCTCACCTGAAAATTTATAGCATTAATAAATAATAATAATAATACAAGTATAAATAAAAATGCTCAGTTAAATATTGAGTTGGAGTCGTCAGTGAAGGGCCTCATGATTTTCAAAATTGAATTCGTCGTGGACCTATCGATTATCGTAACTAGTAGCTACTCTGTTAAACTTATTAAGATAAAACACCGCTTGCAGATCCCAGCAATCGTAATAAAGTAAATCCCACAAAATAAGAGCCCATTAATAATCCATTGTTTAAAAGTTATATGCGGAATTTCCTCATTAGAATAAATCGTCAACATATGGGTAACAAGTTCTGGTTCAGAACCTAAACTTATTTAATCGCGGTCATTTTTAAGTGTTGTTGGAGCTTTTCTTTTATTTCTTTAAAAAAGATAGTAAATTATGTATGTAAGTTTGAACGTTACCACCGAACTTCGGGACATATGCTAGATGTCCCTACAGAGCTCGCTAGTATCGCTCCAAGCTGTGTAACCTGCGATATAAGAGCTGTACAATGTTAAGACAATGATGAAGGCTTATTATCGGCGATTGTATTGATTCAGGTTAGTTATAAGTTTTATTTGTTTATTGTAATATTTGTAGCGCGAGCTAATGTGTACATATGTTTAATATTACAGTTCTAAACTACATCTGCAAGTGTCCTATTTATAACCTGACAATCTCCACTTCCTTTAAGTTTCTGAATTCGAAACTTACATGTGTATTACATTTGGGTGCACTAAAATGTTTTATTGAGGAGACTGAGTAATGAGAGACATGACGTTTTACAAGGAATTAACACTCGATGCAGAAACAACGACAAAAATAATTTATTTCCGAATTACATAGAAAATTCTATTCCTTTAAACATTTTCCTTTGAAATAAATGAGCTAGGCTACTTACACTAATTTTTGTGTAAGTTAATGTGAAGGATTGGTTAAAAATTGGAAAAGTACCCATGACATTAAAAAGTTAATTTTTGAAGTATGCTTTGATTATAATCAAACAAATTAAAAAGGATCATTTCTGTATTAAAACGTTCCAAATAACATAGTACTATTGATTTTTATTTACATGCAAAACAATTATTTAACTTTAGAGCAGTGTAGAAATTCATATAATAATGGAACACTGATAAAAAAAGCATTACTTTATGGTACATTTCCTTTTTTTTTTCCTTATTCACATTGTCTTCATTGGAATACTTTTACAGAATGGCATGGACGTTATGATTTTTTTAGATCTATCTCCAAATTGATTGGGAATGTCTATCCAGCATATCGTCACCATCGAAGCGAGGGCATAATTTAGGCTTAAATAAAGAATTTTAAAAAATGTGTGTAAAGACATTTCAGCAGTTTATTATATAAAGTAGAGAAAAAAACAACAGCTTTATTATAATATCAAGAACAGCACATATGTATCATACTTTCATACTATCAAAAATATTGACAATAAACAGCTCATTATGTTGTAGCTAAACGTTTGGAGAACAATGATGTATGAACTGATACCGAATGCCAATCCGCGTTAAGAAAAATAATCTGCGGCAATTTAGTCCAAAAACATCAAGCAGATGGCCAGGTGAAACTTCATATCTCGATTTTTGCTGGTCAACCAAGTGGATACATCTACAACTTCATGCGTAATATATGCACTGAAATAAGGCATTCTATTAAAATATACATGGACAGGCAACAGTAAAAAAAATGATCTGTGCAAATTCATTCTTTTCAAACACTTTGTAACATACGTATACTAATGGACATGGGCACAACATTAACACCAAGGGGACATAAGAGGGATGTTTTTCTGAAATGTCATGCGGAAGTGTATACTCTGAGCGCCGTTAGAGCTCCCTGGTCGGACGCAATCTGTGCACAAAGTATTGATAGTTCTTGGGATTGCCGGAAAACGACTCAATTTGATTAATCGTTTATTCACTTTTTTTTAAAAAGGGATATTCTTAATTGTATCTTCCTTTCCATATTTCGCGACCTGTGTGTAAATATCTTATACTGTTCACAGATTATTATTTTTATTGAATACCTTGTGCCCTTTTACATTTATGAATTATTTATATTAGTAAAACCCATGAGGGATGGTGATAAAATAACTGAGCTGTAAAATTATGGTTACAAGTAAGGCGGACTTTAAGCATCCAATATCGAGATCAGACCATAAATAAATCCCGTAAAATACAGCTACTCCCGAGGGGCGCCGTAAGTTACTCGGCTATTGAACGTAGTGTTTCTATCACATTTATCCTAAATTGTACAGCCTAAGGTTCTGCAGCACCCTTATACCCTCTACAAGCACTCTTATACCAAGCGATAGTGAGCTTGTATATTAGTATTTGCTTTAGGTTACTTTTCTATTTATTGTATACAAAAATAAATAAACAAAATTCACTCGGTTCCCAACCGCACTTGTAATTACTGTTTCATGGCCGATACGGTCAGTGTAACGTTACAACCTCTTTGTTTCTCCCACTTCAGCCCGGATAGAGTCACGTTTCCTTTGATGGCCGGCCGTGAACCCAAACCCAAAAGTTTAATACTGTCTCTTTTGGACCCCATGAACTTAGGCCAATGGGATTTTGTAACAGGTCCATCTGAAAATCAAAAAAAATATATACTATAGTTCAGGCCTCGTTTGTGTAACATATCTTATTTTTCACAAAAAGAAAAATCTAAAACACCCTCTCATATCAAATTATAGTACTATTCCACCACTTGGGTAATCAACATACCTGTTCCAAATGTTCAACGAAACAACTCTATTTCCAAATACATTATTAAAGGCGATGATGATCAAAAACTACTAAGAATCTTATAAGTTTAAAAGAATCCTAATAGTAATATGGTATTTTTGAAACAGGTTTGTCCCTTACACGAATAATAGTGATTCCTAAAAACAGGGAGCACATAAATTAGTCTGAATAGAACTTAAAAAAACAAACAAATAAAATAGAAAAAAAATACTTTTTGGATTTTTAAGTATTTATTCTGGTGTAGAAAGCTTTTAAACTGTACTTCAGGTGAATTTGTAGGTTTCTAACGGGCCAATAACCACTGAAGATCAAGCTACTAATTTCGGAAAGTTTTTAGTCCGTAAAGTACTGATCCGGCAGGTGTAATTTACAAGTGCTCGATATAAAGATTTCTATGTGAGAGTTGAATAGTCTCATTTCAGATGTGTTTAGGATCGGAGACGAATGCTTCATGAAAAAAAAAACCTGAATTTTATTAACACCCCACAATACATAAACTGTGAGTTGTCGGTTAACTGTGTCAATCAATATCATGATACACTTAAGCATCATGACTGTATTATATACCACCATAGATTGGTTACTTCCCCTTATTAGTTACTTCTTAGTACTAATACTATATTCTTATATGGTGGTTCGATAAGTTCAACTATGGGGTCCACTGATATCATTAGTAAAACCCGAGACAGGAAAACTAATGGGTATCCTAAATTCATATGTACCACCCAGGTGGTAACTTGTGATGTTATATATCAGTACTGTGCAATAAATTTAAATGAAACATTTATTTTCAATAAACAATAAACGTATTTGCACAGTTGAAAATCCTTAAAAACTTTATAACTTTGGCATGTTTGTTTATAATTATGCTGGTAAAACTTTTTTATTTACTTTAAGTGAAAAATTTTAACGTGAAGAAAGAAAATGCCACCGTTCAAAGACGCTTAATAACTTTATTATTAACAATGTTATGGTAACTATCTGCATTTATTATTAAAAGAGTTTTCCAGGATATTATTCTTTTTCTTTGAACTTGGGGTCTTTACTGCTCTATCTCTTGTATTTTTACAATTCAACATCTGCGAGCGGACGTCTATTTGAATATAATTAATGTAAATAATAGAATTAATTTATATTATATATTTTAACACAAGTTCTTAAAGTTCATACAAATCTTTGATTTATGCGTTGAAACCTAGTTTCTAGGGATATTTATTTTAACTGTAGATGTACAGCTATTATTATGTAATATAATTGATATAATAAACATAATTATGATTTGATAAATAATTATAAATGGCATGGTTTGTTATTTTATATTCTAAATGTTTTTTTGAATAACATGTGTGGGTTACTTATTTTAACCCTGGAAAACTGTACGATTTTATCTCAGGTTTAAAGAAAATTACTGGTAATTCAGAAGCTGTGGTGATTTCCGTTTAGCTGTCTTTACATTCTTCGTTGACATGATTATCGACCTCGCTCCATGTTTTATTCTCGTCGGTTGGCGCGTAAGAAACTTTTTGTGAAAAAAGTCCGTACCGTGAGAGCTTCCCTTATAACGAGTGTTCACGTCACATAGTACCGCAATAACATTTTTTATTTGTTTGATATATACTTGTTTTGTTATAATATTATGTACTTTTCTTTGGTAGACGGGGGGGGGGGGATTAGATCTTTCCATAATGACTCATATATCGTAAATCTAGAATGACAAAAATGTCTTTTTTGAGTTTGTAGCATTTTAGTAGTTACGGGAAACAGTTTTGACATTGTAGCTTACAGGCCTTTTTCTAGTGTTAAAAACCCTTTTGCCTCTTAAAACTTAAAAAAGACATTCTTTATAAAATAGAACAGCCACAATATGATTTTTAAGAAACTTTGAACGTTGTTTCCTAACAACACATTTCTGCCCTTCAGCGTTAAAAAAAAAAAAAAAAAAAAAAAATGAGCCACCTATAACAGTGAAAGATACGAACTGGCATTTTCATCCTGTGAAGTTACTTCCCAGCATAAGCCGGGTGGGATATACATTTACCCCGCTACGGCCAAGACTGACCGCAACCTGGTTGCCCATTTGTTTTCCGGCCTGCGCAACCTTGTTGTGTAGCCCGGCTTATTTGGTCGTGCGGTGTGGTTAAGGATAGATTGCTTAGCAAATGACCACCCTGCAAGATTATTCAATTACCGTCTGCTCCTTTGGTCTCGTGGCTTTTCAAATTTAGAATTGGGCGTACTTCAAAAGATTTTTTTTTCATTGCATACAGCGTTATTTATAAGATAAAAAATCCACCCTTGTATCCCTTTGACTTTTTATTCCATAGCATGAATAAAACAGGTCTTGAAGTGATTTTGTTTTGCTACGTTTGCCAAGCGACTCCCACACAACATCACTAACGACAGATTTAATGAGGGACTTAAGATGCCAAAAATGTCTCCTGGGATATTCATAGCGTCTGGTTATAATTATTGCCAAAAAGGTCCTCTAATGTAAAGTGGTTATGAAATTATATTATTAGTTTCGTTGCACATGTTATAAAAGTAAGACCTAACTGATATTTCACAGATTGGTAGTTTCATCATGTCTAAATGATTTCTACACTTTACTTGTTCTAGTACACGTGGCAAAAACCTTAGCATTTAATTATGTTTGGCATGTGAACAAATATTCGAATATGTATTGCCCGATTTGCCTATTGTTCGGTAATCAATACACCGCCTCGATTAAACACTGCTTTCTCTACTTAGCAGTGACGATGGAGCTGACCAAGTCGTGTTATGATCCTCGAAGCTCCACAAAAGATTTAAGCCCAGTAATCCCATAAACTCCTTCTATTAATGCTTTTTTACATGTTTTTTTTTAGCTATGGTGACAAAAACAGGTTTTATTTACATTTAAAACTCGATTGCTTATTTTAAACTTGGTAAGTGATATAACTAACTATCCAATACATTAATCAATGTAACAATCATCGACCTAAAATCCATGCTGTTACCGATCTCTCTCTCTCTCTCTCTCTCTCTCTCTCTCTCTCTCTCTCTCTCTCTCTCTCTCTCTCTCTCTCTCTCTCTCTCTCTCTCTCTCTCTCTCTCTCTCTCCCCCTATCTCTCTCTCTCTCAAGGGAAAAAAGCCTTGCCGAACTTCTATACTAGAGGAGGGTAAGAGAACTCATAGGCTATTTCAATGTACTATCTCAGTATAAAAATGAATAGGCATCTCCATTTCTCTACTCATTTTAGTAAAAAAATATAAAAAGTCCGACACAGGTCTTACCGGCTTCGCCACATGTTAACTTCAACAAACCTGTAACTGCATCTCAAACTATGATGATGTATGAATGATGGAATATAAATGTATCTTCCAGCCAGCTCTGACGTACGGTGCCCCGCCATATACTCACTTGACTGACTATGCAGCTCAAAGTCTGTAATTCCAGAGTGGGATCATTATCAAGGGGGGGGGGGAGAAGTGGTCCGACGTACCTTAATCGAGTGGTAAAAGAACGATGACTTGCACCCGTTGCTTGGTGTGCCCTCGGTGGGTGAGTCAATCCACCGGAGACACATCAAGTTTCTTGACTCGTTGCAGCACCTCAAGAATCCAGTAATTAACACTATAACCCCACCACCCTTCCCGCATCGATGGCAATAGACTGTCGGGGAAAATAAGGTTAAGAATTAGTATGTTTTTATTGTTAGATGTAAGTTAGTTATTAGTCAGAGCATTGTCCGATCCCCTACTTTCTAATGATTAGCAACATCATTAGCACTTGATAATGGAAGAATGAGCTGTTGAAAGCGCTACTACGATAGTAAATTACGGATTTCGGAGCAAACATTGTTGTTGATGAATAATAACTTCCCCAATACCTCAACCAGCCAAAACCTCCTACAAACAATGAATGTAAATAAATAAAAATGATTTTGAAACGAAGAAGTGAAGTGTAAGTATTTTTCTGCTACAGTTAAATTTTTAAATAAAAAGCTATTTATTAATTTAACATACAAATACTACACTGATATATAAAACTTTAACGGTCATATTACAGAAATGATCTTTTTTTTTCCATATCCCCTTGTTACAAATATGTAAATATTTTCAAAATATAGATTCTAAAAACGAACCTATTTAAAATTACTTCATTGTATTTTATGTCTCTTGGCTACATTTTATACACACTCTAGTATCTGAACTCTACAATCTGTAGAGAACTGTACTATCTATACTACTACAAACTCTAGTATCTACAAAATAGTGATCTGGATTGTACAAAAGTATAATGATGTACATCATACATTAATAGACTGATTTTATTAAAAGTGATGGAGCTCACCTTATTTATCATAGACTTAAAACTAACTTACATCTAACAATAAAAACTTAAGCTAAATCTTTTTGACCAAACTTAGACAAAAAACATTAAAAACATACTAATTCTTAACCTTATTTCCCCTTAACCTTATTTATACCTTAGCAAGTAGGGGATCGGACAATGCTCTGATTGGCAACATTATCAGCACTTGATAATGGCAGCGTGAGCTGTTGAAAGCGCTAGTACGTGTGATACATTACTGATTTGTAAGGAGACATTGATGTTGATGAATTCATTGTTTTTTACACCTCTGTTAATACATACTTGTTTTAAACATCGAAATTACCCTTAAGGACATTTTTAGCAATAAGTAACGTAACGTAAAGAAGTCAAAAAAATAAACTAAATCTGTTGCATAGATACATGTACATAGAGCCGCATGTACATGGTATATAACTCTACAGAACATTAGTAAACGGGAAAATAAAGTTTTCTAGTAGGCTTGGACCACAATGAATAAAAATAATGAAACTTACCTTGATGTATTTCGAACAGCTTACAATGAGGAATTGAAATGCAACGTTTGGAGGTAAATGAAGAATGTAATAGGGAGAAACAAATCAAAAAATACGGGAAAGTGGGTTGGCTGCATACAACCCGCTTGCACTGTTGGCTCAATCATTGGCAAACAAGCAAAAAACCGACGCTTCGATACTCATTTACGAAATCGTGTACATAAAAAAAAGAAAGTAGATGTGCAAAATGGTAACCAATCAAACACTTACTAAACACTTAAAAATTTACTGCCGGATTGAATGATGGTATTATTATGAAACACAATTATTGTCTTGAGTCCTAAAGTGAGGAGTGTGAATTCAACAATCCTGACTAAAAAATAGTAAAAAACATACTAGTGTTTTAGATGATTATGTAATTATATATACCACATAGCAAATTATAATGGAGATAATAATAGCCAATAACTGAAGTTGACAGCTTAGAGATGATGAAAGCACTATTACAATGCAGATAGATTCATTACCTCTTTAATTTGTTTATTATATTATACAATCACCTTGCCTGCCGGTCAGAGTAATACAAAATTTATAACTGTCACAAGCTATATTACTTGACAGTATATGTTTTAGCCCAGTATTTACAACAAATCATATTTGAGGTTAATCCGTTCCGGGAGAAAGAAGAAAATAACTCCATATTAACTGAAGGAAATAATGATGTATGTTTCTGTCGCGATGGCTTAATTCATCATCCCTTTTAGTCTGTTGTCAAGGGGAAAAAATGTTGTTTTAGGACAAAGGCTTACTCGTAAACACGCAATCCCTCAAGCTTTCAGGACGTCTGGACGTTGAAAGAAATATGTAATCAAAACTAAAATCATAAAAACATTTCTTTTGAATATACCAAGTAGATTTAAAATCATCGGCCATTGCTTTGACATTTCGTAATTAACTTACGATACTTAATCAGGTAAAAATGAAGCACAAACATGTTTTTGAACTAGACTTTTACGTTACCTATGCCTAATAAAACTTAAATGACTGCTGTTAGTGCACATTTGGTACATCCCATCAGGTGTTAAAGAGCAAGACATCATAACAGTCATGTACTCCTCATGAATTAATAAAACTTAAAAAGAAAGAACTTTGATAGCATAAAAACTCTGCACTTATAAATCTGCAGGTTACTACCCTCTTATAGGTATTTTTAATTATTAATGTTTCATTCTTTAAGATCAATTACGACGTAAAGAATGATATTTTTAGTTGAATAATACGATATTTGATTAATGAGTTTATCGCCCCCTCGTGGCTTCCGAATCGGTGTGATGGATCGTGAGTATGTCTTTGTTCCAAGGAATTGTTATGGTGGGGACTGACGTTAGTTCACGGATCTTACTTAATGTTAGTATGTGTGTTCCAAGCAAAAACATTCCATAAAAAACAATAGTTCAATATTAAACTAGTTTATCCAAGGATCAACTTAGATAACAATAATGTTGACAAAAGTCAAGCTCGATAAGGACATGGTTGGTTGGCCTCCTGCCAGAACTGTTGAGCTGAAGTTGGTTTCTGCTCCCCAGGGCAAGATGGGACCCACCAGCTTACCAAAGACGCTCACCCCAGACCTAGATGACCCTTAATATATTTAGTGCCAAAATTGAAAATAGTTCATACTTTGGCCCTCGCTTGGAATACCATAAAGGGTAAAAATATATCTATAAATCAGAGATCTGTCTATTATTTTTATTAATTTTACATACTTAAATTTCATTAGATCAATTACGAACTAAATCATATTTTTTTCAACTATTCATGTAACGAAATAAAGTACATAGAATGTGAGGGGCAAATATAATTTAGGGATGCCCCGAGGAGGGAAAGAGGTGGGTGGGGGTGGTATGGGAAATTCATCTGAGTCCCTTAAATACTTGTTAAATACTTGTTAAATTGCGAAATAAATATTCATTATTTTTATATAACTAACACTTACCGGAACTAATATTATTTTACATTAAAACATTTCGGTTGACATTATTGGTGACTTAAAATTTAAAGGTAAATTTCACAAACTCAACATAGAAATATTACAATTAAGCAAAACGGAAGTTGATCTTCCGATTAGTTTGTTGAAATATATGTTTAAATGTACCATTAATATTAAAGTTTGAGCGAGATATTTTAAAGAGCACCACGGAATCAAATTCGTCACTGATTAATTGTGTCTGATTGTGACAGTTATTAAAAACACAATAAAAAGCGAATGTGAAGCAATGAAATATAAACCATGAAAAAATCGATGTTCATTTACATAAAACAATTAGAACTGACTGCGGTTGTTTTTGTAGGATCTCCAGTATGCTTGGATATGCTCAACTAACAGCACCCGCTCTACTCGCTGGCGGACATAACTCTTGCGGATATTAAATTGTGGATGGGCTGATGAAAAAGAAACTGTCGGAAGCGTTAAAAGAATATTAGTCAAGGCTATAGTTTTTTCAAGTAGTTTAAAAGTTTGACTACAGTTGGTAGCAGATGTTACTCACGACTCCATTCCAATAGACATTATAGCTGACTGCTAGTATCTACCCTCTGCCGAAAGAGTTTTTCATTTTCATGAAGTTTTCTTGAAGCTTAGAGAAATTTTTGATTTATAATATTGACTGGCTTAGTGGAAACATCAATAGAAATTCTCCAAAAACGTAATAACTCCCACGTTAATTTTCGGCGTGATATGGTGCTTTCTCGAGCTTGTTGATGGGCCCCTGTAATTAGTTAGCTTAGTTCTACAGAAAAATACGACGTTGGCGACATATAGGTCTTACTTCAAAATAAACCCCTAAGTTAACAAACAAATAACTAAACATCAATAACTGATTTCTAGCTCGTATATTTATACCCCATTAAGGCCCATGTTACACCACAGTCAAGGAAAGCTAGTTAGCAAGGATTGATACTAAGGATACGATTAGTAGGATGTTGATAAAAACCATGTTGTCAAGAGATGTTTACAAGCTGCAGAAAGTTCTACCACATCGAATAGTGTTTTTCTGGGAGTCCATTGTAAGCCTTACATTTATATATTATTGAATGAATTTGTTGGGATATCCTTTCATGAATAAATGTAGTAAATGTCTGACACCTCTCTTTGATGGTATTATCAATTATATCTATACGCTTGTCTGAGACCATAGCAATAAAACAAGTAATATCATTATAATCCATTGCTCTAATATACTGAGGATATTACTTGAATATATGCTGAACCGTTAATGCTACTTGAAAGAATTGATATTATGGAGGGATCTTCCAGTTTTTTTTTTCTTTCATAGCCCCTTCAAATTTAGAGATAATTATAGATCCTCAGCCAAATCTATTAACAAAATATTTTATGTTATACACAGGATTTGTTATTTTATAAAAATTATATAATGAATAAACAAGTATAATGATACACATTATACGTGACTGGACTAAACTGACTAATAGAGGTGATGGGACTCACCTTTTTGATCAAACTTAAAACTAACTTACATACTAATTCTTAACCCATTTTTTCCCCGACAGTCTGTTGCCATCGATGCGGGAGGGGTGGTGGGGCCATAGTGTTAAACACTGGGTTGGTAATGACAACTTTTCCTTATGACTGTATTAAAAAATTAATGCATTACGGGAAGTTGTAAGGTATAATAACTTTTGAGCTTTGTTGTTGTTTTGGTATAGAGACGCTCCAAATCTCCGATTTGATAGGCATCGTTGGTTTAATTTAGTGAAATCAACAGTACAAATGTATGAACAATAATAGTTGAAACTTGGTTCCGGGACAATCAATATACACTATTAACAAAGGTCAAAATGTAGGCAGTTAAAATGAACTACATTATTTACAAAAACTATTCATTACAAAGAATGATGTGATATCATAAATAAAAAGACACTAAAAATTAAAATATACCTTGTTCGGACTAGTGTACAGGCATTTTTTTTGTTCTGTTTAACCTGATGTGTTATCTAGTTTAATAGAGAAAAGTTGTGAAATAATTACGCTAGACTATTTAAACTATAAAGCGATACGATACAAATCTATTGACAAGTAAAAATAACTTGTTTTATTCGTGGGAATTGAAATGTTTCTTGATGGCAGGCAGGGAGGCTTCTTTATAGTAGCCAATATGGAACAAGTTCTAATTGGCTGCTTACCTCGCACGCTTTTTCTCCCAATGCCGAGTGCCAGAAAGGTCAGTTCTGCTGCGGCTTTCTGAATGGAAACTTCTTTTTTGTTGTGCCATAATTTACATTGGGTGCCCCCTCCATCATATTATAATAGAGCTTTGTAACAGCCAATACTTATGTCTTCTTTTATTTCACTAATTGCCCTTGAGCCCTGCATTTCAACCTTTACATCAGTCTTACCAGTCACATAAAGGTAAGCCTTTTTTTAGTTTATTTCCTTAGTTCTATTTATAATCTCTACACATAGATTTGAATAGAGTTTTATTTTATCTATATTAAACATTATGATTAACACAAAACATTAAGCACGCCAGAAAGTTACAGGAGATAGTGTTACTAGTATACTGTATATACATAGTATTTATTGATTATATATATATAATCTATATTTATATATATTATTAAAATATACCGAAGTCTTTACCAACAAACTCTGCAATTGATATTTTCAAACTCATATATAAAACTTAACAACACAATTTTCCACTTTCACTCCCAACATTCCTTTGCTATTTGACCGATGTGAAAACAAAGAGCCTCCTTTCTTGAGCCGCCGATAGATGAAAATTATCACAAGTTTGAATTTTCTACGAGTAAAAAGGCATTAGGTAAAGATAAATTATTCGTTATTGTTTTTTCTTATCGATACTTTTAGTTATTGAATAGTGGATACATAAAACGTCACGCAGTGGGGTAAAACCCTGGTTTTCTGAGAAAAAAAAGTAGTTTCTCGCTAACGACCTCACCTGTCACCTGAGTTAATTTGAGTAGTGATTTCTGTTCAATGGTCTATAATTGAGTACAACTGTCTATAAATCGACATATTTAGTCGTTCGGCCGTTATGGGAGATTTCCCATTTCCCTGGTCCTTGTTTTTCACGATTCTTGTTCTCAGTGGTCAATTCACAACAAGTACTTTTGGGAAGGTAAAAGGTTTTACAGATGTTTTTTGTGCAAAAAAAATCTCAATTAATTAATTCTATCAAACTTTATCTTAAAGTTATGTTGTTGTTTTTAATCGATTAATTGACAGCCTCAGGCTCAATCAAAGCCCCATTTTGAGGCCAATAACAGTTCTTTGCTGTTCAATTTTTCCAATTTCTGATTTGGTTTTAAAACACTTTTATCATTATATAATCCAGTGAATTCTAGAGGGGCACATTAGAGAAAGTATCCGTAATTTTACAGTCACTGAGGAAGCATCCCTTTTTTGCTCACCTGACCCTTTTTCTGGTGGTTCTCAATCAATTTTATCTGCCTTTTATTAGGCAATGAGTAATTGAGATAAATGTTATTATTCATACCATATTTACAATTCATCATTCACTCGCTCATTCATACAATATTTACAAACAGCCCAGAGGACCCCCCCCCCCCCCCAAGTCCACAAGGTTGTCCCTCGCATGCGAAGGAGGAAGCGGAGTCTTGGGGAGTCCCCTACGCTCCTACGTCAGCCGCGTCACTGGATAAGAGCCAGTGGAGGCTGACCAAGAGCGCGAGAGCCACAGACGCTCAGGACATGATTAGAGAAACTGGCCATTGCCAGAACTCCCACTATCACTTAGTTATAGCAGGTCACGAGGCCACTGCCGTTTTAATCTCCGAAGAGGATTATAGGGGTGAGTAGTGCAGTGCAATGACTGTGCTAGGGAATTAGGGTGGTTGGATAGATTACTATGGAATTTTATGAACTTGGAAGGAATGAGTTCAAGAATACAGGGTATATTCAGATCATTGTAAAGGGTTTTGTTGCTGACGTAATAAGGGGCATTTACTATTGTTCTTAGGACTTTTGATTGAAATGATTGGAAATGATGGATGTTCGACTTTTTAGCTATATTCCGTATGTCCAGATTGGGTTAAGTATAACCTTGTAAATAAGTAGTTTGTTTTCTACTGAGAGGTGGGATGTCCTTCGAAGTAGTCGGTACAGTTGTCCAAAGCGTCTGTTTAGGTCTTGCCTTTTTAGCCTCGTGTGTGGGTTCCATGTCAGTGTTTTGTCGAGATTGAAGCCTAAATACCGTACTGTCTCAGACACAGGGAGAGGCAATGAATTTAAAAAGACTGGTGGACAGGATTTGCGGCAGAGGGTAAAGGTTATGTGGGAAAATTTTCCTTCATTGACTTTGATTCGCCATTGGTTGCACCAATACTCGATCTCGTCAAGGTGTTTTTAAAGGTTTTGGGATGCTATATCAGGGTCTGGATGTGACCTTTTTCACTGCATAATGTACTTTATTATGCATACTTTGGCAACTTTAGCATGAATACAAAAATACAACACTACATCGGCACTGAAAACTGTAGACTATGATTAGAGCTGGATAAGGACGCTGCATAATTTATTAAGTCCTCAGGGAAATGCTCGAAGACTGCGAACTTTGCTCCTCTGACTTCTTAGGCCACAATCTGAGAAGTTTTTAGTTTGATTTTCACGACAAGTATGCCAACAAGAGTCATCGTCGTCGACGTCCTGGAAATTGAACACATATTCATTTTCCTTCCACTCACTGGACTTTTTACGGAAAACATTTTGGTCCCTGCTTACTGATTTTAATTTAATATTAAAATGAGGCACACAACTTTTTTTTAATGACTCTGCAAATGAACATACACGATCATTAATGATCGACGTTCCCTCACACGTTTTATAAATTAAAACGTCCAACGATTCATTTTTCAAATAACATTTATTTATTCGTGATGGATTCCATTTCAGATACACACCGATAAGTCAATGACCTGTACTGTCAATGATAATCCTATATATATATACGGCTTCAGTATCGAATATGTCAACAATGTCTTATTATTGTTAATATTTATGTGCTTCATTACAACAGTTTTGCGATTATATTGGCAGGAATAAGCAGCTAAAATTCACAGGGCTGTTACATGACATTATGTAAAATATAAATAAGCCATCTCGAAGGCGGATGAATCCAGAGATTTTGAGCAGGTTCAAAAACGTTGGAAAATCACGAAAAATAGTTAGTACTTGCTCAAAATCGCATTTCATTACAATTTATTGTCCAAACATTGGTATATAACAGATACTCATTTACTTATAAAAAAACAATATTACGTTAAATAATTTTAGAAACGAACCTCTGAGTTAAAAAATTTTCAAAAAAAAATTATGTAATTTTAATGAAATATACGATTTCTCACATTTAAGTGGCGTTTCCACGCTCTAAACATTTTTTTATCACAAATATTTATGATGCGAAAATCCTACAGCTCATTAAGTCTCGAAAACAAGCACCAGCTTATAAAAATTAAATTTTCTAAAATTTGATTTTTTCCGCCTTTGCCCCGTTGTGTGTCCCCATCTGTCACTCACTGAACGTGAGCATCATTGAACTGGAAGTAGGAGATAATTGATCGGTCTGCTGGATGTAAAGTGGGCGAGTGGGCGTAACTGATATCCGCTGGATGTCGGCCAACCTGCATAGGTTCCCCCTGTGGAGATATACTGCCTGCAATTTCCGAAAAATAGACGTATATTAATACTCACGATCTGTTCACTTTTGAGATTCTCTCATCTTTAACCAACACGATTTTCTCATATGCTGAATACCGTCCATAGCCAGAACCTCGAGATGTGTATCATAATGGAGTGAAATTAACCATTTTCACATTATCATGCATACAAATCCATCAATGTACATAGGTAATTTTTCTAGAAAAGGCAAATCCTAGTCCCTCCCTATGGCTTTTCTAGCAATGGAATATGTGAGAAAATTGTTAACGAAAAATGACGCGATTATAAGATTTTAGAAATAAATAATTTTAATCAAATTTGTCATCCCTCACTCTATCCTAACCCCCGTTTTCAAAATATTAAAAATTACTAAGGGACAATGAATAATTTATTGGTATCAGGATTTCGAAGGTTGATAAGGAAAGGTTAAAGGTTCAAAAATTTCTTGGATCAACGGTTTTTAAGATATCGTAAAAGTAGCGTATTTAAAGCGTGTACCAGATTTTTGTTCCATTCCCTAACCTGGTAGCAATTTGAGTTATCGCGGAAACTTAAAATATCAATTAGGATTAAAATACGGCCATAGTAATGAGGGGCATGGATATCCGAACACATTCAGTGAGGTCTATAGTTGCCTCCTATTTTCAATCGTTTTGATTGGCTCCGTAGTTTTTTCGTAGTTCTATTTTTTTTTTCTCGTACATATTCATTCTAGAGACAGCTAAATCTGTACCTAATGATTTCTGATTCGTGTATAATTTATAAAGTTATTTAAAAAAAAAAAAACCCGGTTTTCCTCAATTGTCTCCCCTTCTGTCCCATGAAAGCAACATAATTCACCAACATGCGGACATTCTATTGTTAAAAACTCCTTTAGCATCAGACTAAGTTTTATTACAACTGTGATTTTTCCGAAAAATATGCTACAAAGTACAGTGAAACAATTTTCTTACATAAATTATAAGTTTTCATTTATTTTTTTTGTTTTACTGTCAATATAACAAGGTTTGTTAACTGAATATTATATGTGCTAGCTCCATTTAATTATCATTCACCCACTCTTTGCTGTTCCTTGGCATAACCAATGCCTTTCCAATGCCTTGGTAGAACCAATGCCTTACTAATGCATTCATTCCCTCATGGAACACACATTTGTTCTAAAATTTTCCTATCAAGAAACAAGCATGCAGCTGAGAGCTGCGGGTTTTTTTTTTTCTAAGCTCTGTAGTCAGAAATTCAGGATGAGGGAAAAATATAGAATATTTAGGTTAATCGGTTCCTTGTACTAGGAGTACCTGCTTGAAGGTGGTGTGAGAGGAGTCCACTGGTGGCTGGGCTCTCTAGGCATGTAGTGTAGTCACATTTAGTCTGATTTCAGTGATGGGTGCCCCTTAGAGGCTTGTTGTTGGCGGGCGTAGTGCCATGATGTGTGATGAGGATTTTGTTCTGGAAGCTCTGGAATCGAGTCATTGTGCTAGTGTGTAGGAATGTGTGGTATCCCAAACAGTAGAGCTCTTATATATTAACAGTTTCAGTCGAAGGGATATGGCCTGGCTTGTGATGAGATGCTGGAGAGAGTAGTAAGTTCTGCGTACTCGTTTCAATTTCTTCTGCAAATGTGTGCCGAACGTCATGTGTCTACCTAGGTTGATGCCTAGGTAGCAGATGCTGTTGGCAAGTTTGTATTCAGTCCCGTCTATGGCAAAGCTGGGTGGACGCTTTCTTTACCCATGCTGGAAAGAGAAGATTATACCCTGAGTCTTGGCTGGGTTCACTTGAATGTGGCCAGCTCGCAACCTGTCGGCGATTAATTGACTGCCACCCTCTGCAGCCTTTACAGCTTTCACTGGGTAGAGGCTGGTGCTTTAGACCCCTATATCGTCCGCATATGCCGCTACCCCACAATTGGAGTATGATGCTCCTTCTATGTGCGCGGTGTATATGTTGAGGAGGAGGGGTCCCAGCACCGACCCTTGGGGCACTCCTACAACAAAATCTCTTCTGGTGGTTAATACGGCTCCTATTCGCACAGAAAATGTTCTGCCTGCTAGGTAGGAGGACATGATGTCCTGGAGTTGCGCAGGATATTCGTGCTTGTTCGGGCGTCGCAGGAGTTACGATGATCTACGTAGTCAAATGCCTTCGTGCAATCAAGGGAGATCATCGCAGTGACTCTGTTGTGGCGCATGTTCGTTGCAACGTGCCGCTGCAGTTTCACGAGATTGCAGTCAGAGCTGAGTCCTTTAGTGAAGCCGGTCTGTTGAGGTGGTATGATGTCTTGGGCGTCGCAGTTTCTGGTGAGATGGTCATAAAGTATCCTCTCGTAGATTTTTGACAATTGGGTCAGCAGACTAATGGGCCTGTAGTGAGCTGGCTCATACTCATTCTTGGCTGGTTTCAACAGTGGGACGACAACGGCAATGCTTCCACGTCTGGGGAAAATAGTGTAGTCTCAGTGAGGAGTTTAGGATGTTCACTATGTGGGATATCCCCTTCCATGGTAGCTGTTTCAAAAGGATGTTGTCGTCCACATAATGAGCAGCGATTTGCCTGCTCTGTTGCCGCTGCGGGTATAACGTATTTGCCATTTAATACGCAATGACGCTCTCCGTTTGCTTTTTGGCAGAATAGCTGTAAGGTAATGTATGCGAAATTTAGAACTTCCAATAGCCCTTTCCAGAAAATTGATGCACATGCCGCTTTATTGGTTCAACCACATTAATATAATTCTTACAATAACCCACAAATAAACAACACAAAATATGTAACGCCACAGAGTAAATAAAATGACCGGTTCTTTGAAAAACACCATAAGTAACTATTTTGACCCAAAAAGTTATTTTTTTTTTATCTGATTCTATGAGCGTAGATACCCACATACCAAGAAGTAAGACCTTATGTTTTGGTGTTTCCTTCGTTCTTTATGTGGAGTCGTGTTAGCCATTCATATGAGAAACGCCACTAGTCGTCGACTTCCTCCGTCCGACGTGTTCCTTGAATGAACGAACGTCATGTGAGCATTTGTCACTCCCACTCTATCAATTTCCCCTTCCCCTTTACATTCCTGTTATTTTCATTTCTAAATATTTTCATAAATTCATTTGCCTGTAAGCGTTTCTTTTCTGGTCTGTAAATGTGTTTTCCTATTGTTTATAATGGTTTTAATATAAATATTACAAGTTCAGTTCCATCTCATAGTGGCGATCGTGCAAACTTGAAAAAAAATTAAATGCTAATAAAACGAGGTGCGATAATCATGATCATCACATGATTAATCTCCCCTGCAAAAGAGCGCGGGTATACGATGAATCTCGCACGAATTTTAAAGGTTCATTGATGAATGAAGTAACAATTGGACCAGATTGCAAGTACCCAACTATTTTTTACCCTCAGAAAGAACTTATTATTCCCTATTACTGGCTTTTCATCCTCTTTCTTGTTATCGTTATTTCAGTGGTATGAATTAACGTAGGATACAAACTGCTGATTTAAGTAAAAAATATTTAGAGTAGGTACGTACTTAACTAGTTAGGTCCTTTCTCAGTGTATTGTGTTACAGATGTCGCTTCAAATGTTTCGGCAAAATTGATCAACAAGATTCTAGTCATTCTATTTTATCCAAATTTTCTGAAAGTTGGTTCTATTATGCGAAACTGTTTTTTTATCTGTTTAGTGTTACTGCTGAATGTATAAAACGTCTACTGATACTCACTGTTGAGGGGGAAAGTCCTATAGAGAAGACAGGTAAAAATATGCCAGGTAATGCCAAAACGGTTGGTGGCACTGTAATGCAACAAATTGCATCCTTTTCCATTAAGGTAACTCACTATACCAGCAATGAACGATATTATTTGAAAAAAAAACTGAATGTCCTAATCATATACATAAATCAAAATTCTACTTAAAAACTTCAATGAACGTTTCAATCTTTCATTTAGGCGCTTCCAAGTTGATACTTGGTGCTCGTGTGAGAAGCTGAATTTAAAAATAAAGAGTAAATTTCTGAATGATTGTGCTAAGAAAGTGGCAGAGGCAGAAAAAGTTTTACGAAAACGTCGTGCAAACAGATTTTATTCAAAGTTGTAATCGGTCAAAAAATTGGTACAGAAATCGAATGATGTAGGAGCCATCTGTATCGATTACATGCCAAATTTACAGCTTTCTTGCATTCCTGTGCAACAAATCTTCTACCTTCGCCAAGTTACTATGAACACGTTTTGCATACGTAGAACGTAACATGTAGAATGCACTGGATTGTTTTTGCTACATCACGGAGGTGTTGGTGCAAAAGGGCCATATGAGGTAGTTTCCCTTGTGCTTCAATACATAAACAGCACCATGCCAAGAATAAAACCCCTTTATATATTCTCAGACGGATGTAGTGCCCAAAATATAAACCATACAATCACTCGAGCATATTCTGCTTTGGTTTCCCTTGGGATATTCAAATCTGTTTAACAACACTACCCCATTAGAGGCCATTCTTTCCTGTCTTGTGATTGCAATTTTTCTGTGTTAAAAGTAAAACAGGGATAGGGTCTACACTACAATATGCGTGATTCTAACACCCATTGCAAAAAACAATCTTGATGGACAAGGTAACATGCGATCTAATAATGGAACCTAAATCTTGGTGTCCAAGACATTATCACGGAAAAGTGATTTCATTTGAAACAAGAAGGAAAAAAGTTCCAAAGAATCAGAAGTAGAACTTGTCCTTGAACTTGAAAAAAATGAACGATGTCCTTCCTTAATTTTTGGAAGATGTGTTTTCCTAATGTTTTTTTCTTTTATTTGCTTTGCTTTTTGAATAAATTTATTTTTCGAGCATTTTTTTGAGTTTTACTTCAAAACTTACATACATTTTAGCAGCCTGTTGCATTGAGTTGAGAAACACTAGGAATCCTGGAATATAAAATTCAAATTTCTCCTTATGGAACAGACATAAAATTTGGATAATCATTTAAACAACTTTGATTTCGGGTACCCAAAAAGGATTATGAGGTTTTGCGGCCTATCCGAGTATGTATAATGAGGGTAGTAGTTTCTTAGTGTTCTCCTGTCAAATTTTGTTTTTGAACTTATGGACTTTCTCAAATGACCAATCAAAATAAAGTAGATGTTTTAGTAAAGCTAATTTTAATACTTAACTAACATGAGAGTAGTAAAAAATTTGGAAAACAAAATTAATTCCTTTATTGTTAATTGAAATTAGTTGAATTATTGAAGTATAAATGAAATTTTAAATACCACCAAATACATTTAATCTATTATTCAAAATTCAATAAAATAATTTTTACGTTATTCTGGAATTTTATATTAAAACTTCCGCATTTTTTTAAATTAAATATTCCTAACTATAAAAAAAGCCAAATTATAGATTTCTCTCTATTCAAACGTCAGTTTCTCAATATATTCTTTAATTTTGAGGAGTTTTCATATTGAGGCATTATCAATTTAGGTTAAAGCAAATTAAAATTTATTTACTTAGTAACAATTTCTATATTAAAAATCTGCAATGAATAATTGTGTAGTTAACTTTCATAAAATAGTTATTTAGACATTTCATTGATATCTTTAAATTGGCCTAAAAACAAATAAACTGATAACCTATGTACTATTATAATTCAAATGAAAGGTTTTGATTTTAATTCAGTCATTAGGCTGATTGGTATTTGGGAGAGCTTTGTATTTTTTTAAAATTCATTTTCTGTTATACTCTAATCCCAGCGCTGCATTTTCAACTTCGTCGTTGAGTTTGAAAAGTTAATTGAACAATTAATTATCCTGGATCAGATAATTAATTAAAATCAAGTTAACCACTCCTGTCCGTTTTGTTCACTGTAGGAGCTGTTGGTTGGTCGGTGTAAAGTTGATGCCTTCAACTTTTATAAAACCTTTCCAGGAACTTTCTTTTATTTTTTTTGAAAAATGAATGGCTGTAACTATAAACTTTTACGGTCTTTTTATTAGCATTGTTAAATTCTCAGAAAAAAAAAATCCTTTAATCACAAGTTTTTTCTGAGGAGTGTTTCATTCAAACACACTTTTTTTTGTCCCTTGCCCATGAATTTCAAATACTCTAGAATCAATCGATACTTTTTCAAATATTTTAACCTTTAGATATGCTTACTTCATACATCAAATATCACTATAATGATAAATAATTACTTGTCATGGGATTTAAAACTATTCCTTCGTGATATCGGAATACTTCCGACACCAGACTCAACACACAGAAGTCTTCGAACTTATTCAATCTGGTCTTTGTAAATTTAAATGATCGTTCCAGAGGCATTGATAACGACAAATTAGTTTCATTAGCCTCATTTAAATTTATGTTTTAGACTCAAGTTTCAATTGCGTTCCATACATCCTCATTACACTGCGTTAGCTAATGATCCCTTTAAATTTTTATTTCGTTTAACTCTCTTTGAAATCTAAATGATTTTATTTTTTCGATACAGCAAGTCCAATATATTATTGGACTATTCAGTGGCAACTTCTTAATCTGCGATGTTATGTTGTGTTTTTGATATAAATGTCCTGATTCAATCTTACTTAGAGAACAAAAAATTTTAGGCTTTTTCCGGCAAGACTGTTGTTTTGTTTAGAGAGTTTATTTCATTCTTTGGAATGATTTTATAATTAATGGATTTCGCAGGGAAGTGATTTCCAACTTATACTGCATCAACACAACGTGCCTCTTGCAGTCCTCTCGTTGCTCGTGCCTCGTTCCAACAAATATTCATTTGAAATTTCGGTGATGAGAAATTTTTAGAACAACTAAACCGTAGATTGACTAGTTTTTTTTTTTTTTTTTACCATTTTCAACTTAAACAAATTAACCATGTTTGTTTGTAGTTCAGAAGATAACGAAGAATTTTATGTTTACTTGCAACCACTTTTGTCTTCCCCCAATTTGATAGGGCTGCTTGGTGCATGGTTTAATTCTGAGGATCTACCGCTAGGCTCGGTTAAGGTGGCATTGTCCCCTAAGATTTATACTCGGGATCCCCAGAGGCCGTCAAATTTCGCGGCACTGCTCCGAGTTGGGACAGCTCTTTCCTTCCGCCCGTCAACAATACTTCCTTGGATCCCTCCTCTTCGATAATATCATGACTAAAAAGCCCTCTAAACTTCACGACTTCCTCCACAGCGATCAAATCCTGTCATCTAGATCCTACCCTGCCAACATCTCCCAAATTCTTCCCTTCTCACAAATCTGCTTCTTTTGATCGTCCTTTTCTCATCCGTGCCACAATCCTTTGGAACTCCATACCCATCAATATTCTTCATTCATCAACATTCTTTGAAACTACATGCCCATCGATATTCCTCCTTCATCAACTTTCACAATCTTTAAATCTAGACTTTACCGGTTCCTTATCTCTCTCCAATCTGACAATTCATAACTCATCTTTATCATCCTTTTTATTTTAATGCTTTTCAAGCTCTTTTCCTCCTAGCAATAATTCCTTGTTTTCTTTCTGTGCTTTTTAAAAATCAATATATTATTGTTACAATCTCTGGTTGTTCTTTGTAGTCACCTTATATCTACATAGCCACATTATTATTATTATAGGCTTATCAAATATGTGTAATGTTACGTATTTTTTTGTCAGATAAACATTCACATTTTGTTTCTCCTTGTTATTTATGGAGGACTATATCCTAGAATAAAGTGTTTTTTTTTCATTTCATTTCATTTTATTTTAAATCCGTATATAATAAGTGTGATACAAGTACTTGTTGGGCCACATAATGAGAATCTTCCTTCAAGCACGTACTAATTTTGACTTTTTTTTCAGAGACCATCATCTTATTCCTCTAGTTTAATAAAGAAGCAGTACTAAAATATATTCAAGAATAGGATTCTAGATATTTCCCTCGTTCCATGGCCTTTCTAATTTAGTTTTCACCGTACATGATACTGTATTGTACCTGGTGAAATCACAATGATTTAGTACGTCAAATATTTTTATAAATAACTGTCCTCACATTTATTGCAAGAATAAATAAATATAGCCACCTAGCTTCGGGATCTACGTTTCTATTATATTAAACAATTTTCATGATAAAGATATTCCAAATACAAAATTATTAGCAAAATCGTAAAACACATCAAGTTTATTCGGTTTTACACAAAAAATAAGCGAGAGCTCAAACGAGAACAAGAAAGAATTAATATGTAACGCATAGTACAAATGTATATTTAGAAATCTGGGGATGAGACCCCATGAGTTTTGTAAACATCAGTCTTCACGTTTCATAAAACATTAATTAAAGAAAAGTAGCCAGCAAGCCAAAACCTTAGCCAATCCTAGGAAATATCATAGATTTTTTGACATTGTTACCGTTTTTACTTAATTGTCAATCTCGGTAATAAATCCAGAGGTGTTTACTTTAAATTTATTATAATGTATTTAGTTGAATTAAATTATTTTGCATGGACGAACGAGTACGCCCTGTTTAATTTTTTTTTGCATATTTTCCAAGATAGATTGAACAGATTTGCGATCTTGTGAAATCTGGATGAAGGTGTAAAATATCATATCGATGAGATCGCTTTTATTTCAGCTAACGTTGTACGTATACACATTCAGCACACACGATGTCCCGTTCAACCTAAGACATATATATCCTCCAGAGTTATATGACTAATTATCCACTTATAATAATATAACAAATATTAATATAAAATCCATGATACTATCTTAAGTGTACAGAATGTGATAAGACTATTCCTTAAACATTTCTTCCTATTACTTCCAAATCGACAAAAGGTTGATATGGAACTCACACATGAATCGTATCGAATCCTATTAATCAAAAATCCTTAGAACAATATTTATTATGCCAGTAACATAACTTTTCATAACGAAGTTAATATACCTCATCTCTTCCAAGTTCATGAAATTCCATAGTAACCCATCCAACCACCCTTATCCCCTAGCACAGTCATCGCACTGCGCCACTCATCCCTATGATCCTCCTCGAAGACTAAAGCAGCAATGGTCTCATGACCTACGTGATAAATACGTGACGGTGGGAGTCCTGGCAATGGCCAGTTTCTACATTCATGTTCTGAGCGTCTCAGGCTCTCACGCTCTTGGTCACCATGCTGATTTGGAAGGTCTCTGTTTGTAAATACTTTATGAATGAGGGAGTAAATAAAAATTGTAACTATGGTATATTATTATTATTATTATTATTATTATTTGTTCCGGCATTTGTGCACCGCAGCCACAGTGAGACCTATTGTGCGCCGTCCATGTCCCTGTCCTATATATGTGACAGGCCCACGGCCTTTGCAAATCTGAGGATACTGAATGGATCGATCAGTTCACATAGTTTGGGGTCTACAATGCGATCACTACCAAAGTGAAGGTATCGCCTTCTAGCTAAGTTATCACAGTCACATATTATATGACGTGCCGTTTCTCCTTCTTTCTTGCAGAATCTGCAGATTGGTGATCCCACTATCCCCAAATTAAAGAGGTGTTTATTTAACCGACAGTGACCTGTATAGAGTCCTGTCACACTTTTGAGTGTCCACCTGTCCATTGATAGAAGTGCTGAGCTTCTTCTCTTACAGGGTCCATTAAGAAACAGTTTCGAGTGTTCCTGTTTCTTAGTTTCTCTCCAAGAAAGTCTTGCCTTGTCCTCTAAAGCTAATTTTATACGCCTTTTAGCGTAGCTGAGGCTGATACCACATATGGGTTCAGGTGCAAGAGGTGTCTGTTCTGAGCCCACCCTTGCAAGGCCATCTGCCTTCTCATTGCCTGTGATGCCTGTGTGTCCTGGCACCCAGTCGATTCTAACCTTATTGGCTAGCGAGAGTGTGTTTAAGTTGTTTTTACACTCCTCAACCAAATAAGATCTGGTCGTATAGCTTCTCAGGGCGCCAATGGCTGCCTGGCTATCCGTGAAAATTGTGATCAGTCTGTTTCTTACACCCTCCCCAATTAAGGTTTGGGTACAGACATTGATCGCCATCACTTCGGCCTGAAAGACCGAGGTGTGTCTACCTAAAGGAATAGAAATCCCAGATTCTGGTTTATCTTTCCTCCATATGCCGGCCCCTGATCCGTTTTCTGTTAGTGAGCCGTCTGTATAGCAATTAATCCCATTACACAGTTTATGTGGTTTGGTCTTTGTGTTTTCCGCACAGTATAAAACGTCTGTGTGTTTCTTAACTTGTAGGTCAGAGTGCATTGACAGCACCTCGTCCTCATCAATTCTTCTGAACAAGTTCCCATGTCCCATGCGAGTCATGACTTTGGATCTTGTTCCTGATTTCGCAAGTCTGTAAGCCACGTTCAAGGCTTGCGCTTCTACTTCTATGTGCAGTGGATTCAAGTTCAATAAGACTTCCATTGCAGCAGTAGGAGTTGTACTCATGGCACCAGTGATCATGAGGCATGAAAGCCTCTGTAATTTGCCAAGCAAAGTTCTATTTTTACTAATACTACCTCTGTGCCACCACACCATAGAGGCATAGAGCACCATTGGTCTAACTGCTGCGGTATATAGCCAGAATAACATTCTGGGTTGTAGTCCCCAGGTCCTACCCACAGCCCTTTTACATGCATAGAGGCATCGAAGTGCCTTCATAGTAGTATTCCTGATGTGTTTAGACCAGTCCAATTTTCTATCCAGAGTAACCCCTAGATGCTTTACCTCACTACATGGTATAAATGAGAACATTAATCACCATTACATATTTCCCAATAAGGCAGATTCTAATTTTATCACAAAGAAGTTTCACTCTCTGTTTCTATTATTTACCCATAGACTATAATATAAAACATTCACTTCCTCCCCCCAACAGATACCAAATAATTGTATACATATATGTGTATATAAATTAATGATCGTCAACGAAAAACGTGAAGAAAAAGGAAATAGGTTGAATGTAGTTACAGAACGAGTGTTGTCACAAGACTGTTTTTATTTGAGCCTTTTAAAGCCTCTCTAAATGCATTCGGGATGTTTGCATCCCGATGACTTGACGATTAGGCTGGTTACCTACGATGTCCGAACCTTAACTTTTATATACATATATATATAAGTTAAGCTCCGGGCAGCATCAGTACTCAACCTTAATCCCCGAACGTCGGGATGTAAACATCCCGAATGTAAATATACAGGGTTATAGACTCGAAATAAACAGTCTAGTTCTAGCTTTCAACCGTGTTGTTTCTCTGTACCTTTTTTCCCTTTGTTTTTGAATTCTAAAGCCGGTAAGCATTAACTGGTGTCGAAACCCGTGAACTCGTGGTGTGGAAAGAAAAGTAAGCGACGTCTGTTCGATTTTTTTTTTTTTTTTCTCTTCTCCTTTTTGCCGTGTTAAATAAATATTGAAGAAAGAATGGTGGAAGGAGGCGTGCTACGACCACCTGTTCTGAACGTAGCGGATAGCGCGGAACCTGTAGCAACGAGAAGGGTGGGCGTTTTGCCAGAAGCTCATGCTACCGCTCTTGCGTTGATGAGAGTGAAATCAATGAACACTCAAGATCTGAGAAATGCAATTTCAGAGCTGGAATGGTTCGCTGGCGAATTAGGAGAACTCAACCACTTTCTGAATGGAGGAGATCGCCTCACTGCCTTAATCCTAGCAAAATCGGAGGAAAATCTTCTGGACCCCAGGGATGCCGAGTCACTAAGACGGCCCTGATATGTCGGGTCAAGAGAAGGATTCTCAACCAGATCCAAGCGGATGAGGAGACGTCGTGGGAAACGGTGAAGATGCGGCTAAAGAAAGCATATGGAGGAGGGCGATGGACGCCCGAAGAAGATATTTTCCAGATGTTCCGGGAAACAAAATCATCAAGGCAGAGTAGCGGTCAATATGCCGCAGTTCTTCTAACCCGTTATAATCAAATAATGGAGAAAATGAGAGAGACAATGAGCATCGAAGAGGTAGAGGGCAGAATGGGATTTCTGTCTACTATACTGAAGGTACAGTTAGCGAAGGAAACAGGGAGAAAAGAGGTATTTCCTAATGAGCGCTCATTCCTCGAATGTGCCCAAGTCATGATTGACACCAGCGCCAGGGAGGAGGAATCGAGGATACAGGAGGATGAGGGAGAATGGAGCCGGATAGTGTACAGGAGAACCAGGGTCCCTAAATCAAATTGGAAAAAAGTCGAAACACCAACCGGTAGGGACAGGGGAGCGCCAGGCGAAAGGAGGTTCAGGGCGCCGAGACCCAGGTACCGACCCCGCAGAGAAGAGAGAAAATGCCATGGGTGCGGGAAGACGAGTCATTTAGTGGCACAGTGCCCCCGCACAAAATGTTTCGAGTGCAGTAAGGAAGGGCATATTGCTAGGCATTGCCCTTACGTGTATCGGAGGAGAGATGTTCATAGGGCAGAACCCATGGAAGTGAATACGCAAACGATGCGGGAAAGAAGAAATATATCACCCAGGGATAATGGATCTTCAGCTGAGGAATCTTCAGGAGCGTCAGGAACGTCGGAAACGGAAGAAGAGCCGGCTCGCGACAGGAGCCGAGAGCATGAGCGAATGAAGACTACTTCGAGAAGATGGGAGCGGCGTGTGGCAGCCTGAGGAGGGTGACAGCAGAGTGGCGACCGCACCCTAAAGTGTAATACAGTGAGAGGGATACTGTGCGAGTTGCCAAATATCAGAGTCGAGGGGGGAGAGAGGTGCTTGGTGGATACAGGAAGCACCAATACCATAATGTCACGCGGTGCGTTGGAGCGGCTGTATGGCAGAGAGAGGGCACTCCAGGTCAAGGTATGTAAGTGCAAGTTAATTACCCTGGGCGGGCCATGTAAAGTGGCGGGAGAGGCGGTCGTGAATTTAGAGAAATGGGCGAAAAAAAAGGGCGATATTAACGTACATATTGTGGAGTACATGCCGCGCGAGTATGAAATAATAGTGGGGTGTGACTTATTGGGTCGGGTAGGCGCGCTTGTAGAGAACAAGGGAAAGGAGTGGCGGATCAAGTTGGGGGGGGGGTTACTTATCAATGTCAGGGGACCGTAAGAGGTGGGAGTGCGCGGATAGGGGCAGTCAAGAAAGTTGTGGACTGGAGGGAAAGTTTACGTAGGGAGTTCGGAGATATTTTTTACGTGGAGGGTGATATGCTTGGGGCAACGGGGAAGACAGTACATGAAATCCCATTAAAATCTGACCGAATAACGTACGTGAAGGATAGACGATATCCGCAGGCACTCCGCCAACATATCCGGACAGAAATCGACAGCTTAAGACGACAGGGTATAATCGTTGATAGCACATCCCCTTATAATAGTCCTCTGTGGGCAGTACGAAAGAAGAGTAAACCGGGAGAGGAGGGGGAGAGATATAGAGTCGTCGTCGATTTTAGAAAATTAAATGAAAACACAACGGATGAGAAGTATCCGATTCCCCGTTTTGAGGACATTCTCGACAGACTGAATGGAGCCACAATCTTTAGCACTTTGGATTTGAAAGCAGGGTACCATCAAATCAAAATGAGCGCTACCGATCAACACAAAACAGCGTTTACTTTCGAGAGGGGGCACTATGAGTTCACTTGGATGCCATTTGGTTTGAAGAACGCTCCGATTACTTTCCAGAGATTGATGGACGAAATCCTGAGGGGGATAGACGAGGCGGTATGCCAGATTTATATGGACGATCTGTTGATCTTCAGCCGAACAGAATCCGAACACATCGAAGATCTCCGGAGGGTATTTCGACGATTGCGTGAATTCAGGTTAAAATTGTCGATGGAAAAATCATCACTGGGAGAGGATCGGATCAACTTCTTAGGGCATACCATCTCGAGGGAGGGAGTCCAGCCGGACCTACCATCTATTTGTCGGCAACGCGACAGTGTGGGATCTGATCAAGAAATTATGGAGAACAGAACAACTGGGTATTGATCGATCGTTTGTTCGTTGTCTGTCTATGGTCCAGACACTGCGTGATGAGAAACGGCAGCGGGAAGTAACGCTTGCCTACCATCAAGGGAAGACGAACCACCTCAGTGCGCAGGAGACTTTGCAAGCATTACAGCGACGGTACTTCTGGTGGGATATGAAAAAGACGATCCAAGTGATCATAGGAACGTGCGATATATGTCTTAAGACTAAATATGACCGACACCCACCACAGGGACAACAGGAGGAAACACCCACAGCAGAGACGCCACTGAGTGAACTACAGATTGACACGTTCACTTGGAAGGGATATAAGTGGGTTACGACAATAGATACCTTCAGTAAGGTAGCTATGGCGTATGCCGTAAAAGACAAATCATCCAACGCCGTCTTACAGGCATTACGAACGCTGTTCCATTTTTATGGGGTACCGGACCGAATCTCGTCGGATGGGGGTAGGGAGTTCGATAATGCAAACGTTCGGACGGAGATGAAAAATCTTGATATCGTGTGGCATCTCAACACCCCAGGACATCCTAAGAGTCGCGGAGGCATCGAAAGGTTGCACAGTACCTTGAGTGACCACCTGCGGGTGTATCAGGTAGAAAAGGGTCTGCAGGCGAACGAGGCGATGCCGAAGGCAGTGGCGGCATACAATCATTCCATCCACTCCACCACGGGGTTTACGCCGTTCGAGATCCTCTTCGGACTGCGCGCGAGGCGCCGGAACGGGACAGAGACGGTGGCAGACGAGGGAATGGCGGAGCAAATGTTAAGTGCTCACTTAGAGCTCGGAAAACTTTGGGGCAAAGTTCGTGACAAAATCGTGAGGGAGAAGGTCAAGAGAGTTGCTCGGGTAAACCTCAAAGTCCGGGGTCGAATGGGGGACCTTAAAATTGGGACGATTGTATATCGTAAAATTGGCTCTAATCGGAGCAAAGAGTCGGTCAGATACGAGGGTCCATTCAAGGTGGTGGTGATCAGGGAGCATAACTTCGTCACCATCGAGAGTACAAGACCTCCGACGAAACGGAGGACCGTCCACGTCGAACAGTTAAAACTCCCACCAGGGGGGGGAGGGTGCAGGCCATGAGTGAGTTGGAGTGTCCTCGCTTCTGCACGTAGCCAAATTTGGTATGGTATACTTACGTACACTTTGTACCATTTGTAGAAGTATTTTTTTTTTGTAATTCCTTTTGTTGTTTTTTTAGAATGTACACAGGCTGTGTAGAAATATCGACTTTGTGTAGCGTGTAAGATGCCATTGTTTTCTGTGAGTAATGAGCCATGTAATTTTTTTTTGTTTTTTTTATTTTGTCACTAGTGGCTGCAGTGTTAGAGGCAGCGTTTTATTTGGACTATAAGTGTCTTATAAATAAGACCGAATGTAAGGGATTGCAGGTTGTGTACTGTTTGGGCTGGCCTTCGCTCCCTTAGTACGATTAGGAGAGTGATCGTAATATCGCCTAAGTCATCCTCAATTTAGACTTAGACTTCATAGTTTACGAGGAGGTGTGCGTAAACTGGCAGGGGGGAGTTAAGCTCCGGGCAGCATCAGTACTCAACCTTAATCCCCGAACGTCGGGATGTAAACATCCCGAATGTAAATATACAGGGTTATAGACTCGAAATAAACAGTCTAGTTCTAGCTTTCAAGCGTGTTGTTTCTCTGTACCTTTTTTCCCTTTGTTTTTGAATTCTAAAGCCGGTAAGCATTACTTATATATATCTCATGAAGTTAGATTGTAGACACTCAAGTCTCTAGAGTAATACTGTTAGTATGCCTGTTTAAGCTGTATATACCACTGATGTACTTCTTTTACGTTCTATTCATAAATTGATTTTTAAAAAGTCTTACTGTTGAGTGGACACTGACTAGACATTCACTCGGCTCATCACTGCCACGGAGGCTGGCCACGAGGCAGACGACTGATGAAGATCCAGCGATGTAAGACATTTATTCCAGTCAATTACCACCTCTCCTCTCCCCCCCCCCCCCCACGCAAGTGTATAAAAAAAGCAATTAAAACTTCCCCGATGCAGAAGGGATTAGGGGATTAACGATGGATATAAGACGTCTCGTATTTTATAGTAAAGGCTTTTAACAGCATCTCGCCCTGCTCTTTAGGCCCCTTCTTCCGCTAAGCCCTTCCCGTGGCAAAATACATTATCCTGTTATTAAGGGCTGAGCGGAGGCATTCTTTCCTTGATAACGGCTCCTGCATACAATAGACTGCCCCTTCTGGACGTAGACTCAAAATGCATTCTGAAGAGTAGTATCTAAATTTGATGTTATGTTACACATAAGTATTTACCTTGTTTTATTGCTAATGTATGCAAAGTATGAACATCGCTGTTCCATGTTTCATTTTTTTATTCCAAAATCTATAGAAGTTTTCCACGTTCCATACTTGAGACTCAATTAAATCCAAAGACACCACAGGCATTTTTGACACACCGTGATAACTCCGAAGGAACTGAAAGAAGGGATCAATAATTTCAAGCAACAACCATCAATGTATTGTTGATTACATTACTGTGGTATTTACATTAAAATAATTTCACAGTAATTTATCATTCCAGAGGAGCCTGTCCTTTAATGGATACTCCACTTGAAATGTTACATTGATTTTGGCTTATATACCCCAGTTCTTAAAGTGTTTTAATAAGAATTAATTATCTTTGTTTAAATAAATTTCAGATCAAGATTTAGTTTGCTGCAAGTTGTCTCTATCAACTTGTCCCATCTTACCCTTAATTAGATTATTATGAAATATAATAAGAAAAAACTTCTAATGAACAAACCCAGATAAATTTATTAATTCACACATTTTAGCTTCGAAGTATTCTGCGTTCTGAAGTATTCTTCGTGATTACTTCCCCGCTGACTAGGACCACTTCGTCTCCAAGTTCAGGTTTGCTCTGAAACTCCCCGGATAACCTGATGTCTGCCATCCTTCGGTTGAACTAGCACAAGAGCTTCTCCTGCGGCTAAATGAAAAAGTTCGTTTAAAAGTTTTCTTAAAGCATCTTCTTAGGGCTAACGAGGTTTAACAAGTTTTTGTCATATGAAAGCTGTGTTTTTAGAATACAGTTAAAAAATATGCTACCCTCTCACGCACATTGCTTTGAGAGATAGCAACTCTCACAGCAACATATATAGTGTCATCATTAGTGCTTTCTAAAAGCAACAAAATGTTGTATTCACTTGCTTTTCAATTAGTTGGTATACTGAATGTAATTTATCAAAGCATGAAAAACTGAAGACGGCCTGCTATGCATAAAGTTAAATTGTTGTCTTTGAGGTAACACTTATCTTCGTGAACACATTTTGTGATTGCCTATTTTCAAGTGCTATTTAGCCGTAATCAAATTAATGCTGTTATTTTACTTACACACATTATTGTTACTTACCTTAGCTTTTTGGCAAATACGCCCGGCTTTCCGGATTTCATTGCCTGTTCCATCTATGCTAGGGCAATTCTTTAACTTTAATATACTTAAAATACGAGGTCACTTGGAATGGATTCACATGAGCTGCCTTGAATAGTTCTAAATAGTTTTTTTTTTAGGGTATGCCAACTTCAAGGTTAATATATATAGTTTTACAACACCGATTCTTTAATTTTGATTTTATATAGTCCAGATAATTATTTAAACAATGTGTTGTTTATAACAGAGAGGAATAATTTTACATTTTTTCTAATGACTTCATGACAAACAAATTATTTGAATTATGATGCAATCTTTTACACAACGTTTTAGCGTATTATTTGATACAACATCTTTCTGAGACCTTCGACTTAACTTTTCTAATGATGTTTTGGGATCGATCCATATTTTCCCTCATTCAGATTGTTTCATCAAAGTGAGCTTTTTTTTGCAACTGGTCTTCCTTTTCTTCTTCTCTTTGTCATTTCCTTTGTTGGTGAACTTATCATTACTTCCATTGGAGAAAAAACTATTCTGCATCGCCTCCAGTTTTCAAAGGAGCATGATTTTACTAATACCATATTATTCTGAGTTTCCACTTTACTGTAACTCTTATCTACAAATTAAGGAAAAAACATTCCAGAGTTCCTCTCACAAATTTCAGTGTTAATTTAAGATTAAAAACTTATGTATTTCCCCGGTAAATTTTTAATGTTTACTTTTAATTTAGTTTTAATGTAATAACTTAATGGTTATGGTTATAAAAAATATTTATAACTCATAACTATAAATAAAAGCTTCAACTTTTATATAACAGCCATATTTGGGACATAGGAAATTATAAGTTGTAATGGGCTGGGTGTAACAGGTAACTTTTAGATGTCGGACCATATAACAGAATGAACACTTTATCGCTAAAATTACGGGAATTTTGTTTGCCAATGCATGCAAAGTTTTTTTTTTGCTTTGAAGTACCGCATACTGTTGAAATTATGAGCTAGAAAAAGCAATTTCCTACTGATTACTCCTGTGGCCCATCGATGAATATCCGAACTCTTTAACCTGTTGGGCATAACAGTCGATGAACAGTCATGGATGGTTTCGTATTTCAGAGTTAATAGGGCTATCATAGGAGAGCGAACGGTCTAGAGCGTGGGGTAAAAAGCACACAAAATAGAAGAGCACCCAACGACACCAACGCTACAAACGGCCTGATGGCGGTCAAATATTTGCGCTGTTGAGGCGAGGGGCCCATTCGACTGTTTGGTCCGTTGTTTGCTGTATCTCAATTAGCATAGTACGGACTTGAAAACTTTTTAAGGGAAATTTAAATTTCTGTATAGTGACCCACCTATATGTATCTTTACCATCATAAATTCCGATAGTAATTTTTTTTATATATTAATAATAATAAACGGAGGAACAACAAATCTTACATTGGCCGATAAAATAGATAGATGGAATAGATAGTTTGTATTGTTTCCGCGTTTCTATGCTGGTCTTAAAAAAAATCTGGCTAACAAAAAAGACGTTTGGCATGAAAACATAAATTAGAAAGCTAAATAAAGAGTAAACCTCGAATTAAATAATAAAACATGCAGCATACAAAAACTACAGCATCAAGATAAAAATATATATAAATCATTCCAATATATAAATTTATAGCTGGAACGTTATCAAAATAAAAGAGAATCTCCCAAATGTATTAAATTGAAAAAAACATCTTAAAAAATTGACATTACTACCATATAAATAGACGGTAGTAAAAAAAGACGGTATGAAGGTTTTGGGATAGGAGGTTGATGAAGGTTGTTAGTTTGTTTTTTAGGGTTCATTTCGGTGTAAAGCACTCAATTAATTAGCGCTGTTATTCGTATGTTTAAACAAGTTGGGGGACTCACCGATGCTATCCCGAGATAGTACAAGGGCGAGAATAGAACCCAGGTGCTCGGAACCAGCAGGGGTCCAGGAGGCACCCCAGTCTCACATGTCAGGTAGTTGTTATAAATCGTGTTTTATAGGCATGAGCGGGATATGTATATAAAAACCTTGTAAACCACTTAACTTTGATACATCACTAGAATTCACAAATGTTTACATTTTTATACACATGAAAAGTTCCGAAAAAACGCTCCAGTTTCAAAGGCATATCTATGCGTCTTTGTGTGCATGGCGGTAAAGGCTGTACACTTGGAATTAGTGTCCGCCCTCACAACTGAAGCATTCTTAGCAACATTTGATAGGTTTGTTGCCAGGAGGGGTCTGCCAACTCATATTTATTCTGACAACGGAACCAATTTTGTAGGAGCAGCTCGTCAATTAAGAGAACTGATTGAGTGGTATAGGAAGACAGACACTATGGAAATACTGGCCACTCATGCTTCAGGGCAGGGCATACAGTGGCATTTTAACCCCCCAGTCCATACCCAGGAGGCTATTGGGTAGTTTTCAAAGTTTGTAAGGATGAAGCATGGGAGATATTGAGAGAGTGGTGCAGTGAGCAAGAAAGTAATGGTTGGATGCTGAAATTTCATGGGAAGGTGGATAAATATCATATAGCTGGGATTTTCTATTCCAGTGGGATACTATAGGCTGTTGTACACATAAAGAGAGTGATGATGGTAAGGAATTATGTACCAAGAAAGTATTTTCTGAAAAAAGAAGGGGGGGGGGTTTAAGATCCCGCTCAAGGCGTGGAAACTGGAGGCAAGGGATCACTTTGGAGTCACGAAAATTAATCTTCAACAGTTCATGATTCGCTCCCACATATCCCTAAGTCTTACCAAGGGATACCTTTATACCCCACAACAGCCGAATTAAGGGGAAATGAGGGAGCACACATATAGGCAGCATAGACGGTGACAGCAAGGGAATAGTTGAGAATACCTATTCACCGTCGTTGGGATAAATGTTGGTTCCGGAAGAGGGTTTGGACCAATGGATATCCCTAGGTTTCTATTCATGGAGCAGAAAGCGATAAAATGCTAATTAAGGGTCAAAGTAGGAGAATAGCCAAAGGATCTATAGAAGGAACCTGAACGTGATAACAATAGCTTTGACAAAAATGATACTGTTTAACCTAGACGAGGTTAAACTTTTCCATTTCTCTCGGAAAAAAGTACTTTTATCAAATTTTAAACATTTTATTGAACTTTAAAATCAGTTAAGACTCATTGTTAAGCCTGCCTAATTATTTATCATTAGTAAGCGGTTTCTGAGTACAAACTATTTAAATAGGAGTTAACATCTACTATGTTTTTGCTCTAATAATTAAATTAAGTCAAACTTTAAAATTCACCTTGTCCCAGAAATTATAACAAACAAACTTCGCGACAGACTGACTATCTAGAGACTATATTTTCCTGAAAAACTGTTACATACCTGAATGGCACTGTCATAAAATAACTGCCACGCTCATTATTCAATAAGAAACAAAACAAAACGGGAATTTTCACACTATGACAGGATGATGATGAATAATGAATAGCGTAGCTCTTTTTTAATTGTTGATGAATCGTTATGAATTTGCGATATTGGTTTGGCGTGATAATTAGGTTTGTTCCTGAACAGAATCACGGAGTAGTTTCATACTGATTTGCGATTATTTAGTGAGGATGCGCGAACGTTATACCGCATCAAGGATTTAGAACAAGTTTGAACGTTTTTTTCCAATGTCTGACTGTTGACTCTTTTAGAAGATTACTTTACTGTTACTTTACAAAACAACATACTTGTTTATGACACGGCTTATTCGGCTGCAAAAATGTGAATTATTTTTCTTATTATGAGAGATTTTAAGAGAGTTGAGAAGTTTTAATTTTTAATCTATTAAATATAATGTAAAATGCAGTCGAATTTATATTTTCTACGTACAAAAATTAGTATTCGGGCCGCTTTTTAATCATTAATAATTTGTATTGAAGTGAAAATTCATTTATAAATTAAAATTATAAATTACCAGTCTACATGGTATTTAATTATAAATAAAATCTCAACTGTGATGTATCGCATGATTAAAGGAATAATTATGGCAATAAAAAAGTTCCCTACGCGGTATTAATCAGTTGTTTTAATTAGAGTCCACTAAAATACCAGCACTGTACAAATTACTGTACAAGTCGACGAGATTAATTGGTAATTCATTTTTAAACACCAAGTAGTTGAGTACGGACCCTTCACTGTTTTTTATGGGCTTGATTTTAATTTTAATATCAAAGACAAGGTAAGTTTATATAGTTAATAAATAGCTTATTAAAACATAACACGAATTACAATATAATTTTCAAGACGTAAACTTCTTTGATCTGATCTGTACTAATCATGATAAAAATTGTTTCATTTTATTATACAATAGATAATTGATAACACTTAACCTTATTGGTATAGTTTATTATGATATCGAGCAAGTAAATAAAACGTACCTGTCAAATATCAAAGGTCGAAACAGGATTACGCAGAGGTTAAAATGTAAGGGTTTCTAGTATTTATGCGTATAAAGGTAGTAATATTACTAGAGAAACAAACCGGAAAAAAAGTTAAGAGGTTATTTAGAAATAAATCCATTGCTAACTTCTCATTCAATGTAGCACATATAAGCATCGTTTAACAGCGATCATTCTGTGAAGAAATAAGAATCTTCTTAAAAAAAAAAACCTCCTAGTGTGAAAATATTCTTCTTCGTCTTCACACACCAAACAGTTTAAACCGAGCTTATTTCTGACACGGGGAGCCTCAAAGTGAACTTAACGCTTCAATGGCATTGAATAAACCCGTTCCAAAAGCGTACTGTTTAACACCCACGGAGTATTATCTAGTGTCTCAAAATTACACTGAACTAATAAATATTATTGAATATAATTTAATAAAACCATGACTACTAATCCCCCTTCCAAGAAAAAAAAACTAAACCTAGAAAAAAAAAAAACCTTTTAAATGAAAAAATAATCACAATACCGAACGATATTAGAAAACAAAGATTGGTCAACAAACTTTTCCCTTTAAAAAAAAAATAACAATTAAAGGGGCCCTAATTGGAGTAGCAGTGATTACTCGTCTGGCCTTGCTTTTGACCTTTCAACTCAGGCTCACTACTAGAGGTGAAAGGTCAATATTTTAATAGGTTCTCTTAAGCAATTAGTTGTTTGCAAAAGACATTAGTGTTGAGCCGGTCCCGCTAATACCTGTGAGAGTAGCCTTAATGGTTCATTTAATAATTAGAAAATTTAAAACATCTGAGTTATGAGAGGTATTGATTCTTACGAGCGTCAACCATTAAATAGTATATGGATATTAATGAATTAAAGGAAAAAAGCGAGGATGGTTTCCTCTTAGCCCTGTAAGGGTTATTGAGTCATTTCAGCTCATCATAATATAAGATTGCGAGGTTAACGAATAATTAATTTTGTACTAACTCAGGATTGGAAAAAATAAGTTTTTCTTTAGAATGACCCGTCGTTGTTAATGATAGTTTATTTGAATTTTTCATCAGTTATATTTCAATACTTAATATACTATTTTGCATATATTTTAAAAATGATATAATTCTGAGCATTTATATTGCTTACACTATACCACCAATGGTTATAGTTGTAGAGAAATAGTATGAAATAGATATGTTTATTTAAACAAAAACAAGGTAAAATAATATGATAACGTAAACCTAACATAAAGAGATAATGGTACATTAAACTTAAGACTTGGTTAAACTTTAAGACAGTACATTTAAATGAGGTTAAGACCGGTCAATAATTACAAATAAATTGAAATTCCATTAAAAACCAAGAAGGATTTCGAATAAACAAAGGTGACAACAAACATAATTTACACTACGTGGATATGAACATCAACAACAACAAGACAATCAAAAGAGAATACCAACAAATCCAATTCCCAGCCTAACTGAACCTACAAAAGGCCAGAAGAGGGAAACCAGGAATTCCCCAGTAAACCACGAAGTGCAAAGAATTTACGGTCTATAATGTAACCAAACCAGGAAAACCAAAACTTCCAATAAAGTAAACAACGGTCAATAGGAGTACCCACCCCCAGTCAGAAAGGCGGAGGTCGGCCATTAGGAGAGGGAGGGGCTTTTCTTATACCCGTCCGTTCACGATTGCTTGAAGCTGAAGAGGGAGGAAACGTTGGGAGTTTCTGAAGACAGCAGGTAATTCGGTTGGCTAAAAGGAAAATTCGGGTAGGGTTCCAATCACCAGAATAAATAGCATGGAATTCAGAGTAAACCAAGTCTTTATAGTCCCTGATGTAACTTAATAAGGTCAGGTAGGTCTTGGCCAGTGCCCAGTATTTGCCCATGGGCCTTTTAGTCCTGTCTCTGGCCACGTATGACGTCTCATTGACGTCAACCTGGAAACATGACCGTGAAGGTAATAAGTTAACACACCTTTATGAGCTTAAATTATTGAGCATTAGCTACAGATCGCGCTATATAGAGTCAATTAACTATCATCACAAATCTTTTCAGCAAGGTTGCGATGAAATTACTTGATGGGTAGTAAAAAAATTATAGTACAATAAGTTATTATTTCGTATATCCAGGTACCCATCCAGGTAAATAAATGAATAAATATTTTCGTGGTATATTGTTAGAGCATTCGAGAACAATAAACAAAATAAATAGTTTATAAATGAAGGAGCAATATCGAGATATGGTCTAAGTACGTGACTATGTGTTTCTTTATGTATTATGACATAATATGTCTGCAAGGGCCTAAAATCAGGTTCGATAACTGTTCCATTTTTAAAAAACGAAAGGTGGAAATAACATGAGTGATTTTCAAGTTATTTGAATAAGGCTACGTATGATAAAATTTATAGTGACTATAAAATTCAGGCCAGTTTATTGGAGGCTATTTCAGTGCTAATTCACCCGACGCTTTTCTATTTATTTTTTCTGCCGGATGCTAATGGCCCTTCCCCCTAATGCCGAAGACGGCTGATTGGAAACGAAGTGGACTGCCCTGGACTGATGAGATGACAGAGAGTATTGATGATGAATGATGAAAATCTGATGAAGAGGTATTGATGGGTTCCGGGGGCCTTTTTCTGCTAGGCCGCGGTCAATATTCCATCCTAGGTATCTTTCATCCCTTGTTTGGTTATTTTCTACCCTTTGGCCTAATTAGTTTTGTGAGGATCAAGTTCAGCTCATTGCCGATTCCGAAGTAGTGCACGATCGTATTTGGTCTGGTCGAAGTGAATGTAAAACTACAGAGGTAGTAAAAAGATCTAATGAATTGATAATGTTAAAAGTATAGTCCATAAAACCCCTAGGGTAAGGTAACTAACTTTTAGTTATAATATAACGATGTAAAGTCCATGGGGGGGGGGGGGCGGTTATCTAAAGAGCAAGCTTTCTCAAATTCAGATGAAAAATAAATTTAAGCGTTTCGTTGATGATGAATTTTTGTTTGTGTCTTGTGAGAGCGCTTACATGGTTTTACCTTTTTTGGTCATTGGAAACGGAACGGTCTTTCAACGTGACATCAGTGTTTGAATTAATTTTCTCACCATCACTGGGCCACCAGCAATCTGCATGGATGAACCAAACTTAAGTAATTTTTCTTAATATGCGATTGATTCATTTAAATATTTACGTTTATGTATTTATTTGTATTTAAAAAATAAATACTCATTAGTCCTTACTAGTTCTAGGAAAAGAGAAGTTTTACCACTCAAAAAGCTGGTAGTTCTAATTTTGTGAATTGTGCTGTATCCTGGCCGGGGCCGTAGTGTAAAATCTAATTCATCGCACTTCTCTTCATGTTTGTAGCTCTCAAGGTTGTCAGTCATATTTTCTTACCAGTACTTCGTAGGTATAAAACGTTTTCTACAAGCTTTGCTTGAATGATAAGAATGGATGATAAGAAATATCATTAGCAAGGGTGATACGTTTCATCAAAGTTGTAAAAAAATTTGAAAAACTTCAATCTCTACGAAAAAAAAAATCAGCTGTTCACACATTTATTTTTACTGTTACTTTCTAGATAAGAAAGTTTTCAATGGAAGTTGAAAAGGAAAAAATGTACATGAACAGATGAGTGAAGCCCGAAAACTTGAATTTTTTACTGTACCTTACCTTGCCCGGCCAATAGGAAACATAAAAAAAATTAATCTACGTGACCTTTTTCGAGGTAACTTCCTTTTTTTTCTCATCTATTCACTGAATTATAATTAATGTTATGGTATTTTCGTCAGTGAGACCAACATAAATTAACCACACAATGAAAAATAATATGGGCAGGCCACTGATAGTAATTGATTGTTATTTTGTGATTCATTTTTATTAAATGTAAGTATGAATAGCTGCGATCACTTTGTCATGCAAGCATTGATTGATTAGAGCTTAGATTTCGATGTTTATTCTATTGAGGAATCTGCAATTTAAAACCGACGGAACATTCACCGAAAACTTGTTTGTTTCTTTTTTTGTCTTGCCCTGACCAGAACCAAACGACCTACTGAATTATGCAATATTTTCAGGGATGGTTTAAATAATGAATTTCCGAATGCTCGTACCACTCAATCAGTATTATGTAATCAGATTTAATTAAATATGAAAAATCAGATGCGCATTTTGGCTTCATTATGTGTGACGAACGTCATTTCGGTAAATTGTGTAAACTCACACTAATGTATATATCAATGATTTACAATGGAGTAGGGGGGGCTGGGGAAAATGGGCAGAGATGCAGGTATAGGCTGGGTGAGATGTTGAGGAATGACTTGTAGATCAGTGTTCTGCAGGATTTATTAACGGACTTCTTGATTTTACATCAAGTGCAGAGCATAATGTTCAATTTGGTTTGTATTAATTCCTTAGCCGGCATTCGGCATAAGTTATTGAATCAGGTTTCATTTTTCTCAAACATGGCACTTGGTGAATTATTTCTGGTTTTGAATTTCGCAGTTAAAATTTACCAAAATGAGCTAAAACAGTTTGGCAAAAGGTATCTCCACTACTAAATCAACAACCCTTGAGTTTTGCAAGAGTAAGCAGTTAGTTCTTGTATAAAATCTTTAAAACAAAAAAAAAGTTGCCATAAATATGTGAGGTTCGTCTGTCTGTTTGGACAGGGTCCTGACCACCGCATCGTTACCTTTTTGTTTATAGTGGAAAGGTATCACCTCACTCAATGCAAGCAGCTAGAGGCAACCTGCACAGCCTGAAGCCCTAAGAAGACTACTCATTAATAATCAGTGAATCATCTATTACATAGAAATATACTCTATAGAAACCAACGAGAGAGAATTTTTATTCTCTCGGTCAGGTGCAATGTTTACAAATCTAGCATTTTTGAAACAGTGAAGTATCTGATATTCATATCCCTTTATTACCAAAATTATACACTCCTATACAGATGAATCTATTTAAATGTATGAATAAACAACAAAACTTTGAACAGATTAAATATCATTAATCAAGTGATGTGATGCACCATTAGCAATGATGCATTATCGAACTGCTCACAGGTTGGTTTGTCGAGGTAGAGAAGACTTTTGCAACATTAGATTTGGTATTGTTTTCGTCTTTTATCGCTGTTCAGTTTCATGAACGATGCCAAAGATTCTGTCGTTGCAGCACTGTATTCTTTGCATCTGTCAGAATGTACGTGTACGGTGTGTCCGTTTGTGCAGTAAGTCTGTATGAAAGGGTGAAGATGAAATGTACGAATGAGCGGATTATTTTTTGGGATTCCTGCTTTGGTTTATGAGAGAACATTGTTAGCCCGTCATCGGCTAATAAATTTGAGTAAAATCATTTGACTTTCTTTTGTCAAACCCTCCATTGTATTTTTAGTAAATGCCCCTTATTATGTCAGCAACAAAACCCTTCAAAAAGACCTTAATATACCCTACATTCTAGAACTCATCCCTTCCAAGTTTATGAAATTCCACAGTAGCCTTTCCAACCACCCTAATCCTGTAGCACAGTAATTGCACTTCGCCACTCATCCCTATAATCCTCCTCGGAGGCTGAAACGGCAGTGGCCTCGTGACCTGCTATAAACGCGTGACAGTGGGGGTCCTGGCAATGGCCAGTTACTCCAATCATGTCGTGAGCGTCTGTGGCTTTCGCGCTCTTGGTCAGCCTCCACTGGCTAGTATCCGGCGACGTGGCTGACGGAGGAGCGTGGGGGACTTCCCAAGACTCCACTTTCTCTTCGCATGTGGATATGGGAGGTCTCTGGGCTGTCTGTAAATATTGTATGAATGAGCGCGTGAATGATGAATTGTATGGTATGAATGAGAACGTTTATCTTAATTATTTATTGCCTTATAAAAGGCAGATTGCAATTATAGCCCAATAAAGAGTATATGATATCATTGTATTTTTATTTTTTTAGCTTCCCTGCAACATCAAGTAACGCTTCAATACGGAATATTATCCCGATATTTGAAACTTGGGTTTAGAAATGTTTTGGTTACAGCTTTGATGCAAACTATAGGCCGTAAAATTCTCCTCGATGTATAACGTATATTATCAACTAGGACGTTGATACCCTACTGACTATGAGAGATAAATATTTATTTCTTGGTTATGTAATGTTTCATTTCATTATTAGGAAGTATATTTCATTGTAATCATCAGGGACATTAAATCAAAACATATTCCACTTTTCAAGCTACTCTATAATTAATGACAGTTTTAATGATTTTGTAATTGTACTAAAAATAAATCTAAGCAGAAATGGCATATTTTTATTCAAGACGTTGACATATTTAATTCAACGTCAGTCGGAAGAGCGTTTGGTAAAATTTACAATTGATTAAATTAGTAATCAGTAAACTTTCGAGTGGTGGTAACTTATAATTACTGGAGTACAATTATACTGCTTATAAGCAATGTAGTTAACGTGAACACATTTTTAAAAAAGGGGGAACATTCAAGTTAAGAATGACACATGTCCAATTAAGGGTTTAGTTTTAGTTTTTTATCTTTAGTTCATGATTTATTATTATCACTCTTTTCTAGTTTTACAATCAAATACTATCTTTTTTTTGTAATATGTCA